>OX638210.1:7437415-8037415 GCA_951805265.1 Schizotus pectinicornis
AAAAGGCAAAGATTTGTTCCACAAACAGCACTCGGACGAAGTGGATTTGGCCCACAACAAAACGAAACTGGCCAAAATCGTCGTGGAGTGCCGCAAGGAGGGAATCGTTAATTACTCCACCCCCGAAAGTTTGGACCAGCCGGGAGGGCCCCCCAAATGGGAGAGGTGTCGCTTAGCTCTCGTCAAAGCCGTCGGCGGTTACATGCTCGAGTTCTACTCGCCCCCGAAAAGCACCAAAGTCAGTTGTTGCGCAATTCTCCCCCGAATTTTCTTAATTAATTAATTTTTTTTGACAGCCGAGGAGCGGCGTTTTTTGCGCTTTAATCACCGAAGCCCGCGAGACTACGGCTCTGGAGATGCCCGATCACGAAAACACTTTCGTTTTGAAAGCCAACAACAGCATGGAGTTCGTCATCGAAGCCCACGACACCGACGACATGAGGTGACTTGATTTCGTCCAAATTTCGAACGACACTCAATTGTTTGTTATTTTCCAGATCGTGGTTGGCGACGATCAAGTACTGCATCAGGTCGGGGGCGGGTTACGGAGAAGGGCCGCCGGGCGATTCCAAGGATTACCATTCGGACGCCCCCGAATTACCCCCTCGCCACTTGGGGGGACGCGGTGGCGATCGGTTGTCTTCCAGTAGTAATTTCGACATGTGTCCGTCTGCCGGCGATGGAAACATTTGTGAGTCACTTTTTGGCCCCCCGGTCGAGGAATTAATTCGCTTCTTCCAGCAATGGAGACTGACATCGGGCAGACGTTGAAGAAAGAGTTTTGGTTCCACGGCACTCTCGGCAGGTCGGAGGCCACCAATCTCGTCCTTCACGACGGAATACGGGCGCACGGTCTTTTCCTGGTGCGCCAGAGCGAGACCAGAACGGGCGAATTCGTTCTCACCTTCAACTTTCAAGTAATGCCGCCACTTTTCTCTGTAGACGTTTCAGTGGGTGCGACAGAGGCGGAACTATGCGCTTTTTAATGAGTTAAACAGAGACGAACGGTGTTGCGCGCGCAGTTTCGTTCACTGTCTGTCCCGTGTTGTTTCTATCGCAGTCTGACCGGCCAAGTTGCGCACTGAGCACAGGGAAAAGTAAAAAAAAAATTTACAGGGCCGGACCAAGCATTTACCTGTAACACATCTTTTTTTATTGGCAAATTAAACCGGAATTTTATTTTTCTCAACAGGACCGGGCTAAGCATTTACGTGCCAACATGTTTTTTCTTTATTAACAAATTGAAATTAAAAAATTAACAGGGCCGGGCCGAGAATTTATGTGTAACAAGTCTTTTCTCGATCAACAAATTTAATAAAAAAATATTACAGGGTCGGGCCAAGCATTTAGCTGTAACATTTCTTTTCTCTATTAACAAACTTGAATAAGAAAATTATCAGGGCCGGACCGAGCACTTACGTGCTCAACATGTTTTTTTTTTGTCTATTAACAAATTTAAATTAAAAAAATTGCAGGGCCGGGCCGAGCATTTATGTGTAACAAGTCTTTTCTCGATCAAGAAATTTAATGAAAAAATATTACAGGGTCGGGCCAAGCATTTAGCTGTAACATTTCTTTTCTCTATTAACAAATTTAAATAAGAAAATTATCAGGGCCGGACCGAGCACTTACGTGCTCAACATGTTTGTTTCTTTCTCTATTAACAAATTGAAATAAAAAAATTACAGGGTCGGGCCGAGCATTTATGTGTAACAAGTCTTTTCTCGAACAAGAAATTTAATAAAAAAATGTTACAGGGTCGGGCCAAGCATTTAGCTGTAACATTTTTTTTCTCTATTAACAAATTTGAATAAGAACATTGTCAGGGCCGGACCGAGCACTTACGTGCTCAACATGTTTGTTTCTTTCACTATTAACAAATTGAAATAAAAAAATTTACAGGGCCGGGCCGAGCATTTATGTGTAACAAGTCTTTTCTCGAACAAGAAATTTAATAAAAAAAATTAACAGGGCCGGGCCGAGCATTTATGTGTAACAAGTCTTTTCTCAATCAAGAAATTTAATAAAAAAATATTACAGGGTCGGTCCAAGCATTTAGCTGTAACATTTTTTTTCTCTATTAACAAATTTGAATAAGAACATTGTCAGGGTCGGATCGAGCACTTACGTGCTCAACGTGTTTGTTTCTTTCTCTATTAACAAATTGAAATAAAAAAATTACAGGGCCGGGCCGAGCATTTATGTGTAACAAGTCTTTTCTCCATTAACAAATTAAATAAAAAAATATTACAGGGTCGGGCCGAGCATTTAGCTGTAACATTTTTTTTCTCTATTAACAAATTTGAATAAGAACATTGTCAGGGCCGGACCGAGCACTAACGTGCTCAACATGTTTGTTTCTTTCTCTATTAACAAATTGAAATAAAAAAATTTACAGGGCCGGGCCGAGCATTTATGTGTAACAAGTCTTTTCTCGAACAAGAAATTTAATAAAAAAAATTAACAGGGCCGGGCCGAGCATTTATGTGTAACAAGTCTTTTCTCGATCAAGAAATTTAATAAAAAAATATTACAGGGTCGGTCCAAGCATTTAGCTGTAAATTTTTTTTTCTCTATTAACAAATTTGAATAAGAACATTGTCAGGGTCGGATCGAGCACTTACGTGCTCAACATGTTTGTTTCTTTCTCTATTAACAAATTGAAATAAAAAAATTACAGGACCGGGCCGAGCATTTATGTGTAACAAGTCTTTTCTCGAACAAGAAATTTAATAAAAAAAATTAACAGGGCCGGGCCGAGCATTTATGTGTAACAAGTCTTTTCTCGATCAAGAAATTTAATAAAAAAATATTACAGGGTCGGTCCAAGCATTTAGCTGTAAATTTTTTTTTCTCTATTAACAAATTTGAATAAGAACATTGTCAGGGTCGGATCGAGCACTTACGTGCTCAACATGTTTGTTTCTTTCTCTATTAACAAATTGAAATAAAAAAATTACAGGACCGGGCCGAGCATTTATGTGTAACAAGTCTTTTCTCGAACAAGAAATTTAATAAAAAAAATTAACAGGGCCGGGCCGAGCATTTATGTGTAACAAGTCTTTTCTCGATCAAGAAATTTAATAAAAAAATATTACAGGGTCGGTCCAAGCATTTAGCTGTAAATTTTTTTTCTCTATTAACAAATTTGAATAAGAACATTGGCAGGGTCGGATCGAGCACTTACGTGCTCAACATGTTTGTTTCTTTCTCTATTAACAAATTGAAATAAAAAAATTACAGGACCGGGCCGAGCATTTATGTGTAACAAGTCTTTTCTCGATCAAGAAATTTAATAAAGAAAATTAACAGAGCCGGGCCCAGCATTTATGTGTAACAAGTCTTTTCTCGCTCAAGAAATTTAATAAAAAAATATTACAGGGTTGGCTTAAGCATTTAGCTGTAACATTTCTTTTCTCTATTAACAAATTTGAATAAAAAAATTATCAGGGCCGGACCGAGCACTTAAGTGCTCAACATGTTTGTTTCTTTCTCTATTAACAAATTGAAATAAAAAAATGTACAGGGCTGGGCCAAGCATTTATGTGTAACAAGTCTTTTCTCGAACAAGAAATTTAATAAAAAAAATTAACAGGGCCGGGCCGAGTATTTATGTGTAACAAGTCTTTTTTCGATCAACAAATTAAATAAAAAAATATTACAGGGTCGGGCCGAGCATTTAGCTGTAACATTTCTTTTCTCTATTAACAAATTTGAATAGGAAAATTATCAGGGCCGGGCCGAGCACTTACGTGCTCAACATGTTTGCTTTTTTCTCTATTAACAAATTGAAATTAAAAAATTTACAGGGCCGGGCCAAGCATTTAGCTGTAACATTTCTTTTCTTCATTAACAAATTTGAATTAAAAAAAATTACGAGGGCCGGACCGAGCACTAACGTGCTCAACATGTTTGATGCTTTCTCTATGAACAAATTTAAAATGAAAAAATTTACAGGGCCGGGCCAAGCATTTACGTATGACGATCAACGACCAGGGTCAGTGTCGCGTCCAGCACTTCTGGTTCCAGTCGATCTACGAGATGTTGGAGCATTTCCGTCAACAGCCGATACCACTGGAGAGTGGCGGTAATTCCGACGTGACCCTCACCGATTTCGTCGTCAATCCCAACGCCAGAGGACAATTGCAGGGGTCGATGGGACGTGGCGGTTCGGCCGGTTCGCAAACCTCCAACGGGGTGCACGAACGCAGGGTGCCTCCCATACCCGAAGTCAGACAAGTGAGATGAAAATTGGAGTTATGTGTTCAGTTTTTTTTTCTTCCTTTTTTTTTGTTTTTTTTTTTTGAGTTCCATGGATACAGGTCGGGCCAACAGAGGCTACTCGTCGTTCTATAAGTTTTTGTAAATATTTTTATTAATTAATTAATCAACGTTGGTCCTTCCTGTTTGCAGTGATATTTTTAGTTTTAAATATTAACTTATGTTGTTGTTTTTTTTTTAAATGTATATATTTGTCGCTTTTTTGCTTTCATTGTGTACTATAGCTCGTCCGTACCAAAATCAAGAACTGCACTGTGACGTATCGGTCCAAAATCTCGATACTCTCGCGAAACCTTCGACGTAATCACAATACTCAAAGTGACTATATACCGTAATATTCAAACACACTACTTAATTTTTTTTCTCTTCCATTTTTGTACATATTCCTATTAGTGCAATTTTATTTATAGAACTTATGTCGTCTTTAGGTATTTATTTATATTTAAAACGAATTCCTTAGGAAGTTTAGCCCGATTCTAATTAAGTTCGCTTCAATTTCAGAGCAAGAGTATCGTTCTCGTAGTAAGCTAAGTACAAATAAACATGAATTTATTAATTTGACAGTTGGTGTTTTATTTTTTACCTTCTTCTTTAGTTGGCAACACTGTTTTTGTTTTTTTTCTAAATTTCCAACAGCAACACTCGCTTTTGTTTCGACGCGACTACCGACACTACATTAACACGCATGCGCAATTACCAGCGAGCTGTTGTTCCGTTACGCTTTTGTTTTGCAGCCGGAACCAATAGGACAGACCGGATTTCTCGAGAGTCGTAAATTTTCTGAAACCTCAAAGTTCTCCCTCTATAAATGCGAGAATGGTCCCGAATTTACAGAGTGGCTCATAATTATATACAAAGAGACTAAAAACTATATAGGGTGGCTCACAATTGCTGGTACATAGAGCTGTTGCAGATTTCTTCCCTGTATACAGTGTGTTCAAAAACAAAAAACTCACTTGTTTCAAGAGTGACGACTTTGGTCAATTGACCCAACTAGAAATTATTTGAATAAAACAATCGTCGGCAAAAACTACTCTCAATAGGGGGCACCCACCCTTGCTAATTGATATTAAATACAAACTAAATATTTTGATTTACTTGGCACGAAGGGAGGCGTCTGAGAGGGTGTGAAGTTGGCTGACGGTCCTCTTTGCAGGTGCAGACCCACAACGGGAGCGTCCGCACCCAAGAGACGACCCTGGAGCAGATCTCGGAGGCCAGAGCCGTGGAGAACCAGTACAGTTTCGTCTAAACCTCCGCGGGGTGCTTTGCGTTTCTTTCAATTACCCGGTGTATTAAGTGTCCAGAAGAGAAATTGGGGGGCCTAAAATATCCGCAGTTCGCCTAACAAAAGCAGGACCGAGGCTGGGAACTGTCCGGACCAGTATTAACCCTTCAATCAAAAAAACCAAAAAACGACAATAGTAACAATTAAGTGACGACGGCGCTTCTCAACCCAAATTCCTCCCAGAAAAAACCCATAAGACTTGATTTTTTTTTTCTAATTTAACTTAACTTATGTACAAATGTTGTGGTACTCCTGTAATATATTGTACGTTACAAACTTGCTGCGCTTGGTTTTAATCGTCGACGCAACTGAGTTGTTCGTTTAGAAACTCGACGAACTGCGACCCCGTGACGGTTTCGGTGACGACTTGGCAACGGTTCGAAATTTGGTTCAACTTGACAGCTAGGACGTGTCGACACGTTAATGAGTTGCCGTTTTCGAGGACTTGAAGCCGAAACGTGGGACATTGGCAGAAATTGATGTCGTTGTAAATTGTGAAGCGCTCCTTCTTGGTGCCGATTTTGAAAACTTGACGGACACCCCCGCTCGTCTGGTACTTGATTATTTTGCAATTTTCCAACAGTTCAGCGGCCGACGTTAAAGCTTCACCGAACAACGAGTGTAGTTGCAGCAAAATTTCGGGGGTGACTACAAAAATTTTTGTTAATAAATAAGAAATTTTGTTGCTGGCATTGTACATTTTTGGTGCTGTACGTACGAAGCTTCGGCCGTTTCCAAAATTTCAAACGCTAATTTCGGAACAATTCCGATCTCTTCCATTGCGAAGACAAAATTCGAAAAGTTTGGTTATGTTCGCGGCCATTTGGGGTTATGTCATTGTTGTTGTTTACGTGTTGCCTTGACGCCGTCATCCATAGAGACGATAGCGGCTAGAGGGCGCTAATTGATTGGCCGACGTCATTGATGGCGCCAAATTCAAACTTGCGCTGTAAAAATTGCACTTTTCCACCAACAAAAATTGATAACAGTCAACTGACTATTGTGGGGAGCCCCAAACGCTTCTCCAATATTTAGAAAAATCAAGAAAATGCTTAAATGACCAATTTAAGGACCTGCCAACTTGATTTTGATAACAATAAATTGCACTTTAACAAAGTAATTATAAAAAAATAGAATTAAAAAGCACAAAACGAATCTTCGGCCGTTTCCAAAATTTCAAACGCTAATTTCAGAACGATTCCGATCTCTTCCACTGCGACGACAAAATTCGAAAAGTTTGGTTATATTTGCGGCCATTTGTGGTTATGTCATTGTTGTTGTTTACGCGTTGCCTTGACGCCGCTATCCATAGAAACGATAGTGGCTAGAACGCGCCAATTGATTGGCCGACGTCATTGATGGCGCCAAATTCAAACTTGAGCTGTAAAAATTGCACTTTTCTACCAACAAAAATTGATAACAGCAAACTGACTATTGTGGGAAGCCCCAAACGCTTTTCCAATATTTAGGAAAATTAAGAGGAGGCTTAAATGACCAATTTGAGGACCTGCCAACTCAATTTTGATAACAATAAATTGCAGTATAAAAAAAATTATAAAAAATAAAATTAAAAAGCATAAAAAAATTGGTAACAAAAAGCAATTTAAAAACTATTAAATTGTCGAAATAACGCAATTTTGCGCGTTGACCAACAAAATTAAATAAAGTATTTCCTGTCCGCCAATAACGCAATAGCGAATTAATTACGTCAATTTTGCTAAAAATTGGGAACAATTTAGAGAATCCGCCATTCTAAACCAACTTGCAAATAAAATTTCACAGTTGTACAACTACTTAATCTAGGATCTAGACGGCCAAGAATCTACAAGGTACAGTCACAAAGTTAAGTGATGACGTAGGTTGCGTTTCAGACTGGCTGTCAACGTCATAATGACAAAAGCCACCTTTGATTGACTAGAAACGGCAGCAAGGAACTAAGTTTTGATAACATTTTGCCAATAATTATTTTTAATTCTTTCTTTGAGCAAAGAAATAAGTTTTGATAACATTTTTGTCAAAAAAAATTTTTTTTGTTGCAACAACATCCAACGGATGTCACCCGGACCGCGGGGTCTTGCTCTTTAGTCACTTCGGGCTTCGATTCGGGGGATTTACATTTTCAATGGACCTTCACCGGAGCCAAATTATTAACGACGTATCCATTATGGAACAGGAAACGACAATTTCTCTTGAATTCAATTCGATTCAACCGTTACGAAAATAACAACAAAACAACCTCCACGAAGCTCCTGACTCCATTATAAAACCGTCGCCAAACCACCACGACTACCGTTCCAAAAATGGCACAACTTCTCCAAAATTTCGCAATTTTTGCAGCAATTTCCAGCTTAACTTGGGCGTTGGTAAGTTTAGTTGATTAGTTGCAGTTTCGTTTTGATAACTCTTTGGGGTTGCAGCCGATGATAGAATCGCAATTGCCGCAAATGGACAAAACTGGTCTTTTGACCGGTTGTTACGAAAAAAGCGGATTGACCATCAAAGATATGAAAAAACAATTTGACAACGCCGACGATATTCCTCTGCCGTATCTTTGTGCCAAAAAGTGTATTTTTGAAGAAACCAAACTGATCGGCGAAGATGGGAAGATTAACATGGTCAAGTACACCGCCAGCATGGAGTTCTTGTTAGGCACCAAGCCGATCATTGAAGAAGTCATCAAGTGCGTTGGTGAACACGACAAAGTTGCTACTTGTGAAGAAGCCAGAGAAGTGACCAGATGCGAATTGATGATGTTCCAATAGTTACTACAACTTTATATATTTACTTACGTTATTTGTTTCGAGCACAACTTTATTTGCCTCATAACTTTTTCCTATTAAAACTTTATTATTAAACTTTTTGTCCGTCTTATTTGAAAGTTTATTTAATGTCATCAGTCGATTAAGATCTTACTAATCAAGAAATATAATTTGCCTCACAACTTTGTTTATTGGTTTGCCTCAATAGTATTGACCAAGAAAAGTTTGATATACTTTAACTTGACGTCAAAGAAATGTACAAATTACAAGTGATTCTTCTGATTTCTTATTTTGTGATAATAAATTTGCCTCACTTTGCCTCACTTAAATTAAATACTTATTACAGATTTTATAAATAATAAAAATTTGCTCACAAAAGTTTACAAGAATTAATTCAATTATCGAAGAAATGAAGAAAGTTAAGTTTACCTAACTTTGCCTCACAAATTGATGGAATTTAATCCAAAATCGCTAGTGCTTTGCCACAGATGTTAGAGTTATGACATGTTGACGTAGTTTTGTTGCTACAAGTAACTTTTCCTGAATATATTATTTGCCTCACCTCGCCTAACTTTTAAATCCTAGTAACTTCTTGTTTTGCTCCAAATTTCAGTATAATAATTTTGGCATGTCCTGACAGCTTTATAGCCTCCAGAAAAATTTTAGGAAACAATTACTCGCATCCTGTATTTTTTTTTAAATTCAACACGCAAAGCTACACAATTAATTTATAGCCATGAAGTTCCTTCAATTTCTAGTAGCAACAACTATTGTTTCAAATATTTTCGCCAAGGTACCTCCAGGTGTTAATTAATTATTTTGATATTATCATCACCACCTCTTCCAGCCTCTCAAGATGAAGCCGCTCGAAGATTTCGTTACCTACCGAGATATATGTTTGAAGGAGAACGCGATGACTCAATCGGATGTGGGTAGATCGATCACAACACCCGAAGAGATCCCGACCGAACACTTGTGTCTGTTGAGATGCGTCATGGAAAAGTACCACGTGTTCGATGACGACGACAAATTCGATATCGAACACTTTACCGATTTCGTCAGAGGTCGAATCGTTGGAGAGAAGTTTGATGAGTTGATCAAGTGCGTGACGGCGATCGAAGAGATCGAAACTTGCGACGACATGGAAGCGGTCAAAATATGTTACGACGAAATTGAAGAGGATTAACAATATCCGCTTCATTTTAGCGCCTCACAAAAAAAATATATTTTTTGCCTCAATTCCTTCAATTTGCCTCACTTCGCCTCACAAATTCAGCAACTATTTTTTAGCTTTTTACGTGAAGAAAATGGAGAGTTTACCCCCACTTTGCTTCACATGTTTATTTTAGAAATTTTGTCGCCCCACAATTTGCCTCACCTTGTCTTTCAAGTTTTTTTTAGATTTATATTAGTAGCTAGTTAGCAGCTTTTTGGGTGGCAAAACGAAGAGTTTTACTTTGCTTCTCTTATTTTTCTTAGATAGTTGCCACACAATTTGCCACACTGTGCCTTATAAAATTTTTAGATTTACATTTTTTGTATGTACAAATAGAAACTTATGTTGCCTCATTTATTTATTTCTTGCAATTGCCTTACAATTTGTTTCACTTTGTTTTGCATATTTATCTTAGGCTTTTAGTTGTCTCGCAATTTATTATTCTACTTCATAAATTTAGCATTTATTTGTCAACTTTTTACGTGAAAGAAATAGAAACCGACTTTGCTTCAGATATTTATATTAAAAATCTTGCTGCCTCACAATTTGCCTCACCTTGTCTCACAAATTTATCTTAGATTAATATATTATAATAATTTTTTTTGTATTTTAAGTATCTGATGCAATCTTACTGAGCTTAACAAATTTATCTTAAGCTTAATTAAGCATCTAGTTGCCTAACAATTTGCTTTACTCTGCTTTATAAATTGATTGTAAAATTCTTAGATTTACATTAGCATATATTTTTGTATGATACAAAAATAGAAACTTATTTTGCCTCATTTATTAATTTTTTGCAATTGCCTCACAATTGGTCTCACTTTGGTTTATATATTTATCTTAGGCAATTTGCCTCATTATTCTACTTCATAAATTTAGCATTTATTTGTCAACTTTTTACGTGAAAGAAATTGAAACCGACTTTGCTTCAGATATTTATATTAAAAATCTTGCCGCCTCACAATTTGTCTCACCTTGTCTTACAAATTTATCTTAGATTAATATATTATAATAATTTTTTTTGTATTTTCAGTATTTGATGCAATCTTACTGAGCTTAACCAATTTATCTTAAGCTTAAGCATCTAGTTGTCTCACAATTTTTTTCACTCTGCCTTATAAATTAATTTTAGACTTATATTAGCATGTAGTTAGCACATGTTTGTACGACACAAATAGAAGATTACTTTGCTTTAACTATTTATTCTTTGCAGTTGCCTCACAATTTGTCTCACTTTGTTTGACAAGTTTATCTCAGACAGATACTCTAACTAAAACTTTTGTTATATAAAAGAAGTGAAGACATAGGCACTTAGTTGCCTCACTTTGCCTTACAAATGTATATTCTGGTAAGCATCTCTTTGTCCAGAGAAAATGCCAACAGATTTTGCCTCACAATATATCTTGGTACTTGGGGCCGCCTCACTTTGCCCAACATATTTATCTTATAATGTAGTTGCCTTCCAATTTGCCTAACAAATATTTCGCTTTCTAATGGTTGTTAATAAAGAGCTTCTCAGTGTCACTTTTGGCCTCACGACATCGAGAACCAATAAAAAAACAATTATTAGTGGTAAGTTTCTTTAATTTCTGCTGCTGACAACACAGTTTCGTTTTGATCAGCCTCACTTAGATTCTACTTCGCGTGAGGCGATAATTTTGAAGCATTCGTTCAACTTCTTCATGTCCTCGCAAGAGACGATTTTGCCTATTTTCTGCGTGCATTCCCTCAATTTGTCCAGATCTTTTACCTCCACTCCCAAATCTTTGATTTGTCTGGCGAATTCGTCGTCGACGAAAGTTCCGTCGTCGTTCAACACTTTGAACTTGTGATAGACACATTTGATGCCGCAAAGTTGATCGTCCGGAAAATCGTCCTGGAACACGGCCGCCTCCAAATCCTCAACTTTGACCGAGTTCTTCTTCGCACATTCGGCGATGAAAGGCGCAAACAGCTTCAGCAAATCTTCTTCCTAAAAAAAATTTTTTTTTTGTAATTTTTTTTTTGTAAGTGCACTTCGGAACAATTAACTCACGCATGAGACGAAGGTTGCAACTGAAACGAGAAGTAGCAGAAACGTCAACGATTTCATTTTTGAAATTTGTTGCGACGTCCGTTGTTGGTTCAGTCAGTCGAGTTTTATATTAGCGCTGATTCAATAGCGATTTTTTTTTATCAACGGTTTACAGTAATTGTTTAAATTGCGCGACGATAATTTTCCAGTAATTGCGTCAGGTGACAATGTAAATAATTGGCCAAAAAGCAGGACGCAAATCGCGCAAAAACTGGGGAATTCCCGGGCAGTACAGCACGTGTCAAAAAAAGCAAAATTGACCAATTCAACGTTGTGTAAAAGAAGCTTTAAAAAAGTTTTAAAATCCGTTTAAAATTTATCGGTGACCTACCACCGACCGCGCGGCCGCCAATCAACCGCGCTTCAGATTACGACCTGGCGTGTAATTAAGTTACAAAAAATTTGTTTTGATGGTTGCTATGTGATGACGCTACTAATACAATCACTTTTTTTTAATAAATTACAAAATATCTTGCGTTTTTATTTACTTAAACAAAAAAGTGACGGCAATTTCCAAAAAAGGCGTAGACGGGTCAAGATTTGTAGTTGCGATTTTAACTAAACGATTGTAGGTTGGATCTACAATTGTAGGTTAGAACTACAATTAAAAATTCGATCTACAATTGTAGGTTTGATCTACAATTGTAACTTTGATCTACAATCATTATCCAGATGATTGAAAATAATTGCGCCACTCTCAGCTGGCAGGCTCTCAAAAACGCGTCTAATCCAGATTAAACTTAGAATTCTACATCAAACTTACAATTGTAGATCAAACCTACAATTGTAGGTCGAACATGCAATTGTAGATCAAACTTTCAATTGTAGGTCAAACCTACTTATAATCAGGCCAAACTTACAATTGTAGATCGAATCTACGATGGTTCAGTGTAAAAATGGTTGTTAGCCTCTTGTCTTTGTAGGTTTCAGTATTTGTAAAAAATTTTTTTTTAGGTACTACATATTTAATTTTTAAAACAACGACAATCTAATATATGAACAAATATACATATATACATTTTTTACGTTAATAATGTTGTATACTACTACCTACCACTCATAATAAAAAATAAATTATTGTTATCATTTAAGTGTTGGTATTTCATCTTCTTCCATGGACTGTAGATTCGAACTACAATTAAAAATTTGATCTACAATTGTGGCTTCCATCTACAATTGTAACTACTTTGATCTACAATTATTCTCCAGGCGATCAAAAATAATGGCGCCACTCTCAGTTGACAGGCTCTCAAAAACGCAGCTAATTTAGATTGAACTTACAATTGTAGATCAAATCTACAATTGTAGGTTGAACATGCAATTGTAGATCAAACTTTCAATTATAGGTCAAACCTACTTATAATTAGGTTAAATTTACAATCGTAGATCAAATCTACGATAGTTCAGTGTAAAAATGGTTGTTGGCCCCTCGTCTTCGTAGGTTTCAGTATTTGTAAAAGAAATTTTTTTAGGTACTACGTATTTAATTTTTAAAACAACGACAATCTAATATATGAACAAATATACATTTTTTGGCATTTTTTACATCCTTGAATCTTGAAAGATTAATTATTATTCCCAAAGATCTCAAGTGCATCAAAAAGTTACGTTAATAATGTTGTATACTACTACCTACCACTAATAATAAAAAATTGATTATTGTTATCGTTTAAGTGTTGGTATTTCATTTTCCTCCATGGACTGTAGATTCGAACTACAATTAAAAATTTGATCTACAATTGTGGCTTCCATCTACAATTGTAACTTTGATCTACAATTATTCTCCAGGTGATCGGAAATAATGGCGCCACTCTCAGTTGACAGGCTCTCAAAAACGCAGCTAATTTAGATCGAACTTAGAATTGTAGATCAAACTTACAATTGTAGATCAAATCTACAATTGTGGGTTGAACATACAATTGTAGATCAAACTTTCAATTATAGGTCAAACCTACTTATAATTAGGTTAAATTTACAATCGTAGATCAAATCTACGATAGTTCAGTGTAAAAATGGTTGTTGGCCCCTCGTCTTCGTAGGTGCAGTATTTGTAAAAAAAATTCGTTTTTAGGTACTACGTATTTAATTTTTAAAACAACGACAAATTAATATATGAACAAATATACAATTTTTGGCATTTTTTACATTCTTGAATCTTGAAACATTAATTATTATTCCCAAAGATTTCAAGTGCATCAAAAAGTTACGTTAATAATGTTGTATACTACTACCTACCACTAATAATAAAAAATAGATTATTGTTACCGTTTAAAAGTTGGTATTTTATTTTCCTCCATGGACTGTAGATTCGAACTACAATTAAAAATTCGATCTACAATTGTGGCTTCCATCTACAATTGTAACTTTGATCTACAATTATTCTCCAGGCGATCGGAAATAATGGCGCCACTCTCAGTTGACAGACTCTCAAAAACGCAGCTAATTTAGATTGAACTTACAATTGTAGATCAAACCTACAATTGTAGGTCGAACATGTAATTGTCCATCAAACTTACAATTGTAGGTCAAACCCACTTATAATTAGGCCACACTTACAATCGTAGATTGAATCTACGATGGTTCAGTGTGAAAATGGTTGTTGGCCTCTCGTCTTCGTATGTTTCAGTATTTGTAAAAAAAATTCGTTTTTAGGTATTATGTATTTAATTTTTAAAACAACGACAAATTAATATATGAACAAATGTACATTTTTCGGCATTTTTTAAACTCTTAAGCTACGTTAATAATGGTGTATACCACCCCTCATATTGTAAAATGAATGACGGTCATCATTTAAGGGTTCGTATCCCATCTCCCTCTGTGGACTGTAAATTTCCTGGTGTATTTCTTGAATCTTGTTTCTTGCCTTTTGAACTTCCTCAGTATCTTTTCGAATTTTCTCTTCAATTTCTGCAATTTTATTTTGCAGTTGCACTATTTGCTCTCTTGGTCCTTGGCTAGCCGTCACCCAATTTATGCAGGTACACCTTGAAGGATATGGTACGAATTGACATTCTGGATGATGTTGCACAGGCGGAAGGGGGCGACGTTCCGAGAACGGAATTAAGACAACGGGACGGCCAGGGGCACGTTGAGAGTTTGGGGTATTTGGACCTCCCGAAGACGGGGTGAGGGGACGACTCCCATAGTTTGTCCACTCGGACATCTGAAAAATTTAATTAATTAAATTAGAAACCCCAATCTGGTCCACAACAAAATCCTCTTTCAAACAAAAATATTATGAATATAAAAATTCTAATGTGCTGAATTTAAAAAAAATATATTATATACAGAGGATTCTCATAATTAAATATCAATATTGAAGGAGGTTAATATGAATTATTTTTCAGTAAAAAAATAAAAAACAATTATCTTTAATTATTAGACAAATATTTTGTTTTTGCAAAATATCTTACCTTTATGCTGTTGGACTCGAAGTGGGTAAAATTTAAAAAAAATTATAAGTACCACGTGTATTTTCAACTGGCTGGTGGTTTAATGGATGTTGTCACTGCCGTGGTTGAAACGAAACAGAAGGGAGAAGAGAAGAGGAGAAAATGGCGCACAGTTTGGAAACAGTTGATAACAACGCGCATCTTTTCTGCGCATTTTTAACACGTGGCTCCAACTGTCAACTACCGGTAGTTTGTAAGGTTACAACGCGCATCTTTTGTGCGCATTTCAAGCAAATAACTAAAAGAGGCTTAAATATTTTTTTTCCTGTTTTTTTATTTTATATTTTTGTAAATATTTGCAATTTTTATTTTTGATGACGTATCCAAGACTCTCACCTAAATTGAATAGACTCTTGTTTTTGGCTACTATGCTATGTTGCTACCAGAGGGCGCGACAGCGAACACAAGGAATCTGAGTAAAGCGCCATCATACGATTTTTTTTAGAACTACACCGTGCAGGGGTCCGCTACGTCACAAATCTCCCACTCCAAAAATTAAAAAATTAATTCTGGGCGTAATATTGACCCTAGAACCAAATAAAAAAATACGTATCTAATGAAATCGCTTACATTTTCTAATTATTATATTTCCCAAACATGAGGCAAGTACCCCACTTTCAATAAATAATGTCTTCATACGTTGATTTTTTTAAACAAATTAGTTTTATTGATCATAAAAATCTCCAAAAATTTACAATTAACAATATTTCTATTTAATTGTATTTTACTTTATTATCATATTTACAAATTGTCCTATCCCCCGTCAGCATTACGGGTATTACGTATATCATTTGCTAAAAACTGTAAATCTCTCCAACGAAAAACATCTTGTCGAAACTCTTCAAAAGAATTATTTTGTACAGCAAAATGGACTTGAGGACCATTTTGTGGAGCAAAATCTTCTTCAGAAGTATCACTTCTTGAATAAGAATTATCTAATGAAGAAGAATTATCTTCTAGCGGTCCCGTCCGGTGGTACCTAGAGTACTCCAGCATCTCTTGGAGGTATTCATTCGCGGGACTTGGAGCATCTTCGGCTGCTCCCGTGGGTAGCGGTATAATGTACGCAGGTCTTTGCATCGAGTTCCAGGGGAGATAACGTGCCGCGGAAGGGCTGCTGGGACGTCGGACGCGGAAAGGGCCGGGACGGTCCGAGTTTGATGGAGTCATTCGACGTGCCGGAGGCGGGATCATGGGCCCCCGACGTCTAACGTTTCTTTGGTCGGACATCTAAAAAAAAATAATTGTTAATTGTTAATACCTCAATTGTTTCGACCGTTTCAACTGTTTTATGAAATTGCCAATGAAGTAAATTAAGTCAAACTTACCACGTGTATTTGGAAATGTGTTTAGAAAGATGTTGTCTCTGGAGGTGGTCGAAAAGAAGTGGAAAGAGATGCAGCGTTGCCAACATTTAGTTCTGTAAATTCCCTTTGTGTCGGCGAATATTTCCCTAGATAATACAATAGTTTCCCTAAACCGTTCCAAATTTCCCCAATATAGGGAAATTTTCTTAAAGTTGGCAACGCTGAACGAGCGCATGGTTTGAAAACATTTAATTAACGCGCATCCTTTCTGCGCATTTCAAACACGTGGCATCATCTTTCGCATGGCGGTAGACAGTTTTGACATGACGTAGACCAAATTAGCAAGCAACCGTAGTTCTTTTAATCACTCGTATTGAAATAATGCAGTGGCGTACTGAACTTTCGTAAACCATTACCAATAAATAAATTTCTTTATACCCCAAATTAATTTTACAAATTAGCAATTCTATTATTTATTATTATAGAAATCTACAAAACTTAACAAGTTTCTATTAAATTTAATTTCAGCTTACATCTAATTTTTAACACAATAATAATTACAAATTTATATCTGACAAATCGTCACTTAAAATATCATCTACAAAAGGGCCATTTTCTGTAGAAAAATCATCTTCACAAGAATAATTTTGTAAAACAGGATCGCATCTAGAAGAATCATCCAATCTCAAAATATAATATTCTGAATCATCTCCTGAAGAAGAACCGCGACCACTCCCTCTCCTTCTCCTCTGGTCGCATCTAATTAGCTCCTGAATTTCTTGGAGGTCTTTATTAGCCGCTTTAATGGCGGCAGCCTTTTCGGCTGCAGTTGGTGTTAAATTAATCTTTGCAATTTTATTCTGCGCAACGGGGTTAATGGGACGTCGAGCGGAACGACGCAGAGTGGAGGCAATGGGAGGTGGAGCGGGACTTTGCACAACGGGAGCAATGGGACGGGGAGCAGAACGTCGCGGGGTGGAGGCAATGAGACGTGGAGCGGGATTCCGCGCAAGGGGGGCAATAGGACATGGAGCGGAACTTCGCGCAACGGGGGCAATCGGACGTCGCGAATTTGGGGTAACTGGAGGTGGCGGACGCCGCGTGCTGCGGCGAGATCCAGCGTTTGTTGGGTCGGGCATCTGGAAAAAAAATTATTATTACCTCCAACAAGTACGGCCGACAACAGGAATAATGTCCATTTTTCGCTTTCAAAGTTTAAATTTTTATATGCTTGGCATAAGTACAAATTTTAATGTCACTATTTGTTTTGTGGAAAATAAACGAGTTTAAAGTTTGACAGGTGGACATTATCACCGCTGTCGGCCGTACCTCGATAATCACTGTTTTCTGAAATCGACAGGGATGCGCGTTACCTACTATAGTTTTATAATTATTTATCTACCATCGCAACTTTTCTTACCTTTTTACTGTTGTGCACAAATTGACCAAAATTTTAAAAGAAACGTGTTTAAAAAGTTGTTTTCACTGAAGATGGTGGAAAGGAAATGAGAAAAAATAAGCGCGTGGTTTGGAAACCATTAATTACAACGCGCATCCTTTCTGCCCATTTCAAGCACGTGGCACCATCTGTCAAGTAGCGGTCGTAGGCAGTTTTGACATAGCGTAGACAAAAATTATCAAGCGACCGTAGTTCTTTATACCCCGAATTTTTGGCGGCAATTTTCAAATAGTAGCAGATCTCTACAAAGGCGCAGACGGGCCAAGGTTGGTTGTTGCAATTAACTAAACAATTGTAGGTTTGATCTACAATTGTAGGTTCAAACTACAATTAAAAATTTTGATCTACAATTATTATCCAGATGATCGGAAATAATTGCGCCACTCTCAGTTAAATCGAGGCTAATCTAGATCGAAATTAGAATTGTAGATCAAACTTACAATTGTAGATTAAACCTACAATTGTAGGTCAAGCCTACTTATAATTAAGTGAAACTTACAATCGTAGATCAAATCTACGATGGTTCAATGTGAAAATGGTTGTTGGCTCCTCGTTTTCGTAGATCTCAGTATTTCTAAAAATAATCGTTTTTAGGTAGGTACTACGTATTTAATTTTTAAAATTACGACAAATTAATATATAAACAAATGTACATTTTTCGCCATTTTTTACACTTTTAAATCTTGAAACATTAATTATTATTTCCGAAAATTTCAAATGCATCAAAAAAATTACGTTAATAATGATCTATACTACTACCTACTCATAAATGCAAAATCAACTATGGTTATATTTAAGGGTTCGTATTCCATCTCCCTCTGTTGACCGTAGATTTCCTCGTGTATTTCTTGAATCTTGTCTCTTGCCTTTTGAATTTCCGCAGTACCTTTTCGAATGTTTTCTTCAATTTCTGCAATTCTTCTTTGCAGTTGTGTTATTTGCTCTCTTGCTCCTAGGGGAGCACAGTTCCGATTTAAGCAGGGACATATTTGACGATGTGGTACCAACTGACATTGTGAACGATGTTGCACAGGCGGAAGGGGGTGACGTTCCGACAACGGAATAAAGACAACGGGACGGCCAGGGGGACGTTGAGAGTCTGGGATATTTGGACCTGCCGAAGACGGGGTGAGGGGACGATTTCCAGCGTATGTCCAGTCGGACATCTGAAAAATTTAATTAATTAAATTAGAAACCCCAATCTGGTCTACAACAAAATCCTCCTTCAAAGAAAAATATTATGAATATAAACATTCTAATGTGCTGAACTTTAAAAAATTATATTATACAGGGTGGGGCAATAGTGCGTCCGACTTTGATAGCTCGAGTTCTATGATAGGTAGAAATTTGATTTAAAAACACAAATAAACTAGGGAAAGAAGTCTATAAATGGAAATTATTTTTAAACATACAGGGTGAGCCAAGACAATTATACAGGGGCAAGTGACCTTTTTTTAAATAGAATGAGGTGTGTAAAAGAAGATTTTTCGGAGCCTTTTCCTAACCTCTTTTTAATCCAATATTATTGGTGACTATTTCTAAACCACTTGGATGTAGCGATTTTTTTTTGTTCAAATAATGGCATCTGCAGATGCATGTTAAAAAAATCACTACAGTCACAATTATGAGTTCTAAGAAAAAATTATGTAAAGACTAATTAAGAAACATCTGTAAAATGTCTTTGTATTGTTTTAACTTTTGAAAAATTATACAGGGTGGCTAGATTTAATTTATAATTTAGAACTTTTCAAATTTAATTTTCTCTATCTTTTCAAATAGAACACCCTGTATATTTTTTAACGATATGATGTAGAAACTAAAAACAAACATTTTTTGTATATACACCCCTATGGCTATTTGTAACCATTTTCGTTTTATCGCCCAATAATTAGAAAATTCAAGAATAATCCTAAAAAATTAGATTGTGTTTTAAATTACTCGACAGATAAAATTGTAATAAGTGCTCCAGATGTTTTGTTTATAAAAACAGCATAAGTTT
Organism: Schizotus pectinicornis; assembly: GCA_951805265.1. Lineage (NCBI taxonomy): Eukaryota > Metazoa > Arthropoda > Insecta > Coleoptera > Pyrochroidae > Schizotus > Schizotus pectinicornis. The sequence goes on from OX638210.1 coordinate 7,457,254, forward strand.
TTTTAATAAGTTCACTTTATGTTTGAATCTTGATCATTTTTTGCATTTTATATTATTTCCGACAAGAAATACAGATTTATCGCAGTTACCTGTCGTCAGTTGTAATTTTTGTTTCAATTTTGAAACATTTGAAGTTTTTTGTCGAGTTATTTAAAAAACGATCTAATTTTCTAGGATTATTCTTGAATTTTGTAATTATTTGGCGATATTTTGAAAATGGTTACAACTATCCATAGGGGTGTGCATACAAAAAATGTTTGTTTTTAGTTTCTACATCATATTGTTAAAAAATATAGTGTTCTGTTTAAAATAATAGAGAAAATTAAATTCAAAAAGTTCTAAATTGAAAAATTAAATTTAGCCACCCTGTATAATTTTTCAAAAATTAAAATGGATTAAAGACATTTCACAGATGTTTCCTAACTAGTCTTTACATAATTTTCTCTTAGAACTCATAATTGTGGTTGTAGTGATTTTTTTAAACATGCATCTTCAGATGTCATTATTTAAACAAAAAAAATCGCTACATCCAAGTGGTTTGGAAATAGTCAGCAATAATATTGGATTGAAAAGAGTCTAAAAAAAAGCTCTGAAAAATCTTCTTTTACACACCACATTCTATTTAAAAAAAATGTCACTTGCCCCTGTATAATTGTCTTGGCTCACCCTGTATGTTCAAAAAGAATTTCCGGTTATAGACTTCTTTCTCTAGTTTATCTGTGTTTTTAAATCAAATTTCTACCTATCATAGAACTCGAGCTATCGAAGTCGGACGCACTATTGCCCCACCCTGTACAGGGGGTGTTTCATAATTGAATGTCAATATTGAAGGAAGTTAATCTGAACTATTTTTCAAAAAAAAAAAATATTTTTAATTATTAAACACAAAGTTTGTGTGCAAAATATCTTACCTTTATGCTGTTGCACTCCAAGTGGGTAAAATTTTAAAAAAAATTTAAGTACCACGTGTATTTTCAACTGGATGGCGGTTTAATGGACCTTGTCACTGCCGTGGTTGAAACGAAACAGAAAGAAAAAGAGAAGAGGAGAAAAGGGCGCACAATTTGGAAACAGTTGATAACAACGCGCATCTTTTGTGCGCATGTCAAGTGGCTCCATCTGGCGCGTAGTAAGCAATTGTAGATAATGCAGTGGCGTGCTGAATTTTTGTAAACAATTTTCAAAAAATAATTTTTTCTTACCCTGTTTTTTTTTAACAAATTAGTTTTATTGATCATAAAAATTTCCAATAAATTACAATTAACAATATTTCTATTGAATAAAATTTTACCTTATCATCATATTTACAAATCTACATGCGATGAATTGTCCTATCCCCCGGCAACAAAGCCATTAAGTAAATCATCTAATTCATTTTCTAAAAACTGAAAATCTCTCCAATAAAGACGATCTTCTTGAACGAAAGGATCTTCAGGAGCCAAAGCGTCATATTCTGAATCAGTATTATCTCCTGAAGAAGAAGCACGATCTGGTACTTCAACATGTCTCGTGATTGGCCCTACGACAAACTCAGGTCTTCCCATCGAGTACCAGGGGAGACAACGTGCCGCGGAAGAGCTGCTGGGAAGTCGCGTGCAACTGGGATTTTGTAAAACAAAATCGTCTTCAGAAGTATCATTTTCTGAATCAGCATTATCTCCTGAAGAAGAAGCACGATCTGGTGTTCCAACATGTCTCGTGGTTAGCCCTACGTCAAACTGATTAGGTCTTCGCATCGAGTACCAGGGGCGACAACGTGCCGCAGAAGAGCTGCTGAAAGGTCGCGCGCGATTGGGATTTTGTAAAACAAAATCATCTTCAGAAGTATCATTTTCTGAATCAGCATTATCACCTGAAGAAGAAGCATGATCTAGAGCTCCTACATGTCTCCTGGTTAGCTGTACGACAAACTCAGATCTTTGCATCAAGTTCCAGGGGCGACAACGTGCCGCGGAAGGGGTGCTGCTACGTCGCACGCGAGAAGGACCGGGACGGTCCCAGTTTGATGGGGGTGCCGGAGGTGGGGTCGTGGGCCCTCGACGTCTAACGTTTCCTTGGTCGGACATCTGAGAAAAAAAAAATTGTTAATCGTTAATACCTCAATTGTTTCGACCGTTTCAACTGTTTTATAATATTACCAGTAAAGTAAGACTTTGGTTGCACCAGATGCGCGTTACTATAATTTTCTTGATTTTCTATTTTTTTACCACCGCAAACTTTTTTTTTCTTTTTACTATCGTGCTCGAATTGACCTAAATTTGAAAAGGAAACAAATATAATGTACACCAAATTAAACTATACATCTCTGGCACTGTCCACCAAAAAATTTAATGAACATCAAAAAATCTTAATGGAACCCAAATATACTAAATGTTCACCAAATTTAGAACGCTCAAGTTACGCGTTCGTGCTGTACATAATAAATATTCGCGCTATCCATTTATATTTAGTGTTTCTCAAAAAAGTATTTGTGCGTCAAATAATTATTCTATTACTTCAAAAATAAAATATGCTTGCGCATCTCCCCTTGCCACTTGCGCTTCCAGCCGAGAGACACGCAAAAAAAAGTTTTGTACAAGGTCAGTTCACGGCCCTGTAATTTTTTTTTTTAAAGCACGATTAGAAATTACCACTAAAAGAAAGTTTACGTTTTACATAATGCGGCCATTGTTTACTTTACCGACTTCTGGATTTTCAAAAAGCTAATTACAGCAAAGCATTTATATATGGGTCGTATTTAACAGTCTACCAAATTTATCCAATATTTTCATACAAAAAAATACTTTCATTTTCCAAAAATACTAAATGATCACCAAAATTAAGAAAATACATAATCTTAAAGCGACAACCAAATATTGACATAATGCTGGCCTCTTATATATTTTGTTCGCTAAAATAACTTTTGTTGGCCATAAATACTAAATGTTCACCAAATTTTATTCCGCATTTAATTCTAACATAATACCCAGATATTTAATTTTCGACAGTGTCTTATATTATTTAGCAGTTAAAAATACTATTTGTTTATCAAAAATACACAAGCAATAAATTGTTGTGCAAATGGTAAATAATTTTATGCAAAATTATAGATGTAGATGTGCTAGGGCAAGAAAAATAAGAGTAAAATAGAAGTGGTTTGCACAAAAAAAGATATAGATTTCCGTAATATATAAATGCTTTGCTGTAATTGGCTTGCATTATGTAAAACGTAAAACTTTATTTAGTGGTAATTGCTAATCGCGCTTAAAAAAAAAATTACAGGACCCTGAACTGACCTGTACAAAACTTTTTCCGCGTGCCTCTTGTCTGGAAGCGCAAGCGGCAAGGAGAGATGCGCTAGCATATTTTATTTTTGGAGTAATAGAATAATTATTTGACGCACAAATAGTTTTTTTGAAAAACACTAAATATAAATGGATAGCGCGAATATTTATTATGTACAGCACGGACGCGTAACTTGAGCGTTCTAAATTTGGTGAACATTTAGTAAAATTGATTGACATATAGAATTTAAAATGTAAGCAATGGTAAAACAATATGCAGCATAGTTATTTTAGTGGTGATGTTCTCAGTTTCTGATGTATAATTATTTGGGTTTTATTTAGATTTTTTGATGCTCATTAAATTTTCTGGTGGACAGTGCAAGGGATGTATGGTTTAATTTGGTGTACATTATATTTGTCCCCAAAATTATTTACCATTTGCACAACATTTTATTGCTTGTGTATTTTTGATCAACAAATAGTGTTTTTATCTGTTAAATAATATAACACACTGTCAAAAATTAAATATCTCGGTATTATGTTAGAATTAAATGAGGAATAAAATTTGGTAAACATTCAGTATTTTTGGGAAATAAAAGTATTTTTTTATACAATCGTATCGAAATGGTACTATTTCGAATGTCATTTTCATGTTGAAATGACGTGTTTTTTTTCACTATACTGTCACTTTTTCGCACTAGATACAAAATGTAAAATTAACTGACAAACACCTCAATTATCAATGAAATGTTGATTCTGTTATATCGCATTTCCTTGGAAACGAAAAATTATGCAACTAGATTTTGCAGTAAGAATGTGCAATTTTATTCTTTCTTTTTACATTTTTAACAATTCTAGCCACAATTGTATAAAAAATCTTGTATGTAGTACGTCGCAAAATTCGTGTTTTTCGCACGCGACGTGTTACCAAACTCGCTTCGCTCGTTTGGTAATATTCACGTCTTGGTGCGAAAAACACTTTCATTTTGCAACTTACTACATAAATAGCTATTTTATCTGTTAAATAATATAAGACACTGTCAAAAATTAAATATCTGGATATTATGTTAGAATTAAATGCGGAATAAAATTTAGTAGACATTTAGTATTTATGGTCAACAAAAGTTATTTTGGCGAACAAATTATATAAAAAACTAGCACTATGGTAATATTTGGTTGTCGCTCTAAGATTATGTATTTTCTTAATTTGGTGAGCATTTAGTATTTTTGAGAAAGAAAAGTATTTTTTTGTATGAAAATATTGGGTAAATTTGAAACTAATGTTATTGACGGGCGTTCGGAACAAGGGCGTTAATTAAGTTAAACTTACCACGTGTATTTGGAAATGTGTTTAGAAAGATGTTGTCTCTGGAGGTGGTCGAAAAGAAGTGGAAAGAAATGAACGCATGGTTTGGAAACCTTTAATTAACGCGCATCTTTTCTGCGCATTGCAAGCACGTGACACTACGGTAGGCAGTTTTGACATGACGTAGACTAAATTAGCAAGCGACCGTAGTTTTTTTGACCACTCGTATTGAGATAATGCAGTGGCGTACTAAATGTTTGTAAGCCATTACCTACCTACCAATAAATAAATTTCTTTGTACTCCGAATTTATTTCACAAATTAGCATTTTTATTATTATTTATTACTATGGAAATCTCCAAAAATTTACAAGTTTCTATTAAACTTAATTTCAGCTTACATTTAATTTTTAAAACAGCGACAAATTAATATATGAACAAATGTACATTTTTCGGTATTTTTTACGCTCTTGAATCTTGAAACATTAATTATTATTTCCAAAGATTTCAAATGTATCGAAAAAGCTACGTTAATAATGTTGTATACCACCACTCATAATGTAAAATAAATTATGGTTATTATTTAAGGGTTCGTATTGCATTTCCCTCTGTTGACTGTAGATTTCCTCGTGTATTTCTTGAATCTTGTCTCTTGCCTTTTGAATTTCCACAGTACCCTTTCGAATGTTCTCTTCAATTTCAGCAATTTTATTTTGCAGTTGCACTATTTCCTCTCTTGGTCCTTGGCTAGCCATCCCCCAATTTATGCAGGTACACCTTGGACGATATGGTACGAATTGACATTCTGGATGATGTTGCACAGGCGGGAGGGGGCGACGTTCCGACAACGGGATATTAACAACGGGACGGCCAGGGGGACGTTGAGAATTTGGGGTATTTGAACCTGCCGAAGACGGGGTGAGGGGACGACGCCCACCGTATGTCCACTCGGACATCTAAAAAATTTAATTAATTAAATTAAAAACCCCAATTCGGTCCACAACAAAATCCTCCTTCAAACAAAAATATTATTAATATAAAAATTGTGCTGAATTTTAAAAATTTATATTATATATAGGGGGTGTTTCATAATTAAATGTCAATATTGAAGGAGGTTTATATAAACTATTTTTCAATAAAAAAATTAAAAACAATTATCTTTAACTATTAGACAAAAAGTTTGTTGCAAAATATCTTACCTTTATGCACTCGAAGTGGGTAAAATTAAAAAAAAAGTATAAGTACCACGTGTATTTTCAACTGGAGCGGGTTTAATAGACGTTGTCACTGCCGTGGTAGAAACGAAACAGAAGGGAGAAGAGGAGAAAAGAGCGCACAGTTTGGCAACAGTTGATTACAACGCGCATCTTTTTTGCGCATTTTAAACACGTGGCTCCAACTGTCAACTACCGGTAATTTGTAAGGTTACAACGCGCATCTTTTGTGCGCATTCCAAGTGGCTCTATCTGTCACGTAGTAAGCAATCGTAGTTTTCTTTTTCACTCTTATTTAAATAATGCAGTAGCGTGCTAAATTTTTGTAAACAATTTCTTTATACATTGTTTCTTTTTAACAAATTAGTTTTATTAATCATGAAAATTTCCAAAAATTTACAATTAACAATATTTCTATTGAACTGAATTTTACCTTATCATCATATGTATTTACAAACTGTCCTATCCCCCGTTAGCAGGGGTATTAGGTATATTATTTGCTAAAAACTGAATATGTCTCCGAAAAAAAACACCTTTGCAAAAAAAATTATCTTTAAAAGGATTATTTTGTGCAACAAAATGGCCGTGAGGAAGACATTTTTGTGGAGCAAAATAGTCTTCAGAAGTATATATAATGTCCAGTTCTCGCTTTCAAAATTAAAATTTTTATATGCTTGGCATGAGTACAAATTTTAATGTCACTATTTGTTTTGTGAAAAATAAACAAGTTTAAAGTTTAACAGGTGACCATTATCACTGCTGTCGGCTGTACCTCAATAATCACTGTTTTTTAAAATCGACTGGGATGCGCGTTACTATACTTTTATAATTATTTATTTACAATCGCAACTTTTCTTATCTTTTTACTGTCGTGCTCGAATGGACCAATATTTAAAAAAAAATGTGTTTAGAAAGTTGTTGTCTTTGGAGATGGTGGAAAAGAAATGAGAAAAAATGAGCGCATGGTTTGAAAACTTTTAATTACAACGCGCATCCTTTCTGCGCATTTCAAGCACGTGGCACCATTTGTCATGGCGGTAGGCAGTTTTGACATGACGTAGACTAAATTAAGCGACCGTAGTTCTTTTGACTACTCGTATTGAAATAATGCAGTGGCGTTCTGAATTTTTGTAAACCATTAGCAATGAATAAATTTCTTCATACTCTGATTTTTCTTTCACAAATTAGCAATTCTATTATTTATTATTATAAAAATTTCCAAACTTTTACTAGTTTTTATTGAATTTAATTGCAGCTTACATTTAATTTTTAAGACAATCATAATTAATTACAAATCTAGATCAGACAAATCGTCCTATGCAGCTTTAGCTATGTATAATATTCTGCAAGAGTTCTCTTCTATTTTTTGGAAAAAAATCGTCTTCTGAAGAAGAATCATCTTCTGGAAAAAAATTGCGAACGTCCATTGGGTTCCTGAGAAATTCAATTTGAGGCCGAATTCGTCAGAAATCTACATTTGGCCTGACAACTCCAATATTTTCGTTTTCTACAATCATTCCAATGGAGTCTTTATTTCTGTGCGCCCTCGAGTTTAGTCGGTTGGGAAGGTTTCTGGAGTAAAATCACTGTCTAAAGAAGAATCAGATTCTGGAAAAAAATTACGAACGTCCACTGGGATCCTCCGAAATTGTTCCTGAATTCTTCGGCGCTCTACATTTATCCTTGCAACTCTATTATTTTCGCTTTCTACGTTCATTCGATTGGGTTCTTCGTTTCTGTGCGCCCTCGAGTTTAATCGTCTGAATAGGTTTCGGTTGGTGCGCAAAAATGCGGAGCGTCTCTGGGGACTTCGTGGACTGAGAGAAAATCTTTCAATTTTATACTGAACTATTTGGAGCTCCATCTTTGCTATTGCGACGGCTTCGTCATCTCCGGCCGCAGTATGTAATCGAATAGTTTTTTCAATGTTACGCGCCCTTATCAGTAGCTCGGTGCGATCTGGAGGGCCCCCCGGTGGGGGTTGGTAAGGGGAATCCGTCACAATGCGACGTCCCAAAATCGGGCTGTTGGGACGAGGTCCAGAGTTTATTTGGTCAGACATCTAGAAAAAAAAAATAAAAAATATGAGTTCCACGTGGTTCGGATTTTTTTTTTTAATTATTTGCCACAAAGTTTCATACATTTTTGTTGTTGTGCTCGTTTTGATCAAAGTTTGAAACGATATTATTGGGAGATCGGGACAAAAATGTTAATTAAAAAAAATTTACCACGTGTTCTTTCAAATTGCTGGCACTCACAGTGAGATGGCCGTTGTGGCTGCCATTTTCAAAAAAAAAAAAAAGTTTTGAAAAAAGAGGGGGCTCAGAGTTTAACACAACGCGCATCTTTTCTGCGCATTTAGAAAGGAAGTCAACTACAATCATGGCGGCATGACGACTGACATCCGGGAAGACAGCACGTGGCTCCATCTATGTGACGGTAGCTTTTGACATGCAGGAAACTGTATAGCCGGCTATTGATCAAAATAACGATCTCTCGATTATCCAACTGTTTTAATAAAATGCTTTTCAGGGGCGTAACGTTTTTTTTCTAGGTACTCTAAAATCTCGAGAAAGTTTTCAATACAACAATTTTATTTAATTTCACTTTACATAATACTTAATTTTTTGGACAGACAATTATTGTTAAAAATCTAATCCGGAGAATAGTTCTATCCACGTCTAGAATTAGAGTCCCAGGCATCTTCTGCTACAGATTCATCTGAAGAAGAATCGTCCGCAGAATCGTCTCCTGAAGAAGAATCATCCTCAGAAAGATCATTTTGGGACGAAGAAGCGTCTTCGGGATGAGCCTCGCTATCGCCTCCTACCGCCCTCCAGGACTTCATTTTTCTCCGAACTTCTTCGAGCTCTATTGTCGCCGCTGCGACAGCAGCAGCATCTCCGGCAGCAGTAAATTTTTGAATATCCTCTTCAATTTTTTGCGCTTTCTCGCCGAACACTTGTAAGTAAGTCGTAGTTCCACTGAATTCGAGTTCTCGACAGCAACGGCGCGGGGGCGAGAGGTCTAGACGAAGTCTAGCGAGCACTTCGTGGGCCATCTAAAAAAAATCATTACTTTTAAGCCAATTTTCTCACATTTCTACTGTTGCGTTCGAATGGCCAAATTTTAAAAATATTGTTAATTAAATAAAAATACGAAAAAAAAACTTACCACGATACCACGAGGTCCAACAAAATAAAAGAGGAGTAGATTGGTCCGGGTCAGGACCACTTCAGCAACAGATAAACGGTAACGGTACGCGCATACTTTCTGCGCATTTCGTACGTAGCTCCATCTTTGACGTAACGGAAGTCTTTGACAACTGTATAACTGGTTGCATAATCGATTAAAATATTGGACCTGCGATTACTTAATAACTGTCTAGAAATCTTAAATAATGTACTTACGTTCGAAATTAATTAAGTAAAGCCCGAAACGTTTGTTTAACATGGACTTCGTTGCGAGATTGTGCAAGCAGCCGACGAGAAATGGCATTAGGGAGAGATTCAAGTCATATCATCGATTCGAACAAAATATCAAATTTAATTAAATATTTAATTCCGCCACTTAATTATTCTTAATTATTATGTCCGAAACACTAAAGAGGCATAATTGGAATGACTGGATGTTGTGTTACGGTTGCAAAATCGATTTATTGATTGTTCAATATTAGAAGATCTCTATCGCCTCGTACCGGATTAACACTTTCGATTTTTGTCCTTCTCCATATCCAGTTTCACTTACTCAAGTTGCTTCAAGATCGCATGAATTTATTGTAAAATAATATATTGCAAAAATGATGTCGATCTAGTTAGGCTTTTTGAGCCCAAAATTGCCCTTGTACAAATGGAAAGTGATTTAAAATTTCTGAAAAATCTAGGGTGTTATCAGTGATGCCAGTGGAGATTATTGGCGGTATCAAAATTTTGCTAGCGCCATTTTGAACATTTGAGATATTTGCAGTAAAATGTCCAAAAATTGACAGTTTGTAGGTGGAAACTATACCAGGGCATATAGTAGCAAAACGGCCGAGTTCCTAAAAATAGATATAAAGTTAGTCAAGTTAGTGGCGGGAATTTGCAAAACAGTATGAGTATATATTTACTATGAAACGTTATCCAGTTGAGTTGAGAAATGTAGGGTGTCATCTCCAACAGTTGCGAAGAGAATTGTTAGGGTTGAAATTTTGCTGCCACCATTTTGAACTTTTATAATATTTAGTAGTTTGTAAATGTTACTTCTGGATCAGGATATTTGGCACCTTAAAAATTTAGCTATTTCTCCGAAGATAAAATAAAAAGACTTACTGCATCACAAACACAACAAGTAGCTGCTCGTTCAAGTTCGTTAAAAGGTTCTGTGAAATTATTTTTGCTATTGTAAATCAGTAGTTTATTAACCCATATTGTAAAGTTGAACGTTGGCACATAAACAAAATCACAAGACAATATTATTAATTACGTTCTAATCGAAAAACTTACACCTACGGAATGATCAGAATTGCTTAAAATAAGCGCTAAATCGACAAATAGAAGGCAAACCTTTTAAAAAAAATATTGAGCTGTTGTCGCCGTCATCGACGATAATATCGATAAAATACAAGCAGTTTTAACAAGTTCTGGATAAAATATCATAGCAAAGAGAACAGCGTAGTCAACATTGTCACATCTCTAGCAACTACGTTAGTTCGGAATCTGTTTTACCGACTTTAGCAAAGACCCGACCTGAACCCGACAATTCTGGTTGTTTCCAAAATTAAAACATTTAAGAAAATTTGGAAAAAATTACGTGACCCGGGCACCATCTAATTTGTTTTTTTTTTTGCTAATGTCGGTAAATCAGATTTCAAACTTGGAAATAGAAATTTTTGGCCAAACGCCCCGTCACTTCGCATTGCCGAATCTTAACACTAACAAAATCACAACAGCGTGGCTACAACTAGATTCTCGCTGCCAATACGATTCGTTATTGGTCGTGGATGCGACGAGGAAAAAACTACAATTCAGTCGTCATGTGACTGGTGAGGGCTTGAACCCTCTTGGCGTTGCAACTCTTGCAAAGAACGTGACCGTCCAACGGGTAACATCCTCTACCTTCGGCTTCCGAAGACAGAACCAGACCGCAATCCTGCAAACAGTCATAAATCATCACCCTTGCAATTTTAAAAATTAAATAAACTAAAATTAAATTAATAATTAAAAATTTAATTAAACGGGAATTAAGGTTAAAGTCGGTAAGGTTTCAGGATAACTACTACCAACATTACGGAAACAAGTTTTTTTTTTTACCTCACACTTGTAGCATTGGATGTGGAAACTGTGGTCCAAAGCGACAACTCTGACGGTTTCCTCTTCACCAGGTTCGGGCATGATGGGTTGTTTGCAGACCCAACATCTGGGAGCGAAGATTTTGTGGAAGTCTTCGATGCAATGGACCCGATTGGTGGCGTCGACGGTGAACGGGATACCGTCCAGACTTTTCCCACACACCACGCAACAGAAACATTTCGGATGGTAAGGTTTGCCCGTAGCCCGCAAAATCCGATCCAAAATGGGGTTCTGACAAACGCAGCACTTCTCCAGAGTGTTCTGCAAAAACACGACAAACGTAAGAAAATAACGTCCACAAGCGATTTACGGCCCATTGTTCCATTGTTGCCAGACCGATTTTTCCCGCCCAAGTTAGGAGGGTTTAATAAAAATATTCCGTTAAAAAAATTCAACAATAGTGCAACTCGTTTAAGACTTACTGTTTTTTGAAAATAACTTTAAAAATAAAAATTTTAATTAAATGATTTTTATATAATGATAGTTCGAGTTTTATGATAGGTAGAAATTTGATTTAAAAACACAGATAAACTAGAGAAAGAAGTCTATAACCGGAAATTATTTTTGAACATACAGGGTGACCCAACCAATTATACAGGGGCAAGTGACATTTTTTTAAATGGAATGTGGTGTGTAAAAGAAGATTTTTCATAGCCTTTTCTTAGACTCTTTTCAATCCAATATTATTGCTGACTATTTTCAAACCACTTGGGTGTAGCGATTTTTTTTGTTCAAATAATGGCATCTGCAGATGCATGTTAAAAAAATCACTACAGTCACAATTATGAGCCCTAAGAAAAAATTATGTAAAGACTAGTTAGGAAACATCTGTGGAATGTCTTTGATCCATTTTAATTTTTGAAAAATTATACAGGGTGTCTAAATTTAATTTTTCAATTTAGAACCTTTTGAATTTAATTTTCTCCATTTTTTTAAATAGAACAATCTGTATATTTTTTAACGATATGATGTAGAAACTAAAAACGAACATTTTTTGTATGCACACCCTTATGGCTATTTGTAACCATTTTCGAAATATCGCCAAATAATTCCAAAATTCAAGAATATATTAGATTGGAAAGAGTCTAAGAAAGGGCTCTGAAAAATTTTCTTTGCCACACCACATTTCATTTAAAAAAATGTCACTTGCCCCTGTATAATTGTCTTGGCTCACCCTGTATGTTCAAAAATAATTTCCGGTTATAGACTTCTTCCTCTAGTTTATTTGTGTTTTTAAATCAAATTTCTACCTATCATAGAACTCGAGCTATCGAAGTCGGACGCACTATTGCCCCACCCTGTATATAATAAACTATTTCGTATGATTTACGACTGAATGTCGCTGTCGGCACCGTTGTTATCAAGTTCCCTACAGTTCCCTACCAAATAATCTTCCTCGCAATACGGGTTGCCCTCCAATGCGTAGAACGGCTTGCCTTGCAGATTGATGGCGCAATGGTGACAAGTGAAGCAGGTAGTGTGATAGAACTGGTCCATGGCCGTACATCCGCTGCTCTCGTCCACAATCTAAACAAAGCACAATCGATTAAAAAGCCTCAAAAAAATTGCAACTAGTTTTAAAAAAACGGCGCGCACGCGCATCAAAATTACCGCCATCTAGCGGCAGCAATAGTTACCTTCTCGCCGCACTTGACGCAAATTCCGTAAACGTCCTGTTCCGTCTCGCTGACGCTCCCCATTCCTTCGACCATCAAATCAATCAATCGATCAACTTCCTGATCTTTACCCCCTCCTCCCATCCGACTGGCGGACTGGCTGGGGCCCGTCATCGTGCTGCTGTTGCCGCTGACGTAGGGAGCGTACAACGAATAGTTGGAACGTGACGACATTTGACTTGGCGGTCTCGGATTGATCGGTTCGTAAATCGATTCGTACGTCGACGACGACTGCGATCAACAAATCGATTGTTACAATAATAAAATCAATTAAATCAATTAAATTATTAATAACGGAAAATTACCTGCGACATAGCCCCATATCCATACAAAGAATCAGAATCAGCGTACTGGTGTTAACAGACAAAAAGCATTAGTTCGTTAGCTCGAAGCGTTAACAAGACGTAGGGGTTGAAGGGGGAGGTTTTTACGTCATTACCTGCGATCCCAAACTGTAATTGTTGAAGTCCTGATGACCGGGTTGGGTGGCGCGACGCAATTCGCTGTAACTCGAACTGACCGGCGACGGTGGCGGCAATAAGTCGTCCGGTGGTGGCGGAAGATTCGTCGAGATCGTGCAAGGGGCGTAATCGGAATCCAGGGGTGGCGGAGGAGGCGGCAAATCATCTATCAATCAACCAAAAAAAAAACGTTACTAACATCAAAAATGGGATTTTTTAAATTTATTACCGCCATTGGCGTACGCACTGCCACTTGTTGGGAAATTGCTGTAAACGTTTCCTTCACGAGGTGGATGCATCAAATTGCTGTAGATCAAGCCGTCTTGATTGCGAGACTGTCCCAATTGTATATTGCTGTAGGTCACGTGGTCCGGTTTCGTGTACGGTTTAGGAACCACGTTCGCACTCGGTTTCGGCAGGTTCGAGTACTCGTTCTGTTTCGCGTAAGCCATAGGCAGAGTAGGGGCGTTGGAATAGTTGCGACCACCCGGCGACGGCACGTTCGAATAGAACTGATTCGTTTGGAGGCGCGACGCGTACGAAGGCTCCAACGTTTGCTTCAACGGGTACGACTGAGGTATCTGCAAGATCGGGACAATCAACCAAAAAATATAGTTCAGATGCCAGTGGTTTGAATGCGAAACTATGGCTTTAATGTGACACTAAAGTTTGAATGTGACACTGTGGTTTGGATGTGACATAGTGGTTTAAATGCGAAAATTTGGCTTTAATGTGATACTGTGATTTGGATGTGAAGCTGTAGGTTTAATGTGAAACTGTAGTTTTGATGTGACACAGCAGTTTGAATGCGAAAATGTGGCTTTAAAGTAAAACTGTGGCTTTAACGTGACATTAAGGTTTGAATGTTACACTATAGTTTAAATGTAAAGTTGTGGCTTTAATATGAAACTGTAGTTTAGATGTGACACAGTGGTTTGGATGCAAAACTGTGGCTTTAATGTGACACTGTGGTTTGGATGTGACAGTGTGGTTTGAATGCGAAACAGTGGCTTTAATGTAGAACTGTAGTTTGGATGTGACAGTGGTTTGAATGCAAAACTGTGATTTTAATGTGAAACTGTGGCTCTAATGTGACACTGTGGTTTGAATGCAAAACTGTGGCTTTAATGTAAACTGTGGTTTGAATGTGACACTGTGGTTTTGATGTGTCGAGGTGGTTGTTGCGGTACTCACTTGCGGTTGGGGTTTCTTGGGCTTGGGGGGCACGGCCGGTCCGATTTTCTTGCCGAGCGTCCCCGTGGGGTTAGGCGGCAGTTCCGATTTGTTGATCAAAGCCAACTCGGCGAGTTGTTTGTCCAAGTCGGTCATCGCCGACTGCGACGATTTCGACATCATCAACGAATTAACCTTTAAACGAAAACGTTATTGAACCGCCGATTAATTGATTTATTCCGACTGTTGTCGTTATCTTAATGAACCGGGCGATAAAATTACGAACTTGGGGCGATAACAATTTAATTAACAAAAAAAAAACGAAAATTGGTCAATTACCCAAAAATAACGCCGAATTAATTCAGGGACGTGTCGGGGGGTGGCCGGGAGCAATTTCGGCATGTTTTGGCGTTATTTTGCGAAATTCCAAAAGTGAGGTTAGGTTTTTGGCCGTTTGTTTGGGGCGTTATTTTTCGGTTACTCACCCCGTCTGGTGTTGTGAAGCGACGGAATTGGGGTAATTAGCCCGATTACGTGGTGGTTATCGCGAGAAAACTCGCTGGAATGGTTAAAAAGAGAGATCCGGCCGAATCTAAGGTTGGCCGTAAAATGACGGATTTGACAGTTCGACAGTCGACCAAATCGTTAACGAGGTAGCCGATGTGGAAAATTTCGTGAAGAAATCGCTGGACGACTGCGGTGTTGGTCATGCGCCGGATGATTCAATTTCGTCTTTATTTACGTTTTTTGTCATAAATTGCAACAATAAAACCACGTCGACGCCCGATTTGCAACAAATTGTTGTTGTTAATTAACCGCAAACGTTAAAACGGAGCAATCGCTGACAATTTGACAAAATGACACTTGTTACGATGCTCTTTTGTTACCCTCCTGGATGCAGGTGTCAGGTGGAGGTGGTAATGAAGGGTTGATGCAGGGGCGTAGCATAAGCGCGGACGGAAGGAGGCTAAAGAGATCTTGCGACAACAAATTACGTCACTTTACGGTTATTGTCACGTACAATTACGAGGGGCGTTTCGTCTTTTACAACTACACAACTTATTGCACTAAATAATGTGGGAAAAACAAATAAGAAAAAAGACACTTTGACAGGTTTAAGCAAAAAATTATCTATAGTTATCTATTATAGTAGTTGGGTTCAGCCAGTGGCGTGCTACAAAGTGAAAAGGGCATTTAGCGTTCGCCACTGACAAAAGATGTGGCAAAAGGGCTGAAATGGGGCAGTGGCGTCCCGGAAAAATTTTTTTTTGTTTCGGCGCTACAGCTGCTTGATTAGGGCAAAATTGGTCCTTACCTCTTCAATCATCACGTCTTGCTAATGAATCACTTCGCTTCTCTGCGGCATCAAGAACACTGCTAAGTGCGGTTGCACTAGAAATTCCTCAAATTTCTCATGACTCATTAGTCGGCAACTTGACCTTATTTGTATATCGAATACCATAACAGGGCTTCGATTTACAACTAGCAACAACAAAACTCGATCTCGGTTCTAACACCACGAAACTAATTGATAATAATAATAATAAATTTTATTAATTAATAGAAAAAAGTACAAAATTCCTACTTAAGTACTCGAGTTAAAATTTAAGTCGTGTTATTGTGAAAACGTTTGTTAGTTTTATATGAAAAAAAAAGAATTATTGTTAATGTTTGCGTAATTGGGTGGAGCGGAAACTGGTCGTCTCACTGGTAATAAATGGCGGTCAGGTCGTTTCCGGTCAAGATCGGCGACGGAGAGCCGGGGTTGAGGAAAATCGAACCCTCGCAACTCGATACGTAATCAAAATTGTCGCCTTTCTGGAATTAAAAAAAAAAATTATTATTTAAATTAAATTAATTAAATTAATTATGTTAATTAATTTTAGGTGGACTTACCGAAGATTTTTTGCGGGCTATGCAGAAGGTGCAGACTTGGTGTCGGTTGGAAGTGGCGGTGTCCTCGTCGCTCTTCGCCAACCTCAAACAGGGTTGGTCGATCGGACCTAATTCACAAAAAAAAAACATTATTATTATCAACATAAATATTTAAATTTTAAAAAAGTAGTGGCGTACCGCTATTTGCAAAAAATATTTTTACTTATTTCCGTTTAAGTCAATGTGAAGATTTAAATTTAAAAATCAGTGGCGTACTTACCTACTATTAGTGTTAATGTAAAAATTTAAATTTAAGAAAGCAGTGGCGTAACGCTATTGTTTGCAAAAATTATTTCTCCTTATTTCCGTTTAAGTCAATGTAAAGATTTAAATTTAAAAAAGCAGTGGCGTAACGCTATTGGTTGCAAAAAATATTTTTACTTTTTTTCCGTTTAAGTCAATGTGAAGATTTAAATTTAAAAAGCAGTGGCGTACTTACCTACTATTAGTATTAATGTAAAGATTTAAATTTAAGAAAGCAGTGGCGTACCGCTATTGTTTGCAAAAATTATTTCTCCTTATTTCCGTTTAAGTCAATGTAAACATTTAAATTTAAAAATCAGTGGCGTACCTACTTGCTATTAGTGTTAGTGTAAAGATTTAAATTTAAAAAAGCAGTGGAGTAACGCTATTGGTTGCAAAAAATATTTTTACTTATTTCCGTTTAAGTCAATGTAAAGATTTAAATTTAAAAAGCAGTGGCGTACCTACCTACTGTTAGTGTTAATGTAAAGATTTAAATTTAAGAAAGCAGTGGCGTACCGCTATTGTTGGCAAAAATTATTTCTCCTTATTTCCGTTTAAGTCAATGTAAAGATTTAAATTTAAAAATCAGTGGCGTACCTACTTGCTATTAGTGTTAATGTAAAGCTTTAAATTTAAAAAAACAGTGGCGTACCGCTATTGTTTGCAAAAATTATTTCTCCTTATTTCCGTTTAAGTCAATGTAAACATTTAAATTTAAAAATCAGTGGCGTACCTACTTGCTATTAGTGTTAATGTAAAGATTTAAATTTAAAAAAGCAGTGGAGTAACGCTATTGGTTGCAAAAAATATTTTTACTTATTTCCGTTTAAGTCAATGTAAAGATTTAAATTTAAAAAGCAGTGGCGTACCTACCTACTGTTAGTGTTAATGTAAAGATTTAAATTTAAGAAAGCAGTGGCGTACCGCTATTGTTGGCAAAAATTATTTCTCCTTATTTCCGTTTAAGTCAATGTAAAGATTTAAATTTAAAAATCAGTGGCGTACCTACTTGCTATTAGTGTTAATGTAAAGCTTTAAATTTAAAAAAACAGTGGCGTACCGCTATTGTTTGCAAAAATTATTTCTCCTTATTTCCGTTTAAGTCAATGTGAAGATTTAAATTTAAAAATCAGTGGCGTACCTACTTGCTATTAGTGTTAATGTAAAGATTTAAATTTAAAAAAGCAGTGAAGTAACGCTATTGGTTGCAAAAAAATTTCTACTTATTTCCGTTTAAGTCAATGTGAAGATTTAAATTTAAAAAGCAGTGGCGTACCTACCTACTATTAGTGTTAATGTAAAGATTTAAATTTAAGAAAGCAGTGGCGTACCGCTATTGTTTGCAAAAATTATTTCTCCTTATTTCCGTTTAAGTCAATGTGAAGATTTAAATTTAAGAAAGCAGAGGCGTACCGCTATTGTTTGCAAAAAATATTTTTACTTATTTCCGTTTAAGTCAATGTGAAGATTTTAATTTAAAAAGCAGTGGCGTACCTACCTACTATTAGTGTTAATGTAAAGATTTAAATTTAAGAAAGCAGTGGCGTACCGCTATTGTTTGCAAAAATAATTTCTCCTTATTTCCGTTTAAGTCAATGTAAAGATTTAAATTTAAAAATCAGTGGCGTACCTACCTGCTATTAGTTGGGTGCCCAAATGTGATATGTAGCTGGAGGCCAGTCGGAGCGTTTCGATTTTACTCAATTTTCTGTCCTTGGGCTCGGTGGGTATTAATGTTCGCAACGTCGAGAAAGCCGTGTTCACGCTGAAACAAGTCGATTGTAAAAGTTAAGGGCGGCCTAAAAGGGGGTTGGTGTGATGGGAAATTTTTGATGTGCGGGGGTGGAAATGACGCGATTTGGTCGATTTTTTGAGGATTTTTACCTTAGCGTTCGCGTGTTGGTCGCGTTGCTAGAAAAAAAATTGCATTAATAGACAAATGAAATTTTTCTACTTTCGAGTTTTTTTTTCCTAATTGTCACTAAGGTTTTGGATGGTTTGAATGAAGACGAGTAAGAAAAAGAAAAAAAATACGGTTTTCACAGTTGGTGCTTTGATGAAGAAATTTAGAACTTGTGGCTTGAATGAGACGAAAAATGATTACGTTCAGTCAAAATAGTTTAGAGAAAAGCAACAAATAATAGTCTTTGTATTAACGTTTTACCTACACTTTTGGTGGTTTGAATGCTCAAAAAATAATTTTTTTCCCAATACATGCACTTTTATCTTTGTGGTTTGAATGCAGGAGAAACGTTGTTTTCAGTTAGAAAGTCTGTGGAGAGACACAAAATTTTGGGAAAAGTCGTTTTAGCTTCACCTGGTGTTAATCAATCAAAAAAAACATTTTTTTGAATCAAATTGATTGGCGACTGTGAGGAGTGAAAGGAAGAGACGTGTGGTTTGAATGCACAAAAATTGTTTTCTTCAGTTAGAATAATTTTTGTTTACTTTTGCATGGTTTACAGTACTTCACGTGGTTAAATAAATAACAAACAATAATTTTTGTTATAAATTTTCACCTATTCTCTTTTCTGTCTTTGTGGTTTGAATAATGATAGGCAGCCAACTAACAAAAATAAAGAAGTTACGCCTCAAAATTTTTCCAACAATAGACTTTTATAAATTTTATTATTCGAGACATTGCTCAAAAAAGTGGTTTGAATGCATCCAACAATAGACTTCTATAAATTTTATTATTTGAGATATTGCTCAAAAGTGGTTTGAATGCATGCAACAATAGACTTCTGTAAATTTTACTATTTGAGACATTGCTTGAGGTTGCAAAAAGTGGTTTGAATGCAGGTTAGGAGTTAGAATATTTTTTCTACCAACCTGTGCGTCCTGTCTCTCTCCCTGGCGTTAGCCTGACTCCTCTGTCTCACAGGTACGCTAAAATCTTCGCTGCCACTGCCATAATTACACTTCTTCCTCTTATTATTGGCACTCGTTGGGGTACCACCCCCGATGAAATGCGCCTCCCCAGTTCCGGAATTATATTGCAAAAATTCCATCTTGCCACCACAACGTCACTAAACCTTCATTTACGCACCAACAAAACTTTTTTCGATTATATCCACCTATCTACAACATATATTTTCCGTCTCGTTTTTTTTTTTTTTTCTTGTTCCCGACTCGCGATTCTCGTTTGTTTCTGGACTCGTTCTAGGAGACGGCGACACGTCCAGAGCAACAAGTGTCACTCATGGCAGCGGCTTCTGAACGAGCTCAGTCAATTAACTCAATTTCGTGATATTTTTAACAGATGCTGATGTGTCGTTCCGATGTCGACGCCCACGTCCCTCCGGGAAGGTCGGGAAGAAGTTGTGTTAATAAACGGGAGGGGAGGTTCCGGACCGTTGGTCCCCGGTCAAAAGGACCGCTTCTCCACGGGCAATCGCCAGGCCCCGGTCGCGCCTAATTATCGACGCCCGTTCCGGGTTAATTAAAGAGTTACGTCATCGACCGGCAAAAACAATTGCGCAATTTCGACGGGGAAAAAATAAATTTATTTTTAGTTACGATTTCACCCTAATTCGGGAACGAAATTTGTCGATCAACATGTGTGACTAATAAAAATTTCAAAACAAACAATTTCGTCGCGGTGCTTGAAAAAACAACGGAAAAAAAAACGAATCAACATTAACAAAAACTAATCGCTTTTCCAGATTGCTCGATTGATAAGCGTCCGGACGAAAATCAAGTAGCCGGCCCTCTCTTGCTTGTTTATAAACAAACGAACGCTACGAAACAATTGTCGATTCGATTAGCAGATGAACGGGGAGCGTTGAACTCGCCCGAATTTCCCCTAAATTCAGATTAATCACGATTTAATCGATCGACGTGATGCTGTCGGCAATTGTTGCCGCGATCCTCTCCTGTTTCGGGCACCTACTGCGATATTTACTCAATTTTTGCAGCGATTCTCTCTTGTTTCGGACATCTATTGCAATTTTTACTCAATTGTTGCAGTGATTCTCTCTTGTTTCGGACACCTACTGCGATTTTTACTCAATTGTTGCAGCGATCCTCTCTTGTTTCGGGCACCTACTGCGATTTGTACTAAATTTTTGCAGCGATCCTCTCTTGTTTCGGGCACTTACTGCAATTTTTCCTCAACTCTTGATGCTCTCTTGTTTCGAGCACCTACTGCGATTTTCTCGTGACTCGAATCGTTACTAAATTTATGGCAAACAGATGAGGAGCGGGACGAAACAAAAGCGACGCGTTAAGGGATGACTTCCGACGGCTCGACCCGCATCTCCGGTTACCACCCCACAAGCGGACAGTTCGAAGAATTAACGGAAACAATTTACTATTTAATTTTTTTTAACAAAAACAAAGCTTTTAATGTTTGTTTTGCGTAAAAGTTTCAAAATTTACATTGTTAGCGTTAAGGGTTGTCGAATTGGGGTTGTTGGGCAATTTTAAAAATTTTTGGCGGTTTTAATTTGAACAATTTGGGGAATTTTGCCCAAAATCACCAAAATTGGCAGCCCTTCAAATTGACAACTACAGAACCTAACCTAGAATTTTGTCGCGCTATCGCTCAAATTGCCACAAAATGATGAAACGCGCCTCGAAATTGTGGAAATTTCGCAACGGCGTTTCGCTGCCCCCCAACCAATCGACGTTTGCCCAATTTCGCAACAAAAATTTTGATTCTAACCTCACTTTTAGCCGGCAGATTTTAAGCAATAACTTCCACGTTTCCGCCGTTTTTAACGCCAAACAATTTGTAGATGCGGAAAACGCCTACGCCCACAATATCGTTTCGAAATTTGCCCGGATTTTTCCCCCGAAACAGGTGGGAAAAGTGGCGGAATTGGGGGAGTTCGAGGGGGTTCTCGGCCAGAACTGGAGGGTTAAATCGGCGCCGGAAATCGTCGCGGCGTTTCGCAACGTCGAAGATTTCTGCGTGACGAATTCGATCGCGTTGTCTGATCCCCGTTTCGACCGATTAGTGGACGGTTTGATGGATAACTGCGAGAAGTTGTCCGATGACGAGTTGCTGGAACTTTTGGACTGTATTTCGAGATTTCCTCCGTGCGAGTCGATCAGTTCGCGGAATTTCCACGACGTTTGGAGTTGTTTGGACGATATTTGTTGTTGGAAGATGACGGGTTGGGGGCCCGAGAAAATGTTTGCTTACGTCGATGTTTGGTACCGGTTGAATTTGGGGCGAATCTCCGATTATCCGTTTGAGGTTTTGGACACTTGTGCGGCGGGCAGAAAAGCGAAACGATTAACGAAGGACCATTTGGTTTATTTGTTTTTTTGCGTTAATGTTTGCCGGAAGCGTTGCGTTGATTTCGAGGTGGAATTCGCTACGGCGGAGAAGATTCACGAATTCAGTCTTGACGAGTTGGGGGTTATCGCAATGGGGTATTTTAAGTCACAAAGCAAAGTCAAGTTGGAGCCGATTCTCGAGAGGATGATCCAGCAGGTCACCGAGAACGCCGCCACGATCAACGACATCACCCTCACGGCCCTCCTGAAGGTGACAGAAGCTCCAAGAACCCGAAGCCTCGTTCCGCATTTAAATCTGTCTTTTCTTAACCTCGCCTGCATTTTAACCACTTCAAGAGTGCGCACTCAAACCTCACAACTTGAACATTGCCTGCATTCTAACCACTTAACTAAGTAGTGGGCATTCAAGCCTCCCATCTTAACGTTGCTAGCATTTTCACCGCTTTTACTAAGTAGTGTGCATTCAAACCTCTCCTCTTGGTGCTACTCCTGCATTTAAGCCACTTTTTCTTTCTTAATTTTTACTCGGCGAATTTTTTGTTGCAGACGATAAGGTTGACGAAACACTTCTCTTTCACCTCCGAACTCGACGTGATGCTCGACCGGTTGCTGCCCCAAATCGACCGTCTTTCCCCCATGTCGTGTCTTCACATCGCCCTAATAGGAACCGGCATCCAACACAAACACGACGCAACTTTAATTAAATGCAGTCAAATAATCGCGAAAAACATCTCGACCATTCGCATCAAAGACATTGAAAGAATTTTATTGGCCAACGTCATGTTCGACTTCGATCCTCGAACCACCCCCGACCTCTACCGCAGCGCTTTCGAAGAACTCCACAAACCCCCGCGACGGCCCGAGATCGCCAAATACAACCGTTGCTTGCCTTGCGCTCTTCACTATTTGAGTTTTCGCAAGATCTACTCGTACTCTTTGATGAATCAGGTTTTGGACGAAGAGTTTATCAATGAGGTGTACGGGGTGCAAGCGAGGATGTTGCCGAGAGAATTGTTTTCGTTGGATTGTTGTATCGAGATCGAATGTCCGGATTACGAGGGGTACCGGTTGTCGCCGGTTAAAAAGTATAAAGGGGCCAAGTGGCTGACCGATTTCGCTCCTGAGTATGATCAGTATAAAAAGTTGACGTTGGCTGACAAATTTTTTTTGGACACTTTCGAGGTGGTTAAGGAGATTGTGGGGGGAGATAGGTGCGTTATGGTTGACCATGTTCTACCACATTTTCCTCGCGCAGGTAGGAGTACTATTTTGGCGCTAAATACAACGTCTGCTACAATTTGAAGTAGAAACTCTTTAACAAAATGTTGGATTGAAACGTTTTATACCATTATACGTAGCGTACAACTTTATCTTTTAGGAAAAAAATTGACGTTGACTAAAAAATTTTATTTGTTACTTTTTTATGATTTTTCTTTTAATAGTGTCTTCATCTAAAATTTTGATGCTAAGGTATTAGGAAAAAACTCGTAACTTTTTAGCAGATTGTCGTATCGAAACATTTTACACTACTTTACATAGCTTATGTTATTCACTTTTAGGAAAAAAATTGACGTTGACTAAATTTTATTTGTTACTTTTTTATGATTTTTCTTCTAATAGTGTCTTTATCTAAAATTTTGATGCTAAGGTATAAGGAAAAAGTTCGTAACTTTTTAACAGATTGTCGTATCGAAACATTTTATACTACTTTACATAGCTTATGTTATTCACTTTTAGGAAAAAAATTGACGTTGACCAAATTTCATTCCTTAATTTTTTATGATTTTTCTTTTAATAGTGTCTTCATCTAAAATTTTGATGCTAAGGTATTAGGAAAAAATTCGTAACTTTTTAACAGATTGTCGTATCGAAACATTTTATACTACTTTACATAGCTTATGTTATTCACTTTTAGGAAAAAAATTGACGTTGACTAAATTTTATTTGTTACTTTTTTATGATTTTTCTTCTAATAGTGTCTTCATGTCTTGATGCCAAGGTATAAGGAAAAAATTCGTAACTTTTTAACAGAATATTATATCGAAACATTTTATACCATTTTACATAGCTTATTGATCTCACTTTTAGGAAAAAAAATCGACGTTAACTAAATTTTATTCGTTAATTTTTTATGATTTTTCTTCTAATAGTGTCTTCATCTAAAATTTTGATGCCAAGGTATAAGGAAAAAATTCGTAACTTTTTAACAGTATGTCGTATCGAAACATTCTATACCACTTTACATAGCTTATATTACTCACTTTTGGGTAAAAAATTGACGTTGACTAAATTTCATTTGTTACTTTTTTATGATTTTTCTTCTAATAGTGTCTTCATCTAAAATTTTGATGCTAAAGTATTAGGAAAAAATTCGTAACTTTTTAACAGATTGTCGTATCGAAACATTTTATACTACTTTACATAGCTTATGTTATTCACTTTTAGGAAGAAAATTGATGTTGACTAAATTTTATTTGTTACTTTTTTATGATTTTTCTTCTAATAGTGTCTTTATCTAAAATTTTGATGCTAAGGTATAAGGAAAAAGTTCGTAACTTTTTAACAGAATGTCGTATCGAAACATTTTATACCACTTTACATAGCTTATGTTACTCACTTTTAGGAAAAAAATTGACGTTGACCAAATTTGATTCCGTAATTTTTTATGATTTTTCTTGTAATGGTGCTGTCAACTAAAATTGTGATGCCAAGGTATAAGGAAAAGATTCGTAACTTTTTAACAGAATGTCGTATCGAAACATTCTATACCACTTTACATAGCTTATAATACTCACTTTTACGAAAAAAATTGACGTTGACCAAATTTTATTTGTTACTTTTTTATGATTTTTCTTCTAATAGTGTCTTCATGTCTTGATGCCAAGGTATAAGGAAAAAATTCGTAACTTTTTAACAGAATATCATATCGAAACATTTTATACCATTTTACATAGCTTATTGATCTCACTTTTAGGAAAAAAAATTGACGTTAACTAAATTTTATTCGTTAATTTTTTATGATTTTTCTTCTAATAGTGTCTTCATCTAAAATTTTGATGCCAAGGTATAAGGAAAAAATTCGTAACTTTTTAACAGTATGTCGTATCGAAACATTCTATACCACTTTACATAGCTTATGTTAGTCACTTTTAGGAAAAAGATTGACGTTGACCAAATTTTATTCGTTACTTTTTTATGATTTTTCTTCTAATAGTGTCTTCATCTAAAATTTTGATGTCAAGGTATAAGGAAAAGATTCGTAACTTTTTAATAGTATGTCGTATTGAAACATTCTATACCACTTTATATAGCTTATGTTACTCACTTTAAAGAAAAAAATTGACGTTGACCAAATTTTATTTGTTACTTTTTTATGATTTTTCTTCTAATAGTGTTTTTATCTAAAATTTTAATACCAAGGTATAAGGAAAAGATTCGTAACTCTTTAACAGTATGTCGTATCGAAACATTCTATACCACTTTACATAGCTTATGGTAGTC
This sequence comes from Schizotus pectinicornis, assembly GCA_951805265.1. Lineage (NCBI taxonomy): Eukaryota > Metazoa > Arthropoda > Insecta > Coleoptera > Pyrochroidae > Schizotus > Schizotus pectinicornis. The sequence continues at coordinate 7,482,604 of OX638210.1, forward strand.
ACTTCTAGGAAAAATATTGACGTTGACCAAATTTCATTCGTTACTTTTTCATGATTTTTCTTCTAATAGTGTCTTTATTTAAAATTTTGATGTCAAGGTATAAGGAAAACATTTGTAGCTTTTTAACAGAATGTTGTATCGAAATATTTTATACCATTTTACATAGCTTATGTTACTCACTTTTAGGAAAAAAATTGACGTTGCTTAAATTTCATTCGTTAATTTTTTATGATTTTTCTTCTAATAGTGTCTTCATCTAAAATTTTCATACCAAAGTATAAGGAAAAAATTTGTAACTCTTTAACAGAATGTCGTATCGAAACTTTCTATACCATTCTACATAGCTCACTTTTAGGGGAAAAAATTAACGTTAACAAAAAAAAATTCTTAACTTTTTATGATTTTTTTCTTAGCACCAAAACGATGATTGAGGTATAAGAAATAAATCCGTAACTCTTTAACAAGATGTTGTATAAATACAATTAATACTATTTTTAAGTCTTATCCATTGATTTTTAAATATTCCAAGTATCTTTTAAACATTTGTGAGGTTTTTGCTTGCACTACCATTTCACTTCTTGTTTCAGACATAATCGTCTGTAAGGACAAGACGAGCGGTAGCTTCGTCGAACCTTTAGGGTTCGAAAACTACATTTTGGGCGACATCAAACGGCCCTACAACCCCGAAAAGTACCAGTGGTACTCAATAATGCCACTAACGCCTAACATTACCATCCGCAACACCATCAACCCGTTGGGTCTTATAGTGATGAAGGCGCGACATCTAACAGCCATCGGTTACAACCCAATTTTCGTAAGTCGAAGTCTCGAAACACTTCTGCGCATGTCCAACTTAACACCAACTCTTTTGCGCATGCGTATTTTGACTCGAGACTTATTTAAGACTTCTGCAAATGGACTTGTGATTTTGTGCCGCAGGTGGCTTGGAACCAGTTCGTCAAGGAGGCGCCGGACCGGAAAAAGGAGTTCCTCGCCGCTCAACTGTCAAAATTTTGACACCCGTCAAATTTTGGCTTAATTATAAGGAAAAAAAAGTGAGAAGCGTGCCGTAGTCAGTCATTTGTTCTTAAGTAAACAACTTCAGTTTTTCTAACGTTCCTCTCGAAAAATCCTCAAAATATGAACAAAGTCTTCAAGCCTAAAGGTAAAGTTGTTGCGGGACTTCCCCGAATTCACCACCTTTGGTTTCAGTGACCTTTTCTGATACCATGACCAAAGTGAAGAACGTCCGTCGCGAGATGCGCCCCCGAAGTCGCAGCGTTTACACCACAAGTTCCTATTTGAGCGACGATCTGGCAACACCGAGAGACCTGACCAAGTTCGAGGGACCCTCCCAATGGTCGCCGTTCGTTCCGAGACCCATCGTGGTCAAAAACTATTACCCTGACGATTTAAACGTGTGAGTGTTTTGTCGATGGGGGAATTTCGTAAAATTTTTTTTTGGGGAAGTTGCAGGGTGAAAATTGGACCGAGGAAGGGTCGATGGGGGGCGGCACCACAATCACCCCACACGGGGTCATTTCGTTGCGACTCCACGACCGGATCCGCGTCGACATTTCCTTAGATCGAGCCATCAGAATTATCAACACGAAAAACTACATAGTTCTAGCCCTAAACGCCAGTGGCAGCTCGTCAGCTCTGATCCACCCCAACGGACGCGTCCTCCAATACGGATCGAGGGTCGAAATTTTGGCCCACGACGGCCAAGGCAACAACAAGTAACTAACCTCAACAAAAAAAAAAAACAATCGCAAAATTTTCTCCGAAATTTCAGGTACGCCAAGATGTGGTATAAAGGGGTGAGTTTCACCAGCGATCAGTGCGCCCTCGTTTACTTGGTGGACTCCGCCGGAACTAGGACGACAACGGACACTTTCACCGATTTGACCGGCGACATCACGTTGGACGTGTTCTATAAGTAAATTGTGGGAAAATCCAGGGACGTCTTGAGGGGTTAACGTGTCGTTTTTTAGTCGGCCCAACTGCAATTTGGACTTTTCTTGCGTCACGCCCGGAACGCATCTGGTCAACGAGGCCGTCAGCGTCCTCCAGTCGGCCAACTATTGGCTGACCGAAGATCGCACCGATAACTGGATGATCAACAACGTCAGAATATCGCAAACAGCTGACGGTCTAGTCAGGTCAGGGAAATTTTCGACAAGTTTTGTTCGAAGAGCACATATGGCGCCTCGTTAGTCTACTGCGCAAGCGCAGTTGTTGACTCTCGAGCAAAATTTTGTTTTCTTTTAAAATTGTTGTTGATGTCGGTTGTTTGCAGGGTGGGCCGCAACAGCAACAAGTTTTCGTTGCGCACGTCCCCGACCAACGGTTCGGCTTCGGTGTCCTCCCCCTATTTGCACTGCACTGGTTCGATGGGTCAGACGCGCCATCTGTTCGTGAGACGCGGCGAGAGACGGATGCATTACGACGGGGCGACTTTTATTGTTCGAAACGCCGGCCATTCGGCCGGGTTCGATGAACGTCATCAACTCAAAGTTTACTGAAGTTGTTTTTTTTTTCGTATTATTTTTTTTTTGTTTTTTTTGGGTGCGCTTCGTGACTGATTTCGCAAAACGCAAAATTGCGTCATTGGTTGATGGAAAATTTTTAGTTGTTGCGAAAGAATTGGCAATAGCCAAGGAAAAAGTGTGATTTACTCAAATAGTGTTTTGAAATCTCGATTTTGTAAAGTGCATTTAACACGTGTGAAGTCGACGATGTGATCGATCACGGCATTGTCAATAAATTGAAGTTTTAGTAGTTAATTTTATTCTTTTAGGGTAAAAATCAACGCCCTCTAGATTTCCTTTATTCTTGACGTATGAGAAAAAAATTCGTATCTCTTGAACGAAACGTCACAATGAGACGTTTTATACTTCTCTATGTAGTTCATACTATTCTCCTTTAAGAAAAAAAACAACGTCTTTTAGATTTTATTTCTTAATTTTTTATGATTTTTCCTGTATTGACGCCAAATAAATCAAATGTGGATGTTGACGTGTAAGAAAAAAATTCGTATCTCTTGAACAAAACGTCACAATGAAACATTCTATACTTTTCTACGTAGTTTATACTATTTTGTTTTAAGAAAAAAATGCAACGTTTTCTAGATTTTATTTTTTAATTTTTTATGATTTTTCTGGTATTGACGCCAAATAAATTAAATAATGATGTTAAAGTATAAGAAAAAAATTTGTAGCTCTTCAACAAAATGTCGTTTCAAAACGTTCTATATCACTTTAGGTAGTACATACTATTCTCTTTTAGGGAAAAAATCAAAGTCTTATAGATTTTCTTTCTTAGTATTTTATAGTTTTTCCTGTATTGACGCCAAATAAATCGAATGTGAATGTTGACGTATAAGAAAAAAATTCGTATCTCTTGAACAAAACGTCACAATGAAACGTTTCATACTTTTCTACGTAGCTCATACTATTCTCTTTTAAGAAAAAAATACAACGTCTTCTAGATTTTATTTCTTAATTTTTTATGATTTTTCTGGTATTGACGCCAAATAAATGAAATAATGATGTTGAAGTATAAGAAAAAAATTCGTAACTCTTTAACAAAATGTCGTATAAAAACGTTTTATACCACTTTACGTAGTGTATAATACTATCTTTTAAGGAAAAAATCAATGCCCTCTGAATTTTTTTCTTAATTTTTTATGATTATTCCTATATGGACGCCAAATTAGTCAAAAATCGATGTTAAACTATAAGAAAAAAATTTGTAGCCCTTTAACAAAATGTCGTATCAAAACGTTTTATATCATTCTACGTAGTGCATACTATTCTCTTTTAAGGATAAAATCAGCGCTTTCTCGATTTTTTTTTCTTAATTTTTTATAGTTTTTTCTGTAATGACTCCAAATAAATCAAATGTGGATGTTGACGTATAAGAAAAAAATTCGTATCTCTTGAACAAAACGTCACAATGAAACATTTTATACTTTTCTACGTAGTTCATACTATTTTGTTTTAAGAAAAAAGTGCAACGCTTTCTAGATTTTATTTCTTAATTTTTTATGATTTTTCTGGTATTGACGCCAAATAAATTAAATAATGATGTTGAAGTATAAGAAAAAAATTCGTAGCTCTTCAACAAAATGTCGTATCAAAACGTTCTATATCACCCTACGTAGTACATACTATTCTCTTTTGGGGAAAAAATCAAAGTCCTATAGATTTTCTTTCTTAGTATTTTATAGTTTTTCCTGTATTGACGCCAAATAAATCGAATGTGGATGTTGACGTACAAGAAAAAAATTCGTATCTCTTGAACAAAACGTCACAATAAAACGTTTCATACTTTTCTACGTAGTTTATACTATTCTCTTTTAAGAAAAAAATACAACGTCTTCTAGATTTTATTTCTTAATTTTTTATGATTTTTCTGGTATTGACGCCAAATAAATGAAATAATGATGTTGAAGTATAAGAAAAAAATTCGTAACTCTCTAACAAAATGTTGTATCAAAACGTTTTATACCACTCTACGTAGTGTATACTATTCTCTTTTAAGGAAAAAATCATCGCCCTCTGAATTTTTTTTCTTAAATTTTTATGATTATTCCTGTATGGACGCCAAATTAGTCAAATATCGATGTTAAAGTATAAGAAAAAAAATTGTAGCTCTTCAACAAAATGTCGTATCAAAACGTTTTATATCACTCTACGTAGTACATACTATTCTTTTTTAGGGAGAAAATCAAAGCCCTATAGATTTTCTTTCTTAGTATTTTATAGTTTTTCCTGTATTGACGCCAAATAAATCGAATGTGGATGTTGACGTATAAGAAAAAAATTCGTATCTCTTGAATAAAACGTTACAATGAAACGTTTCATACTTTTCTACGTAGCTCATACTATTCTCTTTTAAGAAAAAAATACAACGTCTTCTAGATTTTATTTCTTAATTTTTTATGATTTTTCTGGTATTGACGCCAAATAAATTAAATAATGATGTTAAAGTATAAGAAAAAAATTCGTAGCTCTTCAACAAAATGTCGTATCAAAACGTTTTATATCACTCTAGGTAGTACATACTATTCTTTTTTAGGGAAAAAATCAAAGCCCTATAGATTTTCTTTCTTAGTATTTTATAGTTTTTCCTGTATTGACGCCAAATAAATCGAATGTGGATGTTGACGTATAAGAAAAAAATTCGTATCTCCTGAACAAAACGTCACAATGAAACGTTTCATACTTCTCTACGTAGCTCATACTATTCTCTTTTAAGAAAAAAACGCAACGTCTTCTAGATTTTATTTCTTAATTTTTTATGATTTTTCTGGTATTGACGCCAAATAAATGAAATAATGATGTTGAAGTATAAGAAAAAAATTCGTAACTCTTTAACAAAATGTTGTATAAAAACGTTTTATACCACTTTACGTAGTGTATAATACTATCTTTTAAGGAAAAAATCAACGCCCTCTAAATTTTTTTCTTAATTTTTTATGATTATTCCTGTATGGACGCCAAATTAGTCAAAAATTGATGTTAAACTATAAGAAAAAAATTTGTAGCTCTTCAACAAAATGTCGTATCAAAACGTTTAATACCATTTTACGTAGTGTATACTATTATCTTTTAAGAAAAAAATCAACGTTCTCTGTATTTCTTTTCTTATTTTTTTATGATTTTTCTGGTATTGACGCCAAATAAATTAAATGATTATGGTAAAGTATAAGAAAAAAATTTGTAACTCTTTAACAAACTGTCGTATCAAAACGTTTTATACCACTCTACGTAGTGTATACTTTTCTCTTTTAAGGAAAAAATCAATGTTCTCTGAATTTTTTTTCTTAATTTTTTATGATTATTCCTGTATGGACGCCAAATTAGTCAAAAATCGATGTTAAACTATAAGAAAAAAATTTGTAGCTCTTCAACAAAATGTCGTATCAAAACGTTTTATATCACTCTACGTAGTAAATATTATTCTCTTTTAGGCAAAAAATAAACGCCTTCTAGATTTTTTTTCTTAATATTTTATAGTTTTTCCTGTATTGACGCCAAATAAATAAAATGTGGATGTTGACGTATAAGAAAAAAAATCGTATCTCTTAAGCAAAACGTCACAATAAAACGTTTTATAGTTCTCTACGTAGTTCATACTATTTTCTTTTAAGAAAAAAAAGCAACGTCTTCTAGATTTTATTTCCTAATTTTTTATGATTTTTCTTGTATTAACGCCAAATAAATTAAATGATGATGGTAAAGTATGAGAAAAAAATTCTTAACTCTTTAACAAAATGTCGTATCAAAACGTTTTATACCACTCTACGTAGTGTATACTATTATCTTTTAAGAAAAAAATCAACGTTCTCTGTATTTTTTTTCTTATTTTTTTATGATTTTTCTGGTATTGACGCCAAATAAATTAAATAATGGTGGTAAAGTATAAGAAAAAAATTTGTAACTTTTTAACAAAATGTCGTATCAAAACGTTTTGTACCACTCTACGTAGTGTATACTTTTTTCTTTGAAGGAAAAAATCAGCGCTCTCTGGATTTTCTTTTTTAATTTTTTATGATAATTCCTGTATGGACGCCAAATTAGTCAAATATTGATGTTAAACTATAAGAAAAAAAATTGCAGCTCTTCAACAAAATGTCGTATCAAAACGCTTTATACCACTCTACGTATTGTATACTATTCTCTTTTAAGGAAAAAAATCAACGCCCTCTGGATTTTTTTTTTAATTTTTTATGCTTATTCCTGTAAGGACGCCAAATGAGTCAAATATCGATGTTAAAGTATAAGAAAAAAATTCGTAGCTCTTCAACAAAATGTCGTATCAAAACATTTTATACCATTCTACGTAGCGCATACTATTATCTTTTATAGAAAACATCAAAGTCTTCTTAATTTCATTCGGAATTTTTTTTTTGATTTTTTTTTATTGGACGTCAATAGTGAAATGTTGAGATGTAAGAAACAAATTCGTTTTTATTTTATTGGTGACATCAATTACAATTTCTAATTAACCTTGATAACGTAAAATTCTGCTTTATTGTACCACCATTAGTAATTACGCAATACTGACATTTCATTCAGACCACCAACCTTGGCCGTTGGTTGTTTTCCATTTCCACAATCGCCCGTACCTATATCATCAAAAATGTTAAACTAAGATAAGATTTCCGGTTTTCTCCAAGAAACCCTCACAAATAATGCTAATTCGACACTATTTGACGTCAAAGTTCTCCTTTATCACGGTTTTTAAATCTTAAGATCGAACAACCAGCTGCAATCTCAATAAGTTGTTCTCCTCGTAACTGTTGAGTAAGATAAAAAAAAATTAATTTTAAAAATTGTTAAACAACAGTTGAAATTAAATTTCCCATAATCAGTTGATAACGCGCGGTTAAAAAACAATTACGTTTTTGCGTTTTACTATTTCTACAACAATTAACATGAAGATTATTTGCAAACTAAACGACTTTGGAAGCTCAAAACTTTGAGGTATTCCAGAACTGATTAGCCTAACAACAATGGGACTTTTATCAACAATAAGAGATCAACTCTGTTAGTTTTAACCGTGAGCGGCGACAATCAACGACAACAGTAGTGACGATAAGACATTTCAGTTGTTGTTGTTGTTGTGAAAGCGGAGCGTGCGGTCCTTGGAACTCTTGGAAGGAAAGCAATGTATACCAGTTCCACGGCCCGAGGCTAGTCCCATCACCATCATTACATGACCCGGTGATCAGTTGAGTCCCATTGGCGCCACCCGGGCGTGCCGTCCATCGTCCATCCTCAGTGTGCGATTCTCGAAAAAGAACAACAACGAAAAAGTGAGTACTTGCAAAAAAGAAATAAACAAAAATTGTTAGAATCGTCATCGATGATGATCTTGATCCGGTAGATGGCGTTGGAAAAGCGACGTCTGTCCCCCTTTTTGAAAAATTTTTTTCAAAATTTTTGTGAAGATCAACAATTATATAAACGGGAATGTTGTAGATGCGGCAACGGACAATCTTTCTGGCTATGGGGGCCGCCACTCTTCTCCTCTTCGCCATCATCGGGTTCAGTGTTAACGCCAGCGCCAACGACAACAGCAAAGACCTTCAACTGGTCCACATTGTAAGTTTCTAATAACAATAATTTTTCAACTCTTAAGAATTTTAATTATTTAGATAATTAGACACGGAGCGAGAACACCCGCCGATACTTACCCTAACGACCCCTACATCAACGAAACTTTCTACCCCGTAGGTTGGGGCCAATTGACCAACGTGAGTACCTACCTATCGATACGGCCAACTAGTTTCTAATTCCTGTGATTAATTAAGCCCCTCAATTGTTTATTTGCTTGTCGTCGTGACTCATTGATTTGTTATTCCGTAATTATGGTAAATTATAATTTCTCGCGCCCTTGATTGTTGCTGCTGCAATTGGATTTATCTGCGTTGTCGATTAATTACTAATTAGTGTTTGATTTGCAGAAAGGAAAACTAGATCTCTACAATACCGGCATTTTTCTTAGAAAAAGATACTCGAAATTTTTGGGTGATCGCTATTCACCCGATTTGTACTACACTCAATCCACTGACGTCGACAGAACGAAAGCTAGTTGTCAATTGTTGAATGCGGGGTTGTGGCCCCCGGAAGCTGACCAGAAATGGGGACCTCTGGACTGGCAACCTATACCCATTCATTCGGAACCTCTGAACCAAGACAACGTAAGTAGTTTCAACCGTACTACGTCAATTTTGGATCTTCAGCTTCTAATAGAGTTTCGGAAGTTCTTTGAAAGGGCTAAAATGAATTTGAGCCTTATCAAAAAAAATAAGTTTTACAATTCTTAACCTCGGTGAATGTCGAACATCTAAAACAAGTATCGGGAGATTTAAAACAAAATTTTGAGCCTTATCAAAAAATTTTAGGGCTTACTTTAGAAGCTTTTAAACTTTTATTTCGTATTTTGTTAGCGCTTAAAATGTTTGAGAAATTTAACAAATTTATAATGTATGCAAATCTTAACAAATAATATTTTGAAAAGGCTAAAATAATTTTGAGCCTTATCAAAAAATTGAAAGTTTCACAAATTTTAATTTCTAAGAATGCTGAACGTCTAAAACAAGTATTGGAAGATTTTCAAAAATTTCTCGAGCATTATCAAAGAAATTAAGGCTTCACTTTAAAATTTTATTTCGTATTTTGTAAACGTTTGAAATACGTCTATTACATGTTTGAGTAATTTATTAAATTTATTACGTATCCAAATTTTATCAAATAATATATTGAAAAAGCTAAAATAAATTTGAACCTTATCAAAAAATTAAGTTTTACAATTTTTAATCTCGGTGAATGTCGAACCTTTCAAACAAGTATCGGGAGATTTTTAAAAATTTCTTGCGCCTTATCAAAAAATTTGAGGGCTCACTTTAAAAGTTTTTAAAACTTTATTTCGTATTTTGTTAGAGTTTAAAATGTTTGAGGAATTTAACAAATTTATAATGTATCCAAATCTTACCAAATATTTTGAAAAGGCAAAAATAAACTTAAGCCTTATCAAAAAATTGAAAGTTTTACAATTTTTAACTTCAGTGAATGTTGAACCTTTCAAACAAGTATTGGAAGATTTTTAAAAATTTCTTGGGCCTTATCAAAAAAATTTAGGGCTCACTTTAGAAGTTTTTTAAACTTTATTTCGTATTTTGTTAGCGTTTAAAATGTTTGAGAAATTTAACAAAAATATAATGTATCCAAATCTTACCAAATAATATTTTGAAAAGGCTAAAATAAACTTGAGCCTTATCAAAAAATTTAGAGTTTTACAATTTATAATCTCTAGGAATGCTAAAGCCATGAAACAAGTATTAAAAAATTTTCAAAAATTTCTCGAGCTTATTATCAAAAAGATTAAGGCTTTACTTTAGAATTTTATAAAATTTAATTTGGTATTTTGTAAACGTCCGAAATACGTCTATTACATGTTTGAGGAATTTATCAAACTTATTACGTATCCAAATCTTATTAAATAATATATTGAAAAGGCTAAAATAAATTTCAGCCTTACCAAAAAATTAAGTTTCACAATTTTTAACCTCAGTGAATGTCAACCCTCTCAAACAAGTATCAGATTTTGAAAAATTTCTTGGGCCTTATCAAAAAATTTTAGGACACCCTTTAGAAGCTTTTAAAACTTTATTTCGAATTTTGTTAACGTTTAAAATGTTTGAAGAATTTAACAAATTCTTAATGTATCCAAATCTTACCAAACAATATTTTGAAAAGACTAAAATAAACTTGAGCCTTATCAAAAAATTGAAAGTTTTACAGTTTTTAATCTAAAACAAGCATTGGAAGATTTTCAGAAATTTCTCGAGCCTTATCAAAAAAATTAAGGCTTCACTCCAGAATGTTATAAAAATATATCTCGTATTTTGCTATTTTTTTAAATACTTCTGTTACATGCTAGAAGAATTTAACGTATCCAAGCCTTATCAAATAATTCTCTTTAGTTGTTGCTGGTGCGAAAGCCTTGCGCCCAGTACCACTTGGAACTCGATCGTCTGATGGCGTCCGAAGAGATCCAAAACAAGTTAAAAGCAGACGAAAAGTTCTACGAAGAACTGTCCAACCACACTGGGAAAACCATAAAAACCTTTGACGACGTCCAAGATGTCTACAGCACTCTTCTGGCGGAGGTACGTCAACGTCAAAAATAGTGAAATTACCTGTTGTTGTTCAATTATTTTGTAGGAAACCTTTAATTTGACGTTGCCCGATTGGACGAAACCCTATTTCCCGTCGAAAATGTTAGAACCGACAATTTTCAGTTACGTCCTCAACGCCTACAACGACAAACTCAACCGCCTCAAAGGCGGCGTTCTACTCAAAAAATTAATGGGCGATTGGAAAAGTAAAATTGACAACACCATCAAACCCGAAGAACGTAAAGCTTTCCTGTACGGCGGCCACGATTCGACCATAGCCAACATTTTGAGCACCCTCAAAATTTGGGAGCCTCAAGTTCCCGGCTACGGAATCACAATTTTAATGGAATTCTCTAGAGACAGAATAACGAACGTTTACGGACTCGAAGTGAGTCGAGGACAAATTCGAAAATATTTTAAATAACGAACAATAAATTTTAGGTATTTCTACGCAACTCGACCACTGATCCGCCACATCAACTGACGATTCCCGGTTGTGAAACCTTCTGTCCTTACGACAAACTGGTGGAACTAACCGCCGACGTGATTCCCGACGATTGGGAAAGCGAATGCGCAACTGAAGACAGCAGTTACACCCCGCCGCCACCCGGAGGACCTTAACAAAAATTTCGAAAAAAAAAAGAAAATCGTTTAATATTATTTAAAAAATCTACAAATAAATTAACCTATCGTTTTACATAATTATCACGCGTAATTCAATAGTCTCGTTAGGTGGAATTGGTTAAGAAAATTACTAGCAATTTGTGGGGGCTAAAGTGGGTAAGGGTGGGGCGAAAAGAATTTCGGATCGTGATTTGATGAAATATACAAAGAGGAACGAGAGGATTAAAACCATCGAACCGATTGCCATGGTCATGTTTTCGTGAGCCGCTGACGGTTTGAGGAAAATCTGGATCTTTATCGAACCCCAAGTCGATTCGGTCCATGTGCTGTACTGACCTGATGACCAATCATAATCTGTAAAATAGGAGATGTTGAGTTGTTGTTGTTGCTATTGTTGAGTTTTTTTTTTTTTTTTTTAAATTTGTCCAGTACCTTTAATAATGAAAGCTGGACTGATCGCGTCAGTTAGGTTCATGGTGGCTCTGAAACATTTGGTGGTGTTGAGGTCGTCAAGACTGGCCGACATATTGTAGTATTTCACCGCCTGAAATTAAAAATTACAGGAACCTGTAATACCTTCAACTGACATCGACAATATTAAAAACCGTTATAGATGTCAAATTGCGCACTTTAGAACTACCTAATGAAAACTTTAGACGATATAGGTTCTTACGTTATTTCGAGGATCATTGGTGCAATTGGCGTTGCCCTCACCGACAACATCCCCCGTAAGCCAGGCAAGCGTCAGTCCGACATGACTCGTGATGAAATTCGCCACAATTTCCACGCCAACGTACAAACTCAACGGTTGTCCTTGCAACTTCTGCAACCAACAACCAAAAATCAAACGCCAAAAAAAAAAAAAAAAAACAACCTACAATTTTTTGCACCGCTTGATGCACCCTACAATTCGAGTCTTCCAAATAACAATGGAACAACTCATCGACCAAAACAACGTCGGCAGTCTCTTTTCCCGCATAATCCAAACCGGTGATCCGTCCGTAGACGCTCTTCGCCACCATTTCGGCAACTTCGGCGACATGTTTTTGGATACTGCCCGTCGGTATTTCGACGCCACTGCCGTTGTAGTAACGGTAGTCGATGTTGGAAGCGTTGTCGTAGATCGAATTGTAGAACGAATTGACGTAAGCTGCTTTGTGATCGGTAAGGACGATACCGGCAATATCGGTGTCGTTCTTGAGGAACGTGTGCAACGAAGCGGGCGGTAAAGTCCCGAGAGACTGTTCCACCCTCAAACTGCCCCTGTTCTTCCCCAGAGCCGCCATAAAACTATCGATTTTATCGCTGGAACTCAAATAATGGGCGTAGATGGCGCTGCTGCGACTCAACTGACTCAACTCGATAAAAAGATCGATGTCCTCGACGCCGATGGTGGGCAACGCCGGATTTTCGGAAGGTCGCGCCGGAAAGTTGCCTTGCAACATTTCGTAGAGGAAACGTTGCGAACCGATGTAGTCGTACGTTTCGCCGTTGAAAACGACGAAGAGGACGTTGCGATCGTAGGTGGAGGCGTCGGTGTCGTCGTCGTCGTCGCCGGGCAGCATGGCCTTGAGAAGTTTTGCCGTCGAGAGTAAAGCGACGAGACCGGTGATCGGGGAGACAGCTCCGGACGTTTTGTCGATCATCGACGTGGTGTCGAGTCGGGCCGATATCACGATGTAACCGGCGGTCGTCGCCGGTTCGGTTAAGGCCGGAAGTTTGGCGAGAGGAAAGAGAGACGCCCACACGTTCCGGTCGCCGAGGGGATCGCAGTACTTGACCGGGTTCAAGTTGGTTACGGCGTTGGAGCGTCTGGAACAGGAATAATAAAAAAATTAAGACAAAGGAAAAAAAACGAAGCAAAAGCAATAAAGTAAAAAAAATAACAGTAAAAGAAAGGAATATAGAAAAAATAAATAACAAAAAGAGGAAAATAAGATAACAAAATGGGAAAGAAAAAAGAAGAAACAAGGGAGAAAAAATAAGGGGCAAGAAGGAAAAAAAGTAAAAAAAGAGAAGCAAAAAAAGGGGGAAAAAACGGGGGGAGAAAAATAAGGAACAAAAAATAGAAAAAAGAAAATAAAAAATAGGAAATAAAGGAAAAAATTAGAGAAAGAAAACTGAGAAAAAGAAAGAAAAATAAAAAAGAAGGAGAAAAGAAAGGAAAGAAGTAAATAAAGACTAAGAAAAATAAGGAAAGAAAAAGAGAAAAAACATAAAACGAAAAAAATGAGAAAACTGAACGAGGAAGAATAAAAAAGAAAAATAAGAGAAAAAGGAGAAAAATGAAAAAAAAAGGGCAAGAAAGAAAAAGAGTAAAAAAAAATCAAAAAAAAGGAAGAAAAAGAAAGAAAAACAAACGGAAAAAAATAAGAACCAAAAAATTAAAAAAAGAAGATAAAAAATATAAAATAAAGGACAAAATTAAAGAAAGAAAACGGGGAAAAAGAAAGAAAAATAAGAAAGAGAAAGAAAAATAAGAAAGAGAAAAAAAAGAAGAAAAAAAACATATAAGGAGAAGACAAACTAAAGAAAAAACAAGAGAAAAGAAAGGAAAGAAGAAAATAAAGAGTAAGAAAAATAAGGAGAGAAGAAGAGAAAAAAAAACAAAAAATAATCAGAAAACAGAACGGGAAAGAATTAAAAAAATAAAATAAAAAGAGAAAAAAAAGAAAAATAGAAAAAAGAAGGTTAGAGAAAGAAAACGGGGAAAAAGAAAGAAAAATAAGAAAGAGGGAAAAAAGAAGAGAAAAAAAAATATAAGGAGAAGACAAACTAAAGAAAAAAAGAAAGAAAAGAAGAAAATAAAAAGTGAGAAAAATAAGGAGAAAAAAGAGAAAAAAAACGAAAAAAATGAGAACAAAACGGGGAAGAATAAAAAAAATTAGATAAAAAAAGAGAAAAAAAGAGAAAAATAAGAAGAAAAATAAGGGGCAAGAAGGAAAAAGAGTAAAGAAACAGAATTAAAAGAAAGGGAGAAAAAGAAATAAAAACGGGGGAAGAAAAATAAGGAACAAGAAATAGAAAAAAGAAGATAAAAAGTAGAAAATAAAGGAAAAAAAATAAGAAAACGGGGAAAAAGAAAGAAAAATAAGAAAGAAGGAGAAAATAAGAGGAAAAAAACATATAAGGAGAAGACAAACTAAAGAAAAAACAAGAGAAAAGAAAGGAAAGAAGAAAATAAAGAGTAAGAAAAATAAAGAGAGAAAAAGAAGAAAACAGAACAGGGAAGAATAAAAATAATTAAATAAAAAAAGAAAAAAAAGAGAAAAATAGAAAGAAAAATAAGGGGCAAAATAGGAAAAAGAGTAAAAAAAAGAGAATCAAAAAATAAAAAAAAATAAGATTTAAAAATAGGAAATACAAGAAAAAATTAGGAAAAGAAAACGGGGAAAAAGAAAGAAAAATAAGAAAGAGGGAGAAAAGAAGAGAAAAAAAAGATATAAGGAGAAGACAAACTAAAGGAAAAATAAGAGAAAAGAAAGAAAAGAAAAAAATAAAAAGTGAGAAAAAAAAAGAAAAAAAAAGAAAACGAAAAAAATGAGAGAACAGAACAGGAAAGAATAAAAAAAATAGATAAAAAAAGAAAAAAAGAGAAAAATAAAAAGAAAAATAAGAGGCAAGAAGAAAAAAGAGAAAAAAAATATAAAAAAAGAGAAAAAGAAATAAAAACGGAAAAAAAATAAGGAACAAGAAATAGAAAAAAAATAAAAAAATAGAAAATAAAGGAAAAAAAATAAGAAAACGGGAAAAAAAAGAAAAATAAGAAAGAGGGAGAAAAGAAGAGGAAAAAAACATATAAGGAGAGGACAAACTAAAGAAAAAACAAGAAAAGAGAAAAATAAAAATAAGGGGCAAGAAGGACAAAGAGTAAAAAAAAGGAAGAAAAAAAAATAATACGGGGAGAGAAAAATAAGGAACAAAAAATAAAAAAAGATAAAAAAATTGAAAATAGAGGAAAAAGAATTAAGAAAACGGGGAAAAAGAAAGAAAAATAAAAAAGAGGGAGAAAAGAAGAGGAAAAAAACATATAAGGAGAAAACAAACTCAAGAAAAAACAAGAGAAAAGAAAAGAAAGAAGAAAATAAAGATTGAGAAAAATAAGAAAAAAAAGAGAAAAAAAATAAAACGAAAAAAAATGAGAGAACACAACGGGGAAGAATAAAAAAAAGAAAAATAAGATAAAAAAAAAGGAGAAAAATAAGGGGCAAGAAGGAAAAAGAGTAAAAAAAGAGAAGCAAAAAAGAGAGAAAAAAACAAGAAAAAAAATGAAGAAACAAAAAGAAATTGAAAAAAAAAGATAAAAGATAGGAAATAAAGGGAAAAAAATAAGAGGAAAAAACGGAGAAAAAGAAAGAAAATGGGAAAGAAACCGGAATCAACCCTCAACTTACCTTATGCAAGTTGGGGTGTTTGTGGAGGCGTACATGAAAGAGGACAATTGTAACGAGCACAACGATCGGTCCCTCTGGCTGTCAAAGGAAAAGTTGTTGTGTTTCCTGAAACATTTTCTGGCGGTTGCCACGTTGTTCTGGTCCTCAACGTAGAACACGGGAAACGGGATGTCTTCAAACAGTAGACCGGTGCCGGCCAGATTCCAGATCGGTTTCCCTTGACCGCAACTATCCTTCAAACTCGACAAGGGGTTGGGACATTGATTGTCGTGACTGAAACTCGTCAATTTCTCGTCGTCGACGTAAAGGAGAAGTCCCGAAATTTTGACGCTTCGTCGCAAAACGTCCACGTTGGGTCTGGTGAAGAGGGCGGTGGGAATTACGGGAACGTAGGGACCTGCCGTACCGTTCTTCAGGATAAAATCCAAGTCGGCCTGGTTCTCGCAGAAGTGAATGACGCCAGTCGAACCACCGCGACGAGCTGACAAGAAAAGTTTTAATTAATTTTGATAAAAATAAAGCGCTATAGTGAGATCAGCCTTAAGGGTGCCAACAGAAACTTACAGGTGCACCCAATTTGGTGGGTGGCGTTGAGGCGTCGAAAACACGCTTTCGAGCCTTCGACGGCCTCGTACATCTTGTCTTTGGTCCTGATGCTGTTTCCTAAAAATAACAACATAACCTCAAATTTCCAAAAATCGTGTCTTAACGTTATAGTCGCACGGGGGTTACGTGACGGGGGCTTACCATAAACAAAGAGGTGGAAAATTGTTAAAATTTGGAGAATTACGGCCGTTTCGGCCCTCATTTTTGATATTACTTCGCCACCTGTCAAACGATGACACTGACACTAGTTGGAAAGTGTCGCCAACGACGGTGCCAACTGTGAACAACGAAAATCCCAACAGGTGAGTACAATGCGGTACATATAAAAGCAACTAATTTGAATTGTTGGAAAAAAACAAAAATAAAACTTTTAAAAAGGAAATCTTGACGTTTTGTGTTGACGTTCAAAATTTACCGTTTTCAACATGAGTTTTTTCACAAAATCCGCCCAATTAAAAAAATTCCAATTTGCTGCCGCCAAGTGCTCAACTACCCTTAACATTCGTTTTTATGAAACGTCGAAAATTAGAAATAGTGGCGTCCGCAATGAATTCTACACGAAATCGAGACAAGAATATAAGAAACTGACCCAACTAGTGACGGGAGTAATAAAGAATTTGATACGAAACCAGAACCGAATCGCTTCTGCACTTTACTCGGCGCCGTGGTCCAGAAATTTTGATCAATTCCAGAAGGACGTTACAGAAAAAAGACAACCAGGAGTGGGTGTTATGTGTCAGAAAGGGTGCGGCGATTCGTCCAAGAGCGGATGTCCGACAAAGAAAGACAATTGCAAGAAAGAAGATCCCTGTAAAAAGAAAAATCCATGCAAAGAAGAAGATCCTTGCAAGAAGAAGGATCCATGCAAAAAGGAAGATCCTTGCAAGAAAGAAGATCCTTGCAAGAAGAAGGATCCATGCAAAAAAGAAGATCCTTGCAAGAAGAAAGATCCATGCAAAAAGGAAGATCCTTGCACGAAAGAAGATCCTTGCACGAAAGAAGATCCTTGTAAGAAGAAGGATCCATGCAAAAAAGAAGATCCTTGCAAGAAAAAGGATCCATGCAAGAAGGAAGATCCTTGCAAGAAGAAGGAAAAAAAAGATCCTTGCAAGAAAGAAGATCCCTGCAAAAAGAAAGATCCCTGTAAAAACAAATTCGCAACTGTCAACAACGGTGATAAATCCTCATTAATTGTTTACTGTTGAAAATAAACATTCTTTTGTTTTAGGTTGCGAAAGTCACCCAACTAGCGATATGACGTCAGATGTCGACGTCATTGAAGAAACAAACGCATGCAATACTGAAAATGAGTGCGAAATCGAAGCCTACTTCGGTGATTGTTATCAAAACAAACAGTACTTGATGTACACGCCCACAACCTACTACGATTTAGAAAACTACATGTCGGCCAACCGGATGCCGCAACCAAATCCAAAGAACCAATGTAAAGAAGAAACTACATGCGCAGAAAGGAAGAAAAATTTCGATTGCAACTAGAATCAATTAAACAATAAATTTCATAAGATCAGAATTTTTTTTTAAAGTTCTCTCCTATCTAGAAGTGTCACCGCCAAGAGGGCGCCAGCTCTTCTAAGTCAACTTAACTAACAGTTGCAGCTCCCCCTAGAGTTCAAGTTTAGCAACAAAAAGTACTGTCGGTTCGATGATCTCCTCTCTATCACCAAATTTATCAACTATGAATCTCCACAGTATTCCTCTCCCAATGACGGGTCAAAATTCAGGTGTAGCACATACGTCACAATAAAGATGTATAATTTTGGTGGTGGCCTCTGGTGTCCAGGTTTAGCAATAAAAATTGCAGTAGCAAAAAGTAAAGCTGGTGGCACCCTCTAGAGTTCAGATGTAAACGTCTCGTAGTGATGCATGGAGGAATCTTGTTGACGGCGTCCTCTACCGCAAAAGTTGTAAGTTCAAAAGCGTGAATTTCCATAGTACTCCTCTTCCAGGGACGCTTAGTGGCGCCAGATAGCCCGAAATTGCTCGCTAGAAATACAGAAAAATTGTCGAAGGACCTACTGAACGCCAAGAACGACATGTCTGTTGTTTTAATAAGTTAAAGTTAAAGTGTCGTTAGTGACATTTTAAAAATGTCAGTCTAAATTTTCGTACGCCACCACACCCCTCTTCTAGTGACGTTTAGAAGTTGATGTCGCCGTCCAGAAATAGTGGATCTTCAAAATTCTCCTCTTCTAGTGACTCGTTGGCGAGGCCCTACAAAATTCAGATGTAGCACATACGTCACAATAGAGATGTACAATTTTGGTGGTGGCCTCTGGTGTCCAGGTTTAGCAATAAAAATTGCAGTAGCAAAAAGTAAAGCTGGTGGCGCCCTCTAGAGTTCAGATGTAAACGTCTCGTAGTGATGCATGGAGGAATCTTGCCGATGGCGTTCTCTACTGCGAAAGTTCCAAGTTCAAAAGCGTGAATCTCCAAAGTACTCCTCTTCCAGGGACGCTTAGTGGCGCTAGATAGCCCCAAATTGCTCGCTAGAAATACAGAAAAATTGTCGAAGGACCTACTGAACGCCAAGGACAACATGTTTGTTGTTTTAATAAGTTAAAGTTAAAGTGTCGTTAGTGACACTTTAAAAATGTCAGTCTAAATTTTCGTACGCCACCACACCCCTCTTCTAGTAACGTTTAGAAGTTGATGTCGCCGTCTAGACATAGTGGATCTTCACAAGTCTCCTCTTCTGGTGACCCGTTGGCGACGCCCTACAAAATTCGGGTGTAGCACATACGTCACAATAAAGATGTACAATTTTGGTGGTGGCCCCTGGTGTTCAGGTTTAGCAATAAAAATTGCAGTAGCAAAGAGTAAAGTAGGTGGCGCCCTCTAGAGTTCAGATGTAAACGTCGTAGTGATGCATAGAGGAATCTTGCTGATGGCGTCCTCTACCGCAAAAGTTTCAAGTTCACAAGCGTGAATCTCCATAGTACTCCTCTTCCAGGGACGCTTAGTGGCGCTAGATAGCCCCAAATTGCTTGCTAGAAATTCAGAAAAATGTCGAAGGACCTACGAACGCCAAGGACGACATGTCTGTTGTTTTAATAAGTTAAAGTTAAAGTGTCGTTAGTGACATTTTAAAAATGTCAGTCTAAATTTTCGTACGCCACCACACCCCTCTTCTAGTAACGTTTAGAAGTTGATGTCGCCGTCTAGACATAGTGGATCTTCACAATTCTCCTCTTCTGGTGACCCGTTGGCGACGCCCTACAAAATTCGGGTGTAGCACATACGTCACAGTAAAGATGTACAATTTTGGTGATGGCCTCTGGTGTTCAGGTTTAGCAATAAAAATTGCAGTAGCAAAAAGTAAAGCTGGTGGCGCCCTCTAGAGTTCAGATGTAAACGTCTCGTAGTGATGCATGGAGGAATCTTGCCGATGGCGTTCTCTACTGCAAAAGTTCCAAGTTCAAAAGCGTGAATCTCCATAGTATTCCTCTTCCAGGGACGCTTAGTGGCGCTAGATAGCCCCAAATTGCTCGCTAGAAATTCCGAAAAATGTCGAAGAACCTACGAACGCCAAGGACGACATGTCTGTTGTTTTAATAAGTTAAAGTGTCGTTAGTGACATTTTAAAAATGTCAGTCTAAATTTTTGTACGCCACCACACCCCTCTTCTAGTAACGTTTAGAAGTTGATGTCGCCGTCTAGACATAGTGGATCTTTACAATTCTCCTCTTCTGGTGACCCGTTGGCGACGCCCTACAAAATTCGGGTGTAGCACATACGTCACAATAAAGATGTACAATTTTGGTGGCGGCCTATGGTGTCCAAGTTTAGCAATAAAAATTACAGTAGCAAAAAGTAAAGCTGGTGGCGCCCTCTAGAGTTCAGATGTAAACGTCTCGTAGTGATGCATGGAGGAATCTTGCCGATGGCGTCCTCTACCGCGAAAGTTCCAAGTTCAAAAGCGTGAATCTCCATAGTACTCCTCTTCCAGGGACGCTTAGTGGCGCTAGATAGTCCCAAATTGCTCGCTAGAAATGTCGAAGGACCTATTAAACGCCAAGGACGACATGTCTGTTGTTTTAATAAATTAAAGTTTGTTGAAGTGTCGTTAGTGACACTTTAAAAATGTCAGTCTAAATTTTCGTTTAACCCAAGTCCGTCCAAATTTTCAACATGAATCTGGTCACTAAATTAAGGCAATTAACAAAACCTTCACTAAAGTGCAAAAGTTTCATCCTCAATAAGCGTTTTCTCCAAAGTTTTCAAAAAACCAGCAATGACCACAAGATTCTCCTGGAGAAGTTCTCACTGAAGACACTACGTAAAATAATGACAGAAACTAAGAAGTACCTGGTGGAGGAACATCTGCTGGAATCTTGGAGACGCAACTTTCATTTTTGTGAACGCAATGACAACGAAGGAGGTAACGAAACGAAGAAAGGTCAAACCAAAACGAAGAACGGAAGTTGTTCTTCTGACGATGCCGACAAAGGTCTACCCAATCTGACCATCGAACCCAAATGTAAAATTAAAGTCGACAAACCTCGTCAAGAGTGCGAGAGGAAGAAGCCAGAAGAAAAAAACGAAACTAAGTGCGTCCAGCCTCCAGAACCAAAGGACGATAGCGGAAACAAATGTAAATCGCCAGAAAACAATTGCGAGAGTAAATGTTCGAAACCACCTAAACCTTTTGAAGATGCTAACCAACGCTCCACCACTTCTTCGTGCAAACCTCTCGAAAGTGAATGTGCCAGCCCCACGTTGGAGTCTTGCAAAAAATCCAAATGTGCGTGCAGGAAGAAGGAGGTGAAGTCTTGCGAAGACGCCCCGTGTCCAAACTCTAAAAACAAGTGCGCCAAAATTTGTCAATCACCCGACCAGAGACCAAAAACCACCTGTTATCAACAACCTTGCATAGTGAAGAAGAAACCAGAAGCGTGTCCTCCAGAAAAAGAGAAAACATTTCCAAAGAAAGATGCGAAGGTCTGTCCAACTCAACGCGACAAATGCGAAAAAAAAGAACCGTCATGTCCCAAAAAAGGAAGCGGATGTCCCGAAAAAAACGATAAAGCGGTGAAGTGTCCGGTGCCGGTGAAGAAGCGACAAGAAAAGGGTAACGTAGTCAAGAAACACGACGAATTCGACAACAAGAAGAAACCGAAGAAAACTTTGTGTGAAGACGTGGCGCCACCTGGCGATCAATGACTCGATTACCAGCAAACTTCACACTTAATTCCAATACTTGTTTGGTTGTTTGCAGCGCCATCTCTACTTTTTTTTAGTAAAACCGCTTACAGGTTTCTACTAAAATTTCAACGATTGCAACAAAAATTTAATAAATCTCTACAAAATTTAACGGCAACACAAAAAAGTGTTGTCGACCATCAAAGTGCTGCCGTACCTCGCCACCATTCCCTCTTGCATCACGTTAACAATAGCGCGATACGCGTGGTGCCATCTACAGTCGAGACCGGCAAAGTTTCTACGTAAAAACTTCAAAGCGACATGCAACATTTCGATTTTGCGATCGATCGCCAATTGTTTAAAGTGTCCAGCTAACATGGTGACGTCAACTTCCGCCGGTGTCGCTTCCGCCTTCATCCAATCGTACAGAATCGGCCGCAACTGTTCCCAGTTGAGGCCGCTGAACGGCGATCTTTGGGGCTCACTCGACGAAACGGTCGTCGCGACGTCAAGTCCGTACTCTTGGATGACCTCGAGACGCAACTCTTCCGGGAGGGCGTCGAGAACGTCCAGGTCGATGGTGTTCGACATCGGAGTCTAAAAAATACAGGTTACAAAAAAATTAAATAGGAAACAAAAATATGAGGGAAAAAAGTAAAAAAATAATAAAAAAAGAAAAACCGGGAAGAAAAAAAGGAAACTTAAAATAAGAAGGCAAAAAATAAGGGGCAAAAAAAGAAAAATGAACAAAAAATGAGAGAAAAGGACGGGGAAAAAATTTAAAAAAAAACTAAAATAAAAATAAGATAACGTCCAGATCGATGCTGTCCGACATCGGAGTCTGCGAAAAAATACAAGATACAGAAAAATAAGAAAGAAAAAAAAGAAAGGAAAAAAGAAGAAAAATTAGAGGGAAAAAGAAGTAAAAAAATAAAAGAAAAACCGGGAGGACAGAAAGGAAACAAGAAAATAAGAAGGAAAAAATAAGGAGCAAAGAAAAATAAACAAAAAATGAGAGAAAAAAACGGATTTAAAAAAAAAACTAAAGTAACAAGAAAAATAAGATAACGTTCAGATCGATGCTGTCCGACATCGGAGTCTGCAAAAAAATACAGGATACAGAAAAATAAGAAAAAAAAAGGAAACAAAAAAAAGAACAAAAATAAGAGAGAAAAGGAAGGAAACAAGAAAATAAAAAAGGAAAAAAGAAGAGGCAAAAAAAGAAAGAAAAATAAACAAAAAATGAAAGAAAAGTCCGGGAAAAAAGAAAAAATCAGAAAAAAGTTAACTAAAAAAATAATAAGATAACGTCCAGATCGATGCTGTCCAACATCGGAGTCTGCAAAAAAATACAGGATACAGAAAAATAAGAAAAAAAAGAAACAAAAAAAGAACAAAAATAAGAGAGGGAAAAAGAAGTAAAAAAATAAAAAAAATAAAAACCGGGAGGACAGAAAAGAAACAAGAAAATAAGAAGGAAAAAAATAAGAAGCAAAGAAAAATAAACAAAAAATGAGAGAAAAGAACAAAATTAAAAAAAAACTAAAGTAAAATGAAAAATAAGATAACGTCCAGATCGATGCTGTCCGACATCGGAGTCTGCGAAAAAATACAGGATACAGAAAAATAAGAAAGAAAAAAGGAAATAAAAAAAAGGACAAAAATAATAGAAGAAAAAAGTGAAAAAATAAAAAAAAAGAAAAACCGGGAGGACAGAAAGGAAAGAAAATAAGAAGGAAAAAAACAAAGAGCAAAGAAAAATAAACAAAAAATGAAAAAAAGGAACGGAATTTAAAAACAAAAAACTAAAGTAAAAAAAATAATAAGATAACGTCCAGATCGATGCTGTCCGACATCGGAGTCTGCAAAAAAATACAGGATACAGAAAAATAAGAAAAAAAAAGGAAACAAAAAAAAGAACAAAAATAAGAGAGAAAAGGAAGGAAACAAGAAAATAAGAAGGGGAAAAATAAGGAGCAAAGAAAAATAAACAAAAAATGAGAAAAAGAAACGGAATTAAAAAAAAACTAAAGCAAAAAAAAATAATAAGACAACGTCCAGATCGATGCTGTCCGACATCGGAGTCTACGAAAAAATACAGGATACAGAAAAATAAGAAAGAAAAAAGAAAACAAAAAAAAGGACAAAAATAAGAGAAGGAAAAAGAAGTAAAAAAATAAAAAAAAGAAAAACCGGGAGGACAGAAAGGAAACAAGAAAATAAGAAGGGAAAAAATAAGGAGCAAAGAAAAATAAACAAAAAATGAGAAAAAGGAACGGAATTTAAAAAAAAAACTAAAGTAAAAAAATAATAAGATAACGTCCAGATCGATGCTGTCCGACATCGGAGTCTGCGAAAAAATACAGGATACAGAAAAATAAGAAAGAAAAAAGAAAACAAAAAAAAGGACAAAAATAAGAGAAGGAAAAAGAAGTAAAAAAATAAAAAAAAAACCGGGAGGACAGAAAGGAAACAAGAAAATAAAAAGGGAAAAAATAAGGAGCAAAGAAAAATAAACAAAAAATGAGAAAAAGAAACGAAATTAAAAAAAAAACTAAAGCAAAAAAAATAATAAGACAACGTCCAGATCGATGCTGTCCGACATCGGAGTCTGCGAAAAAATACAGGATACAGAAAAATAAGAAAGAAAAAAGAAAACAAAAAAAAGGACAAAAATAAGAGAAGGAAAAAGAAGTAAAAAAATAAAAAAAAGAAAAACCGGGAGAACAAAAAGGAAACAAGAAAATAAGAAGGGAAAAAATAAGAAGCAAAGAAAAATAAACAAAAAATGAGACAAAAGAACAAAATTAAAAAAAAAACTAAAGTAAAATGAAAAATAAGATAACGTCCAGATCGATGCTGTCCGACATTGGAGTCTGCAAAAAAATACAGGATACAGAAAAATGAGAAAGAAAAAAGGAAACAAAAAACGAACAAAAATAAGAGGCAAAAAAAAGTAAAAAAAAAATTAAAAAAAAACCGGGAGGAAAGAAAGGAAACAAGAAAATAAAAAAGGAAAAAAGAAGGGGCAAAAAGAAAAGAAAAATAAACAAAAAATGAAAGAAAAGTCCGGGGAAAAAAAAATTAGAAAAAAGTTAACTAAAATAAAAATAAAATATAAGGAGCCACCTCTTCTTTCTTTGGAGGGTTGTCTCTTCGAGCCTTGAAGAATTTGCTGATGGAGCTCGCCGCTGCCGCTTTACCCCTGCTCCTCGCTCTAGGCCGGCCTCGTTTCGTTTTGGTTTCAACAGATGTCGCTGTTTTGTCGTCAACTGCGCCGTCGTGTTTCGGTCTCACCTCCCCGACTGCGGGAGGTGCCGTCTCTTCTCCGACTACAAATTTTTTGGGACTTTGCTTCAAAAACCGACTCAAAACTTCACTGGCGACCTGTCCACCCTTCTCCAATTTACTCAATTGAATCCCAACCCCCCTCAATTCGTCAAAACGCGCCCCTAATTTCTCGAACAACCCCCGCGCTTCCCTCAAGATACTTTTGGCGTCCGAAACCGGTCCGTTGGTCGTCGTACTTTTGCTTAAATTGTCGCAGATTCCGTGTCCGAGAAACTTGGCCGTTTCGAGGGGGGCGTTAGGGCTCCTCACCATGAGTTTTAAGGTGACGCAACGAGCCCTCATTTTAATGTCGGTTAAGCGGGCGTGGACCTCGACGGCTAGAGTTTCGAGGAAGTTGTGGCACTCTTCGAGGGTTTTGAAGCGAATGCCGTAATTGACTTCGGCTGAGACCGATTTTCTTTCGTGGTAGAAGTTGAGGGGTCGCTTGTCGACACCTCGGGATTGTTCCCATAAAGTTTCGCCGCTCTTGGTGCCCAATTCGGACCGGAGGAGTTGCAACGACGCCACTTGGATATCGCCGCAAGTGGTGAGACCTAGAGTCGATAGTTTGGAAATGGTTGCCGGGCCGACACCCGGCAAGTCGCTGAGGAGAATTTCGGACATGTAGTCTTCGACTTGGTCGGGTTTCAAGTAAAACTGGCCGCAAGGTTTCGCCTGTTTCGTCGCTAATCGGGCTTGGAGGCGGTTAGAGCCGAAACCGGTCGAACACGGACATCCGGTTATCGAAACAATTTGGTCCCGGATGTGACTGGCCCATTCCTCGACTGTTAATTTGGAAGTTTTGAGAATTTCGGAAACGTCAACGTACATTTCGTCGCAACTAACAGCTTCTATATCCAAAGTGTAGGTGGCCACAGTGGCGTAGAGAGAGTTGGAAACTTCCCTGTAACCCTAACGAAACTTTTATTAACCATTTAAAAAATACAAAATTTGGCTTGATCACCTGGAAATCGTAGGGGATAGTTTTGAGACCCGGACAAAGTTTGGCGGCCGTCCCCAAAAACATCCCGTTTTTCACCCCCAATTTCCTCGCTTCGTAACTGCAAGAAGCGATTTCCGACATTGACGAGTTTGCGTCGATCAATTCGTTTCGTTGTTCCAACCGTTCAACATTCATCGCTATTTCCGTCGCCCTATCCCGGGTTGAGTTGATGTGGGGGTTGCGGGCGTGCGTCACCGCTACCGGCAACCCCCGCAATTCCGGCCGGCTCCTCAAACCCACCGAAACAAAGAAACAATCCATGTCGATATGCATAATAATAGGACCTGTTTGGGGGGAAGTTTCGCGATTTCTCGGAGGGAGAGACGCGAGTCCTGGAAAATTCCCGTCGGACTCTTCACGCAACCGCGTTACTAATTGCTTAAATTCGGCCCCCAAAGTCGAGATCAAGTGCAGTCGGGAATTGTTGTAGAACTCCTCGAGAAATTTGGGGTCGGAAGCCGTTTTCGTGGGGGAATTTCGGGGAACGACCGGGAAATCCAAACGGGGTTGGGCGTTGCTCTGGTTCGTGTACAACAAATATCTGCGATAATCCAGTAATTTTCCTAACGTTAAGCTATCGGTGATCCATGACGGTTTCACGATCGGAACCGACCCCAATTTATTTATCTAAAAAAAAAAAATTCAAAAAACCTCCCCAAAACAATAATTAACGACAAAACTTTACTTTAACGTTGGGCAAATTTGAGGCGATTATGTGGGTGGTGGAGGAGTTCTGGTAGGTATGGTAGACGCCCCCGTTGGCCGCCATGAGTTGCTTGAGTTCTTCTGCGGTCGGGTTGGTGAGGCCGTTGACGAAAATTGAGACTCCCTCGAAAACGTCCGACAGTTTCTCGGTCTGTTCTGCGGTCGTCGAGCGAAACTGATCGATGAGTTTCGATTTTTTCGCTTCCATATAGCCCCCCTGGAAAATTGGCGCCAAAATCAACATTGAGGTTAGGTTACGAAAAAATGCGGAATTACCCAAGCACCAAAACCGTTGTCTTCGTCGCGGTTGCGGCAGCGCCCCCGACCCATTGCGACACAATTCGAGACCTATTAAACGTATAAAAGACGATAAACGACAGTTTTGGGATAGTTTTGACACCTGTCACAAATTGACGACGCGGCACGTGACCAACCAGTGGCGGCGTCAGCTGCGACTCAAAAAAGGGGGCTTCATAGAAATCAGCAGGATGCACCTCCTTATGGTTGATATTTGGTAAACAAGCTTAAAGGCAGCTTACTTAGCCACTTATTGTGATTTGAATACGCCAGTAGCGCATCTGACGGTCAAAATGAGAACTCTATTTCCAAAATCGGTCAAAAACGAGTTCACAGTTCTGCCCAGAAAATTATTACGCAGACTTAATTATTAATTAATGCAGATTGAGGCATAAAAACTACACATTGTTAACAAAATTGTAGTCTTTCTGTCACTTGAGTGCAGTACATTTATAATAATTCTTGAAAATAACTCAACTTATCCTAATTAACAAAATAATACTAACGTTAACAGATGTCATTAAACTCAACATAATATCACAAATCACAACTTTCCCCATAACTTCCCGGCTATCTGTCGCCCTGCTTCTCGCTATCCTCGATAACTTGCAGCAATCTCTGTTTGGTTTTTTTCTTGTTTTGACACGCGCAGCTGACTAAACCGAACAAATGTTTCGAAGAATATTCCTGTAATCGAGAAACTGGTAAATAAAAAAATTATAATAAAAAATAATCGACCAACAGTGTGCTCCTTGATCCATTTCTCCAATTCCGCTTCCGGCAGATAATAAGCTTTGACGTAATTCTCTACGTATTCCCTATGAGGCACCGGTCTCAACCCCGAAATCTTCTCAAACTTCGACAGGAATTGGGTGAAATCTAGTTGCATTAAGGCGCGACCGCCATTCGAACACTTTTTGGCTTCGCTGAACCTGCAACAGAGACTAATTAAGTGTATTGCTCCTCGTCGCCCGCTCCCCATCTAATTTACAATTTTTTTTTAAAATTCTAAAACTAAAGAAGACACTAATGAAGCGTATTGCTCCTCGTTGCCCGCTCCCCATCTAATTTTCATTTTTTTTTAAAATTCTAAAACTAATTAAGACACTAATGAAGCGTATGTCTCCTCGTCACCCGCTCTCCATATAATTTACAATTTTTTTTAAAGTTTTGAAACTAAAAAAGACTCTTAATAAACCGTATTGCTTCTCGTCGTCCGCTCCCCATCTAATTTTAATTTTTTTTTTAAAATTCTAAAACTTAATAAGACACTAATGAAGCGTATTCCTCCTCGTCGCCCGCTCCCCATCTAATTTACAATTTTTTTTTAAATTCTAAAACTTAATAAGACACTAATGAAGCGTATTGCTTCTCGTCGTCCGCTCCCCATCTAATTTTAATTTTTTTTTTTTATTCTAAAACTTAATAAGACACTAATGAAGCGTATTGCTTCTCGTCGTCCGCTCCCCATCTAATTTTAATTTTTTTTTAAATTCTAAAACTTAATAAGACACTAATGAAGCGTATTGCTTCTCGTCGTCCGCTCCCCATCTAATTTTTTTTTTTTTTTAATTCTAAAACTTAATAAGACACTAATGAAGCGTATTGCTCCTCGTCGCCCGCTTCCCATCTAACTTACAATTTTTTTTTTTTAATTCTAAAACTTAATAAGACACTGATGAAGCGTATTCCTCCTCGTCGCCCGCTCCCCATCTAATTTACAATTTTTTTTAAAATTCTAAAACTAAAGAAAACACTAATAAAGCGTATTCCTCCTCGTCGCCCGCGCCCCATCTAATTTACATTTTTTTTTTAATTCTAAAACTAAAAAAAACACTAATGAAGTTATTCCTCCTCGTCGCCCGCTCCCCATCTAATTTACATTTTTTTTTTAAATTCTAAAACTTAATAAGACACTAATGAAGCGTATTGCTCCTCGTCGCCCGCTCCCCATCTAATTTACAATTTTTTTTTAAATTCTAAAACTAAAAAAGGCACTTAATAAACCGTATTGCTCCTCGTCGCCCGCTTCCCATCTAATTTACAATTTCTTTTTAAATTATCAAACTAAAAAAGACACTTAATAAACCGTATTGCTCCTCGTCGCCCGCTTCCCATCTAATTTACAATTTTTCTTAAAAATTCTAAAACTAAAAAAAAACACTAATAAAGTTATTCCTCCTCGTAGCCCGTTCCCCATTTAATCTACATTTTTTTTTAAATTCTAAAAGTAAATTATCAAAATTTAATTTTTTAAATTAAAACACCAAAAAAGATCACCAACCCTTGCACCAGCGTATGCGTGATTATGTGAGAGATACTCTCCCAGAGGGCAGTGTGGACTTCGGGCACTAACGGAACTTTTTGGGCTACCTCCTCCAATCTCAAGGTAAAAATTTGAACTTCCTGCAACAAATTTTGGTAATTTTTTTAAAACAACAACTTTCTGAAAGTTACCCTAAGAATCATATCGATGTAGGTGTTATGTTGCGACATGACGTCCTTAACCTCCCAGTTAATTTTCGACATGGAAACCAGAATCTGACGGAGATCGAACGTTTGCGCCGCCACTGCCATGTAAATCGGCTTCCGGAGATCCGTCGCGCTGACGATATTCTAGAAAAACGACAAAACTTGATTAATGGCAGCCATTTTGGTTCCGAATTAAATCTTTTGCCGCAACAAAAACATTCAAACCATTTTGGGGACTTTCCTCCAACACAGTTGGCACTAGTTACGTTGGCGCTACCGCCACCGATAATTTCCCTCTTTGACGCACCCGTTGAAAGCGCAATCTAGTCATCTCTCTCGCTGGGTGATCCGGTGGTGACGTTTGTTAGTGGCGTGCAGTTGTCACGACACGACATAACCTCACAAATCATGGACGTCAACACGATAAAAGTGGGCGATTTCTTGGTGGTGGAGCGCCAGGGCTACACCAAACTCCACAAATTAAAGCAACACGGCACTTTGTCGTTGGGCAGTTTCAACGTCGAAATGGACAACGTGACGGGTGAAAAATACTTCGACACCTTCCAGATGAAAAACTTTCCCGGCAACAAGAGACTCTTCACGTTGGAGAAAGTCGACGAGATCGCGTCGTCGGCGACCAGCATCAACATCGAGACGAGCGGCAGCGACAATCGCAACATCACCGACGACGGCCAATCCCAGAACATGACGCGCGACGAAATTGCCAAACTCAAATCGGAACAACTCAACTCCAACACGATCGTCGAGAAATTGATCAACAACTCGAAAACGTTCAGTTCGAAAACGGAATACAGTCAGGAAAAATACATAAAGAAAAAGGAGAAGAAATATTTTGAGTACGTCCAAATTCGCAAGCCGACGGTCCGACTGTTGGCGACGATGTTCTACCGGCAGGACCCGACGAAGGTGCTCGGAATTCGCGTCGACGACCTCTCCCAAATTTTGGCCTACGCCAACATTCAAGCCCGCGGCAATCACTTGTTGTACGACAGCGGCACCTCGGGGCTGGTCCCCGCCGCCATAATGAACCTTCTCGGGGCCGACACCGCCGCCAATTTGATCCACATGCATCCCGGCAACGAGTGCCAGAAGAACGCTCTGGTCGCCATGCAGTTCCCCAAAGAACAACTGGACCGGTGCGTCAACGTCAATCTCTATTCGGTCCTGCGCTGCTTCTACCAGAACAAAGACAGTTACGCGCAAGAACCGGAAGCGAAACGTCAAAAACTCGACGACGAACCGAAGAAGCCGTGCTGGCAGAAAGACAACGAGAAAGCGTGTCGTTTGCTGGAGGAACGGGTCGATTCTTTGGTGGTGACGGCCAAAGAACACCCGGTCAATTTGGTGACGGAACTGGTGCGATTTTTGAAAGGCGGCCGCAGTTTCGTCGTTTACAGTTCGTTACTCGAACCGTTGCAAGATTTGTATTTGACTCTCAAAGCCCGAACTGACGTGGTTTCGATTAAAATCGCGAGCAGTTTCTTGAGAAACTACCAAGTTCTGCCGGAAAGGACGCACCCGGAGACGAGCATGACCAGCGGCGGTTACGTTTTGACGGCGGTCAAACTTGTCGATTAATTTAATTAATTAAATTAATTAATAATTTCGTTAAATAAATAAATGCGCTTTTACCTGACTGAAGAATTGTTGTAGCATGATTTTGTTGGTGGACGGGACGAGGTACTCGAGGAACTCCTGGAGGTGTTCGTATTGTTTCGAGAGGAAAATTAGACTTTCCACGGCGACGACGCGTTCTGTCAGACCGTGGAGGTGTTCGGGTTTGGTCAGGTCGACCATGGGCGATACGACCGGTTTGAGGATTTTTCCCGAATTCTCCCCGAGAAGGTCGGCAGTTTCGACCACCAGACCGTCGGAGATTTTCTTGAGCGTCGCCGTCAACGCGGCCGAGTACAGAGAGTTGCTTGAGACGGTCTGAAAACGACGAAAATTTAAAAGGTGCGACAACTATTCGGCAAAAACACAAAAAGTGAGGTTAGGTTGCGGAAATCTATCGATAATATAAACTTGTAACGTTTAACATGAGCAGAAATAAAGCCCTATAATTTTGTAATCGTTGAAGCTTCAAATTACGTTTAGAACATTAAAAGTTGGGTTAGAATACACAAAAAAAATTCAAAGGTGTAATTATTAATAAAGTATCTCTAAAGCAATGATCAAGAAAATTAATCGAGACGCATCATCAAATAGATAAAATATTGATATCCATGTTAATACCATAAAACAACAAAAGTGAGGTTAGAAGCGCCAAATAGCAATCGATGAAGCTTAAAATAACTGATCTTATAACACTATAGCACGTAAACAACTGAAATTTAGAAACATTGTTAATAATTATCGAACTACCATGCGAAACTTAAACAACAAAAGTAGGGTTAGAATCGACAAAATAAAATAAAAAATGTAATTAATAGAGAAACTTTTAAGTAGAGTTGTAAAGCCCAAAAGGAGTAATGGTGAGGCATCATCTAAGAGACAAGACAATATTTATATCCATGTTGAGAACATAAAAAGACCAAAAGTAAGGTTAGAAAAGCAAAATAGCAATAGCTGAAGCTTAAGATAATAAATCGATGTTATTACAGTATCGAAAGTGCAAAACTAACGTTTAGAGAAACATTGTTAATAATCATTGAGCTGCCAGCTGCCATATAAAATTTAGGCAAAAAAAGTACGGTTAGAATTGACAAAATAAAATTAAAAGTGTAATTAATAGAGCAACTTTTAAGTAGACTTGTAAAGTCTAAAAGGAGTAATGGTGAGGCATCATCTAAGAGACAAGAAATTATCTACATCCATGTTAAAAGCATAAAAATGACCAAAAGTGAGGTTAGAAAAGCAAAATAGTAATAGATAAAGCTTAAGATAACAAATCGATGTTATTACAGTATCGCAAGTGCAAAACTAACGTCTAGAAACTTTATTAATAATCATCGAGCTGCCATATAAAATTTAAACCAAAAGTAGGGTTAGAATCGACAAAATAATATCAAAAGTGTAATTAATAGAGCAATTTTTAAGCAGAGTTGTAAAGTCCAAAAGGAATAATGGTGAAGCATCATCTAAGAGACAAGCAAAATATTTATATCCATGTTGAGAGCATAAAAAAGCCAAAAGTGAGGTTAGAAAAGCAAAATAGCAATAGATAAAACTTAAGATAACAAATCGATGCTATTACAGTATCGCAAGTGCAAAACCAACATTTAGAAACTTTGTTAATTATCATCGAGCTGCCATATAAAATTTAAACAACAAAAGTAGGGATAGAATTGACAAAATAATATCAAAAGTGTAATTAATAGAGCAACTTTTAAGTAGAGTTGTAAAGTCCAAAAGGAATATTGGTGAAGCATCATCTAAGGGACAAGAAAATATTCATATCCACGTTGAGAACATAAGAAGACCAAAAGTGAGGTTAGAAAAGCAAAATAGCAATAGATACGCCTTAGAATAACAAATCGATGTTATTACACTATCGCAAGTGCAAAGCTAACGTTTAGAGCTTTGTTAATAATCATCAAACTGCCATACAAAATTTAAACAACCAAAGTAGGGTTAGAATCGACAAAATATTATCAAAAGTGTAATTAATAAAGCAACTTTTAAGCAGAGTTGTAAAGTCCAAAAGGAATAATAGTGAAGCATCATCTAAGAGACAAGCAAAATATTTATATCCATGTTGAGAGCATAAAAAGGCCAAAAGTGAGGTTAGAAAAGCAAAATAGCAATAAAGCTTAAGATAACAAATCGATGCTATTACAGTATCGCAAGTGCAAAACTAACATTTAGAAACTTTGTTAATTATCATCGAGCTGCCATATAAAATTTAAACAACAAAAGTAGGGTTAGAATTAACAAAATAATATCAAAAGTGTAATTAATAGAGCAACTTTTAAGTAGAGTTGTAAAGTCCAAAAGGAATATTGGTGAAGCATCATCTAAGGGACAAGAAAATATTCATATCCACGTTGAGAACATAAGAAGACCAAAAGTGAGGTTAGAAAAGCAAAATAGCAATAGATACGCCTTAGGATAATTAATCGATGTTATTACACTATCGCAAGTGCAAAACTAACGTTTAGAGCTTTGTTAATAATCATCAAACTGCCATACAAAATTTAAACAACCAAAGTAGGGTTAGAATCGACAAAATAATATCAAAAGTGTAATTAATAAAGCAACTTTTAAGCAGAGTTGTAAAGTCCAAAAGGAATAATAGTGAAGCATCATCTAAGAGACAAGCAAAATATTTATATCCATGTTGAGAGCATAAAAAGGCCAAAAGTGAGGTTAGAAAAGCAAAATAGCAATAGATACGCCTTAGGATAACAAATCGATGTTATTACACTATCGCAAGTGCAAAACTAACGTTTAGAGCTTTGTTAATAATCATCAAACTGCCATACAAAATTTAAACAACCAAAGTAGGGTTAGAATCGACAAAATAATATCAAAAGTGTAATTAATAAAGCAACTTTTAAGCAGAGTTGTAAAGTCCAAAAGGAATAATAGTGAAGCATCATCTAAGAGACAAGCAAAATATTTATATCCATGTTGAGAGCATAAAAAGGCCAAAAGTGAGGTTAGAAAAGCAAAATAGCAATAGATAAAGCTTAAGATAACAAATCAATGTTATTACAGTATCGCAAGTGCAAAACTAACGTTTAGAAACTTTGTTAATAATTATCGAACTGCCATATAAAATTTAAACAAAAGTAGGGTTAGAATCGACAAAATAATATCAAAAGTGTAACTAATAGAGCAACTTTTAAGCAGAGTTGTAAAGTCCAAAAGAAATAATGGTGACGCATCATCTAAGAAACAAGAAAATATTTATATCCATGTTGAGAGTATAAAAAAACCAAAAGTGAGGTTAGAAAAGCAAAATAGCAATAGATGAAGCTTAAGGTAACAAATCGATGTTATTACAGTCTCGCAAGTGCAAAACTAACGCTTTGAAACTTTGTTAATAATCATCGAGCTGCCATATAAAATTAAACAACAAAAGTAGGGTTAGAATTGACAAAATAATATCAAAAGTGTAATTAATAGAGCAACTTTTAAGTAGAGTTGTAAAGTCCAAAAGGAATAATGGTGAAGCATCATCTAAGAGACAAGAAGATATTCATATCCACGTTGAGAACATAAAAAGACCAAAAGTGAGGTTAGAAAAGCAAAATAGCAATAGATACGCCTTAGGATAACAAATCGATGTTATTACAGTATCGCAAGTGCAAAACTAACGTTTAGAGCTTTGTTAATAATCATCAAACTGCCATACAAAATTTAAACAACCAAAGTAGGGTTAGAATCGACAAAATAATATCAAAAGTGTAATTAATAAAGCAACTTTTAAGCAGAGTTGTAAAGTCCAAAAGGAATAATAGTGAAGCATCATCTAAGAGACAAGCAAAATATTTATATCCACGTTGAGAACATAAGAAGACCAAAAGTGAGGTTAGAAAAGCAAAATAGCAATAGATACGCCTTAGGATAACAAATCGATGTTATTACACTATCGCAAGTGCAAAACTAACGTTTAGAGCTTTGTTAATAATCATCAAACTGCCATACAAAATTTAAACAACCAAAGTAGGGTTAGAATCGACAAAATAATATCAAAAGTGTAATTAATAAAGCAACTTTTAAGCAGAGTTGTAAAGTCCAAAAGGAATAATAGTGAAGCATCATCTAAGAGACAAGCAAAATATTTATATCCATGTTGAGAGCATAAAAAGGCCAAAAGTGAGGTTAGAAAAGCAAAATAGCAATAGATAAAGCTTAAGATAACAAATCGATGTTATTACAGTATCGCAAGTGCAAAACTAACGTTTAGAAACTTTGTTAATAATCATCGAACTGCCATATAAAATTTAAACAAAAGTAGGGTTAGAATCGACAAAATAATATCAAAAGTGTAACTAATAGAGCAACTTTTAAGCAGAGTTGTAAAGTCCAAAAGAAATAATGGTGACGCATCATCTAAGAAACAAGAAAATATTTATATCCATGTTGAGAGTATAAAAAAACCAAAAGTGAAGTTAGAAAAGCAAAATAGCAATAGATGAAGCTTAAGGTAACAAATCGATGTTATTACAGTCTCGCAAGTGCAAAACTAACGCTTTGAAACTTTGTTAATAATCATCGAGCTGCCATATAAAATTAGACAACAAAAGTAGGGTTAGAATTGACAAAATAATATCAAAAGTGTAATTAATAGAGCAACTTTTAAGTAGAGTTGTAAAGTCCAAAAGGAATAATGGTGAAGCATCATCTAAGAGACAAGAAAATATTCATATCCACGTTGAGAACATA
Source organism: Schizotus pectinicornis (assembly GCA_951805265.1). Taxonomy (NCBI): domain Eukaryota; kingdom Metazoa; phylum Arthropoda; class Insecta; order Coleoptera; family Pyrochroidae; genus Schizotus; species Schizotus pectinicornis. The sequence goes on from OX638210.1 coordinate 7,518,242, forward strand.
AAAAGACCAAAAGTGAGGTTAGAAAAGCAAAATAGCAATAGATACGCCTTAGGATAACAAATCGATGTTATTACAGTATCGCAAGTGCAAAACTAACCTTTAGAAGCTTTGTTAATAATCATCGAACTGCCATATAAAATTTAAATAACAAAAATAGGGTTAGAATCGACAAAATACTATCAAAAGTGTAATTAATAGAGCAACTTTTAAGCAGGGTTGTAAAGTCCAAAAGGAATAATGGTGACACCTCATCTAAAGAGACAAAAAAATATTTATATCCATATTAAAAGCATAAAAAAACTAAAAGTGGGGTTAGAAAAGCAAAATAGCAATAGATGAACCTTAAGATAACAAATCGATCTTATTACAGTATCGCAAGCGCAAAGCTAACGTTTAGAAACATTATTAATAATCATCAAGCTGCCATGTAAAATTTAAACAACAAAAGTAGGGTTAGAATTGACAAAATAATATCAAAAGTGTAATTAATAGAGCAACTTTTAAGTAGAGTTGTAAAGTCCAAAAGGAATAATGGTGAAGCATCATCTAAGAGACAAGAAAATATTCATATCCACGTTGAGAACATAAAAAGACCAAAAGTGAGGTTAGAAAAGCAAAATAGCAATAGATACGCCTTAGGATAACAAATCGATGTTATTACAGTATCGCAAGTGCAAAACTAACCTTTAGAAGCTTTGTTAATAATCATCGAACTGCCATATAAAATTTAAATAACAAAAATAGGGTTAGAATCGACAAAATACTATCAAAAGTGTAATTAATAGAGCAACTTTTAAGCAGGGTTGTAAAGTCCAAAAGGAATAATGGTGACACCTCATCTAAAGAGACAAAAAAATATTTATATCCATATTAAAAGCATAAAAAAACTAAAAGTGGGGTTAGAAAAGCAAAATAGCAATAGATGAACCTTAAGATAACAAATCGATCTTATTACAGTATCGCAAGCGCAAAGCTAACGTTTAGAAACATTATTAATAATCATCAAGCTGCCATGTAAAATTTAAACAACAAAAGTAGGGTTAGAATTGACAAAATAATATCAAAAGTGTAATTAATAGAGCAACTTTTAAGTAGAGTTGTAAAGTCCAAAAGGAATAATGGTGAAGCATCATCTAAGAGACAAGAAAATATTCATATACACGTTGAGAACCTAAAAATACCAAAAGTGAGGTTAGAAAAGCAAAATAGCAATAGATAAAGTTTAAGATAAAATAATCGACCTTCTTACAGTATTACATGCGCAAAACTAAAGTTCAGAAACAATAACAAGACCTCGCAAAAATTGCAGTCACTAATTTTCCATTATACAGCGTTCAAAACATCAAAAGTAGGGTTAAGAAAAACTAAAACACATCAAAATACAATTTAACAAAGTACCTTAGTAAGCTCAGTTATAACATCTGAAAAAAATTGAATAGTGGTACATCATTAACAGAAAAAAAAAACATGTATGATCGAGTTGAGACCGTAAAAATTAAAAGTGAGGTTAGAAACGACATAAAGAAATATCCGTTTCGAACAGCATAACGGTTGAAAAAAAAATTATATAAAAAGAATTGATATTGAAGTAAAGAACGTCAGAAACACCATAAGTGAGGTTATGATCACAAAATTAAAATGGTTGCAAAAATATTATTCTACACAATGGTTTAATAGAATACACAATACGATCAGTTAAATTAACGTTTAAGGAAAATGAAAATCATTAAATTTGTTTTCGTAGCATAAGAAAGTTTAAAAAAGTCTTCAAATCGCTAAGATAATAAATTTATGCCACCAAAAACTGAGTTAGATAATTTAACAGGGAAAAATGTATGAATATACAAGTTAATAACCCAAACAGCACTAAAAGTGAGGTTAGATGGTTGCCGTTGACTCACCAAGTCCGCAGCGAAGAACGAATGGACGGCGTAGAGATAAAAATCGAACAACAGATTCATGCAAGCGATAATTTGATAAGCGATCGGCTTCAATAATCTGGACATCTGTAAATATTTGCCCATTTGCCTCAGTACCGAAAGCGTCGTATTAGTCAAAACCAGCGACTTATTACCGTGCTTCTCCCTCTCTTTCACGGCAGAACTACCAACACACAAAAAAGAAAAAATCAATCAAAACCACCACAATCGAAAGACAGAACCACCAACCCGACTGGCGTTTTCTCTGCGTACTCGTCGACGAAATCCTTTTTCAATTCTTCCGATTCTTCATCGCTGTCGTCGGAGAAATAACCGGAAGCGTCGTTTTCACTCGCCAAAATGTCCTCTTCGATTTTGGTTTCGTCCAGACCCGAATCGAAAGGAGTGCCGTGATCGGCGTATCTAACGAAGTAGTTGCCGACGATGGTGCTGTCATCTTGCGAGTGGGTCGACGAACAACAATCAGTGGAGTTGGTCGAGTAGACCTGTGCGACAACGCCACCTGGCGGCAACAATTTGAAATTGCGCAAAATCGACCGCAACGACTTGAATTCCTATCGAAAAATTGCCGGTAACAAAACAATAATAAAAAAAATTAAAAATTACAGATACCTGTAATTGTAACAAAGTGAAGGTGGGTTTGACCGGGCAAATTTCCCACATTTCGTTCTCGAGAAAAATCCGCAATTCTTCGAGTCTTTGGGCGTGGTAGCTGCGAAAATAGTTGACGCTCTGCTTCCGTATAGATTCCTGTAAATCCTCGGATTTGCTCGAACAGAACTCCTCGCCAACTTGGATCAGACGATGGACCACCCCCAAAACTTGCACGTACTGGTCGAATTTGTACGAGGCCAGATCGGCGTTCAACAGCAAACTCGACACTTTTCGCTGGACGTCGTCCCAAATTTTCGTCAAGTTATGGTCGAGTTTCTGCTTGTTAATGGTCGATTCGATGTCGGGGGAATCACCGGAAGAATCGCACGTCTGATCGTAGTGCCACCTGATCAACTGGCGATAGCTCAACACAATCTTGAAAAGAACTTTGCATAAGTGGACGAGACAAGGGATGAAAACGTCATGACCGATGCTCTGGGGAGAAAAAAAAATTACGTTTAACATAGAGGGCTTTGGATAGTTGTCGACGTTTAAGCACCTGACATAAGGTTTTGTACGGGTTTCTGCCGCTGGTGTCGCTACTTTCCAAAACTTCGGCGGACGTGACGTAAGACTGGACGACATTGAACGACGAATTGTAGATGGCGGTGATGTAGTGGACGTGCAAATTGTCTATCATCGACATCTCGGACTTCTCCAGCAAACTGTAGGCCGACAGCAACTTCCGATAGCGCTCGGGGTCGAAATGGTAGCAAGTCTGCAACAGCGCCAACAACCGCCATTTTGAATATCAGAAAAGATCTTTTTCATCTAAAAGTTTTCCGCCATTTTGAATACACCTCTGACAGTTATTCAAAATGTCACACTTCGGTTTAGTTTCAGTCAAAATAAAACCTTGAGAATTTGCATTGTAATTAAATATCTTTTTTCACATAAAAGTTCTAATGTCAAATCCGCCATATTGAATACACCTCTGACAGTTATTCAAAATGTCACACTTCGATTTAGTTTCTGTCAAAATTGAACCTTGACAATTTGCATTGAAATTAAATATTTTTTTCATATAAAAGTTCTAATGTCAAATCCGCCATATTGAATACACCTCTGACAGTTATTCAAAATGTCACACTTCGGTTTAGTTTCGTCATTATAAAACCTTGAGAATTTGCATTAATTAAATATCTTTTTTCACATAAAAGTTCTAATGTCAAATCCGCCATATTGAATCCACCTCTGACAGTTATTCAAAATGTCACACTTCGGTTTAGTTTCAGTCATAATAAAACCTTGAAAATTTGCATTAATTAAATATTTTTTTCATATAAAAATTCTAATGTCAAATCCGCCATATTGAATACACCTCTGACAGTTATTCAAAATGGTACACTTCGGTTTAGTTTCTGTTAAAATAAAATCTTGAGAATTTGCATTAATTAAATATCTTTTTCATATAAAAGTTCTAATGTCAAATCCGCCATATTAAATACACCTCTGACAGTTATTCAAAATGTCACACTTCGGTTTAGTTTCTGTCAAAATAAAACCTTGAGAATTTGCATTAATTAAATATTTCTTTCATATAAAAGTTCAATGTCAAATCCGCCATATTAAATACACCTCTGACAGTTATTCAAAATGTCACACTTCGGTTTAGTTTCGTCATTATAAAACCTTGAGAATTTGCATTAATTAAATATCTTTTTTCACATAAAAGTTCTAATGTCAAATCCGCCATATTGAATCCACCTCTGACAGTTATTCAAAATGTCACACTTCGGTTTAGTTTCAGTCATAATAAAACCTTGAAAATTTGCATTAATTAAATATTATTTTCATATAAAAATTCTAATGTCAAATCCGCCATATTGAATACACCTCTGACAGTTATTCAAAATGTCACACTTCGGTTTAGTTTCTGTTAAAATAAAATCTTGAGCATTTGCATTAATTAAATATCTTTTTCATATAAAAGTTCTAATGTCAAATCCGCCATATTAAATACACCTCTGACAGTTATTCAAAATGTCACACTTCGGTTTAGTTTCGTCATAATAAAACCTTGAAAATTTGCATTAATTAAATATTTTTTTCACATAAAAGTTCTAATGTCAAATCCGCCATATTGAATACACCTCTGACAGTTATTCAAAATGTCACACTTCGGTTTAGTTTCTGTCAAAATTGAACCTTGACAATTTGCATTGAAATTAAATATTTTTTTCATATAAAAGTTCTAATGTCAAATCCGCCATATTGAATACACCTCTGACAGTTATTCAAAATGTCACACTTCGGTTTAGTTTCGTCATTATAAAACCTTGAGAATTTGCATTAATTAAATATCTTTTTTCACATAAAAGTTCTAATGTCAAATCCGCCATATTGAATCCACCTCTGACAGTTATTCAAAATGTCACACTTCGGTTTAGTTTCAGTCATAATAAAACCTTGAAAATTTGCATTAATTAAATATTTTTTTCATATAAAAATTCTAATGTCAAATCCGCCATATTGAATACACCTCTGACAGTTATTCAAAATGGTACACTTCGGTTTAGTTTCTGTTAAAATAAAATCTTGAGAATTTGCATTAATTAAATATCTTTTTCATATAAAAGTTCTAATGTCAAATCCGCCATATTAAATACACCTCTGACAGTTATTCAAAATGTCACACTTCGGTTTAGTTTCTGTCAAAATAAAACCTTGAGAATTTGCATTAATTAAATATTTCTTTCATATAAAAGTTCAATGTCAAATCCGCCATATTAAATACACCTCTGACAGTTATTCAAAATGTCACACTTCGGTTTAGTTTCGTCATTATAAAACCTTGAGAATTTGCATTAATTAAATATCTTTTTTCACATAAAAGTTCTAATGTCAAATCCGCCATATTGAATCCACCTCTGACAGTTATTCAAAATGTCACACTTCGGTTTAGTTTCAGTCATAATAAAACCTTGAAAATTTGCATTAATTAAATATTATTTTCATATAAAAATTCTAATGTCAAATCCGCCATATTGAATACACCTCTGACAGTTATTCAAAATGTCACACTTCGGTTTAGTTTCTGTTAAAATAAAATCTTGAGCATTTGCATTAATTAAATATCTTTTTCATATAAAAGTTCTAATGTCAAATCCGCCATATTAAATACACCTCTGACAGTTATTCAAAATGTCACACTTCGGTTTAGTTTCGTCATAATAAAACCTTGAAAATTTGCATTAATTAAATATTTTTTTCACATAAAAGTTCTAATGTCAAATCCGCCATATTAAATACACCTCTGACAGTTATTCAAAATGTCACACTTCGGTTTAGTTTCGTCATAATAAAACCTTGAGAATTTGCATTAATTAAATATCTTTTTCATATAAAAGTTCTAATGTCAAATCCGCCATATTGAATACACCTCTGACAGTTATTCAAAATGTCACACTTCGGTTTAGTTTCTGTCAAAATTGAACCTTGACAATTTGCATTGAAATTAAATATTTTTTTCATATAAAAGTTCTAATGTCAAATCCGCCATATTGAATACACCTCTGACAGTTATTCAAAATGTCACACTTCGGTTTAGTTTCGTCATTATAAAACCTTGAGAATTTGCATTAATTAAATATCTTTTTTCACATAAAAGTTCTAATGTCAAATCCGCCATATTGAATCCACCTCTGACAGTTATTCAAAATGTCACACTTCGGTTTAGTTTCAGTCATAATAAAACCTTGAAAATTTGCATTAATTAAATATTTTTTTCATATAAAAATTCTAATGTCAAATCCGCCATATTGAATACACCTCTGACAGTTATTCAAAATGGTACACTTCGGTTTAGTTTCTGTTAAAATAAAATCTTGAGAATTTGCATTAATTAAATATCTTTTTCATATAAAAGTTCTAATGTCAAATCCGCCATATTAAATACACCTCTGACAGTTATTCAAAATGTCACACTTCGGTTTAGTTTCTGTCAAAATAAAACCTTGAGAATTTGCATTAATTAAATATTTCTTTCATATAAAAGTTCAATGTCAAATCCGCCATATTAAATACACCTCTGACAGTTATTCAAAATGTCACACTTCGGTTTAGTTTCGTCATTATAAAACCTTGAGAATTTGCATTAATTAAATATCTTTTTTCACATAAAAGTTCTAATGTCAAATCCGCCATATTGAATCCACCTCTGACAGTTATTCAAAATGTCACACTTCGGTTTAGTTTCAGTCATAATAAAACCTTGAAAATTTGCATTAATTAAATATTATTTTCATATAAAAATTCTAATGTCAAATCCGCCATATTGAATACACCTCTGACAGTTATTCAAAATGTCACACTTCGGTTTAGTTTCTGTTAAAATAAAATCTTGAGCATTTGCATTAATTAAATATCTTTTTCATATAAAAGTTCTAATGTCAAATCCGCCATATTAAATACACCTCTGACAGTTATTCAAAATGTCACACTTCGGTTTAGTTTCGTCATAATAAAACCTTGAAAATTTGCATTAATTAAATATTTTTTTCACATAAAAGTTCTAATGTCAAATCCGCCATATTAAATACACCTCTGACAGTTATTCAAAATGTCACACTTCGGTTTAGTTTCGTCATAATAAAACCTTGAGAATTTGCATTAATTAAATATCTTTTTCATATAAAAGTTCTAATGTCAAATCCGCCATATTGAATACACCTCTGACAGTTATTCAAAATGTCACACTTCGGTTTAGTTTCTGTCAAAATAAAACCTTGAGAATTTGCATTAATTAAATATTTCTTTCATATAAAAGTTCAATGTCAAATCCGCCATATTAAATACACCTCTGACAGTTATTCAAAATGTCACACTTCGGTTTAGTTTCGTCATTATAAAACCTTGAGAATTTGCATTAATTAAATATCTTTTTTCACATAAAAGTTCTAATGTCAAATCCGCCATATTGAATCCACCTCTGACAGTTATTCAAAATGTCACACTTCGGTTTAGTTTCAGTCATAATAAAACCTTGAAAATTTGCATTAATTAAATATTTTTTTCATATAAAAATTCTAATGTCAAATCCGCCATATTGAATACACCTCTGACAGTTATTCAAAATGTCACACTTCGGTTTAGTTTCTGTTAAAATAAAATCTTGAGAATTTGCATTAATTAAATATCTTTTTCATATAAAAGTTCTAATGTCAAATCCGCCATATTAAATACACCTCTGACAGTTATTCAAAATGTCACACTTCGGTTTAGTTTCGTCATAATAAAACCTTGAAAATTTGCATTAATTAAATATTTTTTTCACATAAAAGTTCTAATGTCAAATCCGCCATATTAAATACACCTCTGACAGTTATTCAAAATGTCACACTTCGGTTTAGTTTCGTCATAATAAAACCTTGAGAATTTGCATTAATTAAATATCTTTTTCATATAAAAGTTCTAATGTCAAATCCGCCATATTGAATACACCTCTGACAGTTATTCAAAATGTCACACTTCGGTTTAGTTTCGTCATTATAAAACCTTGAGAATTTGCATTAATTAAATATCTTTTTTCACATAAAAGTTCTAATGTCAAATCCGCCATATTGAATCCACCTCTGACAGTTATTCAAAATGTCACACTTCGGTTTAGTTTCAGTCATAATAAAACCTTGAAAATTTGCATTAATTAAATATTTTTTTCATATAAAAATTCTAATGTCAAATCCGCCATATTGAATACACCTCTGACAGTTATTCAAAATGTCACACTTCGGTTTAGTTTCTGTTAAAATAAAATCTTGAGAATTTGCATTAATTAAATATCTTTTTCATATAAAAGTTCTAATGTCAAATCCGCCATATTAAATACACCTCTGACAGTTATTCAAAATGTCACACTTCGGTTTAGTTTCTGTCAAAATAAAACCTTGAGAATTTGCATTAATTAAATATTTCTTTCATATAAAAGTTCAATGTCAAATCCGCCATATTAAATACACCTCTGACAGTTATTCAAAATGTCACACTTCGGTTTAGTTTCGTCATTATAAAACCTTGAGAATTTGCATTAATTAAATATCTTTTTTCACATAAAAGTTCTAATGTCAAATCCGCCATATTGAATCCACCTCTGACAGTTATTCAAAATGTCACACTTCGGTTTAGTTTCAGTCATAATAAAACCTTGAAAATTTGCATTAATTAAATATTTTTTTCATATAAAAATTCTAATGTCAAATCCGCCATATTGAATACACCTCTGACAGTTATTCAAAATGTCACACTTCGGTTTAGTTTCTGTTAAAATAAAATCTTGAGAATTTGCATTAATTAAATATCTTTTTCATATAAAAGTTCTAATGTCAAATCCGCCATATTAAATACACCTCTGACAGTTATTCAAAATGTCACACTTCGGTTTAGTTTCGTCATAATAAAACCTTGAAAATTTGCATTAATTAAATATTTTTTTCACATAAAAGTTCTAATGTCAAATCCGCCATATTAAATACACCTCTGACAGTTATTCAAAATGTCACACTTCGGTTTAGTTTCGTCATAATAAAACCTTGAGAATTTGCATTAATTAAATATCTTTTTCATATAAAAGTTCTAATGTCAAATCCGCCATATTGAATACACCTCTGACAGTTATTCAAAATGTCACACTTCGGTTTAGTTTCGTCATTATAAAACCTTGAGAATTTGCATTAATTAAATATCTTTTTTCACATAAAAGTTCTAATGTCAAATCCGCCATATTGAATCCACCTCTGACAGTTATTCAAAATGTCACACTTCGGTTTAGTTTCAGTCATAATAAAACCTTGAAAATTTGCATTAATTAAATATTTTTTTCATATAAAAATTCTAATGTCAAATCCGCCATATTGAATACACCTCTGACAGTTATTCAAAATGTCACACTTCGGTTTAGTTTCTGTTAAAATAAAATCTTGAGAATTTGCATTAATTAAATATCTTTTTCATATAAAAGTTCTAATGTCAAATCCGCCATATTAAATACACCTCTGACAGTTATTCAAAATGTCACATTTCGGTTTAGTTTCTGTCAAAATAAAACCTTGAGAATTTGCATTAATTAAATATTTTTTTCATATAAAAGTTCTAATGTCAAATCCGCCATATTAAATACACCTCTGACAGTTATTCAAAATGTCACATTTCGGTTTAGTTTCTGTCAAAATGGAACCTTGAGAATTTGCATTGTAATTAAATATCTTTTTCATATAAAAGTTCTAACGTCAAATCCGCCATATTGAATACAACACCTCTGACAGTTATCCAAAATGTCACACTTCCGTTTAGATTTTGTCAAAATCGAACCTTGAAAATTTGCATTGTAATTAAAATTTTTTTCATAAGAAAGTTCTCACGTCAGATTCGCCATTTTGAATCCGGTTATGACAGTGACGTCATCAATTACTATATCGGTTTTAACCGCTATTGTGGCAACTGCTGACGGTTGATTAGTGAATTAACCTGCGCTAGCACCCTGTCGAGCTGTCCGTCGGTGTTCTCGAGAGTCTCCTGCAACTTGTAGGTGAGAGCTGCGACGCAACTAAAATGTCGGTACTTGGTGGCGATCCGGTGACACCTCTTCAACTCGACAATAGCGCCCGCGTAGTCTTCGTCGTCCAACAGTTGTTGCAATCGTTTGTCGAAACTATGCTAAACATAACCTCAAATTGAGTGTTTGACGCGTTCTCCTCATCCGATTCTTACCAAATTTTTGATCATATTGAGATTGTTCAAGAGATTCTGGGCCAATTTCCGCTTCCTGTAATTAGCCAAGATCCCCAAGGAAGCCCTGAATTGATCAGCGGCCACGTTTAATTCTTTGCGACTACCCTTACACAAATCCAACGTGTTCTTGACTTGTCCGAGAATCTCCAGAACCTTCTGGAACTCGTCGTTACAGCCGCTTTGGTGTTCAAGGATCAACTGCAGGACTTTCTTCGAAACGACTTGGTGCTGCTGTTTGAGATTTTTGAAATCTCGCTGGATTTGGCCGCAATCGAGAACTTCCGGCAATTTCTGCAAACCGAAATAATTTATTTCCGAGTTATGGTCGTCGCAACGAAATTTTTAGTAGTACCCCCAGTTCGAAGCGACAAATGTCGAAATCTTCGTTCATCGAAAAATACGCCGCTTCGATGCTCTCCAAAATGTCCTGATCGGCCGGCCTGTTGGCCTCAGCAACAGTTTTGCTGTTTATCGACAAGTTCTCGGCTTGCGGGAAATGATAGTTGGCGTCCGAGAAACCCATCGACGGGATTTTGGGGCCCTGAAACAACGGCAACACTGCAAGTGGCAAAACGACATAACCTCAAACCCACCTGTTTGCTGATCAACCCCAGAATTTTGTGCTTCAACTCGTCCATCGCGACAAAACTCGACAACAATCTCTCTTATTGTTGTTATTATTAATTAACTTAATTGTTTACGTAAAATGACACCCATCAGATGTTTGTCAAATTTTGACGTTTCGTCTTCAGTTGTTTGATTGAAAAAAGTCGCGCCATCTGGCGGCGATTTCGGAAATTTCTCAAATTTCTCGAAATTTCCAAACTTTCAAGCAATTAATCCGCGGGTTGTTTGTAATTGCGAAACGGTGGTTTGATCGTTTTGTTTTCGCGGGGTAGTTTCGTCGGGGTTGGTGGGTGGTCGCCGCGCGGTGGCGCCACCTTCCCACCTTCGTCCGAAACGAAACGGACAAATCAAGGAAGGCCGTGTAAAATGGCCGCCTGATCGATAAGACTCTTAACTGTGTTTTGTGTGGTTTTTCGGTGGTTCCGTGCCCGTTTCTAAAGTGTTTCGTGTGAGTTTCGACGTCGGGACGTCGTCAGGGTGCGTCGCGACGAGAAAAAACCCCCCTAACCGGCCGCGTTTCGTCCAAAAACCGACCCGACTGTCTTTTATTTATTATGTAGCCACAGCTTGAGGTGAGTGCTAGATTTTGTTGGTTTCGTTCGTCGTGAGGGGGCTGCGCCCCCTTCGAGGCGCCTCTTCTTCCGCTAAATCGCCGCCTACTCATTTGCCCCGCTAATTACCCCGATTGACAAGTTAATTGTTATGTATACACGGTGATGGGTGGCGGAGGTGGGGGGCAGGTCGAGCTGCCTCGTTAATTTGTCAAATAATTGCCTGCGTGTTTGCGACTGTACCTGTGACGACATATACAGGGTGTTCCGGTTTCGTAATCAAAACAAATCGTCGATTTCGCTGATCGATTTTCGGGTTTGGAGGTGGTTGAAGTGCCGCCGCTGCCGCGGCCGTCAAACGGCCGACTCGATTTCGCTTTTTACGACTCGCCATAAATCGCCAGTGTGGAAATAATGGGGCGATAAGACGATTTCGACGTGTTTACGCGAGCACTAAGCGTGGAATTGATCGTTTTATCGTTCATTATTATCGATTTTTCCTCCCCACGTGATCGCACCTTCAACTTTTTCGCAAATGTCAAATTTGGTGGCGGCGCTCCAACCACTTCCGGAAATTGCCCCGACAGCGTTGCCGCTGTCACAACAAACACGATTCTTTTGACAGCGTTGCCGCTGTCACAACAAACACGATTTTTTTTAATTTTTCGATAATATCGCGACGTTTCGCAATAATTAAAACGTTCAGTGCGATTTGTGACGCTAAACGGACCATAAACTTTATGCAAATTGTATAGATTTCGAGTTATTGCGGCGATAAAATTTTATTGCCGCAATTATTACCAGTCACTTCGAGTTTTTGGAACGGAATGACAGTTCTTTAAGAAAAACACCGCCATTGGTGGTTGTTTAAAACAAAAAATCGAAAATTCTAATTGCCACGTTGCCAGATTTTGCTTGAGGGGGTCAAGTGGGCGAATTGGAGGTGGTGACAATTGAATTTGACAGATGTCAAACAAGTGTCAAAAACGACGCAATTTGTGATTAAAAGTTGTCGATTTGGCGACGCCGCCCCTGTCCCCCTATGCCTCATTAAGATTCTTCACCCCTCGCTGAGCGGCTTCCTAATCTTTGTTTGAATTACACCCGAATGCGTCCCCCCTTATTGACGCCGCACTCTCACCCCGTCCCGATAATGCGGTGGCTAACGTCACAGAACTATTTTTTTTCCCGTTAGCCGTTAGCGATGACGTGGTGCGGAGGGCGGAGACGGTCCTGTAAAATCGCGAGATTTACCGGAAATCCGGCGATTGGAGGCGAAGCGTGCAAGATTTCGACACTTCTCTCGAACCACTGAACTGGCCAAACAAATGAGAATCGTCGATTAGGTCTTTTTTTTTTCGATCTAGAGATTGGTGCGTGGACGATGAAAGTTTTGTGTGGCGCTAAAAATGTTGGTGGAGTTGGTTAGAATTTATAATGAGAGAGGTCCGACCCTCCCTGCGTGTTTATTGACTATTATTAGACGTTTCCAGAGTCAAGTGCAAAAGTTAAATACGGTCGTTTGTACTCAGTTGTTGGAGCGATAAAACGACGGGCGTAACGGGACAATTTGGACGGCGGAAGTGAAGCGCGATAATTTAAAGACGTGTCGTCCGGATTCCTGCGCGGATCCAGCAGGCGATTAAAAGTGGCAAAAACAACGAAAAGTTTAGTCAAACCCTCCAACACCCAAATCCGGCTCGAAGGACCAAATTTTTATTTTTGTTCTTAGATACGAATCTAGCTGCCAGGTCCGGACTCCAACATTTAACCAAAGTCCGACTCGTGGGCTAGCTTGATATGCCAGGTCCGGACCTAAACATTTTAGGCAAAATTTGAGTAAGATAACAATTTTTTTTGTTGACTGCCAGGCCCGGACTTGAAAATTTACGACAAGTCTGGGCCCAACTAACAAATTTTTATTTCTAGTTTAGAAGTTGACTTTTAGTTTCAGGTCCGGACTCAACATTACCAGTCCGGGTCAAAAGACCAAATTTTGTAGGTAGACTGTAGATATCAGGTCCGGACGAAACATTTATTGCGGTTCGAAAGATGGAATTTTTATTTTCCTTTTTGAAACTGGATTGTAGCTGCCAGGCCCGTACTTAAATATTGGGCAAAGTCCGGGTCAAAGGACCAAATTTTTATTTTTATTCTTGAAGTTGAACTTTAGATGCCAGGTTCGGACTAAACATTTATTCTGGGTTCAAATACCAAATTTTTGTTCTCCTTTTTGAAACTAGACTTCTGATGCCTGGTTCGAACTAAAAATTTATTCTGGGTCGGAGGACCAATTTTTCATTTTTATTTTTGGACGCCAGGTTTGGACCAAACTTTTATTCTGGGTCGAAGGGGCAAATTCTCATTTAAATTCTTAGGCGTCAGGTCCGAACTAAACTTTTATTCCGAATCGAAGGACCAATTTTTTTCTTGTTGAAACTAGACTTGAGGTGCCAGGTCCGGTCCCAAAATTTAGTCAAAGGACCAAATTTTTACTTTTATTGTTCAAACTAGACTTTAGATGCCAGATCCGGACTTGACAATAACATATATGTAACTGAAATCCGACTCGAAGGACCAATTTTTCATTTTTGTTCTTAAGATACGAATCTAGCTGCCAGGTCCGGACTTCAACATTTAACCAAAGTCCGACTCGTGGGCTAGCTTGATGTGCCAGGTCCGAACCTAAACATTTTAGGCAAAATTTGAGTAAGATAACAATTTTTTTGTTGACTGCCAGGCCCGGACTCGAAAATTTACGACAAGTCCAGACCCAAGGAACAAATTTCTATTTCTATTTTAAAAGTTGACTTTTAGTTTCAGGTCCGGACTCAACATTACCAGTCCGGGTCGAAAAAACAAATTTTGTAGGTAGACTGTAGATATCAGGTTCGGACGAAACATTTATTGCAACTCGAAAGATGACATTTTTATTTTACTTCTTGAAACTGGATTATAGCTGCCAGGCTCGTACTTAAATATTGGGCAAAGTCCGGGTCAAAGGACCAAATTTTTATTTTTATTCTTGAAGTTGAACTTTAGATGCCAGGTCCGGACTAAACATTTATTCTGGGTCCAAATACCAAATTTTTGTTCTCCTTTTTGAAACTAGACTTTAGATGCCAGGTTCGAACTAAAAATTTATTCTGGGCCGGAGGACCAATTTTTCATTTTTATTTTTGGACGCCAGGTTTGGACTAAAGTTTTATTCTGGGTCGAAGGGGCAAATTCTCATTTAAATTCTTAGGCGTCAGGTCCGAACTAAACTTTTATTCCGAATCGAAGGACCAATTTTTTTCTTGTTGAAACTAGACTTGAGGTGCCAGGTCCGGTCCCAAAATTTAGTCGAAGGACCAAATTTTTACTTTTATTGTTCAAACTAGACTTTAGATGCCAGATCCGGACTTGACAATAACATATAACTGAAATCCGACTCGAAGGACCAAATTTTTATTTTTGTTCTTAAGATACGAATCTAGCTGCCAGGTCCGGACTCCAACATTTAACCGAAGTCGGACTTGTGGGCCTAATTTTTTAACTTATTTTGCCAGTCCCGGACTCAAACATTTAGGCAAAATTTGAGTAAGATAACCATTTTTCTTGTTGAAAATATTTTAACTGCCAGGTCCGGACTAAACATTTATTATGGGTCCAAATACCAAATTTTTATTTTTCTTGTTGAAACCAGACTTTAGATGCCAGGTCTGAAACTAAAAATTTATTCTGGGTCGAAGGACCAATTTTCCATTTTTACTTTTGGACGCCAGGTTTGGAAGAAACTTTCATTCTGGGTCGAAGGAGCAAATTTTCATTTATATTCTTAGATGTCAGATCCGAACTAAAATCGAGGGACCAATTTTTTTCTTGTTGATACTAGACGTTAGGTGCCAGGTCCTGTCCCAAAATTTAGTCAAAGAACCAAATTTTTACTTTTATTTTTCAAACTAGACTTTAGATGCCAGATCAGGACTTGACAATAACATATAACTGAAATCCGACTCGAAGGACCAAATTTTTTTTTCGTTTTTTGAAGCTGGATTTTGGCCCTCGACTGATTCGCTTTTTTGCTGTTACAGGAACATGTGATTTGGAGCCTTCAATTGTCGTTTCGTTATAACCCGTCGTAATGGCGACGACGCAAGGCGAGATTAGGGTGGGTCCCGGCAACCAGGTAAAAGACATTTATGTACGTGCGACCGACAACACGGTAACATTCAAAATTTTGTACGAGTTTTTGTCTAAAAAAAAAAATTAGAGGGCCGGATTCAGGTTAAGCTCCCCTCCCCTCACCTCACCAACAAATTTCGATCGACTCGAGTCGAGTTAAGTAATTTTTTTTTTTCAAAAATCTCGACGAGTCTTTCGAAATTCGTCTCGTTTCATCTGATCATCTTCTTCACAGAGCCGGCTCTGGATCCGGCCGTTACTATATTGGCATGACCTCTATTGGCAAACCTGATGATGCACGATTTCGGGGTATTTTAGTTGTGACGCGGAGCATGATGGTAGGCCTGGTTGGACCTTACTAAAGACGTAACAGCAACCAGATTGTACTGTTATTATTAATTATTATTGTTATTAAGTATTATCAGTCCAATTCCCGACCTCGTCCGCTTTCCCGTAGTGTCTTGCTCTCTATAAATATTATGAAAGTAAATTTTTTTTTTTGACTCGAATCGTAAACGAATCTTGTTGTCGGCCCTTTTTCCGCTTCACTTTTTCATTGTTCGCCTCCCCCCCCTTTTTTCCGCACTTTCCAAAAAAAAAAAAAGTGACCGGGCATTTCGCCTCATTTTTCAACAACAACAAAATCTCGGTCACAGGCCCGTTTGCCCGAGTACAGGCCTGGAGTGTCGCCTGAACTGCTGTCACCCGATCCGGAACAGACGCGCATCAGGGAGGAGTTGAGGTGGGTGCCGGCGATGACATTGGACTCGGACCTGTTGATGTATTTGAGGGCGGCAAGGTCGATGGCTGCCTTTGCGGGCATGTGCGACGGCGGTTGTCCCGAAGACGGGGCCAACGCCGCCTCCAGGGACGACACCACCATCAACGCACTGGACGTGGTGAGCATAAGAGACGACAAGGCCGGAACGGCGGTGGTACTTACACCGGAACGGGGTTTTGAGCGAAATTGTCACTGTCAAGCCAAGGGCGCCATAAGGTAATACGGGAATAGTACTTAGGACTGGTCTTTTCACCTCACCTCTAATTAGAAAAAAAAGAAAAAAGAAAAGCTAAACTATAGACCGCCTTCCTGGTCCAGCGTTGGAGGATGCAGAGGTTCAGTCAGTTCCTCAGTATTACTACCATTGCTACTATTGCTATTGAAAAATTAAAAGTAGTGATCTAGTTGTACTTTAGCTTCTGTCGTCGAGATGGCGCTACGAGTACTGCCAAATTTTTCGTTGTACTTTAGCTCCTGTCGTCGAGATGGCGCCACGAGTACTGCCAAATTTCCCGTTGTACTTTAGCTTCTGTCGTCGAGGTGACGCCACGAGTACTGCCAAATTTCTCGGCTGCTTGCCGTCCGTTCGAGAATTCGCGGATGGTGAGTTTACAGGCATCGATCAAGTTGGTATAGTTCAGCTACTCTTCACGAGATGGCGCCCGAATCTGCAGAAGTGCGACCGCTACCCATTCGATTAGCTCAAATTTTTGCGAGTCACCAAATAGTTCAGCTACTCTCCAAGAGATGGCGCCCAAATCCGCAGAAGTGCGACCGCTACCTACTCGATTAGCTCGAATTTTTGCGACTCAACAATTAACGATTGTCTTCGTCGAATTTCGCTCTGAACCCATTTCTGTGTTGTTATGTTGACTTTATCTTTGTTTTCGTCGCAATATAAATCCGACACGTTTTCACAGATAATGTTCGACGTATATAACGAGGCGGCAACGTCTCCGGCCGCCGTGATTTTACTTCAAAATTTCCCCTTTGTTTAGCTCCACGATTCCGGTTACGATCCGGGCAAAGCTCTACAGGCTCTCGTCAAGTGTCCCGTACCGAAAGGCATCGACAAGAAATGGAGCGAGGAAGAAACGAAGCGGTTCGTTAAGGGACTGCGGCAGTTCGGCAAGAACTTCTTCCGCATCAGAAAGGACCTTTTACCTCACAGAGACACGGTCAGTCTCAACCTTTAGTCTGCGTCAAGTTTTCTCTTGTAACTTTTTCAATCTGTGGGTGATGGTTATTGGTAGGGGTTGGTCTGCAAGAAGGGTTGATTGGTGGTTTTGTTGAAATTGTGGGGTTTTTGATTGTAGCCGGAACTGGTCGAGTTTTACTACTTGTGGAAGAAGACTCCTGGAGCCAACAACAACCGACCTCACCGTAGACGGCGTCAGGGTTCGTTGCGCCGCATCAGGAACACGAGGAACAGTAGAGGTGGCAACAATGCGTCCAACACCGGTATTGGTTTAGGGTTTTTTTGTTTTCAATTTTTTAACGTTGGTAATAGGTCGCAGTGGGGCTGCGGTCGAAACGGAGAGCAGCCGCCCCTCTCCCCAGCCGGGCAAGGAACCGGGCGAAACCAGTTCGGTGACGGAAGACGACAATTCCGAAGACGACAGCGACAGTCGAGACGCCCAATACCGTTGTTCCCACTGTTTCACGACGAGTAAGTCAAATTTTCCACTGCTACCAACTTAAATGATCCTAACAAAAAAATTTAAAGATTCTAAAGATTGGCAACCTGGCGGCAAAGATCGACAGTTGTTGTGTTGGGAGTGCCGGGCTCATTTCAAGAAAACCAACGAACTGCCACCGTTGACGGCGCCATCTGCCGTCAGTGGAACGCCCCCGATCGAAAGTCCCGATGCCAGTCCGCAACGCATGAGGACCCGCAACAAGGCGGCGAAGGAACAAAGTTCGAATAGGGTGCGACCGAAACGAGGCGGTACGGAAACACCCGAACCGAAAACGCCCGTCAAACAGGGCAGTCCGATGGATAAAACGTCGAATCCCGGAACGCCCGCCAAAAAGAAGGGCAAATCGGAAAAGTCGGAAACGCCAACGAAGAACCGGAAACGGGTCCAAGAAAAAGTCGAGGATTGTGAAGAGGAGAAGGATTTGGGGTTGTTTAAAAAGAAGCGGGAACGGGCCGAGAGTCCGTCGAGTGTCACGACCGATTCGGGTTCGACCAATGACGACGTTGACGGTAACGAACCGGAAACGGAACCGATCGATAACATCCCAACCGTCAGCGTTACGTCGACGACAACAACGACAAGTTCAACAACTGAAAGTGTCGTTAAAACGACCAAAATCGAACCGGTCGAGGAGAAGGTGGCGGTCGCGATTGTGGCGCCGACGGTTGCGGTTATAACTTCAACGAAAGTGGCGCCATCTATTATCGAACCGATTCCGCTCAACGTTTCGATTCGATTACCCGACGATATCATCGAACGTAAAAATTTGATTAAACGCAACGTTGAAAATGTGGGAGAGATTAAAGAAACGAAGTTTATAGCGGAGCCGGCAAAGAAGGAAACTGGCAAAATTGAAATTGTCGTCGAAGACCCGGTCAAGGAGGAAACGAAAGAAATTCCGGAAAAATTCAAAACGGAACTGATCATTCCCAAAGTTACCATGGATAAAGTTGTGATTAAGGAGGAGGTTGAGTCGAGTAATGAGGCGATCAATTTGAATCCTAAAGACGAAAGTGTCTACAAGGATGCTTTGTTCACGCCTCATACTTTGGCGAAAGATCCGATTAGTTTCGCTTTGAAGGATCCTTCGTTAGGGAATTACCCTCCCGCTAATCACCCCTTGAACTTGAAAGATCCGAATCATCTCGAACGGGGGAAAGATCAGATCGTCAACATGAACCATTCGTCTTTCGTTAAAGACCAATTGAAACAAGAACCTAACTATAATTATAATAACCAAAATAAACCGCCCGCTTGCAATTCGATGAGTAACGTAATTAAAATCGAGCCGAGAGACGAACCGATGGAGTTGACGTCACAGTCGCGGAGCAGCAGCAGTAGCGATTTCAGTCAGAACCAACCGCAACCGTTGAACATCCCGACCGTGATACCGTCGACGCAATTACCGCCGAGCAGTAGCGCGCCGCGTCCGACCGATTTCGAGGAAGATAAACGCATCGAGAGAAACGATAAACTCGAAAGACCGGAACGGTTAGATCGGCCGGAAAGAACCGATTTGGGACCGTCAATCGGTCAACCTCCTTTACCCAGTTTGATGCAATCTAGTAATTTAGTAACAATAGGCGGTACTCAACCACCACCTCCGATGAGTCATTACGGCTTCATGCCCGGTTATCCGCAATCGCCGCGCAACACCGACAAGAACCACCAGAACGAGCCGCAAAATCTCAAAATCAAACAAGAAATTAGCGAAACTCCCAGTCACGGCACCACTTTACCTCCGACACACTTGGGCGGTCTGCCACCGTACAGCAGTAGTCAATCGTCGCACGGTTCGCAGGTTTTGCCGGCGACCAGTTTCGCGCCCCCACCTCCTAGTCATTTACAGTCCAACAACGATCCGTTGCAAAGTTTAAAAGACGTTAAAGTCCCCGGGTATTTACCCCCGCCGGTGACTCAAACGAGTAACGAGAGACCCCCTTCGGTTCCCGTCGATGTCGTTAAAAAAGAACCCGATTTCGGGGCGGCAGCGATCGTAACTAGCGCAAGTCCCGCTCAACCTTCCGAAAAGTGTTCAACTCCCAAAACTAACGTTAGTACGACGCCGACGCCGGTGATTTCACAAACACCGCCGCCGTTGCGTCAACAAGGAACCAATTCGCCTCACAGCGCTATTAATTTGATCAGTCCCAGTGCGGGTCCTCCGCCTTCGATGCCCCATCAACCTCCCCCCGGCGGACATTATCCCGGCTCGTTACATCCCTCACATCCGTTGATGCATCCGAGTTTCTTGCACGCGATGCATCAGTTTCATTCGCATCCCTATTCGGGTTATCCGTTCTCGTATCCGTATCCGTACGCGATGCCGCAACCGCATGCGATTCCGCCACCGACGTCGCGTCCAGATCTGGCGAAAACCATCGATACGGTGAGTGCGACGGTGTTGTCGGCTCAGCACACGTCGAGCAGTACGATGACGGCGAAAAGGGAGATAAGGGAGAACGACGGGGAAGGGGCTGAAAGACATGCGACGCACGAAATGACGTTGACGCACAACCAAAGTACGTCGCATCACAGTTCGGTGCACGCCAGTTCGGAAAAGCACGGCTATGGAGGGGGGTCGTCGCACTCGATCACGATATCGCACTCGACCAGCACCAGCTCCAGCCAATCGGTGCAACACAAGGTAAGTCAACCGGAGGCGGTGACGTCAATCTCGGGGCGGTTTATAGCAACATTAATTTTTTCAAGGTTTTTGCTTAAAGATATATTGACATATAGAAATATCGACATATCGATAGATTTCCATATATCCATATTTATCGATGTGTCGATATATCGTTACATATCGATATGTCGATATCGTTACATTAGGATATTCGATATCAAATTTTCGATATCGAACAGACCTAAGTCGAGTTGACGTAACTTAATGAGTTTGTTGGGATGACTGATAGAAATATCGATATATCGTCATATCGATAAATTTTGATATATCAATATTTATACATTACGATATTCGATATCAAATTTTCGATATCGAACAGGCCTAAGTCGAGTTGACGTAACTTAATGAGTTTGTTGGGATGACTGATAGAAATATCGATAAATTTTGAAATATCAATATTTATCGATATGTCGATATATTGTTACATAGCGATATATTATAAATATCGATATTTGATATCAAATTTTTGATATCGAGTATTGACATATAGAAATATCTATATGTCGACAAATCGGTAAATTTCGATATATCAATATTTATCGATATGTTGATATATTATAAATATCGATATTTGATATCAAATTTTCGATATCGAGTATTGACATACTGGGTGTTTCAACGAGAGCCGCCGGTGCCAAATTGCGTATTTCTAATGGAGTTAAAAATTTAAAATTTGGCAGAAATTAACTTTAATGAATGCGCTACAATGTGGCGTCGTTGGTTGGTTCATAATTAATTCCATGCGCTGTCGGGACACTATAATGTGCATTTTCAGAAATTTTCAATAATTTTTTTTATTATTATTATGTTTGTAATACCGCCAGGTATACGTCCTGTTGTTAAAAATTTGAAATTTGTAGTTGAAGTATCCCTAATTGTGTTTTTAAGAAGTTCGCGGGATTTTGACGAATTATTTATTGAAGCAGTCAAATTTGGTGACAAAGACCGTCTAAACGGTTCGGTTATTTATGACTCAAAGATCTTTGCAGTGCAGAGACCATCATAAAATCTAATGCGGTTATCCGCAAAACTGGCACCACAATAGTGTCATCTGTCAATCAAGGAATCTCCTAAGGGCTGAAATTTAAAAATCCATGTAATTCAATAACGGTTTGATATAAAAATATTCCAATTGCTCGTTATTAAATTTGGAGGTCGTGATCATGAGGTTGAAGAAAATCAAAGAGATGAAGTGAATATTTCGATATGAAATCACGGTCGAAAGTGAAAACTTACACCGTTTAAAAAAAGAAAAAAACGATAATGTCATCTTGTAGTGCATGAATTATAGTTTATTTCTGCCAAATTTCAAATTTTTATCTCTATTAGAAATACGCAATTTGGCACCGGCGGTTCTCGTTGAAACACCCGGTATAGAAATATCGATATATCGACATATCGATAAATTTCAATATATCAATATTTATCGATATGTCGATATATCGTTTCATATTGATATATTATAAATATCGATATTTGATATCAAATTTTCGATATCGAGTATTGACATATAGAAATATCGATATATCGACATATCGCTAAATTTTGATATGCCGATATATCGTTACATTACGATATTCGATAACAAATTTTCGATATCGAGCAGGCCTAAGTCGAGTTGCCGTAACTTAATGAGTTCGTTGGGATGACTGATTGCGTTGTTAAGGTCAACCAGAAGACGGTGCGGACCGGCTCCCCCCACCCTCCGGTTTCGCAGCAACAAGCCGTGACAAGCGCCAACATGAACCATTCGTCGTCGTCGTCCAACCATCAGCACACCCACCATCACACGCACCACCACGACCGTTTATCGCCGGCCAATCAAATTTTGCGGTTGCACGCGTCGAAACCGCCCCCTCAAGCCAACCCCCACCACCTGATGATTCAACCGCCGAGTATGGGTCATCACGGCCAACCGCCGATGGGAGCGCCGGTCAACTCTCTGGAGGCGTTGAGAGCGCACGCGGCCCAAGCCGCCGCCACGATGCAACAGGCGAACGCGATGCACCCGATGAGTACGTCGCCGATGAACGCGCCACCCCCCAAACCACCGCCGGTGGTGGCGGCTCCGCCTCCGCAGCCCCCGCCCGAAGAAATCAAAATCGAACCGGAACCGGAAGTGGTGGCGGAAGAGGAAGGTCAGACCAGTCCGTTGGGACCGCCGAGAGGACCGTCGCCCGAACCGAGAATCGAAGACACCGAATGTCATCGCAGCCAATCGGCAATGTTAGTTTTACAAAAAAAATTGTTTTTTTTTTTTAAATTTAAAAGTACCTTTGTTTGTTTTTGTAGTTTTCTCCGTCATTGGAACCGGGGCGACTACAATTCGTGCACGAGAACCGACCTCACTTTCAAGCCGGTACCTGATTCGAAGTTGGCGCGCAAACGCGAAGAGCGTCTGCGCAAACAAGCGGAACGGGAACGCGAGGAGCGCGAACGGGCGCAACAGGCGCAGGCGCGTAAAATTACGACGCCGGAAAAACCCGATATCAAACCCCCGTCGCGGGGACCCCTCGAAACCGTTTCGTCACCTTACGAACGGTTCCCCCGACCCGGTTTCAACGATACGCCGGCTTTGAGACAATTGTCCGAATATGCGCGACCTCACGCCGGTTTCAGTCCCGGTCACATGCAACGAGGTCTTCTACCTCCCAGTCACGTCATGGATCCGATGTTGCAGTACCAACTCAATAGCATGTACGGACCGGCGGCAAGGGAACGTATAGAGTTGGAGCATCTGGAACGGGAGAAGAGGGAGAGGGAGATGCGCGAAATCAGGGAGAGGGAATTGAACGAAAGATTGAAAGAGGAAATTATGAAGAGCGGAATGAGAGGACCGCCCAATCCGATGGATCCTCATTGGATCGAGATCCAGAGGAGATACGCCGCTGCGGGCCTTGCCGGCCCTGGAGGTAAGAACAAGACGTTCTACGGGTTCGACGAAACTTTGCTTAGCTGTCAAAATTGGGAACTGTCAATATTAATAATCTATTTTTCACCTTGACACTTTCGTTTTTGTTTTCTTTGGCTCTTGAAGCCTTGTGCAGCGCCCCCCATGAATCTTTCGAGTAGAGTAGGTACGGCAGTTCTAGAACCAAATCCTATGCTATTTCTTATGAGCCTTAAAAGTTAGCGCTCAAGGGCATTTGTTGTTGTGGTTGTTGTTGTTGTTGTTGTTGTTGTTGTTGTTGTTGTTGTTGTTGTTGTTGTTGTTGTTGTTGTTGTTGTTGTTGTTGTTGTTGTTGTTGTTGTTGTTGTTGTTGTTGTTGTTGTTGTTGTTGTTGTTGTTGTTGTTGTTGTGGTTGTTGTGGTTGTTGTTGTTGTTGTTTGTTACAACAACACAACAAAAAACAAAAACGCCCTTGAGCGCTGACTTTTAAAGTCCATAAGAAATAGCATAGAATTTTGAGCTAGAACTGTCATAGCTACTCTCCTCTTTCGAATTGTCAGATCTCAAATGGGTCCCGGTCGATTCATGTGCGGCGGCGTCCAGAACCTTTTTGGTCAAATTTTTTTAATAATCGCTTCGCGTCCTAACCCATTCGGAACTGTGTAACATTGCAATTATGTATTTCGGTTGGTATTAGTGTGGGGTTGGAGTCAGTGTGGCCAACTTGCAGGACCAGCCGGGATACCGCTGCATCACTTTGCCTTATACCCCGGTGCCGGTGGTAGCGCTCAACTGTCACAATTGGAACGTGAGCGTCTCGAACGTTTAGGGATACCGCCACCGCCGGGACCCCCGGGTCCTCCCGGGGGACCTCCCGGCCACCCCCATCATCCCGCTCACGCGGCCCAATTAGAAGCGGCGGAACGACTCGCCTTAGCCACGGATCCAATGGTAGTTTTTTCTTCTTGAGAGTTTTTTTTTTTTTCTTCTAAAATCGAGGGTGTCAGGTTCGGTTGCAGATGGCCGGAATTTCGCCGGAATACCACGCTCACACTCACGCCCACACGCACGCGCACACACACCTCCATTTGCATCCGCAACAGCAGCAGGCGCAACAGGAAGCGGCGGCGGCGGCGGCCGGTTTTCCTCTACCTGGTAAGTTTGGCGACGCAGTTGCTTTAATGCGAACGATGTGTCAGCTTCAGGTGCTCCAGGTTATCCGAGGCCCGGATTGATGCCGGGAAGGGACGCGCCGTTGGGACTCCACCATCCGGACTTGTTGGGACGACCTTACGCCGATCAATTAGCGCATCAGGTTCGTTTCGGGTGATTTTCGTTTGAGTTCGTTGATGTGATCTCAAAAATTTCAGGCGGCGGCTCATGAACAACTCCAGAGGCAGATGCTGCTGGAAAGGGACCGGTTTCAGCCTCATCCCTCCATAGTTGCCCAACACGAAGAATATCTGAGGTAAGTTGAAGAGGGCGCTGCTAGTGACGGGAGGTAATGTTGTTGTTTTGCAGACAACAGAGGGAGCGGGAGCTGAAGGTGCGCGCGCTGGAAGAGGCGGCCCGGGGTTCGCGCCAATAAACCGTACGACTTCCCGATTTTTTTTTGACGTTCCGCTCACTGATTCGCTTGTTTTTTAGGTGACCCGCTGTTGAAGTCGCTAATTCGTAGGATCAATTGGCGCGGTTTCACCGCGTCCTTGACACAGAAAGTATATTCGCTAATTTCTAAGAGTGTGTGTAAATAAAATACATAACGATTTTTAATTTTATTTTTTAAAGTATATTTTGCAATCATAGAGAATAATTTTATATACAAAATATGAATGTTAGCGTTACTTAGATGGCCGGGAGGTGTTGC
Organism: Schizotus pectinicornis; assembly: GCA_951805265.1. NCBI lineage: Eukaryota > Metazoa > Arthropoda > Insecta > Coleoptera > Pyrochroidae > Schizotus > Schizotus pectinicornis. The sequence goes on from OX638210.1 coordinate 7,543,833, forward strand.
GGTGTTGTTTTTTCACGGTGTCGCCGCCACTGGTTCCGGTTGTGTTGTAAATAATACGGTGTTAAATTTAGACGGTTTGCTTCGACAGTTTCGGCAATTTTAGCAGAAGAAAAATGATATTTGTGGCAGTCTTCCTACGCTCGGGTGTACCATGAGAATTTTTGTGTGTTTGTACAAAGTGTATATTTTTTTCTTAAACTCAAATTTCGTGTTTTTGTTTTATTTTTTCTCGGCTAAAGAAAAATTTCGGTTCTATATCGCTTTACCTACGATCAGGAACGAATCTACAATCTGTGGTATTGTTTATTACTATTCCTTATTTATATATTTATGTGTTTTTATTTAATTTTTTTTGTTTCTAATTTAAAAAAAAACAATAAATCTTCTACCAAAGAGTTTTATTTTTAGTTACGACTTTTTGATTGGCAATGTTTTTAACCAAAGAATGAACAATTTTAACGATATTGAAATTCAAGATAGACTCGTATTTTTCAGGAAAGCTTTTTATATTAGAAAGGAAGTGTAATATATCAAAAAAAATGTTTCAAATTGTGTATACTGTCTATATAAAGGAAATAAACAATATTGATTTGTATTTGGATGCTACTTTCCTCTAAGAGATCCCCTCTTTTGAAGTAATGCATGTCTCACGAAAGTGCAAAATTGTTAATTTTTCTATGGATTTGCGGTGGAAATGAGGCTGCATTCCTTTGCAGCGAGATTATAATTAGCTCTTTGGAGACAGTTAGGACGAATTTTATTGCGACACTACGTTCAAGATTTTGATAAATGCTAGAGAAGCTATGTAACGCTGTTGATACAAAATTCGTAAAAAATCAAATAAAATTAGGAAATTGTATATTTTTTTCTAGAGAGACTATAATTGGTGCTTCCGAGGCAGCTCGGACTAATTTTAGTGCGACATCTCGTTCAAGACTTATGATTTTGTTAAAAATTGATAAATGGTGGAGTAGCCATATGACGTTGTTGATACAAAAATTCATAAAAAATTAACAAATAAAATTAGAAAATTGTAATTTTTTTACTAAAAAGACTATAATTTGTGCTTTCGAGGCAGCTCGGAAAAATTTTAGTGCGACACCTCGTTCAAGACTTATGATTTAATTAAAAATTGATGAATAGTGGAGGGAGCCATATGACATAGTTGATACAAAAATTCATAAAAAATTAACAAATAAAATTAGAAGATTGAATATTTTTTCCTAGAGAGACTATAATTTGTGCTTTCGAAGTAGCTCGGACTAATTTTAGTGCGACACCTCGTTCAGAACTTATGATTTTATCAAAAAATGATAAATGGTGGAGGAACCGTATGACGTTGTTAATAGAAAAATTTATAAAAAATTAACAAATAAAATTAGAAGATTGTATATTTTTTCCTAGAGAGACTCTAATTGGTGCTTTAGAGGCAGCTCGGACTAATTTTAGTGCGACACCTCGTTCAAGACTTATGATTTTATCAAAAATTGATAAATGGTGGAGGAGCCATATGACGTTGTTGATATAAAAATTTATAAAAAATTAACAAATAAATTTAGAAGATTGAATATTTTTTTCTAGAGAGACTATAATTTGTGCTTTCGAGGCAGCTGGGACTAATTTTAGTGCGACACCTCGTTCAAGACTTATGATTTTATCAAATATTGATAAATGGGGGAGGAGCCATATGACGTTGTTGATATAAAAATTCATAAAAAATTAACAAATAAAATTAGAAGATTGAATATTTTTTCCTAGAGAGACTATAATTTGTGCTTTCGAAGTAGCTCGGACTAATTTTAGTGCGACACCTCGTTCAGAACTTATGATTTTATCAAAAATTGATAAATGGTGGAGGAGCCATATGACGTTGTTGATATAAAAATTTATAAAAAATTAACAAATAAAATTAGAAGATTGAATATTTTTTCCTAGAGAGACTATAATTTGTGCTTTCGAGGCAGCTCGGACTAATTTTAGTGCGACACCTCGTTCAAGACTTATGATTTTATCAAAAATTGATAAATGGAGGAGGAGCCATATGACGTTGTTGATATACAAATTTATAAAAAATTAACAAATAAAATTAGAAGATTGAATATTTTTTCCTAGAGAGACTATAATTTGTGCTTTCGAGGCAGCTCGGACTAATTTTAGCGCGACATCTCGTTTAAAACTTATAATTTTATCAAAAATTGATAAATGGTGGAGGAGCCATATGACGTTGTTGATATAAAAATTCATAAAAAATTAACAAATCAAATTAGAAGATTGAATATTTTTTCCTAGAGAGACTATAATTTATGCTTTCGAGGCAGCTCGGACTAATTTTAGTGCGACACCTCCTTCAGAACTTATGATTTTATCAAAAATTGATAAATGGTGGAGGAGCCAGATTACGTTGTTGATATAAAAATTTATAAAAAATTAACAAATAGAAGTAGCAAAATGACAATTATTTTATAATAAAAGTATAGTCGGCTTTTTCTAGGTGGATAAGAACTGCTGCAGTGCGATTCCTGGTTCAAGCTCTAAGAATTTTTGAAATTGAGCTTGATCCACAGAAGCTTTCGAATGGTCCATCAACTTACCGACATAAATTTTAATTTTGGAAACGCCTCAAGTTGTTAACAAAGACAAGAATTTTACTCATGTTTTTCATTAAATAAAAATTAATAAATAAAACAACTTTTTTTAAAAAATAATTTTATTTAACAATCATTGAGCTATAAAACTAGAATATGGTACAGAATCCTTTACCACTTCTATGCCGCAATATGGGACCTTAATTAATCGCCTCTGGTTTATAGCACTAATACAAGAAAAATACTGATACGACAGTCGCTGGACCGTTTCGCATTTTTTCATTTGAGCAAAGTTCGGTGAAATAAAAAAATAAATAGATATGTACCAAAAATTCTAAATTTGAGGAGAGCGCGCAAAACTTGCGCACCCTCCTCTTAGTGATTATAAAAACTAATTAATATCACAATAATAAGAATTAATAATTGTCTCATTCAACGCACACACGCATTCACACACACACACTGTCTCTAAAACGAAACAAGAATTTACTTGTTTGTGGGCAATCGTAAAAAATGACACTAAAAAACCTGACTACGAAGAGAAAACAAACAATAAATATTTATCCTAACAACATCACAATTAAAATAAATAACATCTCTATGTCGACTTAAAAACAGCACTAAACGTCCTCTTCCCTCATCTCCTGAAAGTCCTGGAAAGTGATGTTTTGGTTGAGAGGCGTAACCAAACTAGAAAAGTACACTTCGAGTTCTTTGGCGTTCATGCTGGCGCGTTTCTCCGGCACGTAACTGGACAACTTCCTCTCCATGCCGATGACAAAGTCGTCTTCCATCCACCGGTTCTTCTTGTACGCTTTACTCGATTTCGTACGGACGAAACGGTAGACGGCGAACAACAACAAACAAGCACCCAACGCGAAGAAGATGTACTTCAACACCACCACCGCCACCGGCATCACCTTGAGGTAGAGCCGGAAGCGGGTGATCAACATGTCGGGCAAACTGTAGAGTCGCTGAGGAAGAAAGTTTCGTTAGAATCGTTTTGAAAATTTTCAAATCGGTGGAAAAAAGTTTTGGGGATTTGGTCCTTCGAGCCGGATTAAAAGAAAAGCGGCACTTACTATTTCTCCCCACAGGAGGGGGAGGACCATGTTGTTGAACTTCTCGACGTTGGCGATGGTTTTGATGCTGCCCAGAGCCATGTTGATTTGATAGCGGGCGGCTAGGTCCAAGGGCAAACCGGATTGCTGCAATTGAACCGATTTATTAATTATGCAAATCGGAACTGACTTCTGGTCTCGTCGTAAGTTCAAGTTCGCAACCGTTTCCGGTTCCTTATCGCAATCTCAAATGTGAAAAACTGACCTACCAAAATTTTGCCCCCCCAATTTTTTTTTTTTTTTTAACAAAACGAAACCGCCTCTATTACCCAACATCCACGACTTGAAGTTTTTTTCGCAGCCACTGTACCGGTTTGGTGTCAAACGCCACTTTCATTGGACTAGTTACAGCCTCACCGGTTAAATAATAGCTGCGAAACTTACATAAGGTCAGTGGCGTTCGTCACAACGAAACAAATGATCAACGGAATCTGGACCAAAAACCTACCGGTTCGACGTAGAAGTAGGACAGATGCTTCTCGGGATCGGGTCGCATCCCCTCAACTTTGGCCAAGGCGACCGGATCGGTGTCCAAAAAATGGGGATTGCTGAGAGCGATCGGGAATCCGTAGTAGCATCCCTGGACGTCCTGCATCCCGGGTGGCAGACAGACGTGCTCCTTTTTGCAGAAGCACTTGTTTTCGGGATGCACCGCTCCGTTGTCGTCGCCTTGGTCGTCGAATCGATAGAAGTTGGCGTCCAACCCCGAATGACTGGTGGTGTTGTGTCTAATTAGTCGTTTAGCTCTGCACATGCTCTTCCTGAAGAACAGCAACGTGTCGTTGGGCTCGATGTACCCGGCGAATTTGGCACCGTCGGAGGCGCCGTGGATCGACCCGCAAGGACTCTCCCATTGGGGTAGTTCCTTCGAGCCCCGATACGTGTCGATCAGGCCCGTTTTCTTGACGTCGTCCTCGCCGGTGAAAACCGTCTCGTAATCACCCTCGAAGTCGTACATCTGCAATTTTTTTTTTTTATTAATTGTTCCAAGGGTTGGAGGTTAATCGAAATTACCCTGTCGATCAGGCCGAGTTTGTCGAAATAGATCCATTTCGGCATGAATTTGTTGCCTAACGTCATCAGAGTGCTGCTGTAGCCGAACATGAACTCTTTGGCCGTCATTTGGATGAGGGGCTCGGTTTTGGTTTGGCGGATGAGGAGGTTGAGGCCGACTTTGGTGAAGTAGGATTCGTCCGAAACCACGTGGGCGATGCTCTAGAAATAAAAAAAAAATTGTTTTAAAGGTTGCGGGGGTGCGTTATTACTAAAAAAAAAATATTTATTATTATTTCCAACGAAAAGTAAAAGTTTATTCGGATTGTTTGAACTTTGATGGTGTTAGCTGCGACGTGACTGCGCATGAAAGTAAAAGTGGTCGCGTGTCGGTTATTGGGTGAACTTGGATAGAAAGTAGGTTTTGTGGACTCCTTGAAGCAAGTGACGTTCTGTTGACGATTTAGTTATGGCCGGTGAGATATTCGTGTCGACATCGGTCTCATGTGTTAAGTAGTTATGTAGATGGTTCAATAATTACCGACCATGAGCTTGCAATTTTTTTTTTTTTCAAAATTTGTTTAGACATGTTTGGGATTCGTCTTAAAGAATAAAAAAAATGGTTAAGGAAGAGATTTTTGAAGAGTTATGAATTTATTTTTGTACATTTTGCTTTTGACGTGCAATAAGAGAAAAATAATATAAAATAAAGTAATATAATCTAGAGGGTGTTTTTCCTAAAAGAAAATAAAATTCTCAATGTATAATTGTATTAAACGTTTCCATAATACATTTTGTTCAAAAGCTACGAATTTTTTTCTTATACATCAAAATTATACTTTTGACATCCCATAAGAAAACAAATCATAAAAAATTAAGTAATACAATCTATAAGGCGTCGATTTTTTTTCTGAAAAAGAATAGTATTCTCTACGTAAAACTGGCTAAAACGTTTCGATACGACATTTTGTTAAAGAGTTACGATTTTCTTCCTTGTCGTTCAACATAATACTTTGACGTTTTATAAGAAAAAAATCATAAAAAAATAAGTAATAAAATCTAGAAAACGTCAATTTTTTTTTTCTAAAAGAGAATAGTATTCCCAACATAAAACTGGCTAAAACGTTTTGATACGACATTTTGTTAAAGAGTTACGATTTCTCTTCTTGTCGTTTAACATAGTACTTTGACGTTCTATAAGGGGAAAATCATAAAAAATTGAATAATAAAATCTTAAGGGTGTCAATTTTTTTCCTATAAGAAAATAGGATTCTCTACCTATAATTGTATTAAATGCTTCCATAAGACATTTTGTTCAAGAGCTACGAATTTTTTTCTTATACATCAAAATTATACTTTTGACATCTCATAAGAAAAAAAATCATAAAAAATTATGTAATAAAATTTAGAAGGCGTCGATTTTTTTTTTCTGAAAAAGAATAGTATTCTCTACGTAAAACTGACTAAAACGTTTCGATACGACATTTTGTTAAAGAGTTACGATTTTCTTTCTTGTCGTTCAACATAATACTTTGACGTTTTATAAGAAAAAAATCATAAAAAAATAAGTAATAAAATCTAGAAAACGTCGATTTTTTTTTCTGAAAAAGAATTGTATTCCCAACATAAAACTGGCTAAAACGTTTTGATACAACATTTTGTTAAAGAGTTACGATTTCTTTTCTTGTCGTTTAACATAGTACTTTGACGTTCTGTAAAGGAAAAATCATAAAAAATTGAATAATAAAATCTTGAGGGTGTCAATTTTTTTCCTACAAGAAAATAGGATTCTCTACCTATAATTGTATTAAATGCTTCCATAAGACATTTTGTTCAAGAGCTACGAATTTTTTTCTTATACATCAAAATTATACTTTTGACATCTCATAAGAAAAAAAATCATAAAAAATTATGTAATAAAATTTAGAAGGCGTCAATTTTTTTTTTCTGAAAAAGAATAGTATTTTCTACGTAAAACTGACTAAAACGTTTCGATACGACATTTTGTTAAAGAGTTACGATTTTCTTCCTTGTCGTTCAACATAATACTTTGACGTTTTATAAGAAAAAAATCATAAAAAAATAAGTAATAAAATCTAGAAAACGTCAATTTTTTTTTTCTAAAAGAGAATAGTATTCCCAACATAAAACTGGCTAAAACGTTTTGATACGACATTTTGTTAAAGAGTTACGATTTCTCTTCTTGTCGTTTAACATAGTACTTTGACGTTCTATAAGGGGAAAATCATAAAAAATTGAATAATAAAATCTTAAGGGTGTCAATTTTTTTCCTATAAGAAAATAGGATTCTCTACCTATAATTGTATTAAATGCTTCCATAAGACATTTTGTTCAAGAGCTACGAATTTTTTTCTTATACATCAAAATTATACTTTTGACATCTCATAAGAAAAAAAATCATAAAAAATTATGTAATAAAATTTAGAAGGCGTCGATTTTTTTTTTCTGAAAAAGAATAGTATTCTCTACGTAAAACTGACTAAAACGTTTCGATACGACATTTTGTTAAAGAGTTACGATTTTCTTTCTTGTCGTTCAACATAATACTTTGACGTTTTATAAGAAAAAAATCATAAAAAAATAAGTAATAAAATCTAGAAAACGTCGATTTTTTTTTCTGAAAAAGAATTGTATTCCCAACATAAAACTGGCTAAAACGTTTTGATACAACATTTTGTTAAAGAGTTACGATTTCTTTTCTTGTCGTTTAACATAGTACTTTGACGTTCTGTAAAGGAAAAATCATAAAAAATTGAATAATAAAATCTTGAGGGTGTCAATTTTTTTCCTACAAGAAAATAGGATTCTCTACCTATAATTGTATTAAATGCTTCCATAAGACATTTTGTTCAAGAGCTACGAATTTTTTTCTTATACATCAAAATTATACTTTTGACATCTCATAAGAAAAAAAATCATAAAAAATTATGTAATAAAATTTAGAAGGCGTCAATTTTTTTTTTCTGAAAAAGAATAGTATTTTCTACGTAAAACTGACTAAAACGTTTCGATACGACATTTTGTTAAAGAGTTACGATTTTCTTCCTTGTCGTTCAACATAATACTTTGACGTTTTATAAGAAAAAAATCATAAAAAAATAAGTAATAAAATCTAGAAAACGTCAATTTTTTTTTTCTAAAAGAGAATAGTATTCCCAACATAAAACTGGCTAAAACGTTTTGATACGACATTTTGTTAAAGAGTTACGATTTCTCTTCTTGTCGTTTAACATAGTACTTTGACGTTCTATAAGGGGAAAATCATAAAAAATTGAATAATAAAATCTTAAGGGTGTCAATTTTTTTCCTATAAGAAAATAGGATTCTCTACCTATAATTGTATTAAATGCTTCCATAAGACATTTTGTTCAAGAGCTACGAATTTTTTTCTTATACATCAAAATTATACTTTTGACATCTCATAAGAAAAAAAATCATAAAAAATTATGTAATAAAATTTAGAAGGCGTCGATTTTTTTTTTCTGAAAAAGAATAGTATTCTCTACGTAAAACTGACTAAAACGTTTCGATACGACATTTTGTTAAAGAGTTACGATTTTCTTTCTTGTCGTTCAACATAATACTTTGACGTTTTATAAGAAAAAAATCATAAAAAAATAAGTAATAAAATCTAGAAAACGTCGATTTTTTTTTCTGAAAAAGAATTGTATTCCCAACATAAAACTGGCTAAAACGTTTTGATACAACATTTTGTTAAAGAGTTACGATTTCTTTTCTTGTCGTTTAACATAGTACTTTGACGTTCTGTAAAGGAAAAATCATAAAAAATTGAATAATAAAATCTTGAGGGTGTCAATTTTTTTCCTACAAGAAAATAGGATTCTCTACCTATAATTGTATTAAATGCTTCCATAAGACATTTTGTTCAAGAGCTACGAATTTTTTTCTTATACATCAAAATTATACTTTTGACATCTCATAAGAAAAAAAATCATAAAAAATTATGTAATAAAATTTAGAAGGCGTCAATTTTTTTTTTCTGAAAAAGAATAGTATTTTCTACGTAAAACTGACTAAAACGTTTTGATACGACATTTTGTTAAAGAGTTACGATTTTCTTCCTTGTCGTTCAACATAATACTTTGACGTTTTATAAGAAAAAAATCATAAAAAAATAAGTAATAAAATCTAGAAAACGTCGTTTTTTTTTCTGAAAGAGAATAGTATTCCTAACATAAAACTGGCTAAAACGTTTTGATACGACATTTTGTTAAAGAGTTACGATTTCTTTTCTTGTCGTATAACATAGTACTTTGACGTTCTATAAGGGGAAAATTATAAAAAATTGAATAATAAAATCCTGAGAGTGTCAATTTTTTTCCTACAAGAAAATAGGATTCTCTACCTATAATTGTATTAAATGCTTCCATATGACATTTTGTTCAAGAACTACGAATTTCTTTCTTATACATCAAAATTATACTTTTGACATCCCATAAGAAAAAAATCATAAAAAATTAAGTAATAAAATCGAGAAGGCGTCAATTTTTTTTTTCTGAAAACGAATAGTATTCTCTACGTAAAACTGGCTAAAACGTTTCGACACGACATTTTGTTAAAGAGTTACGATTTTTTTTCTTGTCGTTTACCATAATACTTTGACGTTCCATAAAAGAAAAATCATAAAAAATTGAATAATAAAATTTAGAGGGTGTCAATTTTTTTCCTAAAAGAAAATAGGATTCTCTGCCTATAATTGTGTTAAACGTTTTTTTTTTTTTTAAAACCTTTTGTTCAAAATCAACGAATTTCTTTCTTATGCCTAACAAAAAACTTTTGTTGCCGTAATTGTCAAAAAATAGATCTTTTTGTTGTCGATTATGGAAACTTGTAGATTCGTTGTTTTGCTCCAGCGCCGGCAAAATTGCGAATAATTATTAGAAACTTCCTTGAACAGTAGCGGCTCGTCTCGTCCCAAATACCTCTGCCAATAATTCCGCCATAGACACTGACTTGCAATTAGTTATCCAACGTCATTTCCAAATTGAACGGTCGTCTCTCTCCGTATAACTGATTCACGTCCATTTTCAAGTTCACCAGCTCCACCAAATCCTCCGATACTTTCACCTCTTGCATAACGTTGCATCAACAACGGGACTGGGTAAGTAAGTATTGCTACGAGCGAAGAATATGGAAATAATAATATGCGGACGACCCACCCCGAAATTGCGTTATTACGTTTTTTTTTTTTTAATTTTTTGGAAATTTGTTAATGGTTGCGCCACCAAGTCGTCCGGACCTGAGATCGCTCGATTAGATTTTTGTTTTCTTTTTGTGCAACACGTTGTTAACTTCGATACGTGCCAGGGCGAAATTGGGCAATTCTCCCGCATCTGAAAATCCGATCTTGTTCCAGACGCAGCGGAGATCTCGATGGGTTGCAAAATCACCGTCGACATAACTGCGCGTAAAACGTTATGTAAGTTTCGGCTTGGTACCTACCGCGAGTGTGTGTAATTGTGTTGGTATGGGAAATCGAAAAATAAAACCGGCGGTGATTGCTTAATTTTTCAATAATTGGAGATAATTGAGCGAATTGAGCACAGTGTTTAACGATGGTAGTCGTAACGTGGCGATGGATCTAACAAGTTTCCGAAAATGTCGAAAATGGGGTGTTTTCCAATACTACCATCGACAATTAATGTCGTCGTTCAGGCTTAACCTTCGATGGAGTTGCGACAGATTTTTGCAATTTGTCCAAGTAACTTTCCTGTTAGTGGTGCTGAAATAGCAAACAACCAGAATGTTGAGGCATAAGAAAGAAATTCGTAACTTTCTAACAAAGTGTCGTTTTATGACGTTTTATACAAATTTACCTAGAAAATACTATTTTTTGCTAGGAAAAAAATCGACACCCTCTAGATTTTGTTACCTAATTATTTATGATTTTACTGCTATTGGACCTCAAAGACACAATGTTGATGATCTATAGGAAGAAAATTCGTAACACTTTAAAAAAAAATGTTGTTATACAATTCTAAGTAGAGAATACTGTTCCCCTTTAGGAAAAAAATCGACGCCCTGAAAATTTTATTATTTCATTTTTTATGATTATTTAGCTAGGTATTGGATGTCAAAAGTGTAATGTTGCTGTAAAAGAAAGAATTTCTATTTCTTTAATAAAATGTCGTATCAAAACGTTTTAGCCAGTTTTACGTAGAGAATACTATTCTTTTTCAGAAAAAAAATCGACGCTTTCTAGATTTTATTAAGTAATTTTTTCAGACTTTTTTTTATAGGATGTCAAAAGTATAATTTTGATGTAGGTACTTCAAAATTTTATCGCGATATTTACGTCGTTAATGCAATTTGCTCGAAATTGTTACACTTTTCTCTGCAATAGTTTGATTTGTTGCATCCTCTAATCTCCATTGTTGTGGCGTTCTAAGGCCTAATCAAATTAAATTAGGCAGCAACAGCAGTAAAGAGGTTATGGTTAGCTGTCTCTAGGCAGCTGAGAGAGGTTTCAGTGCGAGACTTCTTAAGACTTTTTTTAAATTGCTAAATGGTGGAGGAGCCAGGTGACGCTTAATATCAAAGTGTATAAGTAATTAATAAATACAATTAGAAAATTAGCAATTTTTTACTAAAGAGACTACGGTCAGCTCTTTCTGGGCAATTAAAGGTCGTTTTAGTGCGACACCTGATTCAAGGCTTATAATTTTTCAAAAAATTGATAAATTGTGCGAGAAACAGTTGAAGTTAAAAATATAAAAATTCATAAATAATTAACAAATAAAATTAGAAAATTAATAATTTTTTCCTAAAGACTATGGTTAGCTCTTTCTAGACAACTAAAACTGGTTTTAGTGCGACACCTTGTTCAAGACTTATAATTTTTTAAATAATTGACAAGTTGTGCAGAGCCCAAGAGCAGTCTAATGTTATAATAATTCATTAAGAATTAACAACTAAAATTAGAATATTATTAATTTTTACTTAAAAAGACTATGGTCAGCTCTTTTTAGTACGCTACAGGTGGTATCTGCCCCAAATTACGTTTGGGACTTATGATTTTTGGAAAATATTGACAATTTTTGGAAGAGCCCGGTAATGATTTTAATAAAAAAATTCATAAAAAAAGTGACAAATAAAATCAGAACATTAATAATTTTTTTCTAAATAGACGATAGTTCACTCTTTCTAGACAATCAATATTGGTTTTAATGCGACACTTTGTTCAAGACTTGTGATTTTTTAAATAATTGACAACTTGTGCAGAGTCCAGGAGCAGTGTAATATTATAATAATTCATAAAAAATTAACGACTAAAATTAGAATATTATTAATTTTTATTCAAAAAGACTATGGTCAGCTTTTTTTAGTACGCTAGAAGTGGTATCCGTCCCACAATACGTTTGGAACTTATAATTTTTGGAAAATATTGACAATTTTTGAAAGAGCCAGGTGATAATTTTAATAAAAAAATTCATAAAAAATTGACAAATAAAATTAGAACATTAATAATTTTTTTCTAAATAGACGATAGTTCACTCTTTCTAGACAATAAAGATTGGTTTTAGTGCGACACTTTGTTTAAGACTTGTGATTTTTTAAATAATTTACAAGTTGTGCAGAGCCCAGGAGCAGTCTAATATTATAATAATTCATAAAGAATTAACAACTAAAACTAGAATATTATTAATTTTTACTCAAAAAGACTATGGTTAGCTTTTTTTATTACGCTACAAGTGGTATCCGTCCCACATTACGTTTGTGACTTATGATTTTTGGAAAATATTGACAATTTTTGGACGAGCCAGGTGATGATTTTAATAAAAAAAATTATAAAAAATTGACAAATAAAGTTAGAACAATCATAATTTTTTTCTAAATAGACAATAATTTACTCTTTCTAGACAATCAATATTGGTTTTATTGCGACACTTTGTTCAAGACTTGTGATTTTTTAAATAATTTACAAGTTGTGCAGAGCCCAGGAGCAGTCTAATATTATAATAATTCATAAAGAATTAACAACTAAAACTAGAATATTATTAATTTTTACTCAAAAAGACTATGGTTAGCTTTTTTTATTACGCTACAAGTGGTATCCGTCCCACATTACGTTTGTGACTTATGATTTTTGGAAAATATTGACAATTTTTGGACGAGCCAGGTGATGATTTTAATAAAAAAAATTATAAAAAATTGACAAATAAAGTTAGAACAATCATAATTTTTTTCTAAATAGACAATAATTTACTCTTTCTAGACAATCAATATTGGTTTTATTGCGACACTTTGTTCAAGACTTGTGATTTTTTAAATAATTGACAAGTTGTGCAGAGCCCAGGAGCAGTCTAATATTATAATAATTCATAAACAATTAACAACTAAAATTAGAATATTATTAATTTTTACTCAAAAAGACTATGGTCAGCTATTTTTAGTACGCTACAAGTGGTATTCGTACCACATTACGTTTGGGACTTATGATTTTTGGAAAATATTGACAATTTTTGGAAGAGCCCTGTAATGATTTTAATAAAAAAATTCATAAAAAAGTGACAAATAAAATCAGAACATTAATAATTTTTTTCTAAATAGACGATAGTTCACTCTTTCTAGACAATCAATATTGGTTTTAATGCGACACTTTGTTCAAGACTTGTGATTTTTTAAATAATTGACAAATTGTGCAAAGTCCAGGAGCAGTGTAATATTATAATAATTCATTAAAAATTAACGACTAAAATTAGATTATTATCAATTTTTATTCAAAAAGACTATGGTCAGCTTTTTTTAGTACGCTAGAAGTGGTATCCGTCCCACAATACGTTTAGAACTTATAATTTTTGGAAAATATTGACAATTTTTGAAAGAGCCAGGTGATAATTTTAATAAAAAAATTCATAAAAAATTGACAAATAAAATTAAAACATTAATAATTTTTTTCTAAATAGACGATAGTTTACTCTTTCTAGGCAATAAAGATTGGTTTTAGTGCGACACTTTGTTTAAGACTTGTGATTTTTTAAATAATTTACAAGTTGTGCAGAGCCCAGGAGCAGTCTAATATTATAATAACTCATAAAGAATTAACAACTAAAACTAGAATATTATTAATTTTTACTCAAAAAGACTATGGTCAGCTCTTTTTAGTACGCTACAGGTGGTATCCGTCCCACATTACGTTTGGCACTTATGATTTTTGGAAAATATTGACAATTTTTGGAAGACCCAGGTGATAATTTTAATAAAAAAATTATAAAAAATTGACAAATAAAGTTAGAACAATAATAATTTTTTTCTAAATAGACAATAATTCACTCTTTCTAGACAATCAATATTGGTTTTAATGCGACACTTTGTTCAAGACTTGTGATTTTTTAAATAATTGACAAGTTGTGCAGAGCCCAGGAGCAGTCTAATATTATAATAATTTATAAACAATTAACAACTAAAATTAGAATATTATTAATTTTTACTCAAAAAGACTATGGTCAGCTCTTTTTAGTACGCTACAAGTGGTATTCGTCCCACATTACGTTTGGGACTTATGATTTTTGGAAAATATTGACAATTTTTGGAAGAGCTCGGTAATGATTTTAATAAAAAAATTCATAAAAAAGTGACAACTAAAATCAGAACATTAATAATTTTTTTCTAAATAGACGATAATTTACTCTTTCTAGACAATCAATATTGGTTTTAATGCGACACTTTGTTCAAGACTTGTGATTTTTTAAATAATTGACAAGTTGTGCAGAGCCCAGGAGCAGTCTAATATTATAATAATTCATAAACAATTAACAACTAAAATTAGAATGTTATTAATTTTTACTCAAAAAGACTATGGTCAGCTCTTTTTAGTATGCTACAAGTGGTATCCGTCCCACATTACGTTTGGGACTTATAATTTTTGGAAAATATTGACAATTTTTTGAAGAGGCAGGTGATGATTTTAATAAAAAAATTCATAAAAAATTGACAAATAAAATTAGAACATTAATAATTTTTTTCTAAATAGACGATAGTTTACTTTTTTTTGACAATAAAGATTGGTTTTGGTGCGACACTTTGTTCAAGACTTATGATTTTTCAAATAATTAACAAATTTCGTTCAAGTTTGTTTTTCTTTTTCGACAGTTTAATTATTTCAGTTAATTACCGAAGAACTAAAAAATTAACGTGGAAACTCGCCGACTTCCTTGTTGACATCGTCTTTGTCCTTCACAAAATTAGAACAAAATTTTTACGCACTATCCAATCCAGACCGGACAAAAAACACGGAAAACTCTCAACATTTACGTCATCTTGCAATTGACGGCAGGTATCAAAACCTTGATCGAGTTAACGGAAAAATCCAGAAGCTCGGCAATAACACAATTAAAATAAAAAAAAAACCTAATTAAATAAAACCAGAGGAACTTACCAACAGCGCAATGTTGGGCAGAATCAACAAGTCGTCCTCTTGCCGTCCCTCGCTCATTTCCGGCATCCAAACCAAAGGGTGACGCGGTGTTGTTGTCAACGTCGCGTTGTCGTTGAAGACGACGTTGTCGTGCACGAACATTTCTCTGTCAAAAAGAAAAAAAATTAAAGTAATTTGTCAATCAACAACAACAACAACAATTGTTGTTTCTCATCCGAGCGTTTACAATTATCGTGTAACGTAATAAGTGATGGAGAACTTTCATCTGGGTTGATGATGGGCGAAAGTGTCATTAAGTTTTTCGAATTGACTAACCTTGACCGTGGCAATTTTGAAATTAGACCGTTTCCGCGTTAATGTTTTGTTTATATTTGTTTGTTGTCGTTGGCAGGTGGTTGAACTCGAGGGCGTTGAGGCGCTTCAGGAACTGACCTCGCCATTTTGTTCCCGTAATTTGACCGGTAATGCAACAAAAGTTAAGGTCGAAACTACGTACGAATCAACGGTACAAGTTCCTCAACCGAAAATGTCAACGATCGAAACGCAGTCGCTGTTTCGAACTTTTCGACCGAGATCGAAACAGTATCTATTTTGCAAAATTTTCAACCCCTCGACGAGAACTAGACGACGACCAAACTTCTATATGGAAACCACACAAAAAACTGTATTGTTTCGAACGGGTCGAAACTATATATCTATTAAAAAAAATTTTTACCTTTAAAGAAGAAATTTTTATACAACTTTGGGATCGTGCTAAAACATCCAGAAATAAAAATAGTTATTTTTTCAATCTTTTCGACCAAAGATCGAAACTATATACGAATTAAAATTGTAAGTTTTGCAGCATAATTATGTTTCAAACTTTTTGAATTAATTTTTAATTAAAGTCGAAATTGTATATATGAATATTTTATTACTTTTGATAAAAATTTTGGCAAAATAGTTTTTCGACTTAATTTTTTGGGTCGAAACTATTCAATACTGCAACAAAAATTTGCAACAAACTTTAAATGTTAGGAGGTGACCGAACCGAGTTGACCCGAAGAAAGTAGGCACTGACAATATAGTTTCGATCTTTCGACTAAAGGTCGAAATTTCATCTGAAGCAACACAACTGAATTGTTAAGATTGGAAAAAATTTCTCGCCACTAATTTGGCAATTTTAAAACAAAATGGCGAAAATGTCCCGAATCTGGATCAAGTCTGTCTTGACAATTAACCGCGTTTCGTCCAATTACGGAACGCGGAAATTGATTATAACAAAATTAAAGGTAATTAGACCACTTGATTGCAGACTCTAATTTATAAACAATTTTCTAACGCAACCTTTACGTAATAATTATTTTCTCACTATTATCTCGATCTTCGGTCCTCTCTTCCTTATTGTCATTATTTTTAACCAACCGACAATAACGACAATACTCCGTAGTTTTCTTAAAAAAATCTAGCCGGCGATGACGCAACAACCGTCGTTATTTGTTTCGACTGTCGATTGTTCTCCGCTTAGCCAGGCCTGTCCACTTGACGGCCGATTACGTGAAAATTTCTATCTTACGCTATCACCATCAACAAAGAAATTTTTTCGTTTCTTGTGGCGGAGCTCCTCGTTAAATTTCTCGACGCGCGCCTCTTCGTTGGTCAAGACGAAATTTCGATCGGTCCGATCGAAAAAGCCAAAAAGTGTGTCATGGATGTCGCAAGTCTCGTCCGATTATCATAAACGACAGATTTGTATTGGTCTCGGTGCCGGTTAAGGGTCGAGGCCGTTTTGGGGTCGGTTAGTTAGTTAACTGATGTCTGACTTACTTGTACACGTACGGTCCCACTTCTGTCACCTTCAGCTTCTCGTCCTGGCCGCTGAGGAACTCGTCCTTATTGGTGACGTTCCAGAGGAACACGCGCAAGTAGAGGTCGACGGGCGGGGTGCGCCACATATCGAAAACTTCACCGCCCTCCCCGAAAATGCACTTCTGCAAGCAAAAACAAAGACGGGTCAAAAAAAATTTTTTTTGTTTGTTTTTTTTTTTTTGAATTTTTACCCATCGAAAAAGAGTGTCGTAGGGTCGGACGATGACGATGAAGATGCCGCCGAAGACGCTGGCGATGCCCAGAAACACGATCAGGAGGGGCGCTGGAACAAAAAAATGTTGGTCAGTGGTTTTTTGTTACGACACGAGTTCAACGTGACTTGGTCGGTTGAGCAAAGAAACGCGAGACAAGACAGTGCGGCTCCAAATGCGTCACGATCAATATCGAAATTTATCTACTTTTGAACCACCCTGTATGCCCAAGTTAATTTTTTTTTAACGAAAAACTTAACCGTTTAGAAGGTTCGATACCACTGAAAAAGTTGTTACAACGAAATTCTGTGATTAGTGGCGAATTTAAATTTTTTGGTCGAAAATTCGATCATCGATAGTTTAGGGTCGAATTGAGGTTTTGTCAAAATTTCGACAAAATTTGAGTTGAGATTTAGAAATTTTAAAGTAATTGCGAGTTTTGATCAAATTTTAGTCTACAGACCGAAAAACTATGCTTCTATCGATGGTCGAATCGAGAAAAAACTCCTAACTACTTAAAAAATTTAAATTTAGCTTAGAAAGTGCTTCTAATAACAAAGTTTTGTTAAAATTAGAAATTTATTTTTGGTCAAAAATTCGATGATTCGATGCTTTGGGTCGAAACTAAGTGTTTCGACAAAATTTAGTTTTGGGTTTTAAAATTTTAAAGTAATTCATCTCAAATTCTATGATTCAGTCCCAAATTTGCGAATTCAAAATTTCACTTTTTGTCGAAAATTCGATAATTGGCTTAGAGTCGAAACATATTTTAAGAGCTTCTAGCTACTTATAAAATTTTAAAATTTAGCTTAGAAAGTACTTCTAATAACAAACTTGCGTTAAAATCAGAAATTAATTTTTGGTTGAAAATTCGATAATTCGATGATTTGGGTCGAAACGAAGTGTTTCGAAAAAATTTATTTTTGGGTTTTAAAATTTGAAAGTAACTCATCTCAAATTCTATGATTCAGTGGCAAATTTGTGAAATCAAAATTTTACTTTTTGTCGAAAATTCGATGATTGGCTCCTTAGGGTCGAAACATATTTTAATCAATTTCGAATCGCATCTTTAGTTGATCATTAATTTTTCATTGTTGGTCGCTAAAATTTGACATCCAATTCTAAATTTAAAATAATATCATTAGGAAGTCATGGTGGAAAAGCATATAGTTTCGAAAATTTTAGTATTCTTACTTAATGCTTAAAATGCTTAAAAAAGAAACGTTCTTATTAACGGTGTCATATCAATACTACTCCTAGGTTTTCTAATTCTGAGTTTGAGGTCGAAATTTACATTCGGGGGTAAAGGTCGAAAAACTAGGCTTTTTCAAATAATAGTTAAAACTTTTGATTTCAGGTTTTACCATCAAAATTTTAACATTAAATAAATAGAAGCTTTAAATTTTTGGTTAAAACGCTATGCTTTTTTTGGATCGATACAATATATAATTCTATTTATTTTTGATCGAAAATTCGATAATTGATAGTATTTGAATCAAAATAAAGTATTTCGACAAAATTTAGTTTCGGGTTTTTAAAGTTTAAAGTAACTTATCTCAAATTCTATGATTCAGTGGCAAATTTGCGAAATCAAAATTTTACTTTTTGTCGAAAATTCGATGATTGGCTCCTTAGGGTCGAAACATATTTTAATCAATTTCGAATCGCATCTTTAGTTGATCATTAATTTTTCATTGTTGGTCGCTAAAATTTGACATCAAATTTTAAATTTAAATTAATATCATTAGGAAGTCATGGTGGAAAAGCATATAGTTTCGAAAATTTTAGTATTCTTAAATTTAATGCTTAAAAAAGAAACGTTCTTATTAACGGTGTCACATCAATACTACTCCTAGGTTTTCTAATTCTGAGTTTGAGGTCGAAATTTACATTCGGGGGTAAAGGTCGAAAAACTAGGTTTTTTCAAATAATAGTTAAAACTTTTGATTTCAGGTTTTACCATCAAATTTTCAACATTAAATAAATAGAAGCTTTAAATTTTTGGTTAAAACGCTATGCTTTTTTTGGATCGAAACTATATATAATTCTATTAATTTTTGATCAAAAATTCGATAATTGATAGTATTTGAATCGAAATGAAGTATTTCGACAAAATTTAGTTTCGGGTTTTTAAATTTTAAAGTAACTTATCTCAAATTCTATGATTCAGTGTCAAATTTGCAAAATCGAAATTTTACTTTTTGTCGAAAACTCGATGATTGGCTCCTTAGGGTCGAAAAAATATTTTAATCAATTTAGAATCGCGTTTTTAGTTGATCATTAATTTTTTATTGTTGGTCGCTAAAATTTGACATCATATCCTAAAGTTAAATTATATCATTTGGAAGTCATGGTGGAAAAGTATATACAGTTTCGAAAATTTTAGTATTCTTAAATTCAATGCTTTAATAAGAAACGTTCCTATTAACGGTGTCATATCAACACTACTCCTAGGTTTTCTATTTCTAAGTTTGAGGTCAAAATTTACATTCGGGGGCAAAGGTCGAAAAACTATGCTTTTTCAAATAATAGTCAAAACTTTTGATTTTAAGTTTTACTATCAAATTTTCAACATTAGACAAACAAAGAATTTAAATTTTTGGTTAAAGCGCTATACTTTTCTTGGATCGAAACTATATATAGTTCTACAAAAATGTTGTTAGTATAAAAACTAAACATTGCATCGCCTAGTGCAATTAATTTTCAGTTTTATCCAAATTTTGGATGACGGTCGAAAAACTATGGTTTCGGTCAAATTTGGATCGAAAATAGCATTTCTATGTTCTCCCATCAATTTTTTTTATTAAAGTTAAATCTGTTGAGTTTCGACGAGAAATCGACTTTAGTTTAGTCAAAATCGAAACTATATATAAAAACACATTTTTGAAAATTGGTCTTAGTTACCACACTTTCGAGATTGGTTCTTGAAACTGACGCATCATTTTAATCGGACAACCCCGTATCAATTTCAGTGTCACGCGTCACGTAAAACAATCAAACGCACAACAAAATGACGGAAATATGTCAAACCATCACCAGCGGCGACTCGTGATCATTGACCAATCACTTTCAAAGATTGATATACTTGGACTAATTTCGCAGAATTTCCAACGAGTCAAGTTGTCGACCTTCCCTTTTCGCAAAATCTCACCGAGTACCATCGCATTGCGTACCATAATCGATCACGTTCTAGAGGTCGCTACAAAACCAAGGACCGTTACAGGGAAGTACGTAACTCAATTATTTGCAAGATTTTGCCAATGGTCTACCGGGAAAAATTGGTTAATCATCGATTTGGCGAGTGTGTAACTGTTTAATTAGCGAGTTCTTGCACAACTTGCAAGTCGGGCGAATGCCCTTTGGTATCGATAACGGTCCTGGCGGCCGAAAAAAAAAATCTTTGGAATTTCGGAATCCATCGGTCCTTGAAGTTACGAGAGTTTAATCACCTGTTATCTGATATTATGTAAGTAATGGTGAAACGAGTGCAGCGTTCGGGTTAAATTTTGTCATAACGGCTGCAATTATGTGCGATTTCTTAATTGAGCGAAAAAGAACAATTTTATTAATCAAAAAGTTTTGCGCAATTTTTGAAAAACTAGACTTTTGACCAAAAATTTTGGAACCAAAAAAAAAAAATTTCAAAAAAATTTGATGACGGCTCAAAGTTTCAAAAAATATTTCTCTTGTTAAGGGTTGAACTTTGGGTTGTGATGGACCCGGATTTTGGGTCAAAACTGGTCGAAAAAATTTTTTTTGGAACCGGTTCCGGGGAAGCTTCTCGAAGGACTTACTCCTGTATCTGCCGCTCAACGCCCTGATCGCCGTTTGCGTAGGGGTTGATTGGGGGCACTGGAAGTTGTCTCTTGCGGAGTTGGTGCTGACCGCCGAATAGTCCCATCTCAGCACCCGATTGAACACCGACACCACGTCCTTCATGTTGTTTGGCGAAAAATCGCCCTCGCACCCTCAAAACTTTTGTTATAGAACCCGTCACCAACCACCGAAACAAACAAACACGAGACACGATTTTTTCGACCGGACTCCTTATCGCGGTTGGCCGTGGACTGGCACACAAGAACTACTGACGTTGCTGTCTGTTTCTCGAAAAAAATTCACACGTTAACCGAACGCTCTATCTTGGATCGATTGTGGCAAAATTCGCGGTTAACTTTGTATATATATCCGAGTTACTTAACTGGCGACTTAGTAATCGCAGCGCACTTTCACTGGCCAATGACGGGCCGACTTGAGCGCCCCCACCACCGGTCCACCACATGTGCACCGCGATCCGTTCTTCAGATTTACGTTGTTTTTTTTTTTAATTTTTTACAACCCAATGATTGCGTGGAATTTTTCCACGGCCAACTTACCGCCAAAACAAAACACTTGACAATTGGTGGTCACCATTGATCCCCCATCCCCCGCCTGAGAATTCCACAAAAACCTTAGATACTTTCCAAGCTTCTCAAGATTCACTTCGATAATTTGTTTTTGTTTCAAAATTTCGTTGGTAATTTTACCATTTTTGTCGTGTTGACATTTAAACGGTACCTTACCTACTCAATTGTTTCTCCATGGGTGTACGGCCCCATAATTTACGTGCATTTCGATAAGGCAGATGTAACGTTTTGTTGTTTGTAGCTTTTGTTGTTGGGTAACGCCATCGATGATGATTATTTTAGGATAATGAAGAAACGTGTGGCAATAGTGCAGGGAAAGATTGTTGTTGGGCAAAATTTTGGTCTGATTTTTGCGATGATTGGTTGCGACACTTACATCGAGTGAAATCGATGGTGATGGTGAGGAGGTGTTCTTGGAGATTAGGAAATAAATTATTTTTACCGTCGAACTGACATTCAATTTTTGCTTGTCGACGTGTTGTAATATTGAAGGAAAAGAAAGAAATAAAACGAGAGAAATTTTAGAGAATAATATAGGAAATATGAAGACATTTTTGGAGAAAAATGATTACGGAAAAAGGAGGAAAAAAAAGAGAAAAATAAAAAAAATTAAGCAAAGTGACCACAAGAGAAAAAAGAAAAAAAAATCAAAAAAAATTTAGATTGAAATAATGAAAGAAACATTATAAACATTTTTAAAATTGAAACCATAAGGGCTAGAAGACTTAATATTGCCAGAGTTATAAGTTTATAAGGCATAAGATTCCAAAACTAAGACCGTAAGGCTATAGAGCCAGAGAACCTTAAACTATAAGCATATATGAAATAGGTTCTAAGGAATTAAATTATAAGATTATAAGAGCTACAAAACTATAAGCTATAAGATTCCAAAGTTTAAAAGACTACAAGAATAAAACTGAGATTAAAAGGGCTATATGGCTAAAGGAACTAGTATAAGTCATCAATGCTATAAAGTTACACGACTATAAGACCATAATAGTAATACTTATATTGTAAGTTCATTAGGCTTACAAGAGTAGAATGATTAAAGATCCTAAAACTAATTAGGCTAATAGGTAGAGCTAAACAAACCTTAAATTGAAAGTATAAAATCAATAGACTACATGGTTATAAGAATGAGATTTTTAAGATGATTGCAGGGATTATAATATTATAAAGTTTATCAAATTATCAGATCCAAAAGACTATAAGAGTATACAGTTAATACTATACCATTGCAAATTTATAAGACAATAAGTTTGCAACTTTTTAAAACTATGAGACTGACTATAAGGTCGCCAGATTATGTGGCTATAAGAATAGGACTCTAAAGACTATAAGGGCTATAACACCACAACAGTTGAAAATGTATAAGAACTCAAAGACTAAAAAATATAAAGATTTAAAATTACAACATTGCAAGTCTTTAGAACAATTTAGCTGATACCCTAAGATTGAGGTTATAAGACCTCCAGGCTATATGGCTATGCAAATAAAATTCGTAATATTTAAATTATAAGGTCTATAACACTATAAGGACTACAGCATTGTAAGATCGATCAAGTCATATGATCTCAAGTCCATATTGCTATAAGAATAGGACTTTGAAGATTATAAGGGTTATAAAACTATAAGGACTACAGCACTATAAGAATTATCAAGCTATAATATTTGAACTTTATTTTGCTATAAGAATAGAACTTTGAAGATTATAAGAGTTATAAGACTATAAGGACTACAGTATTATAAGATCTATCAAGCCATAGGATCTCAGGTCTACTTTGCTATAAGAATAGGACTTTGAGTATTATAAGAGCTATAAGACTATAAGGAACTACAACATTATAAGATCTATCAAGCTATAAGACCGCAAGTTTATTTTGCTATAAGAAAAAGACTTTGAAGGTTATAAGGGCTAACAACTACAGCATTATAAGAGCTATCAAAGAATAATATCTGAACTCTATTTTGCTATAAGAATAGAACTCTAAAAACTATAAAGCCCATAAGATTAAAAATACTTTGGCATTATAAGATCTATCAAGCTATAAGATCTCAAGTCTATATTGCTATATGAATAGGACTTTGAAAATTATAAGGGTTATAAGGCTATAAGGACTGCAGCATTATAAGATCGATCAAGTCATACGATCTCAAGTCCATATTGCTATAAGAATAGGACTTTAAAGATTATAAGGGTTATAAGACTATAAGGACTACAGCACTATAAGATCTATCAAGCTATAATATTTGAACTTTATTTTGCTATAAGAATAGAACTTTGAAGATTATAAGAGTTATAAGACTATAAGGAATACAACATTATAAGATCTATTAAGCCATACGATCTCAAGTCTAATTCTATAAGAATAGGACTTTAAAGATTATAAGGTTTATAAAACTATAAGGACTACAGTATTATAGGTAAGATCTATCAAGCCATACAATCTCAGTTCTACTTTGCTATGAGAATAAGACTTTGAAAATTATAAGAGCTAGAAGACTATAAAGAACTACAATATTATAAGATCTATCGAGCTATAAGATCGCAAGTTTATTTTGCTATAAGAAAAAGACTTTGAAGATTATAAGAGCCAACAACTACATTATTATAAGAGCTATTAAACAATAATATCTCAACTTTATTTTGCTATAAGAATAGGACTCTAAAAACTATAAAGGCCATAAGACTAAGAATACTTCAGCATTATAAGATCTATGAAGCTATAAAATCTCAAGTCTATATTGCTATAAGAATAGGACTTTAAAGATTATAAGGGTTAAAAGACTATAAGAACTTCAGCATTATAAGATCGATCAAGCTATAAGATCTCAACTCTATATTGCTATAAGAATAAGACTTTGAAGATTGTAAGGGTTATAAGACTGTAAGGACTACAGCATTATAAGATCTAAAGCTATAACATCTCAAGTCTATATTGTTATAAGAATTGGACTTTCAAGATTATAATGATTACAGCATTATAAGAGCTATCAAACTATAAGATCTCAACTTTATTTTGCTATAAAAATAGGACTATAAAAACTATAAAAGCTATAAGACTAAAAATAGTACAGCATTATAAGTTCTATCAACTTATAAGATCTCAAGTCTACATTGCCATAAGGATAGGTCTTTGTAGACTATAAGGAATATAAGATTATAAGAACTCAAGCATTATAAGATCTAACAAGCTATAAGATCTTATCCCTTTATTGCTATAAGAATATGACTTTAAAGACTATAAGGGCTATAAGACTATAAGCACTACAGCATTGTAAGATCTGTCTGGCTATAAGATCTCAAGCCCATATAGCTAATAAAATAAGATTCTTAAGATCAGAAAGGCTATAAGACTATAAGAACAATAATTGGAAGACTTTTAAAGTTATGAGGGCTACAACATAATATTATTAAGTACCGTTAGAGGGTGAAAAGTCGAAGAAATATCCCATCATTCTATGTGCTAAGAATTTTTAATTATTGCATAGTTAAAATTATTGCCAATTTTCAAATGTTGAACTAGTTTTAATAGTCGCGTGAAATGTAGAGGTCAACAATGAACTAAGGACAAAAAACCACAACACGATGTCTGCATTTCAATTGACGTCAGAATTGCAAGTTTCTGAATTGATCTACATAAAAATTAACTCTAATCCACTATTTAAAAACAAGTTTTGTATCATTTTTAATTTAAAACCACCAAATAAACAAATAGCTACCTATGAGAATTTTTCCAACATCAAATTCACATTTTAGGTATACACAAAATTCGAAACCACTAACGATTCGCTTCCAGTTACATCAACTCTTCGTTAATCTTCCTTGCCAAATTCCGTCCCGCTTTTTCCAAGCAATA
This sequence comes from Schizotus pectinicornis, assembly GCA_951805265.1. Taxonomy (NCBI): domain Eukaryota; kingdom Metazoa; phylum Arthropoda; class Insecta; order Coleoptera; family Pyrochroidae; genus Schizotus; species Schizotus pectinicornis. Next base: position 7,569,275 of record OX638210.1, read on the forward strand.
CTCGTCGCCCACTCAAGAATCTCGTGACGCACGTCCTTTTTTTTTACCGTCCCGTCGCTGTAATTTACCATTCTCGCCAATTTTTTCTCTTCTTTCGACCATTTTTTGCCATTTTCGTAATGGCGTTATTGCGATTAATCCTTGCATCGGCAAAAATTTTGTTGTTGTCGCCACCAACTAGAATTAAATTATTAATTACCCGGCAGTTAATCGCCAGACGAGTCGAAAATGTTTTTTGGATAATTGAACGGGTTTCTGTGGTGCACTCACCCTTTCCGGGTGACGGGTCGAGCAAGCGGACTCGAATCCGGCCGGCGCGCTGGCAACGGAAATTAACCAAAGCTCCCAGCGAGGTTCCGGTGAGAGACTCGAAGGTTCAAGTTCACTCTCTTTATATTTAGACAGCAAAACAGCGCGAATTGAGGTTTTAACCAGAAGACGTTTCAATGAATATTTCCCGGAGATTTGGTTTTGGGTTTTTGGCAGGTGACCTCGTCACCCTTTTGGTTTCACTTTCCGTTTCGCCCTCGACCTTTGGTTCGTTTCAGCAACATAATCGTCAAATTATATTCCTCCACCAACACCTCTTCACTCCTGTCCAAGACTTCTTTGCTCCGTTATTTATTTTTTTTTCTTTCTCTTTTTCTTTTTCTTTTTCTTTCAGCCCCTTGATCTTCTCTTGATCTTGGTCCAAGTACTGTGCAATTTTCCGGGAAAACCCCCGAGATTGGAAACTGGTTCTGGAGTCGCTGGTCAAAATGTTGTCCTTCTTCGACAAAGAATAAAAGTGGAGTTTTGATTAATTGGAACCTTCCGTTTCAATGTTTTCGAGTGAAGCATTGAAATTTCCGTTTCGAGCTGCTATGGCCGTGATCTGCTCGCTCCGTTTAGTTGGTTCGGCTCAAGAGGTGAGGTTAACCTGCCACAGCGACAACAACCACTCATTAACATCCCGAGATGCCCGAGGTGGTTCCGAAATTCAATTACTAGATAAATGGCGGATTTTGACGGAAACTGGTTTTTCGCCAAGTAACTTTGAATTTTTGGGTGATGGCCTTAAAAATCCATTAACGTTGTCGAAATGTTAACGAATTCAACAACCGGATGTTGGCCAGGCACTCGGTGGAGGAGGCGATGATTTCGGTAAACATCACTCATTGAGGTAGTCTGATGACGGGTCATGACATCCGTGACCTTTATTCGATCAATTCTTCTTGCCCAACGCCATTTCCATCATTTTCTCGTTTTCGCATCGTAACCTCGACACGATGCCGTCGTCCAACATTGATGATGGTATTTTTAAACAATAACACTGCGAGGAGGAGGTTCGAGAAACTTTAAGTTTAGTCAAAATTTTCAATAACTCCATGAACCGGCCATGGAGTCCGTTTCTAAGGTCGATTGATCGGGATATTTCTTGTCGCATTTCTCGAATTGACTGTCGTGCGCTCAGAATGTTAATGATGACAAAATTGCGGAAGCAGAGCTGAACAAGATGTTTGACGACAATTAGTAAAGCAAATACGGTAAGAATACACCAGGACACGGTCAACTAGAAAAATGGGAGACACAACACAGACTCAATTAGACTGACGGCTCGAGAAAGTACCAAAAAGAAAAAATATTATAAATAGAAATGGCGAGGAGTCGTTGACACCTCCACAAATGTTCCAATAACAATTTTTTCTTTTGTTTCTTTTTACATTTTTGGTTTTACATTCTTTTGCAACTTTTCAGAGTCCCTTGGTGGTTTACAACCCTTCTATGTTGGTTGGTCCTTGTTAGACTTTCTGCTTTCTGCTACACTTGCCACCACCCATCTCTATTCTTCTACCCCGACTTTCTACTTTCTGTTACACCTGTAATCTTACCCTGACTTTTTGTTTTCTGCTACAGCTGTTATGTTCAATTTCTATCCTTCCATCTTTATCCTTTCATCTCTATCCTTCAATCTTGTCTTGACTTTCTACTTTTTGTCACATTTGTTATCACCCATCTCTATTCTTACTCTTTATCCTAACTTTAACCTTTCTGTTACACCTGTTATCTTCCACCTCTATCTTTCTATTTTCTGTCACATTTGTTATCTTAACTTTCAACTTTCTCTTACACCTATTATCTCCCATTTCTATTCTTCCACCTGATCTTTAATTTCTGCTTTCTGTTGCACCTGTTATTTCCCATCTCTACCCTGAGATGGTTACGGGACTCAAATTGTGTCTTTTTTACGTTTAAAATTGAATCAAAGGAAACAATCATAGCAACAATGTGAAGGAAATTGAAGCGATGAGTCCCGTGATAGAATAATGACTGCAATGATATGAAGAGGAAGCAAGAAGCGACCATTAAATGTTGATTTTAGTACTTTAGTGGCTGTTTGAAAAATTGAAAATAGCAAGGAGGAAGTGACAGGAAATCGATTTCGATTACATTGTAATAAAGCTTCGATTCTATTGATTCTATAGAATTACAAAAAAACATTTTATTTTTCCCCAGTTGCTCTTATAGCGATAGCGATAAAACGTAAGCAGACAGAATACTTGAAGAGAACATATCTTTCCAGGAAAGAAGAAAGCTTCTGCTCTGGTTGTATAAAAAAAATGAAATGGGATTAAAAAATTAAGAATAGGATAATAAAGAAAAAATTTTAAAATTAGAAATAAAGTGAACCACGTGATGGAACAAAGATATGAAGAAATAAGCAAGAAGAAGACATAATTGTAATTTGAGTTTTTTAATATCTAAAGTATTTGAATAAAAAGAGAAGAAGAATGAAAATGAAGATTAAGAAATGTTGCAAAAATACTAAGAAGAATAAAAAAAGAAAAGAGAACAGAAAAGTGAACACAAAGACAAAAGTTTTCAGTCTTTTTATATAATTTATAATTTTTTCTTTAATGTAGGTTTACGTTTATTTACCTCGTCTCCTTAATAATCTTATTTTTCACGTCATTGTCTTATCTTCTAAATTTCTTTTGTAGGTACTTCTTTTCTATTCTTTTTTTCTCATTTTTTCTTTTTTTTTCCTCTCAGTCCTCTTACAAGCTTCAATAATAATTTTTTAACTTTTCTTAAATCTTTTAACTTCTTTTATCATTTTTGTAGCTAATATATAAAAATTGATTTTATCTTTAGTTAAGTCTCCGAGCCTCGCCTTTTTAATAATCTTATTTTTTTACGTCATCGTCTGAATCTTTGTTCTTTTATTTCCTCTATGTTCGCCTGTATTTTTCTTCTATACTTCTTTTCTTTTTTTCTTCTTCGTTACTTCTTCTTTTTGTCTTCTTCTTTTTTTCTATCTTTTTCTCTTCTTGTCTCAATCCTCTTGCACAATTTAATAAAAAAAAAATAACTTTTTTTTATTTTTTTTACTTATTGACCCTTCTTGACGTTTCTAGATTATTTCATCCATTTTGCTTATTCTTAATTTTTTTCCAATTTTTTTTTTACTTTAGATTCATTCACTTATCATTTCTGTCGCTGATATACGAAATTTGATTTGATCTTTAAATTCCCTAACTTTCGTCTTTTTAATAATCCTATTTTTTCATGTCATTGTTTTTCTTCTAAATCTTTGTTCTTTTATCTCTTCTATGTTTTTTTTAAATTCTTCTTCTTTTCTTCTTTTCTTCTATTCTTTTTTTCTTCTCTTCTTCTCTTCTTCTCTTCTTCTCTTCTTCTCTTCTTCTCTTCTTCTCTTCTTCTCTTCTTCTCTTCTTCTCTTCTTCTCTTCTTCTCTTCTTCTCTTCTTCTCTTCTTCTCTTCTTCTCTTCTTCTCTTCTTCTTTTTTTCTCTTCTTCCATTTTTCTCTTCTTCTTTTCTTCTCTTCCTTTTTTTGTTTTTTTTTCTCTCAATCCTCTTACAAGCTTCAATAATAATTTTTTAACTTTTCTTAAATCTTATAACTAATCTTATCATTTTTGTAGCAAAATTTAATTTAATTTTTAATTAAGTCTCCAAGCCTCGTCTTTTAAATAATCTTATTTTTTCACGTCATCGTCTGAATCTTTGTTCTATTATTTTCTCTATGTTCTTCTGTATTCTTCTTCTATACTTCTCTTTTTCTTTTCTTCTTCGTCACTTTTTCTCTCTGTTTCTTTCTTTCTTTCTCTCTATTTCTTTTTGCCTCAATCTTCTTGCACACTTTAATAAAAAAAATTTAACTTGTTTTTGATTTTTTCTACCTATTGATCGTTCTTGACGTTTCTGGATTATTTCATTTATTTTGCTTATTCTTAACTTTTTTTCCAAATTTCGTTTTTACTTTACAGTTATTCACTTATTTCTGTCGCTGATATACGAAATTTGATTTGATCTTTAAGCCCCCTAACTTTTGTCTTCTTAATAATCCTATTCTTTTTTCATGTTATTGTTTTTTCTTCTAAATCTTTGTTCTTTTATCTATTCTATAATTTTTTGTATTCTTCTTTTTCTTTTTTCTCTTCTTTTTTCTCTTCTTCTCTTCTTCCTTTCTTCTTCTTTTTGTTTTTTTCTCATTCCTCTTACAAGCTTCAAATAAATTCCTTTAACTTTCTTTGATCCTTTGTACTTATTGATTTTCGATGACCTTTCTAGATTATTATCAATTCTTCATGTTTCTTCCAAATTTCTTTACTACTTCAAATTTACCCACTTTTCTTATTATTTTTGTCACTGATAAGACACGAAATTTGAAGGTTTAACAGCAAAAAATTTTCCAAAAAAACTTGTTATTTTGAATTAGAGAGCCCCTCGTGACTGAGGATTCAGGAAGCGCCCCCAAACCTTTTCGTCAACAACTTTTTATTTTTGAGCAAGTATCCAACGCTTGCGTGTCCACGTTCATTACCGATTTAACTTGTTTTTTTTTTTGAGTCGGGATTTTATGCAAAGTAGGAAAAACAATGGGCGTTCGCCCTTTTTTGCTTTAACAGTTTTGATTGGCAGCCTTGACCGAAAACCCAAATCTATTGACGTCAGAACCAACAGTTGGACCAGGCAAAAGTTGTTAGTTTGAAAATTCGGCGGCGATCCATCATCGTCACGAAAATTAATCAAACGCCGGGCGGCCGGCACAAGAAGTGGAAGAACGCACCGGAATATTTTCGGAACAATAGAGAATTGCGCTGAAGATGACTATTTATAGATAATTAAATTACATATTGACGACGGTGGATAAAGAAAAAAAAAATTATTTTCGGAATAATTAGAGAATTGTGCTGAAGATGACTATTTATAGATAATTATTATTGACGGCGGTGGATCAAGAAAAAAAATTGCAAAGTCACCAGAAGTGGTTCTCAATTGTAGGTACATTTTAGTTGGTGGGAGTAAATTGAGGAGGAAAAATTTCTTGATCAAAATTGAGCGACTCGTTACTGACGCAATTTTGGCCTTTTTTTAGCCGGTTCGATGAGGGCCGCACCCTCGACGAGATTTCTTCAGTCAACACGTGCCAAGTTGACGTGAAACCGGCGAGCCGCACAAATTAACCGATTGATTAACGACAAAAAAAAAAACAAGTTCAAGGCGTTAAAAAAAAACAAAAATTTTGACCAATTTTTTTTAATTTAGAGCAATTTTCAATTGGCGGAGGAAAATTTTCCACGCCAAGAGAAATGATGGGGAATTCCCCGTTGTGTTGGTACGGAGTGATGACCTGCATTTTTGCCCCTAAACCAGTCGTACCGCGAAGACGTTGCGTTCTCAAAAATTAAAAAAATAAAACTTCGCTCGCAGAAGGCGACGTCCTCGAGTCGCAAAGGTCATTCGAACCTTGAACGATATCGTGATTTATTTTGATTCGGGCAAGGTACCCGTACGCCTCGATTTTTACGCCATCTGCGTCATAGGTGCAATCTTCGAGCCGCCGGTCTCATCAGTTGGGTTTATCTAAAGGTTTCAATTGGGCAAAAAGCTAAACCAAAAAAGCGACTTGCCGACGAAGAAGAAGTTTGACGTCACAACCGTAAAAAAACTCGTTCACGTAATTAAACCGAGCGGTTTTGTTGTCGTCTGCAAAATCAATTGCGTCTCCAAAAAATTACCGCCGAAGAATGCGGAGGGTTGGGAGGCCAAAATCGACCAAAATCCAAAAATTGACGCTAACAACCCCAAGAAAACGACGACAACCACTCCCCAACAACCCAAACGCAATTAACATTAATTAATAAAAATTAGATAAAAATAATAATAAAAATTAGATAAAAATAATAATAAAAATTAGATAAAAATTCTTTTAATTTCCAACCTCTTCTGCCGGGTGGTCGACGAATATTAAGCAGACTTTTTTAGCGATAACTGGTTTATTGTTGAAAATTTAGGCACCGATTCCGGAAAGTCCCGGTTCAGCCCAATTTTACGATTGATCTCACAACCAGTCGGTTATCTCACCAACGGATCTGGCAATACTAGAAATAATTTGATTAACAATTAATTTACATGACAACATTTATTTCGTTGGTTTAAAACAATTTTTTTTTTCTGACGGGTTTCTGGCTTGACCCCGTGTCGAAGTCTCCGGCCGTGCTAAACCGATATCGCCCCGGATCCGCCGTTGGCGGGCTTTTAACGCAATTGGCGATGACTCGACACTCTTGAGGTCGTTGCCGGTAATTCGCCCGAATTTTGCGTAACGCGTTACTGCATTTTCAGTAATTTCAACAAAAACTGAAAAAAAGTGGCGCTGTTTCTAACCACCGATAACGCACCGGTAACTTAATAATATTTTCGGATTTACCAGAAAAAAAAACCAGCCATTTAATTTATTGTCGATGTTACGTAAGAAGAATCTTTGATGGTGATTCTGGCGAACTTGTTATTTGTCCATCAATCGAGTCGGTGATTGTTAATTACCGCAGGAAATTTTCACGTGTACTTGATGGCGGCGGTGTCGAAAACGTGCCGAATCATCGTTGTTGTTACTTTGTTAAAAATATACTTCTGCAAATTGCGGTTTAATAAACAATATTGGACTTGGGAGACCTTGATTGTTAAACTATGACAACATTAAAAAATTACATATTTTGCCAGTGCAAACAGAAATCAAGCGCGCTTCCGGTTGTGCATTAACATTCGGCGATCTTGGTCATCAGAAGAGCCACGAGGAGGCTAAGATCAAGTGGTTATTGTCAAGAGTTTTATTTTTATCGGAATGTCTTTTCTGAAGGTGATATTTAAAAATTCGGGATTTTCGATTAAAAGAAAACCATTTTCTTAAGAGTTTAAAAGTGTTTATAAGAAGCCAATAGAGAGTCTCTTCAAATAGTCTCTTAAAATTTTATTTTAGGTTTAATAATAATAATAACTTTTCACTTAGGTATTCTGAGGTTCAAAAAAATCCAGTAGCCACATGTCTCTTTCAAATAGTCTCTTTAAAATATAATTTGGCTCTCAATGCATAACAAATGACCCTCTACTGTTTCTATGATTGTTGGTTTTAAACGTAGAGTACCTACTTTGTTTTTAACTTTTATTCCGACACTAATTCGTAAGTAAAGTAGAAAACAAGCAAGAAAGTGTCTCTTCAAATAGTCTCCTAAAATTTTACTTGGTGTCTTGACAAATGATTATAATAATTTTCAATTAGAGATACTTCTGAACCCTTTCAGCTATTTCAAAAGAAAGTCAAATAACAAAACGTTTTTTCCATAATACCTATAGTCTTTTAAAATTACAACGTAGGTAACTTTGAATAAAAAAATTATGATAGCTGCCGGTTTTAAAGTTTAGAACACTTTACCTTTATTAATTAGTCTGACATGTTGTGGATTAAAATAGAAAATTAGCAATAAAACGTCTTCTTAAATAGTCTTTCAAAATTTTTTTTTTATATTATGACTTAAAGGATTAATTATTTATAGCTAAAGTAAGTTTTGCAGATATTATAAAAAAAATTAAATAAAAACTTTTCTCTGAAATAGTATCTTTAACATAAAATTTGGCTGTTTACAATTAATATAATGTAATGAAATTGTAAATTTAAAACCGAATACCGACAAGACACTTGTGTACTTAAATAGTCTCTTTAAACAGTCTCTTCAAATAGTTTATTCAAATAGTCTATGCAAATGTTTTCTTAAAATAGTTTTTTTTGAAATAATTTATTCAAATAGTCTCTTCAAATATTTTCTTCAAATAGTCTTTTCAAATAGTTTATTCAAATAGTCTATTCAAATATTATTTTAAAATAGTTTCTTCAAACAGTTTATTCAAATATCCACTTCAAATATGATCTTAAAATAGTTTTTTCAAGTAGTTTATTCAAACAGTCTCTTCAAATAGTTTATTCAGATAGTCTTTTTAAATATTTTCTTAAAATAGTTTTTTGAAATAGTTTATTCAAATAGTCTCTTTAAATATTTTCTTTACAAATAGTTTTTCAAATAATCTCTTCAAATATTTTCTTAAAATAGTTTTTTTAAATAGTTTATTCAAACAGTCTCTTCAAATAGTTTATTGAAATAGTCTCTTCAAATATTTTCTTCAAATAGTCTTTTCAAATAGTTTATTCAAATAGTCTATTCAAATATTATTTTAAAATAGTTTTTTCAAACAGTTTATTCAAATATTCACTTCAAATATGATCTTAAAATAGTTTTTTCAAATAGTTTATTTAAATAGTCTCTTCAAATAGTTTATTCAGATAGTCTTTTCAAATATTTTCTTAAAATAGTCTTTTACAATAGTTTATTCAAATAGTCTCTTTAAATATTTTCTTAAAATAGTCTTTACAAATAGTTTATTCAAATAATCTCTTCAAATATTTTCCTAAAATAGTTCTTTTAAATAGTTTATTCAAACAGTCTCTTCAAATAGTTTATTCAAATAGTCTCTTCAAATATTTTCTTAAAATATTTTTTTTAAATAGTTTATTCAAATAGTCTCTTTAAATATTTTCTTAAAATAGTTGTCTTAAACAGTTTATTTAAATAGTCTTTTTAAATATTTTCTTAAAATAGTTTTTTTAAATAGTTTATTCAACTAGTCTCTTCAAATATTATTTTAAAATAGTCTTTTCAAACAGTTTATTCAAATAGTCTTTTCAAATATTTTCTTAGAATAGTCTTTTTAAATAGTCTCTTCAAATAGTCTCTTTAAGTGCGATTTTTAATCTCAAGCGTTGAAATATATTAAAAAAATAGTCTTTCCAAATAATTTATTCAAATAGTCTCTTCAAATAGTTTTTTTAATGTGCAATTTTTAATCTCAAATGTTGAACTGACACCTTGTGTATTAAGAAAAAATAATTGTTTTCCGAAATAGTCTTTCAAAATGTGACAACCAAGTCGCGGTCTTAAATGTGAAAGCATTTTAAAAATTAAAATACAAAATATTCTGTCAAGATAATTTCCTGTTCTCTAGCGTTTTAAATTTCTTTTAGTACCATCAGTTCTTTCTGTCACTCTTCATGGTAGCACGTTTCATTTTTGTCTTACCATAAGTTGAATGTTGTATTTTATTTTGCAGGTACTTGTTGTAGATCTTGCTTGTCAAAAAATTTAAGTCATTTTTCAAATAATCACTTTGTCAAAATTTGAAAAAAAATTTTTTTTTAAACTGCTGGAACAAATCAAAAAATCAATAGAGCACAGATAACATGCAAATAAATTTTAACAAACATTAAAGACCTAATCAAGAAAGCTGGAAACAAAGAGTCGAGAAATGTGTTGATTTAGTTTTATCAAATTTTGAAATTGGGCCTTTTTGGTCTAAGTCAATTAACAAATGAAATTAAATTAATTAAGTATTTTTTTAATTCCGCACGTGTTGAATTCATGGCCGATTTTGATATTTCAACTCTACACGTGGGCAATCAAATAATTATTACTCACTCAATTTGATAAATTGAGTTTTGAAGGAGGTCGAGAGAACACCCTCACGTGCTATAATTAGTTAATAGTTATTCCGCAAGATTGTTTATCGGTTGCAAACTGACTGTCAAAAGTTAAATCGTTTCACATCAATTGTTATTTTCTTTTCTCTCTCGTTTAACATTAGCACTAGTTGACCCAGAGGTGTTGTCGGGTTCACGAATAGGTATTTCGCGTTGTGTCATTGGACGCCGTTGCCTCAAAGTGCGGTTAAGGTCGTAATAATAACAACAATAACAACGTAATTTGCGTCCATTAATTTTTTTCTAGTTATAATTTTCTTTCAGTTTAAATGTTGTTTAGAGGTAGGTACGGGAAATCGTTACGCGTCACTACGTCAAGGTAGTTTTTTCATGTTTTCTTGGTGGAAATAGAGTTTTCCGAAACAATTTTTTCTTATCAATCACAAATAAGTAGTCATTAAAACGATTTTATTGTTTCGCCGATGATCACACTATAAAGTGGAATTGGTAATGTTCTTATAATTGATTCGCTAATGAACGCGATGACATAAGAACAAGAAAAAAAAAACTTGCCGTTGATTGTCGATAATTATTTTGAAAAATTCAACAAAATTTTTGTCTCAATTTAATTTAATTTCGCTGTTCACTTTTATTGTAAAATTAGTTTTCGGCCAGCAATCACGTCCAATATTGTTATTGTCCCTAATAAAGTTGCGATTGTTGAGCTGGAAACAATTCTATTCTCAACTCGACTGAAAAACAGGTTCTTGCAACTTTGTAACGCAATTGCAATTTGCTGAATTAATGACGGCCAATATAATACTTTAGTTAAAAGCTCTAGGTGCTGTCATTAAAATTGAAAGCAACCCATCTTCTTGTTCTGGTGATGCAATTTTAAACTCGCCACGTGTCGCAAAAAGTTTAAAACAAACACCAGAAGTTTCTACTTACAAACATTTTTAGTTGTTACTGTCGATTCGGCTTTTTGGAAGAACGTTAAACCTCTACACCTGCTTCGTTAATGTTGTAATGCCACGATTTGGGTTTCGTAACCCATTAGTTGGTATTATCGTCAATAATAAAGTTACGATACTCGAGGAAAGAATATCGACTTATTTAAGAGTCTTAGCAAGAAAGGGAGCGGTTTTTGTAAATTTTGTAATAAGTTGTAATGTAAATAACAACGTTACATGGCTGTTACTAATCAATCAATCGATTGCCTTAGAAGTCTAAGAAGTTGAGATTTTCAAAATTGAGCAAAATTTTATATCTCAAAAAGTACGACTTTTACATAACAACTACTACCAGGTTTGTGTTAAATTATAAAATTAATGTCAAAATTTTTTGACATTTTTTCCAATCAATAGAAATTAGAAAAATTTCTAAAATTGACATCGTTGTTACAAAGACCTGAAAATTAAGGATTTATTGTGTAATCGACCTCTCTGAAATTAATTCGATTGATAGTTGTTCTTTAAATTTCCAAAAACCACAGAAATGCCATTTTTTTGAATTTTTTAACTTTTCGAACTTTTCCAGTCGTTATTTCCACAGACATTTTGAACCCAATCAGCAAAGAACAGCTGAGTTGCTGAGACTCGACATGGTATTCATCAGGAGCACAGACCTCAGCAGACTACTGAGCTTTATCAGGAGCACAGGCATGCTCTAAAGGGGTTTCTAGAAACCGCTACTGCGCTTTATCAGGAGCACAGGCCTAGACTTTCCCTTCCTAGAAGTGAGTGAAATCAGCGGACTACTGAGCTTTATCAGGAGCACAGGCATGCACTAAAGGGGTTTCTAGAAACCGCTACTGCGCTTTATCAGGAGCACAGGCCTAGACTTTCCCTTCCTAGAAGTGAGTGAAATCAGCGGACTACTGAGCTTTATCAGGAGCACAGGCATGCTCTAAAAGGGTTTCTAGAAACTGCTACTGCGCTTTATCAGGAGCACAGCCCTAGACTTTCCCTTCCTAGAGGTGAGTGAAATCAGCAGACTACTGGGCTTCATCAGGAGCACAGGCTTAGACTTTCCCCTCCTAGAAGTGAGTAAAATCAGCAGACTATTGGGCTTTATCAGGAGCGCAGATATGCTCTAAAGAGGTCTCTAGAAACCTAACAGGGGTGCACCCAATGGGCCTATTTGGTCTCAGTGTGCAGCTCGGCGCCCAGCCGGGCCACCCATGTTCGAAATTAATTAAATTACAAGACACTTAGGTACTTAATTCTGTTCATAAATTACTTTTAAGCGACGCAATTTGGACGACCGAGAAGTTTTTGTAATTTATGAAAACGATAACATCAAAATTGTTTATAAACGCCTCATTTTAACAAATCTTAATTAATGTCGTTAGAAGTCGCAAAACGTAAGCCGCAACTCGTAAAAAATAAATACGACCATGTAAGGTATGCGGTGATTTAATTAGATAACCATCTAATTGAATTTGCTCATTGCAGTTATTTTTGCATATATTATTAGTTCAAAGATCAGCGTCTTGTAACCAGCGCCATTTTACGCCCACTTGTTTAAGTTGAAAATTCTTTCGATTGTTTTTCCAGTTTCTCAATTAATTAATTAATTAATTATGACATATTTGACGTACCTACCTACATATTAATATTAATTTTTCTGCTATTATCGCAAACTTCTTGAGACACGTGACAACGTTTTGTTAGAATTGGGCAATCATGACCTTTTGCAGAAAAATATTTAAAAAAATAATCGACACATGGAGTGTGGAAAATTTTTGGGCCGCCAATAGAAAAAGTTACTAAAAAGAAAATTAATAACAATATTTGCTATAATCTTCGACCTTTTGACGTTTTGCCCCAAATTTATATAGAATGAAATAAGACAAGTGTTGCGTCTTAAATATCGCCAACGTTGGGACAATGCAACTAGTTTTAAGACTATTGCGAAATCGGGCTGTAGAAAGCAATGAAGCAACACAGATAAACGTTAATAAATTTTAATAATCCTTTAATAAATTCAACACTTATTACTGCACCCTTATTCGCCCAGAAGGAGGTAAATCGGCCCAATTACCAAACGGGCGACCTTGCAATGTTGCGCAACTGCGGTTTTGACGGTCTCGTTTTTTCTAAGGATTAAGGATGGAGAAAATTATGCCCAAGAGCCGTTGCGTGATTTTAGACAACTCTAAGAAAAAAGTGTTGTTAAGTGCAATTGTTTCGTGGAAATGGCAACAGCGACGCAAATCAAAAATTACATAAATGACGCTCGAGGTTTGGTTGCTGGTAACTAAAGTCCAACAACTGATCGTTCAAAACTTATAATTTCTTTAGAAACTGACAAATGTTTTTTGGAGATAACAATGAAAAAAATTGTAGAAAATTAACAAATAAAAATAACAAAATATAATTTTTTTTATAAAGAGAGTATAAAGACCTCTCTCCAGGCTAAGGGCTATTTTGATAAAACACTTAGTTCAAAACTTTATGATTTTTAAAAAAATTTAGAAGTCAATTAAAGACAATAACAAAAATATTCGCAAAAAATTAACAAATTAAAGTAGCAAAATAGTGCTTGTTTCCTAAATAGAGTATAAAAAGATCTTTTGATGCCATTAGGAGCTAGTTTGATGGAAAAATTCGTTCAAAATTTATGATTTTTTTGAAAATTGACAGGTGCTAGAGATGTCAGGTGAAGATCATAATGAAAAAATTTGTAGAAAATTAACAAATAAAGGTAGCAAAATGTTATTTTTTTCTTGAATAAAGCATAAAGAGCTCTTTCCAGGTCAATAAAAGTTGTTTAGATACGACTCTTGGTTCAAAACTTATGATTTTTTTAAAAATTGTCAAATGCTTAGCGAAGTCAGGTGAAGATCATAATAAAGAAATTCGCAAAAAATTAGCAAAATAGTATTTTTTTCCTGAAAATAGTATAAAGAGCTCTTTCCACGCCATTAAGACTTACGTAGGTGCTTAACCTCGTTCCAAACTTATGATTTTTTTGAAAATTGACAAGTGCTAGAGGAGTCAGGTAAAGATCATATTAAAAAAAATTGTAGAAAATTAACAAACAAAAATAGCAAAATGTAATTTTTTTCTTAAATAAAGCATAAAAAGCTTTCTTCAGGTCAATAAAAGTTGTTTAAATGCGACACTTGGTTCAAAACTTATGATTTTTTAAAAAATTGTCAAATGCTTAGAGAAGTGTGAAGATCATAATAAAGAAATTCGCAAAAAAATAGCAAAACAGTATTTTTTTTTCGAAAAGAGTATAAAGAGCTCTTTCCAGGTTATTAAGGCTTACTTAGATGCTTTTCCTCGTTCAAAACTTATGATTTTTTTGAAAATTGACAAGTGCTAAAAGAGTCAAGTGAAGATCATAATAAAAAAAATCGTAGAAAATTAACAAATAAAGGTAGTAAAATGTTATTTTTTTCCTGAATAAAGCATAAAGAGCTCTCTTCAGGTCAATAAAAGTTGTTTAGGTGCGACACTTGGTTCAAAACTTATGATTTTTTTTAAAAATGTGACAAATGATTAGAGAAGTCAGGTGAAGATCATAATAAAGAAATTTGCAAGAAATTATCAAATAAGAGTAGCAAAATAGAATTTTTTTTCTGTGAAGAGTATAAAAAGCTTTTTCCAGGGCATTAAGACTTACTTAGATGCTTAACCTCGTTCAAAACTTATGATTTTTTTACAGATTTATTAATTCTAAAAGAGTTAAGTAAAGATCATAATAATAAAAATAATAAAAAAATAACTAATAACAGTAGCAAAATTGACAAATAGTAGTCAAGTAACAATATTAATTGAAAAATTAAAAAAAAAAATTAATGATAAAATTACGAAATTTTAAAGAAACTACGAAACTAGTTCGTCCTCAAAATCTCATCGAAGTCTGGACATTTTCCCAATCTAAAAACCGTCAACCTCGTCACTTTTTTATCAAATTAAAAATTTCCCAACATTAATTACACGTACGTAATTTCCTCGACCAATTACCTCCCGACCTTGCCCAACAGCTCTAACCCAGTCCGCGGTACGTTTCCGTCTTCCGTATAATTTTCGACGAACCACTTTTAATTGTAGGAAAATTTTCAATCGACAAAAGAAATCTTTGTCGATAAAAAATTATCTCAACTGACTTCGAGGTAATTTTTGTTGTAACAGTTTTAAGAGACTTTTTACAGGGTTGTCATCCAAAAAAAAGTTGACGTTATTTACGAGCGGTTTTTCCAACGTCAATGGCGAAGTTCAGCTTTGATTGTCAAACATTGGATCTGTTGCAGGTTGCACATAAAAGTTATGACTGCGCCGCATGTTGTTCACCTTTAACGACGCATCGCTGATTTTAACGCTTGTCGTTTTTTGGCAACATCGCCATGTCGTAAAAGATGCAGAAATTGTTCGTTCTCTATGAAGCTGCAGAATTTTGAAACAAAATCATCACCCTGTATATTTGTCATCTTTTTAACGATTGACTAATGGCACCATTGTACAACTGGTTGAAACAGTTGAAAATGTTGCTTAGAGAAAAGAAGAAGCCTCAGCATCTGATGCCATCGTTCTAAAAAATCCTCATGATCACCTTGACACGATCCAAGACTGCGTATGGCGTCTTCGTGCGAGCATTTATAATTTTTTAATTAATTAAATTATGAGACAACTTTGAAGCGTCAATTCGGCGTCTTAAAGTCAAAAAATTAAAAATTCCTTCCGCAGCATCGAAGATAATTTCGTTGGCATAAAGGTTCCAAAATTTCAAGCAAAACCGTCAAATAAAAATGGAGTTATTAAGGCGCGCGTAATTCGAAATTTCCAAAAGCGCTACCAAAACGAAACGTCTCTAGAGGAAGAGCGCTGTGGCGACACATAAAGCATTGTGATCACGTTTCGTAATACTTTGATTGAGTTTTGATGGTTTGGTGGAATTTACAAATTAAGTAAAAAATTTTGGAACCAATCTAATTTTGATAACAGTTAATATTGGTTATTTGAACAAAATTTTGTTAATCGTCTAATTAACTATTAGTCTTTTCAGATAAGACTGATTTCGTTATTGTGTCAATTTTGGAAAATTATAATGGACTCTAAAAGTAATTTTCAATTTTTTTCTATTTAAATATAAAGTTATGTCGCAGTTACGAGTTTGTTTACGAAGAGTGCAATCAAAATAGAACATAAATAAAACAGGAATAAAAAAATTATTATTACGCCAACAATGCCGCAATTATTGAAAACTAATAATTAGATCGTTTCAGGTCATTACTCTATCTTTAACGTTTCTGTTATCATCGCTGGCACGGTTTTTCGAGCCGACGTTCAATTTTTTCTTTGATTAATTCTGGTCGAAGCATTTTTTTTTTATTTTTTGAAAACTTTGTCGACGTTCAATTTTTTCTTTGATTAATTCTGGTCGTAGAAGGAAATTTTTTTTTTAATTTTTGAAAACTCACCCCTAAAATTCATCAGCACCTCGTACATTTTGGTGGCCATATCGCTGACACCACTGAAGATGGCCGACAGTCGGGCTAAACTAAACATCTCGTCAACTATAGTCAAGTCGACTAATTACGATAAAACCAAAGAAGTCGTGATAGGTGCCGAAGACACTACTGCTGCACCGAGCACAGTCAAGAAGGCGATTGAACAAAAACGCCGTTTAACCCAATACCGAACTGAAATAGGGGGCAAAGTGATAAGGCCTTATCGCTCGCTAATTGCAACAGGCGCGACCTTTCATCCCCAAACTCGGCCAAGCTCTTTCAACCGCAACACTTGATCTCTTCGGCGACCGAAAATTAAAAACAAAAATTATTGTTAACGCCCCAACACGTCATATCTTGGGGGTCATCGAGTTACGAAGTTTTGTTAAATTGAAAATTCTTGAAATTCTGGTTTTGAACAAAATTGAGACGGCGACAGGTCGAGGGTCAATGCCAAAATTTTGAATTTTTTTTTCGAAATTGTTTGGTTTGGGGGGCACGTGCTGGTCACGTGGTCAAGGTTTGTTGTGATTTTCACACCAGGATATTGTCGAGATAATTTTCCCGATTTATGACGCGCTTTCAATGAATAATGAGTAATTAATTCACTAACTATTCACATATTTTTAAAATATTTATTATCACGGCAATTTTGCATAGATTTCTTTCGTATCTAGACAAGTTTGCGTAATATATTCGAGTCGTGCAACCTGTTTTATTATTTGAATGAATTATTTTGGTTTTCATCCTGTTGTGATGTGAATTAATAATTTTTCAAAACTCCAGAAATTTTTTTTGTTGATAAAAATAGTTTTCGAGACACTTTTGAATTGTTATCAGGACTGGAGCGTGGTACAAATCACGTATTTGTTGATTTTTGAAAATATTAGCTCGTGTTTAGAAGATAAGTGTAAAGTTATTATTTACCCGGTCGAAATCCACAGATTTTAGGTCAGAGGAAGGTAAACAGTTGAACGAGCTGTTGACGTATTGCTGGCAAATCTAACAACAACGGATTTCCTTCACCTTAACATATTGCAAAATATTAAAAAAATAAAAGTAAAAAAAGCGGATTTTTTTTTAAAGAGGCCATCACTAAGTTTCTTAAAATAATTAAAAACTTTTTCTACAAGACACTTTGTTCAAAATTTACAATTTTTAAAAAAATTTACAATGCTGATAGGAGAGCAGGGGTGATCCTAAAAGAAAAGTTAATAAAAAAAGTAATAAGTAAAGTTACAAAAGTGACGTTTTTTTCCTAAAAAAATATAACTAGCTCTTTTCACACAGTTAGAGGCAATTTTAATGCTTGAGGCCTTTAAAAATTTTGATTTTCTGAAAAATTAGGAAATGTTGACAAAATCTGGTGACAATCTTTATAAAAAAATTCACAAAAAATTAATAAATAACATTAGAGAAATAATATTTTTTCTATAAAAAGGCTATAATTAACTCTTTCTACTCAGTCATAAACAATTTAACGCAAAACGTTATTCAAAAATTATGATTTTTTTAAAAGTTGACAAATATTGAAATAATCATTGGTCAATCGAGATAGAAAAATTTCTAAAAAATTACTAAGTAAGAGTAGAAATATGGCGTTTTTTCCCCTAAAAAGTCTATGAGTAGCTCTATCTAAGCAGCGAAGAGAAATTTTAGTGCAATTATTTGTTCAAAACTTATAATTTTTTGAAAAACTAGAAAACGTTGAAAGAGTCAGATAACGATCTTGACAAAAAAATTCATAAAAAATTAACAATTAAAAGTAGCAAAATGGTAATTTTTTTCTAGAAATACCTTAATAATCTCTATTTAGGCAGCTAAAACTTGTTTTAGTTTGATACTTAGTTCAAGACTTATGATTTTTTTGAAAAGTGGACAAAGTTAGTGGAGAAACCAAGTGATAATCTTAATAGAAAAATTCATAAGAAATAAACAAATGAATGCAGCACAATGTTATTTTTTCTACAAAAACTAAGGGTATTAGGTCTTTCAGGCAGCTACAAGCAGTTTTAATCCAACCCCTCGTTCAAGACTTCTGATTTTTTGAAAAATTAGCAAATGTTGAAGAAATCTTGTGACGATCTTTATAAAAAAAATTACAAAAAATTAATAAATAACATTAGAGAAATAATATATTTTTTATAAAAAGGCTATAATTAACTCTTTCTGCTCAGTTATAAACAATTTTAACACAAAACGGTATTCAAATGTTATGACTTTTTTAAAAGTTGACAAATATTGAAACAATCAGGGGTCAATCGTGATAGAAAAATTCATAAAAAATTACTAAGTAAGAGTAGAAACATGGCGTTGTTTTTTCTAAAAAGTCCATGAGTAGCTCTATTCAAGCAGCAAAGAGAAATTTTAGTACAATTATTTGTTCAAAACTTATGATTTTTTGAAAAATTAGGACATGTTGAAAGAGTCAGGTGACGATCTTGACAGAAAAATTCATAAAAAGCTAACAACTAATAGTAACAAAATGGTAATTTTTTTCTAGATGTACCTTAATGATCTCTATTTAGGTAGCTAAAACTCGTTTTAGTTTGATACCTAGTTCAAGACTTATGATTTTTTGAAAAGTGGACAAAGTTAGTGGAGAAACCAAGTGATAATCTTAATAGAAAAATTCATAAGAAATAAACAAATGAATACAGCACAATTTTATTTTTTCTACAAAAACTAAGGGTATTAGGTCTTTCAGGCAGCTACGAGCTGTTTCAATCCGACCCCTCGTTCAAGACTTCTGATTTTTTGAAAACTTAGCAACTCTTGGAAAAGTTAAATGACGAGTTTGACATTTATAATTAATTAACAAATTACTGTAGTCAATTAATTATTTTTCTTAAAAAAAACTGTAATTAGTTCTTTTGGGGGATCTAGAAATGGTTTTAATACGATACTTTGTTTAAGATTTACAATTTTTTTTAAAGTTGACAAATAGTCAAGGAAAAATGTGGAGATTATAATACAAAAATTTATAAAACATTAACAAACAAAATGGTAAAACTGTAATTTTTTTTCTAAATAAACCATGATTAGCTCTCTATAGCTAGATATAAGTGATTTAAGTAGAGCATCTTGTTCTAGAGTTATGATTATTCTAAAAATTGTCAATTAGTGTGGAAGTTAATGTCAGCATCTCAGTATAAAAATTCATCAAAGATTAACAAAAAAACCTGGGAACTTGTAAATTTTTCCTTAAAGAGACTACGATTAGCTTCTTTTAGGCAGCTAAGAGTTGCTTTAGTACGGCACCTGGTTCAAAACTTACGATTTGTTAAAAAAATTTCATACAAACAAACTTTCGGAAAGAGCTTGAACCTTTCAAACTTTATTCTCCACATAACTTTATTATTAAAAAATATCTAAAATTATTAACTAAGTTAAATTAATTTTAGGCGTAGTTTGAACTTCGAAACTAAATAATAAAATAATAATAACACAAATACAAATAATAAAACTATACAAACAAGTACTAGCGCTATAGTTGCCGTTAAGAATTGGCGACTGTCTCTTTTCCTATGTCGGCCTAAAAAAAGTTTCGCCATCCTACCTCGTTTCACCGTCAATTCTACGAGATTTCATGAGATCTATTCAAATTTCGTACCAGTTCCTAATTTTATTACACCGCCAACTGCGACGATCCGTCGCAATGTCGCTAGAGCCGTAAATCCCTCATTTTACAATTTTACGCGCCATGTCGTTATAATAACTAATAAAACGGTAATAAAATTAATCGTACGCGCCAGAGCCGGATCGAGCCCAGCACCAACGTCACACAATTGACATGCGCGGCGCACCAACCGAAGATTCGTCGCTTAGTAGGTTGTGCGTCTGCAAAACTCGCCAAAAAAATTGTTTGTTTGTTGACCTTGAAAAAAAAAACTTAGTAAGAAATATCGATCATATCTATTTGTAGTCATTAATGTTTAGTTTTAGTTACTTTTTTTTTTGGTTGTGTTCTATCTACAATTTTTAGTTCCCCAAAGAATTTATTTGTGACCTCAAATATTGATGATTGATTAGGTTATCGTTACGTTAAAATTACCGTTGACACTGGTAGTGTCGATTGAAATCTACGAGGGCAGATTGAAAATTTTCGGGTCACTAAAGAAACTACTCGCTGCAGGGTCTTCGCTA
The DNA here is from genome assembly GCA_951805265.1 of Schizotus pectinicornis. Taxonomy (NCBI): domain Eukaryota; kingdom Metazoa; phylum Arthropoda; class Insecta; order Coleoptera; family Pyrochroidae; genus Schizotus; species Schizotus pectinicornis. Next base: position 7,589,698 of record OX638210.1, read on the forward strand.
GTTCCAAATAGAACACCATGTAGATCAGAGGAATTACTTTTTTTTTTAGACTAGAAAACGATTCTTGGTCTACCAAAGGAAAAGATTGAGACATACGAAAAAAACTGGGAACAAAAAACTGCTTACCTGGATGCTTTTGATTTTGAGATGAAATTGGGGCATTGATGAAACCGAACGCCAGACCAGCAGGAGTCACCGCCACCTAGTAAAGTACCTGAAAAGTACGTGGTTAAGTCTGTGGTTAAATCTCGAGAACGGTAAGTCTTCCAAGGACTTCTATGCTTTTTCTCAGAATTCTGATCAAAAATTTTCTATTGTCATATTGTCAAGAATAATTTTAGGGCGATCCTCGTAAAGTTTAAGAAGCAATAGAAAAGAAAATGCACCGATAATAGTATTGTCGTCGATAAAGAGATCTCAGCTGGTTCTTGACCGCTCCAATTCGATAAAACTTATCGTCCAATGACGTCATTGCGACAAAACTTTACTCGAAAGTTGGCTGAGAGCAAGCAAGGTCGATCGGGTTGAGAATTTTTTGCGGAATTGATCGAAGCAGTCTTTCCCGACAATAAAACAATTGAGAATTCCGAGAAGCAAGAACAGCAATTTTTTTCCTTCCAGAATCTTGATACGTGGCAAGCTAGAAAGGTTAAGATTTTTTTTAAGCTTCAATTGTTTTCTTCACCTTGATTGGTTAGGGAGGTTATTTTATTGGTGGTTGAAATTTTGAATTAATTAAGTTAATTATTATTATTAATTACTACGTCGATCAGTACAACAAAAAAAGTACCTAACTGGTTTTTTCTTCGGATTGGCGTGCAAAAGAATTTCGAGGATTGCTGGTACGGACGTCACTTGATTTGCGTCAGTAGAATAAATTTTAACAAAAATCGGTTTTGACCACTTATCAATAATTAATAAAACGAGAAACAAGATTTTGAAAATTATTAATCAATTGGTAGATATAATAAGTTAAAGGTCCAAGCACCTTGTACGATGGAGCAAAGAAAAAAAATTGAAGAAAAGTTTTAATAGATAAAGTTATGTCTTGGCAAAATAAAAAAACTTTTATTAGCCCCTTTCAGGTAGTTAGAAAATATTTATGGTTCCAAACTCACAATTTTTTTTTAAATTTAGAAATAGTTGAAGAGTCAGGTGATGCTGTTAATAGAAAAATTTGTAGAAAATTAACAAATAAAAGTAGGCAAATGGTAATTTTTTTTCATAAAGACTATAATTAGTTCTTTTCGGGTAACTAAAATTTATTTTAGTGCGACATATTCTTCAGAACTTATTACTTTCTAAAAATTTGGAAATGTTGAAAAGAGTTAGGACCGTCGTAGTAATACAAAAATTTATCAAAAATTAACAAATAAAGCTAGAAAGTTATCCATTTAATTCTAAAAATGCTATAATTACCTCTTTGTAAGCAGTTATGAACGGCTTTAGTACAACATCTTGTTCAAGATTTATGATTTTTTGAAAAGTTTTCAAATCTCGGAGAGAATAATTTGATGGCATTAATAAAAAAATTCGTAGAAAATTAACAAATAAAAGTAGGCAAATGGTAATTTTTTTCCATAAAGACTATAATTAGCTCTTTACGGGCAACTAAAATTTATTTTAGTATGACATATTCTTCAGGACTTATTATTTTCTAAAAATTTGGAAATGTTGAAAAGAGTTAAGACCGACGTAGTAATACAAAAATTAATCAAAATTTAACAAATAAAGCTAGAAAGTTAGCCATTTAATTCTAAAAATGTTATAATTACCTCTTTGTAAGCAGTTATGAACGGTTTTAGTACAACATCTTGTTCAAGATTTATGATTTTTTGAAAAGTTTTCAAATCTCGGAGAGAATAATTTGATGGCATTAATAAAAAAATTCGTAGAAAATTAAGAAATAAAAGTAGGCATATGGTAATTTTTTTCCATAAAGACTATAATTAGCTCTTTTCGGGTAACTAAAATTTATTTTAGTGCGACATATTCTTCAGGACTTATTATTTTCTAAAAATTTGGAAATGTTGAAAAGAGTTAAGACCGACGTAGTAATACAAAAATTAATCAAAATTTAACAAATAAAGCTAGAAAGTTAGCCATTTAATTCTAAAAATGTTATAATTACCTCTTTGTAAGCAGTTATGAACGGTTTTAGTACAACATTTTGTTCAAGATTTATGATTTTTTGAAAAGTTTTCAAATCTCGGAGAGAATAATTTGATGGCATTAATAAAAAAATTCGTAGAAAATTAACAAATAAAAGTAGGCATATGGTAATTTTTTTCCATAAAGACTATAATTAGCTCTTTTCGGGTAACTAAAATTTATTTTAGTGCGACATATTCTTCAGGACTTATTATTTTCTAAAAATTTGGAAATGTTGAAAAGAGTTAAGACCGACGTAGTAATACAAAAATTTATCAAAATTTAACAAATAAAGCTAGAAAGTTAGCCATTTAATTCTAAAAATGCTATAATTACCTCTTTGTAAGCAGTTATGAATGGTTTTAGTAAAACATCTTGTTCAGGATTTATGATTTTTTGAAAAGTTTTCAAATCTCGGAGAGAATAATTTGATGGCATTAATAAAAAAATTCGTAGAAAATTAACAAATAAAAGTAGGCAAATGGTAATTTTTTTCCATAAAGACTATAATTAGCTCTTTTCGGGTAACTAAAATTTATTTTAGTGCGACATATTCTTCAGGACTTATTATTTTCTAAAAATTTGGAAATGTTGAAAAGAGTTAAGACCGACGTAGTAATACAAAAATTTATCAAAAATTAACAAATAAAGCTAGAAAGTTGTCTAATTAATTCTAAAAATGCTATAATTACCTCTTTGCAAACAGTTATAAACGGCTTTACTACAACATCTTGTTCAAGATATCTGATTTTTTGAAAAGTTTTCAAATCTTTGAGATGGCATTTATAAAAAAAAATCGTAAAAAATTAACAAATAAAAGTACGCAAATGGTAATTTTTTTCCATTGAGAATATAATTAGCTGTTTTTGGGCAACTAAAAGCTATTTTAGTGCAACATATTCTTCAGAACTTACTATTTTCTAAAAATATGGAAATGTTGGAAAGAGTTAGAACCGTCGTAGTAATACAAAAATTCATCAAAAATTAACAAGTAAAGCTAGAAAGTTCTCTATTTAATTCTAAAAATGCTATGATTACCTTTTTGCAATCAGTTATGAATGGTTTTAGTAAAACATCTTGTTCAGGATTTATGATTTTTTGAAAAGTTTTCAAATCTTGGAGATAATTATTTGATGGCATTTATAAAAAAATTCGTAAAAAATTAACAAATAAAAGTACGCAAATGGTAATTTTTTTCCATTGAGAATATAATTAGCTGTTTTTGGGCAACTAAAAGCTATTTTAGTGCAACATATTCTTCAGGACTTACTATTATCTAAAAATATGGAAATGTTGGAAAGAGTTAGAACCGTCGTAGTAATACAAAAATTCATCAAAAATTAACAAATAAAGCTAGAAAGTTGTCTATTTAATTCTAAAAATGCTATGCTTTGCAAGCAGTTATGAACGGTTTTAGTACAACATCTTGTTCAAGATTTATGATTTTTTGAAAAGTTTTCAAATCTCGGAGAGAATTATTTGATGGCAATAATAAAAAAATTCGTAGAAAATTAACAAATAAAAGTAGGCAAATGGTAATTTTTTCGATAAAGACTATAATTAGCTCCTTTCGAGGAACTAAAAACTATTTCAGTGCGACATATTTTTCAGGACTTCTTATTTTCTAAAAATTTGGAAATGTTGAAAAAAGTTAAGACCGTCGTAGTAATACAAAAATTCATCAAAAATTAACAAATAAAGTTAGAAAGTTGTCTAATTAATTCTAAAAATGCTATAATTACCTCTTTGCAAACAGTTACAAACGGCTTTACTAGAACATCTTGTTCAAAATATCTGATGTTTTGAAAAGTTTTCAAATCTTGGAGAAAATTATTTGGTTGCATTAATAAATAATTCATAAAAAATTAACAAATAGAAGTAGGCAAATGGTAATTTTTTTCCATAAAGACTATAATTAGCTCTTTTCGGAAAACTAAAAGCTATTTCAGTGTGACATATTTTTCAGGACTTATTATTTTCTAAAAATTTGAAAATGTTGAAAAGAGTCAGGACCGTCGTAGTAATACAAAAATTCATCAAAAATTAGCAAATAAATCTAGAAAGTTGTCTATTTAATTCGAAAAATGCTATGATTACCTCTTTGCTAGCAATTATGAACGGCTTTAGTGTAACATCTTGTTCAAGATTTATGATTTTTTGAAAAGTTTTCAAATTTTAGAGGAAACTATTTGATGACATTAATAAAAAATTCATAAAAAGTTAACAAATAAAAGTGGACAGTTGCTTATTTTTTTCCAAAAATACTATAATTAAGTAATCATAGCCAGCTGGAAATAGTTTTAATGCAAAACTTCATTCCGGATTTATAATTCTTTTTAAAGATTGAGAAACTTTGAAATAATCAAGTGACGGTCTAAATATAAAAATTCATAAAAAGTCAACAAATTAAGTTTGAAAGCTGCCCATTTTTTCCTAAAAAGACTATGATTGGCTCCTTATAAGCAGCAAGGAACGGTTTTACTGCGACTCTTCGTTCAGAATTTATGATTTTTTGAAAAATATGCAAATTTTTGAAAAATTTGAATAATGGTATTTTTTTCTAAAAAAGTCATTAAATAATTCTTCATGTACGATTTCGGTTCAATAGGTTAGTATTAACCAGCAACATCGCCGTAACAAGTGTTTAACTTTTAAAATAAACGACTTTGATAAAGAGCGTAAATAAAAAAAAATTAATTAATTGGAAAAATAATTGCCGTTGCACTCTGATTCTGAATTTATTGAACATCATCGAGGATTATCATAATGATATATTGTCGCAGAAAAAAATTGTACAACTTATAATTATTCCAGGTAGCCACTTATCATACGACGCTCAAGCAAATGAAGTCTTATTAAGTAGCGGCAAATAATAATAGGTGCAAAAAGTGAACTAGGAAATTTTGCGTCGTCGACTACCTACTCCAATCACTGACCTACCGTTAGAAATTTTTCCGTTGTAGGTGTCGGAAATTTTGATGGTCAAACAAAAAAAAATTACTTGAAATTTGCTTCTAAACAACGAACCATGTGCTTAATTAGCGAATTAGTTTTATTCATTCAATGTTGCGCACGCACTTGTCACTTGACATTTTAAGTACAAGTAATGCTTAACCGTTTTAAATAATTACCTAAGCAGATGCGATTAAGTATAAATAATGAAATTGTAAACATGAGTCAAATTAGCCGCAATTAAGTTTTTAACGTGGCCATTTGTAATTAAGAGATGACCTTTACGTTAGGTGGAGTTCTCGACCGTACAATAAGGAAAAGAGTCGCTTGCACGCGTACACGCGACCAAAACTCTTTGATAACAGCGCCATTAAAAAAGTTTATTAGGTAGTCACAATTTCGGGAATTCCAGGAAAATTCGTCTAGAATTATTCCTAAAATTTTCTTAGTTCCTTGGCATTTCGACAATATCGAAATAATTTTTTAAAAAAAATTGCAACGTAACTACAATTAATTTTAATTTGGTGGCTAAAAAAAAAAATTGACGGTAATAATGTCTGCTTTCATTAAGTGCGTTTCTAGAGTACGTTGCGTCACTTGAGTGCAAGTTTTTGAAGTTTCACCACTGCGGAGAAGATTTTTAACAATCGCGAATGCGTTTCGGTTTAGATAACGCACCGTTAGGTAAAAGTTTTTTTTACAAAACAATTGCCTTCGCATTTAGAAAAAAGGTTTAAAAAGTCGTAACAACCATGATCAATAAAAAATGCATTTGCGTGGGTTCTGGAGGTTACGAATTATTAAATTGCGAAACCCCCAAATTATTCAGAAATATTTTTAGTTAGAGAACCTTGATCAATTTTACGATCTTAACGTTGTTTCTGGTAAATTATTGCCTTGGTTGTCGACTACTGACAAGACTTGACAAAAATATAAATAACGCACTTGTTTTTGATTTTGTTGCTAAAATCAACGATGCAACACTCTTACGTTTTGTGGAAGTAATTTTGTAATGGCGTGAGTCATTCACTTGATAAAATATTCTGGTTGAATCTAATTACGATTCGGGGTGCCTATCGAAATTTTTGTTAAAACCACAAACAAATTATTTTCGTGATTTGGAAAATACCGACAATTTTGTTTACTAGGAAGGTCAAGAATTCGACTAATTATTACCCACGCAGAAAATCCCACAATTAACGGCTGACGGAAAGATTTGTTAAATTCTTCTATCGTTCAAGAGATGTGAGTTTTATCTTTGGAGATTCTTCTATTTAACTTTATGAATAAATAATAAAAATCAATAACCGGTCGCCAACCTCAAACATCCGCCTCATACATTTTGGTAGACGGCGAAACAACCCAAGAGGATAACGAAGAACTTGCTTTGCTGCTAAATGTAAAATAATTAATTGAAAGTGCAAGAAGATGGAAATTTTGTTTGGTTGCCTTCTGGGCACGACAAGGTGGTACTCGAGACCTAGACACGTTGTGATGACCTCTTTTTTTTGCACAACTTTGCACAGTTGGGTCACTTAACAAAAAAAATTGTTTGCCGAAAATCTGGGCCAAAACGTTGTCTTGTTGACCGTCAATCAATATTAGAACAGTTCAAAAAGAAGAAGATTGTAGCACTTTCTCACCTGATGACGTTACCTAGTGGAAGTAGAACAAAGTTGATATCAAAGAACAAAAGAGGAAAAAATCGAAATCCAAAGAACAAGAAACTGATCAGTGAATAGATCAAATATCAACAGAACAAATTTAGAACACAACAAAAAAAGATCAGAATTAGTACTACAGCATGAAACGAGAAAGTCAAGAACAGATCAAGGAATAGAACAGAAAGAGAATCAGAGAACATATTTAAGAGTAGAAGGCAACAGAGTGTAGATAAGTTAACAAAAACAGATTGAAGAACAAATTAAATGTTAGATTAAAAAAGTTCAGAGAACAAAATTGATTAAAGGATAAAATAGATCACAGCATAGAAAACTGATCAAATTATCAAACAGACATAGAGCACCATAAAGAAGAGATTGGAAGATTACAGGAAACATGTGAGCGAAAGTAAAACTAAATAAAGAATTAAGATTAGAGAACAAAACCGAACAGGGAGCAGATGAGAAGACACAGTAGAAAAAAAATCAAGAAATCAAGAACAGATCAGAAAATTAAACAGAAAGACAATCCGAGGTCTGATTAAAGAGTAGAAGCCAACAGAACATAGATCCAAAAACATGAGACAGACTGAAGAATAGATCAAAACAGCAAATTATAAAATTAAATTTGATAGAGAATAAATCAGAAAACAAAAAATTAATTTTAGAACTGATCAAAAAACAGCTGACAATAGATCAAAAAATAAAAAATAAATGAATAATTCAGGAAGCATAACATGAAAGAGATCAGAGAACAAAAATTGATTAAAGCATAGAACAGATCACAGCACACAAAGCCAATCAAAAGCAATATCAAACAGATCATAGAGCACAACAAAGAAGAAATCAAAATATTACAGGAAACATGTGAGAGAAAGTTAAACTAAATAGAGACCAGAGATCAGAGAGCAAAACCGAACAGGAAGCAGATCAGAAGACACAATAGAGAAGAAAACAAGAAATCAAAAAGACATCACAAAATTAAACAGAAAGACGACCAGAGGGCTGATCAGAGAGTAGAAGCCAACAGGATATAGATCAGAAAACATGAGACAAATTGGAGAAGAGACCAAAACAGCAAACTATAGAATAAAACTTGATATAGAATAGATCAGAAAGCAAAAAATAAATTTTAAAACAAATTAAAAACAGCTGAGGATAGATAAAAAAATAAAAAATAAATAAACAGTTCAGAGAGCAGAACAGAAAAGAGATCAGAGAACAAAAATTGATTAAAACATAGAACAGATCACAGCACAAAAAACCAATCAAATGCAATATCAAACATCATAAACATCATAGAGCACAACAAGAAAGAAATCAATAGATTAGAGAAAACATGTGAGAGAAAGTAAAATTAAATAGAGACTAGAAATCAGAGAACAAAACCGAACAGGAAGCAGATCAGAAGACACTAGGTATAGAATAAAAATCAAGAAATCAAGAACAGATCACAGAATAAAACAGAAAGACGATCAGTAGAAAAGAAACAACAGCAGATTAGAGAAGAGACAAAAAAACACATTAGAGAACAGAAGAAAGAAGTGCATTGATAAAAAGATCGAAACATAGTAGATTAGAGGATAGGTAAGGAAATAGAAAATAAATTGAAGAACGGATCAGAACAAAAAAAAAACGATCAAAATGCAACAGATTAAAGGACCTAATATCATAGAACAAAAAATAATTTAGAGAGCAGATCAGATAAACAACCTAAAAATAGAGAATAGAACAAGTCAGAAGATAGAGCAGGAAACTAATAAGGAAACATAACAAAAAAACTATTTATAATCAAAATTTTATTCTAAGTCGGCATTTCGGTCTAACTTTCTCGCATTAACATTGTTTTAAAAAAAAAACTATTTGCCAGACCTTACCCTCTATCTTGCGACGTCACTTCTACCTGTCATCATCTACCTTTCGCATGCACCTACCTTCAACAAGAAGACACCATCACCGTCCATTGAGTCTTTAACTTCTCGTTAGATCCAAAGACGCTTTCTTTAACATTCTCAACGTTACTCAATTTCGAGTTCAAATCGTTTATTATTTGTTATTGACGAAGACACCATCAGCACGTGCCTCTGCACGTTTTGCCTTCTAAACCTATTTATAAGTTCGCTGGATTTCTTATAAATATCGCGTCGTTACTAGACGACGACTCGATAAGACCCATCAATCACGTTCATGTCATTAATTGTTATTAACTTAATGAATTTGTTACATCAATGAGTTTCGTAAAGACGGCCGCGACGAAAATCGCATAAATTCGATAACCCCAAAAGAGCGAAGCTCAGCAAGTTCAAACACGTTCCGATACATGTGATGACTATTATCAAATTAACGAAAACGTGACCAATACTCATCTAGCCAACAACAAAAATTACCTTGGACATCACCCGCAATTTTAATCAAAATTCGAAAGTGTCAAGTAACTCATAACAATTGTTGTTAGTGTCGAAATAAAAAAACAAAGTTCAAAATTAAATGTCGATAATTTATTGATTAACAACAATTAGTCTTATCGCGCCTAAAGACATACAAGTTTTTACAACCGGCGCCATCTAGCGCCGGGAGGTTTAAATCATCGGTTTGAACTCGGAGGTGCCAACCTCAAAAACGTAGAAATCTCCCCCGCGTAGAGTGAGAGTTAAGACGTGCAAGAGCCGGTTGAGGGTTCTCGCCCTTAAGATGTACGCGGTTCCTTGGTTCTCGAGAAACATCGGAGGACCCGCAAATTCACAATCGAACATAAAGTATTCCGATTCTTGAATCTTCCCGAAAGCGACCTGCCGCTTCTTGTCACCCTTAATCACCACCACCAACCCGTACCGTCTCTCGAAATCATCGAAGAAGTATCTGGAGACAGAAACAATTTTATTGAAGACATCAGTTAAGGGTGGAAGTCACCTGAGAGCTTTGTAGAGGTTAAACTGTTTCAATCTGACCAGAAACATAGTTCCTTCAACTATTGGGGTGAATTTAACTCCAAAAGAGTAGGGAAAAACGCTGCAGTCCTTCTTGAGATCATCGACCGAGATCTCGTGGTTTTCATCTCGGACGTCCTCGACGGACTCCCTGAAGTAGTTGTCGCCGTTGACCAAAATCGCGTCGATTATCACCGGCGTCCATTCGGCCAAATCGTAGATTTCCGTCATGGCGATCCCCACTACCAAATTCGCAAGGGTTTGCTTCCCTCGGGACGATTCCGGGAACCGTTCGGAATTCTGATGTAAATTGCCGAACAACGAGAAGAGATCCTCGTCGATTTCGACGTTCCAATCGTGCCACTTCGCCACGTCCTTGTTGCGTTTTCTGGACCATGGTATGGGTTCCACGTCCAACCACCGGGTTTCCTCGTGGAAGGGTTTGCCCGTCGTTTCCGGTTTGGGGTCGCTCCTCGGACGATAACGCTGCAACCTGTTGGCGACGATGACGGTTTTGGGAGCTTTCGTGATGGAAGTTATCTCGAAACCGTGGAAGTTGTAGCTTTCGCCTCCACGCACCATCCCTCGGTTGATCCTGGTCACGAGTTTCTTCGTGTTGGCGAATCGCGTCCAGGAAGCCCGCCCGGATTTGTCGCAAGGATCGAAGAGATGGAAGGCGTTGTCGAAGAGGTAAACGACGTAACTGCGGTTGGGGAACTGGACCAAGAAGTACTCGTGCTTCTTCAGGATCAGCGTTTCGATTCCTAAAATTGAAATTTTTGGTACCATTGACTTGACCTCACATTCTACAAAAAATTAGCAAAAAATTGTTGGTACCACTGACCCGTCAGAATCAATTAAAATTAGAAAAAAAATTGTCGGGACCACTGACCCGACCTCACATTCTACTAAAGTTAACAAAACATTGTTGGTACCACTGACCCGTCAGAATCAATTAAAATTTAAAAAAAAATTGTTGGTACCACAGACTGGGCCTCACATTCTACTGAAGTTAGCAAAAAATTGTTGGTACCACTGACCCGTCAGAATCAATTAAAGTTACAAAAAAAATGTTGGTACCACTGACCCGTCAGAATCAATTAAAATTAGAAAAAAAATTGTTGGTACCACTGACCTGACATCACATTCAACTGAAGTTAGCAAAAAATTGTTGGTACCACTGACCCGTCAGAATCAATTAAAGTTACAAAAAAAATTGTTGGTATCACTGACCCGTCAGAATCAATTAAAATTAGAAAAAAAATTGTTGGTACCACTGACCTGACATCACATTCAAGTGAAGTTAGCAAAAAATTGTTGGTACCACTGACCCGTCAGAATCAATTAAAGTTAGAAAAAGAATTGTTGGTACCACTGACCCGACCTCACATTCTACTGAAGTTAGCAAAAAATTGTTGGTACGACTGACGCGTCAGAATCAATTAAAGTTAGAAACAAATGTTGGTACCACTTACATGACTTTACATTCTACTGATGTTAGCAAAAAATTTTTGGTACCATTGACCCGTTAGAATCAATTAAAGTTAGAAAAAAAATGGTTGGTACCACTGACCCGTCAGGTTTAAATAAAGTTGGTAAAAAAATTGTTGGTACCACTGACCTATCCTCAGATTCCTGTTGGTTTTGAAGTTGGTCAACTTGATCCTGTTGGCGATTATGTTGAAGAAGTAGTCTTCGATCAGGATGTTTTTGATAATTTTCTTCGAACTCGGACCCAGTTCGTCGGCGTGAGAGAAAACGTGTTGGCCTTGATCCACCACTTGATCCATTTTTCTCGTGTCCCACTTCTGAATGGGACAATTGAGGAGCATCAAGCAGGCGCAAAGACAAACGAAATAGTCGGCTTTTAAAGTTTCGGAAACAGCCGAACCACCATCGAGAGCCGAAGTACCTTCAATCTTCCAATCACCATCGACGTTTTGGTAACCAACTTTGTTTCTTGGTTCTTTATCGTCGTCAAGTTCTTTACGTTTTCTATATTCTTTAGCAACAACCTCACCATCGTTGTTTTGATCGTCAAAACCTTCACCTTCATTAACCAAATTTTCTTCTTCCTCTTCTTCTTTAGCTCCTGGTGCTTCTCCATCTTCTCTCGGTATTTGTTCGACGAAGCAACAACTCAACACGAACCGGTTGTACTCAACCGATTCCTCGCTCTCTCTCGCTTTCTTGTTGTGGATGATCCTGGTGGCTAAAGAGTGAACGTTCTTGAACCTCGCCAGACAAGCAACCCCCGTGTTGACCACCCCCGAACCCAAACCGACCTCGTTGTTACCAAACCCGTCGTACAGATAGTAGAGGTGGTTCTTCGCGAACAACGTGCAAGCGTAAGTTGGCGTCACCAAAACACCACAGTTGCTCTTGGTGAACAAAATTTTCTCGATGGCCATCTCCAGAATCTTCTGTTTGGTGTAGGTGTCAAAAATGTAGTTGACTCGGATGCTGTAATCGCTTCTTCCCAGACTGACTCGAGGTATTTCTAATTTGGAAACTTGATCGTACCGAGTTCCGCTACTTCTGAAGAGTTCAGCTCCGCACTGGAGAACGTAATCGACTATGTCTCTGGACCAAGTGGTGATGGAGTATTTTTTGGCAACGACAGCGGCCATTATGCAAATGAAGGGTGCCATAAATTCTAGATCGCTACCAAACTGCGACATGTTTTGCGACCCCAAAACTATTTGGGTGTCGTCTGGAAGATCGACGAAATTGGTGTCTTTGCCCAATTCTTGCGATTGCGTCACGTCCGGTTCAGGAGTGATCTCCAGTTGCCACTCTTCATCTGGAGTCTTCTTCTTCTGTTTCTTCTTCGTGACGAAGTCACGTCGCGTTAATGAAGGCAACTCTTCCTTTTGGACGGTGAAGTAGGCGAGGTCCGTGTTGATTTCTTCAGAAATTCTACTGCGCTCCAGCGAACCAGAATCGACTTGTGCCACCCCGTAAGTGGTCATGAACCAATCACTTTCACCTTCTGCCTCTTTGGAAGCTTCTAGTTCTTCTTCCTCTATTTGTTCCAAATTTTCTTGGACCGACCCAGACTCTTCCTCCATTTGCGCGCTTAGTTCCAACTCTTCTTGCGTCAATCCGAACGCGTCCAAATCGATGAAAGGAGCTTCTTCATCTTCAACTTCAACTGGTTCGATCTAGAAGAAACTCAACAATGACAGTTGACAACAGCAAAGTTTCCATTTAAGTACCTGAGTGTCGGAAAGACTTGGCGAATCCAGATCAGCAATAAAATCTTCATCTGCCGGTATCATCTTCATTATAGATCTAGAGGGAAACTTGTGGACCATCGGAGGCAATTGTTCTGGCAATAGACTGGCAACGTCAGAACCGACTTCTTGGATCGATTCTTCTGGACTTTCCCCGTACAAAACCGATTTGTTACTAAAATCAACCGTGACGTTCTTGGTGGTTGCCGATCTTCCGCCTTTCCTCATTTTAACACTCTTCAGTTGTTCAAAGTCGCAGTCCTTCATGGTCAAGTTCCTCGATTGGTCTGGATCTCGATGGATCTTGCAAATCTTCATCGCGTGAACGTGAAAAATAAAACCTTTGTTGTCAAAATTGGCGGCTACTGTTTCGACCAAAGACCCAATGGTCGAGTGCATGGAAGCACAAGCGGCACCATCACGAGTTCTCAACCCTGAAAAATTTAAATTAACCAAAAATTTTTGAAGATAGAAGGTACCTTCGCAGCTTCTGGAATAGGGATCGAAGCAATGGTAGGTGGTTCGTTGCTTCCAGATGGCAATGGTAAACTTGTCGATTTGGACGATGGCGTTGGTGTTCGTCTCGAAGAAACGTTCCAGACAACAAGTCAGGGTGCATTCGCCTTTTCTGAAGAGCAAATCGACGAAGCGACTGGCGTAAATGTAGATTTCTGTTACGTAAGGACCGATAGTGAAGACCGCCGGTAGGTCGTCGAGGGTGAGGTCCTCGATGTCTTCGCATTGAGCGCATTCCAGGAAAAGTTGGTTCCCGATGATCAGGATTTTGTCGACGGTCCCCTTATGCCAAGCGCTGGCCGGGGTAATTTTGGAATAGACCTGGAAGAAGGATTTGTCACAATTTGAAATTTATTCTACCATTTAGGAAACAAGAAGGATGAGCTTTCGGAGAAGTAGATTAAGAGATCAGAAATAGAATGGAGCAGAGAACAAACCATACAACCAGAGGCATGTTAGAGACTAAATAAAAAATCAGACAACAAAGCTTGAAACAGAAATTAAAAAGTACATCAAAGAACTGGGCATCCTAATGCACATGACACTATTGTACATCCGGTGACGGCTAACAGAACAAAGGGGCGGACCAATAAATAATATGAGATTTTGACGGCCGGACCAATAAATAACATGCATGAGAGTTTGAATTTTATTTTCAACAAAAAGAATTTTTGTCGCGGCTTCTTCGCCGACTTACCAATGCCACTAGCGCTATAGAGACTAAATAAGAAATCAGACAACAGAGTTTGAAACAGAAGTTAAAAAGTACATCAAAGAACTGAGCATTCTATGCACACGACACTATTGTACATCCGGTGACGGCCAACAAAACAAAAGAGCGGACCAATAAATAACATGAGAGTTTGACGGCCGGACCAATAAATAACATGCATGAGAGTTTGAATTTTATTTTCAACAAAAAGAATTTTTGTCGCGGCTTCTTCGCCGACTTACCAATGCCACTAGCGCTATAGAGACTAAATAAGAAATCAGACAACAAAGTTTGAAACAGAAATTAAAAAGTACATCAAAGAACTGAGCATCCTAATGCACACGACACTATTGTACATCCGGTGACGGCCAACAAAACAAAAGAGCGGACCAATAAATAACATGAGAGTTTGACGGCCGGACCAATAAATAACATGCATGAGAGTTTGAATTTTATTTTCAACAAAAAGAATTTTTGTCGCGGCTTCTTCGCCGACTTACCAATGCCACTAGCGCTATAGAGACTAAATAAGAAATCAGACAACAAAGTTTGAAACAGAAATTAAAAAGTACATCAAAGAACTGAGCATCCTAATGCACACGACACTATTGTACATCCGGTAACGGCCAACAGAACAAAAGGGCGGACCAATAAATAATTTGAGAGTTTGACGGCCAGACCAATAAATAACATGCATGAGAGTTTGAATTTTATTTTCAACAAAAAGAATTTTTTTCGCGGCTTTTTCGCCGACTTATCAATGCCACTAGCGCTATAGAGACTAAATAAGAAATCAGACAACAAAGTTTGAAACAGAAATTAAAAAGTACATCAAAGAACTGAGCATCCTAATGCACACGACACTATTGTACATCCGGTAACGGCCAACAGAACAAAAGGGCGGACCAATAAATAATTTGAGAGTTTGACGGCCAGACCAATAAATAACATGCATGAGAGTTTGAATTTTATTTTCAACAAAAAGAATTTTTTTCGCGGCTTTTTCGCCGACTTATCAATGCCACTAGCGCTATAGAGACTAAATAAGAAATCAGACAACAAAGTTTGAAACAAAAATTAAAAAGTACATCAAAGAACTGAGCATTCTAATGCACACGACACTATTGTACATCCGGTGACGGCCAACAAAACAAAAGAGCGGACCAATAAATAACATAAGAGTTTGACGGCCGGACCAATAAATAACATGCATGAGAGTTTGAATTTTATTTTCAACAAAAAGAATTTTTGTCACGGCTTCTTCGCCAACTTACCAATGCCACTAGAGCTATGGCTAAGGCCTGCTTGCTGCGAGTGAACCCAAAGCACTTATCGGCCAAATCAAACGACCCCAAAACCACCGCTTTCTCCTGACTCAACACTTGGTAATTCTCCTTTTCCTCGATGGCGTCCTTCGAGTCAACTTCCTCAGCCTCTTTGTCCACAATCCTCAACGCAGTCACGGCATAAATTACAAATGGCGGATTGTCAATGCCGGATCTCGTCAACAACACCGTAACAATCGACGTGACATCGTAGAAGTGCGCCATCAAAGCCACCCCTTGTTCGGTGGTGTACAAGTCAATGGTGCGCGGACAACCATCAAAGAAATAAAAATGTCGGTCCTTCCACAACGCAATGCTGACGGTGTCGGTTTGCAGAATACCGGCCTTGTGACGTCCAAAAAAGATATTGAGAGCTTTGGTCAAGTTGTAGATCTTCTTGTCGTCGGACCGGACGTAACCGGAGACTTCCGGTTCGGAAATCTGAAAACGAATCTTCCTCCCACCTAAAAAAAATTGTTTGACCAAAACTCTTCGACGACTTGATCGACCTACCAATGGTGCAGTATTTTTTCAACTCGTCCACGGTGAGTTGTCTCGGTTCCTCGTGGATGTGGCGCATCCCTGAACTCTCCTCGAAGAGTCTGGTCCCGGCCTCCAGAACCTCATCGATGTCCTCTCGCGTCCATCGATCGGGATGCTTGACCATCGACAAGCAAAACGCGGCGATCGGCACGCAAATTCCCTGACGATTCCTGCTGCTCCCGCTGAAGTG
This sequence comes from Schizotus pectinicornis, assembly GCA_951805265.1. Taxonomy (NCBI): domain Eukaryota; kingdom Metazoa; phylum Arthropoda; class Insecta; order Coleoptera; family Pyrochroidae; genus Schizotus; species Schizotus pectinicornis. The sequence goes on from OX638210.1 coordinate 7,605,911, forward strand.
TTCATCCGCTTGATAAACCGTTCCCAGTTTCACCCCGAAGTAGAAAGTTTTTAGGGTTGGTTGTTTCAGTTTCGTAAAAGAATGATTCTCGAGGGTTCCTCGCTTGATCTTTCTCTTCGGCGTTTGGTGACATTCTTCCTCCGAGTCGCGTCGAAACTTCTGGATGATACGACTAACCCTTTCTTCGTCGATGGACTCGTCACCCTTCCAATTGTTGGTCTCCATTGAGGTTGTTTTCGATAATTGTTCGACGGCTTTTCGAAACTGCTTCGTCAGGAAAGTTTCAACGACAACATCCTCTTCTTCAGCGAACTCTTCGATGGTCGCCAGTTCTGCAGCCAGCACGTCCATGGTGGTGGCAAATTGGCCGGTTGTTGTGCTGTATTCAGATAACGCGACACTTCCGCAACTTGGTTCACTCTTCCTCCCCTTGGTGCTGACTTTACTTGGTCTTCTTCGTTTGGAAGGTTCCTCTTTGGTTCGGGATTTTCGTCTAAAAGTTCCGTCACCTCCTCCACCTTTCTTCTTCTTGGTTTCATTAATAAAAATGCCACTCTTCGGTTTTTTTAATTTTAACTCGCATTTTTTGGGAGGGTCTGGATAGAGGGCGCTGGAGGTGATTGAGGGTTTCCTCGGCCAAACTTTAGCTTCTTTAATGTCGGCAGAGGGTGCCTGCAACTATTTGGGGTTGTGTTGGAGTTTTGGAACTTCTCTCGATACTTACTTTGACTTCAATGGTCTTCAGGTCGGAAGGACTGGGAAGTTTGAGGACCGAATACCGACAAAAGTTGAGGTCTTCCTCGTAGTTTTGGCGACGTTCATTCTCTTCCTTCTTTTGCTTCTTGGTTTTGGGGAGCAAAAATTTGGGGATGTCCTCAATTTTGGTTTTGGTGTCGGGACAATGGGGGGTGTGGTAATCTAGCCTAGTACTGTCCTGGATTTAGTTGGATCGATTACAGGTACTTAATCGAGTACCTCAAAGCTGGTTTGATGGTGACGACGCTTCCGGTTTTCTTCTCGGGTTTCGGTTGGCTCTTGGGCTTCTGCTTAGACTCCTTCCGGTTCTTCTCCAGGACCGGATCGTGTCCCATAAACGAGTCCTCACACATCAACGTCTTGTTCGGTTGGCTCTTGGGCTTCTGCTTCCGGTTCCTCTCCAGGACCGGATCGTGTCTCATGAACGAGTCCTCACACACCACCGTCTTGTCGGTATTCTTCCTGTCACTCCTGAAAGTTTCGAATCATCAGGATGTCCTCTTTAGAAACTATTTACCTTTTCCTATTCATGTTTACCAAAAATTTTGACTGATGACAAAAACAAGTGTCAAAAAACAAAAACTAAATTTTTGACATTTTCGAAACTCTTTGGCAGAGCTCCCAAATTCTAGTGTTAAAACCCCAAAAAAATGGCGACAAAGATGCGACCCAAGGCGAAGGCGCCCACTAAAAGTTTTAACGTTTCGAAGCCCGGAAAACCAAAGACCTCCTCTCTTCCGAAGATGTGGAACAAGTTCCTGGTGCAAGGGGATAGAGCAATTTTGATCGGCAACTTCAGCCAAGGCCACAGGAGGTTCAAGGGCAACAACCTCCAAGGTACTGCCAGGTCTGGGAGTTGAGTGGGTGCTAATTGAGGGTTGTAGGTGCTTCGAATTGCGTCATGGCTTGCGCTTTCTCGAAACTCAACAAAATGGAGAAGTGGACCTCGAACACGATCGATAGACTCCTGGAGAACGGCACCAATCTCCACCTGAAGAGTCTCCAGTACTTGACCAACAAATGCACGATCTTCGTCGACCCTCCTCAAGTTCACAAATATTTTTTCTTGGGCGACGTCAAAGTTACGATGAAAGTCGATACAACGGACGTTATCGTCCAAAAGTTAAGAGTTGACCAGAACCCGGCCGAGGTCCTGAGGGATAAAATTACCCTCCTCCTCAAAGGGCACGAATCCGGAATTTTCGCTTGTCAACACAAATATTTGGCGGTTTGGACCAGCGAGAAGGGTTTCTTCCTGTTCGATCCTGAAGAGCATTCCTTGGACGGCGGCAAGTGGGAGGGGGTGCCGGGTTTGGGGTTTTGTTACGTCATGAAGTTTAACACGGTGGCCGGGATGGCCGCCACGATTTTGGGTCTCCTCCATTTCGATCTCCAAACCAAGTTCGTTCTGTACCCTTGCGCCATAGAGAAACTGGTCAAGATTAACACGAAACCTCCAGAAACTGTCGACGGCAAACTGGAACCTCTCCCCAAACTCCCCAAGGCTCCCAAGAAAGAAAAAAAATTTCCAGAGGTGAAGATGTTGCAACCGCAAGGGAGTCAATTGAGTGTTAACCTCTTGGTCGAGGAACCGTCGAAGATACCTCTAGAGAAAGTTCGATTAAAGAGTGTGACTCACTTCTGTGGTAAAGAGTTTCGAAAATTTTTCTTCTACTCTTAACAAAATTTGCAGAATTTCCCAATGGTGGTATTCTGAGGGCCTTCAACCACCAGAACGATCCGGAGTTCAGCAGGTTCTGTGGCGGCCAAAGTTTCGCCAATGCAGTGGCGGCCTTGACGATGTTGCGCGTGGCAAAAGCGAAGCGATGGGTGCGAAAAACTCTCGACACCATCCTCCTCCTCGGAGAGGTGATCCAAGAGGAGCTTCAGTTTCTACCACCCAAAACCATGGTTGAGAAAATTTCTCTTGACGGTAGGGTTTTCGCGCCCCAAATCAAACACTACGCCGCAATGGGGAAGTTGAGGTCGACCCAAGAAGAAATTTTGGAACTACTTCCGGTACTTGGGGATTTTTTGTCAACAAATGACGTAACTATCATTGTTGGGCCTTTGGTGGTGGCAGTTTGGACCGAAGACAACTCCTACTACATGTTCGATCCCAACGAAAGAAACGAAGTTGGTCAAACCGACAACACTAACGGACCAGGAGCTGCTTGCGTCACTTGGTACAATACCGTCAAAAATTTGGTCAACTGCTACCTCGGCAATGTTGACAAAACGAAACGTCGCGACCCCTTCTACTTGTGTAAGGTCGCCATCGAAGACTACGTCGAAATTGCCGACCAATGGAACAACTTTAAAGGTTCTCCCGAAATTTTTCCCACCATTTGGTGACGATAGCAAAATTTTAGGGATAGCGAAAAACAAATGGATTCTTCGGGGAACTTTCAACCAGAACGACAGGAGGTTCGAGAAGGACGTCAGCAGGAACACCCAATGCACCGCCAACGCAACAATGGCGTTGGTCTTTACCGAAATTAAGGAGGAGGAAGATTGGGACGCCGGCACCATCGACCAAGTGAGTTCTTCCAAGGAGTAACTTCCACGAGTAACTTTTGGCAGGTTTTGGTCAAAGGTGACAATTTTTACAAAAGTTGCGTCGAGGAGTTGAAGGCCAAAAATAAATTCGTCCATCCAATGCTGATGGTTGACGAGTTGAAGCGCAACTTTTCTCTGGATGACAAAGAGGTCAAGCTGGAGATCGACGATTGTCTCGTCAACGGGATCACCAATGCCAAAAGCGAGACTGGAGTTCCCAATTTAAGAAAAGTACCATTTCTATCGTCGCCAAATTTTTTTTATTTTTTTTTGGTCTTTTCAAAGGGTTTCGAGCAGTTTTTCCAAGACAACGAAGCTGGGGTGGTAACCTCCCACAATCTTTCGATGGCGATCTGGAGACGCGACAGCACCTTCTACTACTTCGATTCCCACAGCAGAGACGACAGGGGTGTTAGTTGCAGTAAGTAACGTAACTGGTCGCAACCCCGCAACCCTCTAACAATTGTAGGTTACGGCACCGCTTGCGTCTTACGTTTGATGACCGTCGAGGAACTTGCTAGAAGCGTCCAAACCAATTACGGACCTAACAGTCAAGACGCCTACAACATCAGCAGAATTGGGGTTAGGTTAATGGAAATCACCGAAGACGGCATCGTGGTGCCTCCCCTCAACCACTACGAAGAAGTCCGGGATCTCGTCGCCATCCTGAGATCAACAACCAGCACCAACGGTCCAGAATTTGGATTGAACCGAGGCAAGCAAACGGTGCCAATGTGTTTGGTGGCTCTAGGGATGAACACCATCACCGAGTCGGCGTTGTGGAGTCAACAAGACCTCGACGAAATCCTCAAGATCGGCGACACTCTCTACGTTGAGTCAATGGAAGCCAATTTGGATTCACCTGAAGACCAAGACGACATAACCTCCAACAACGTCAAGAACCAACACAGTATAGGGTTGAACAGGATCACGGTGGAAATGGAGCAGTTTGCTGAAGGTAACATGGAAACCAACGTGGAGGAGGCCATCACGAGCTTCTTCGGGGTTGAAACACCCTCTGTTGGAATTTTCGAATCTAGTTACGTCACAGCTGCCCTGTGGAGCGACGAAAATTCGTTTTATTTGTTCGACCCGAAGCCACGTGACGAAAACGGGGAGGTTTTCGGCAAAGATGTTTGGAGTGTCAAGGCGGTCGAGGAAGAAGAGGTTGTGGAAGTTGGGGTTAAGTCTCAAGTCGACCAGTTGGGTGGCGGGGATAATTTAGGGGATGGTTCACAAGATTACGACGCCGATGAACTAAACGTGGCGATGGTGGACACCACGGGAAGCGACGGAACAGATGTTGAAGAAATTGGGGAGGAAGAGGAGGAGAAGGAGGAACCGGTGGTTGAGGTGAAGTACAGTGAAGTTTTCCAGAACGCGCAAGCCAACCTCGATGGTAAAGCTTGCGTGTTGAGGTTCAGTCGCGTTGGGGATGTTGTTAGGCATTTGGTCGACAATTCACCCCCTAATCGAAGGGAAGAAATTCAATTTAGTTTGAAGAGGGTTAAAGTTGAGAATAAGCCAATGGTTAAGGAGGTTGAAGATCCGGGTGATTGGTTCAACTTCAAAGAGGTAGATTCTGGAAAATGGATTTTGCGCGGTACCAAAGACCTGGAGGACGTCTTGTTCCTTGTCGAGAACAGGGGCAAGCAAATGGTACCAAGTTGCTTCGCTGCTTTGGCTTTCGTTCGCTTGTACTCCTTGACCAAGTTTAAATCCACCACCATCGACAGCATCTTAGCTTATGGTGACCGTTTGTACACGAGCACCAAGAGAAGAAAGCAACAACTGTTGAGACAAAACAAAGATCTCGCTTTAACCGAAGAAGAAATTCTAGCAATCACCTCCGACCAAGTCTTCACTCTTGAAAATTACCCAAAGAAAATCTGCATAGGTGAACACCTCGCTCTCATTGATCTCCAAATCGAAAGCATCACCGGCGACATCAACGCGAAAAACCTGGAAGACATCTTCGACATCGAGAGAGGTTTGAAGAAACTCTTCGAGTCTCATCGTTACGCAATTCTGGAAGCTAAAGGTCAAGATCACCAATTGTTTTTTTTTGATCGAATCAATTGTTTGTAGGTTTAACAGTGGCGGTTTGGAGGTTGGCAACAATGTTCTACATGTTCGACCCGAATCCTCGCGGTCCCAACGGCGTTAGATCCCCCATCGGCGTCCCTTGCCTGACCCGTTTCGCCAAACTCGAGGATCTCGTGGTGGTCTTCCTCAAGAATCTTCCTCGGGACGGCAGCAATTTGTTCGTCCTCCACGGCGTGGCGGTGCAACAGTCGCAATGTCCGCGTCAACGTCAACCGGAAGAAGTCAAATCACCGGAAGAACTGTACGGCAAACTGGGAGGTTTCCGGCCGGTGGTTGCGGGCAAATGGATTTTGAGAGGCACCCGCAAGGAGGATTACGCGAAATTCGATAGGGGTTGTCACGTGCAGGGTGCCGCCGTCGCTTTCGTTGCTCTGGCGATGGCTTTGGTGCAAAAGACGGAGACTTGGACGCAGGCGGTGGTCGACGAAATTCTGATTTTAGGGGATGAACTGCACGGGGAGACGGTCAGGAGATTGGGGATGGGGTTCAACGGTTGGGTCGATAAGATCGACGTGCGGAGGGTGAAGAACAATTTTAAAATCGGCACCTTGAAGGCCAACTGCGAGGTGAGGTTCAGGGACCAGCGAGGACTCGTCGACGTCAAGAACTCCAGGACTCCCAACTTGCGACAGGGTAAAACTATTTGGGAACCAAAGGCTAATCCGAGCACCACCTAACACTAACTTAAGCAAGACCTAAGTCTAACTTAAGTACAACCTAAGTTCAACCTAAATCTAACCTGAAGACATTATAGTCTAACCTGAGCACGACATGAACCCAACCTAAATACAACCTAAGTCTAACCTAAACACAACATAACTCTAACCTAAGTCTAACCTGAGCAAAACTTTAGTGTAACAACTAAAGTCTAACCTAGGCACAACTTAACTCTAATCTAAAGGCCATATAAGTCTAACCTAAGTCTAATCGTAGCACTACATAAATCTGACCTAAACACAATATAACTCTAACTCTAACCTGAGCACAACGTAAGTCCAACCTAAACACAACATATCTAATTCTAACCTGAGCACAACATAAGTCTAACCTAAACTCAACATAACTCTAACCTGAGCTCAACTTAAATCTAATCTAAACGCAACATAAGTCTAACGTAAGTGTAATTGTAGCACAAAATAAGTCTATTCTAAATACAACATAACTCTACCTCTAACCTGAGCACAACGTAAGTCTAACCTAAACACAACATAACTCTAACTCTAACCTGAACACAACATAAGTCTAACCTAAACACAACATAGCTCTAACCTGAGCACAACGTAAGTTTAACCTATATCCAACATAGCTCTAACCTGAGCTCAACTTAAGTCTAATCTAAACGCAACATAAGTCGAACGTAAGTTTAATCGTAGCACAACATAAGTCTATCCTAAACACAACATAACTCTACCTCTAACCTGAGCACAACGTAAGCCTAATCTAAACACAACATAAGTCTAACCTGAGCACAACGTAAAAGTCTAACCTAAACACAACATAACTCTAACCTGAGCACAACATAAGTCTAACCTAAACACAACATAACTCTAACTCTAACCTAAGCACAACGTAAGTCTAACCCAAACACAACATAACTCTAACCTGAGCACAACGTAAGTTTAACCTAAACCCAACATAGCTCTAACCTGAGCACAACATAAGCCTAACCTAAACCCAACATAGCTCTAACTCTAACCTGAGCACAACGTAAAAGTCTAACCTAAACACAACATAACTCTAACCTGAGCACAACAAAAGTCTAACCGTAACACAACATAAGTCTAACCTGAGCACAACGTAAAAGTCTAACCTAAACACAACATAACTCTAACCTGAGCACAACGTAAATCTAACCTAAACACAACATAACTCTAACCTGAGCACAACGTAATACTAACTTGAGCACAACTCAAATCTAACCTGAGCACAACTTAAGTCTAATTTAAGTACAAGGAAGGAGCTTTACCCTTAATCTCCTCTTTGGTCCATGCTGATTTCTTGTGGTTCTCAGGCATCGAGAACTTCTTCTTGGAGAACACTCACGGCGTCCTGGCGGTCGACAACTTGATCCTGCCCCTTTGGGAGGAAGAGAAAGACGCCGCCATCTCGATTTACATGTACGACCCGAACGCCCGAGGTCCTTCCGGTTTGCCGATGCCCGGCGGTACAGCGTGTACGGTCAAGTTCTGCAACGCCAAAATGGCGTCGGACCACATCCTGTCCATGATTCCAGCCGCCGACAAGTCTGAAGTGCCGTTCGTCATAACACCAGTTGAAATCGTCGTGGGTGTGACGAGGACGAAACGCAAACACCCAAGAGTGGTCGGTAAAGAAGAAACGGTGGCGCCACCTATCGCCAAGTGTCGAGAAGTTAAAGTGGCGACGGAACAACAAAGAAAACTGCGGGCGATAGTGAGTGGTTGCACGAACGTTTATGTGTTGGTAATTGAAATAAAATTTTAGGCGGAGGAGGAACGTCGCCAGAAGGAGTGTGGACGATTGGCGAGTTTGGGACGTAACGAGTTCTACAAGTTGTCCGATGTCGAAGCGATTCTGAGGGGGTTGCGTTGTATGTCGCAAAATCGCGACATTCCCACCAATTTCGTTGCGTTCGTTATGACGACAGTTTCGTCCATCGACAAGTGGAGTTTCAAACAATTGGAGGTTATTCTGGAAACCGGCAACCAACTTTACATCGATTCTCATGTCGCGTACAACCCCAAAAATAAACAGTTGGGGTTGATGGGAGTTTTGCGGAAGTTCTACGTGAAAAACCTCCAAGTCCATTTAACCCTCTACAAACCGACGAAACTTCAAGGGTTCACTTCGGCAAGGGTGGCTGATGTCATCGAGCGGTACTTCCAACAGGAGAACTTTACCATCATCAACTACGGGGAGAAATATGTTTCGGTTCATCTCAAGGGTGGTCGCTACTACTATTTCGACCCTTACAGCAGAGATCTTCACGGTAACAAAGCCGAGAAAGGGTGTTGTATGGTGATGAGATTCAGTAACGTCGAGAGTATGGCGCAGAAAATCGTTGATAACATAGGGGATGATGATCGGGAAGTGGAACCGTTTTACTTGATCTCGCTTTCGATCAAGGACATCATCAAAGGCAAAGAGTCGCAATAATCTTAAATAAAACTTTATTTTGTAATAAAAAATCTGTTGCTATATAAAATTAAGTACTCGTGAGACTTATGAGCGTGCGTTAAAACTAAATTTGTACAATTAATTCGTACACTAATCTCGAATCGGTAAAGCAGCGATCTGTTTTACGTCGTCGCCTTCTTCTCAGTCTCGTTAGGCGTATAAACAATTTCCGCATATTCAGTTTTGTCATCTTCGCTTTTGACCACCGCCTTCATGTTAGGACTGACGAGATCCAGTTCGGCGTAAACCAACCCTTCGGCCGGTTCTCCCGTCCCCGTCGCGTTATCCAGAGGCACCTTAACCTCTTCGGGAGCAGTTTCCGGCTCTTCGGGCTCTTCACCGGCGTCACCCTCCCGATCCTTGGGAGTTTTCTTGAAGAACGAGGTTAGGTTGATCGGAAAATGTTTGGAGTCTTTCGGACGCACCTCGGCACTTTCCGTGTCGCTCCTAAAACCAAAAGGGTGGCGTTAAGAGGGTTAGAAACGAAAAGGTGAGAAGGACTTACGTTTCGCCCAAGTTCCTCGAATCTGCACCGCCTGCAAGCAAATCGGGGGGTGAATTGATTGGGGGTGGAAGAGGGTGAACAAGAGGCTGCAATCGAAACGAAAATAGCGCGTAGTTTCAGAGATTTTATTTATAAAACAAGTCATAATTATCGTAGTTCTAGAGTATTTAAGTACATGTAACATACAAAAACTTTACATTTATCTCAATTTGTCAGTTGGTTTATCGATAATTTTTTTAGAGAAGGCGCGACGGGTCAAGGGGTGCGTGCGTATTAACCGTCGACGTTTAGAGGTTAGAATATCAACGAAACAAAAGTTGGAGCGCACGCGCCAACGGAAAAACTATTAACAGAGGACCTGCGCAACGCGTAAGAAGTAAACGCCCGCGCAGCGTAGGTCGCAAACGTTATAACGCCCGCGCAGCGCAAGTCGCAAACGTTATAACGCCCGCGCAGCGTAGATCGCAAACGTTGTAACGCCCGCGCAGCGTAGATTGCAAACGTTATAATGCCCGCGCAGCGTAGGTCGCAAACGTTATAACGCCCGCGCAGCGTAACTTGGACATGTTTTAACATCTGAAGGTGTTATAACGTTCGCGCCTACTAGAAAACTTTTTGGGCCTTGACGCCGTCGCGCCGACAGCGATCGGTGAAACGTCAACGTGATGTGGATCAAGAGGGCGCGTCGACGCCCGCTCGATTTCGATGGCGCGAAATAAATCTTAACGTAATTTTGATTATAACAGCTACGGAAATAAATATGGAGCAGCGCAAATTGCGCCACCCCGTATATTGAGTGGACATAGAAAAACTAACCTAAAAATACAAAAATAAACTAATTATTGTCTTATTTTACATAAAAAAATTTACACTAAAATGGAATGTAAATAATGGAAGAACGTCGGCCGGTCGATACACATACAGGGTGGTCTTAGAGTCATGGACGTATAAGTTTTTTTTTCGAGTAACTGGAGATTTTGTCCGGGAATTTTTTGGCGCCACCCCGTATTGTGGCCGCCGACGAAATTAACCGATGAGACCCTATTGAGTGCGACCGTATGGCAGTAAAATTTTAACATTTCATAACCTCGTTAAATGACACTTTTGATCCATAATACAACTATTATAACCCTATTTTTTTTTATACACAACTAATCAAAAATAACACAACTCAGATCGTAATTTGAGTATTCTAGAGCAAGTTCGGCATTGAAGACGCATCACAATTCAATTGTTTACAGAAACACGACCCGCTATCCTTAAATCTTCTCGCCCGAAACCAACAACCGCCTCACCCTGGTCGTTTCGGTAGCTGCCCCTGTCACTGCTGACAGAATCGGCGATTGTGGTTGGTGGTTTCGGGCGAGGAGGGGATAGAGCGGCGACCGTCATTGGTTTAGATGAGCACAAGTAAGCTACGCGGCGTGTTCACGAAGTCCCGTGTCAACAACACTTTGTATGATATAGGAATGTCAGAATAATATTTACATAAACATCTCTAGCTAGTAACATAGCTCGTAACTAATCTAGTTAGCGCAGTCATCGGGTTTTTGGAAAAAAAGTTGTGATCATCGCAACAGTCGTCGAGTGTTCTTGTTGTTATTGTTATCACTTTTAGACAGCCGTGTCGATCTTCTCGTCTTTCTTGATAGGCAGATCGTTGCCGTTGATGTATTCCTGGGACAGATGGGGGTTGTCGACGCCGTCACCGCTGACGCCGTCGTTGGGTGGATGGTCTCCTGTCGTGTAGTCAATGACGGTGGCGCCACCTACAACAAATAAAAGCTAACAAACGTCTGAGGCAAGTCAATGGTTTTGGCCACTATCAACATCCACGATTACAACCCCAAAAAAAAACAACAAAAAAAAAACATGCAACATGCCAGGATTTCTATGATGCGGAGAGCAACAACTACAAGACTTACCGCCGTCAACTTGCCTCGCGATTAGCTTTTATTTGCCCAATTATCGAGGGGAGGGGATAACAACGACAACAACAACAACCATCGCAATCAATTGCAGCCACTTGTTCTACTGGAGGGGGGGGGGGAGTTAAAGTTTTTGGAACTTACCGCTGAAGCACCATCTACCGGTCACTTTGGCGAAGATGAAGACGAAAACTATGAGGAGGATGACGAGGACGGCGACGATAATCCCCAAGATGCCGCCGATGCCCAAGTGCAACCCTGCAAAATTCATCGGGAGATTAGTGCCGGAAATCGGGGGAGAAAGTGGTGAGGGCGCCACCTACCCGACAACCTTTCGTGCAGAAATTTCTGAAAACCTTCAAAGCAGCATGGAATTGAGAAAAAACCCGTTATAACATCCACAAGTAAAAGTGAAGAAAATTAAAGTTTCTACCCTTAACTAGTACCAACCTTCAGGCTCTGGACTCGTCGAAATTTTGATGACGTAGTCCTGACTCCCCATGTCGTTGTAGGCTCTCAACACGTATTGCGTTTCGGTGTCGTGCTTGTTGATGGCCGCGATCCTAAGAGTCACGTTGTATCTTCCGTTGCCCTAAAATTTCGAGGTTAAAATAGTTGTTTCGTGAAATTGAGGAAGTTACCAAATCTTTGGCGGCTTCTGCCTCAATCCGGCCGCTTTGATCGTTGTTGCCTTCTTTGATCCGCTCACTCCCTATGTCCCATTCAATTTGAGGTTTGGGGTTGGCCTCGATCGGAACAGTAATAGTTCCGGGATGGCCGATGATGTATCCGAACCTGTCGATCTCCCCTTGAGGCAACGGTGCATCTACAAAAATTCCATCAAACGAAACTCCCCCACGAGATTGTCGAAACTCACATTTGACGTCGAGTTGACGTTGGGTTTCCGCTACGCCGTTAGGGTACGCGGGATGGTACGCGACGCACCTCAAATGTTTACCGTTATCGGACGCTTGCAGGATCCTCGTCAAGTTTTGCAGTTTCGACTGCAAGTTCTCTTTGGCCAAATCGATGACTGTCGGCATACTCAATCCGTCCCTGTACAAAGGTTCGTCGTCCAAAAACCAACTGATGTTGGCCACAGGTCGTCCGTCTTTCACTATACAAGAAGCTTGGAGAACGTCGTTGATTTTGTAAACCCTCAAGGAGTCGGTGCCGCGACTCAAATCAAGTTCGGGAAGTCGCGGTGCCCCTTAAAAAAAAAATTCGTAACTCATTGCCGTTAAATTTACGAAAAAATCTAATTACTCGCAATGATTAGTTGCATGGTTCCTACTGATTCGTTGGGTTCAGTTTCGATGCCCAACATGCAGTTGATGGGTCCGTTGTTCCTGTCGCTGACGCTGTTTATCGTAAAGCCGCACTGGCCGGCGCTCAAACCTCGACCCGAGTAACTCACCTGAAATTTACGGTGAGAAACAAAGAGATTTAGAGAAAAGAAACTTACGTCGGGATACGATAACTTGGCGTTTAAGTTGAGGGGTTTCATCCCTTGAATTTCGACACGACAATACTGCAAGGGAACTCCAACCCGGCACATTACGGTCACGTTCTGTCGAGGCATCACCAGGACCTCCCGAGGTTCCACCTCCACTTGGGCGCAGAAACATTCTGAAAATCAACCAAAAATTAGACTTTTACAACGAAATTCAATGGGGATGATGGTAATTTTTCGTAATCAAACAACAGGAGTTACGTGGATTTAAAAATTGCTGCAACCACGGCCAAAATTTCCGTTGAACTGGGAGAATTGGGGAGTTTTCCGGTTTCAAGGTCAAATGTTCAAAATGGAGGTGGAAATCCCGCGACCATCGCGATCGATTCTGTTGGTTTTTGCGGTCGACCCCTACGATTTTGGGGTCAATCAGTCGTTTCGTCGCTTAAATTCTGTCGGATTTCGTAAGGGTGATTTTCGGTCGGTTTGTATTATTCAAGTAAAAGCGCCGCAACAACCGGCATAGAGTTGGCGGTGAAAGCCCCGACGTAAATCCGGGAGGTGCTGGGAACGGGCGTCGGGCGACAAGTGAGCGTCGCGACGCTACGAAGGTGGCTCGCGTTATCCATCATGTGTGCGTGTCACCTGCAGCCGTCTGTTTATTCAGCTGTTTTCTGCGAATTTACACCGGAATTTCGACGGTAGTCCCGTTTCCATTCGAGCGAACACCTAGCAGCACTTAGGAAACGGAAATAAATCTAAATGGTCATAAAATATTATATATCGAAACTCCATAAAGCGTCCGGGAGATTTAACGCGTGTAGTGATTTAGAGGATCAATAAGCTAGATGGCGCTTTTATCGTTTATTAAAAGCGAGATCGATCAAGGAGAGTGAGGGATCCAGGACCGGCTTCGTCGGATTGATCGTCGATTTCGAAACTTCTCACTGTGTTTTTGCGATTTTTAATAAAAAACTTCAGCGCTTATAGGAAAAGTTGTGTCTAGTTTTATGTGCGGAGGATGTTGCGGAGCACCTGCCTCCCCTTCGCTCCCACCCCCTTTCCAAAGCTTTCAAACAATTTGCGCTCGAAGGAAGACGACGCCGGAAATGCGACCAGGCGACTCGAAAAGACCAAACGATAATTGATATACGGAACGTACTGTTAGCGGTTCCGGCCACGAAACAAAGCCATTCTCAATCGAATTTGTTGAATCGAATTCGAGAATTATCATTTTATGTTTATGGAACGCGCAAGCTGTGTCTGTTAGATACCCGGAAGGCTTTCACCATTGAAGCTTCGCGAAATCGACGGCCGGCCAGAACGAAAACAGTGGGCGAAAAGAACAATCGAAGCGTGGCAATGGGATGAAGGGAATATTGGCAGAACGGAAAAACGAGCAACGTGATCACGAGCTGACTGCCGGAGTTTCGCAGATACGGTAATTGTTTTCGGTTCGGGACGGAAGATTAGAGGATTACCGCGAAAATTCGCAATTGAACAATTGAATTATCGCACAAATCTTCGGTCGACTACCAGAGAATTTCGCATTCGTCTAAGAAACATTTAAGAGTAAGTTCTTGAACCACGAAATGCATCTACACAGCGCTAGGAGACAAAATTGTTGATTCAAGGTCAAATGTTCAAAATGCACGTAGAAATCCGGGGACGGTTGCGATTGACTTTGGTAGATGTGGGAAACAACCCCTACGTTTTTTGATCCAATCGCATGCCCCCGTCGCCAATTATCGCCCAAACATTTATTGCAAAAAAAAAATTACGTTGGAAATTTTGCTGGGCGCTCGGGACGCCTGAGAAGTTCGCATTTGACTAAGAAACATTCAGGAGTGAGTTCTTGAACCACGAAATGGCATCTACACAGCGCAAGAGACAAAATTGTTGATTCAAGGTCAAATGTTCAAAATGGACATAGAGATTCGGGGATGATTGCGATTGATTTTGTTAGGTGTCGCGAATAACCCCTACGTTTTCTGGTCCGATCGGATGCCCACGTCGATAATTATTGCACAAAAATTTATTGCGAAAAAGAAATTTTACGTTGGAAATTTTGCTGGGCGCTCGAGCGTTCCCACGAACCTTGCGGCATTTGTAGGTATGTTGGCAACTTCCGGCCCATATCAATTATCCTGGTTACGGGGGCCGAATGGGTCTTGCCCTCCCGGTTTAATTAGTTCGTTTTGTAGATATAATTATGCGGTCGGACCGGGATTACCGCCCGGAACCGCCTCAATTCTCTAATTGCCGTCGCACCGTTCGCGTTCCTCCATCTGGAAAAGTGCACGTTCAAACTTGAGGCGAGATTCAAGTTGTTAGAAAAATCCGCATTCAAACTAAATTTAGTTTGGTAAAGCGGGACGATTAGAGAGTCGACCGCCAACTCCCTTGTCTTGTCTCTACAACCGCCACCTCGCCTCCATTCTTGTTTTATTGTCTTTATCCCGTGGAAATTAAGCCAACATAAACTTTGTCGGGAGTTATTAGGGGTAACTGGAGCCGAAGCGAAACTCACCACCACCACTCGACTTTTCCAGCTCTTAGCCAGAACGAGTCGGGTAGCTAAGTTGCCATTAATTTTACCGGCGACCAAAAATACGGCGACCGAACCGTTAGCGGAGAGTTGCCGGCTACAAAGCACCTCAAGGGCGGGAGCTAACAAACAGCAGACTTTTAGGGGTGAGTTTTGCCACCCCCAATATTCATATTCATATTGCAGAAAACCACGTGCGTGTCGTAGATTAATCTTTAAAAACTCTTCTTTCATAATTATTGGGGTTGATTTAGGGGTCGCAGCAAAATCTCGAGGGGTAGTTAAGAACATTAACCGAGCTTAACTTTGGCGAGAAATCGAGTTTCACGCCACGTCGTCGCTTAAAACGCAATTAAACACGTGTTTCGTTGCGCGGTCCTAATGCCGACTCCCCATTTTTCCTCCCCCAACTGACTCCCCTATTGTTTACGCGTTTGGATCGTCGTTTTTTTTCTCCCTGCCATACGGCCCTCTCTCATCGTTATTCCGGATGGCGCCGCATCACCGACAATACCCGAACAAAGTAATATCGAATAAACGACCCTTTCAAACTATCGAGTTTCATTTGTTTAGGGATATCCTTAAGACTCCCGTGTGGGCTTACCCGAAATCCCATCATACTTTCTCGTCCGTGTAGGGGAGGATCGATTGGATAAGGAGATACAACGCAGAGGGTTGGATCAAGAAAGAAGTGGATGAATTACTGAGGTGTCTCGGAGGTATTGCCACCCTTAAGGAGGAGTGCAACTTTGGACCCTCCATCAGTAAAGTAGATTAATTTTATATGTACAAGACCCCTCTGTAATTGGAAAAATCTGTACTCCTCCCCCCAAAAAACGTAAAAAAAAAGAAAAAATGAAGATTAAAATGATTTTACTCCTGTTCCTGAACCCCTCGTCTAAATCTTCTTTACTAACGACTCTCCCTTGGCTACTGTTTTTTGCGGCCGGGTCAGATAACGCTATGACGTCCTGTCTGCAGTCGGGGTTGGTTATCTGGCGTCGGTGGCGTCGCACACCTAGTAAACACACCGTTGCAAACAGCTCAATAAATTGAATAAGAAACTTTTCAGATTTTTGTCCGAATAAATCACGACTAAGCACCGAAGAGATTTATATCGTATAGAAGGGGACACATAGAACGTCGAATGGCAAAGAAGTCGTTATCGACCACACACACACACAGACAAACATCCTATCTATCGGACCAGGACCGGATCGCAATTAATCGTTCGATTCGCCCAAATTCGCCACATTTCCAACTTCCGCCTCATATTTCGCCCCTCAGCCAATGTATAATTCATGGGTCTAGTTCTCTGGCGATTTATGGTTTCCGAGGTAAACAAAACTTTCGCGATCGCTCCAGGATCAACATATTTCAGGCGTGCCAACCTAAAACCGGACGATAACTGCGAGGCCAATTGACACGATTTTCCTCTAACAACCGACGGGGGAAGAAAATTGCGCAGAAATACGGCCAATGGAGATCGTGGAAATCTTTTACGACATTTCGACCCTTTCCGGAAACAGTAGCGTGCTTCACAGCCAATAAAAGAAACAAATTGTTGTTTCAAGGTCAAATGTTCAAAATGGAGATACAAATCTGGCGATAGTTTTGATTGATTTTGTTAGGTGTTGCAAATCATCCCTACGTTTTTTGAACTGATGGAGTGTTTATGTCGCCCATTATAGCCCAAACATTTATTGCAAAAAAAATTATGTCGGTACTATTGGCAGCTAAGCATGGTAACGTTTCTCGGCAGCTTCCTCGAAAACATTAATGACAGTCAATGGTACCAACATAATAGTTACTAGAAATATTTGGCCCTATCGCCTCATTACTACTCATTACGGTACCTCGGTTTAATAACTTTGTTTGGCAGACAGTAGTTCGTTCCAACTGTCTTGAGCTTTCTCAGTTGCGTTATTGGGGTAAAAATTGGGGGATGATAGCGCCAGCCGCTCTGGATTCCGGCTATTAATCTTGGCACCCTCCCGGGACTTCATACCTAATTATTTTACTACATAACACCGCCGCCGGATTGCTCTTCTAAATGTTGATTTATCTCCAAGTGACACGGCACAGGCCGAACTTTCGGCCTCAAAACTTTTATAATTGCACGTTAATAATTCGGGTCTCCCCCCATGAAAGTTTGCCTTTTGGAGGAAACCTCCTGCTTTTTTTCGCAACTTAACGTTCCGTTGATTGCCTCCAATAACAGGTCCCGTTGTTGCCGGTAATTGGGAGTGTTTTTTTACCTATCTCTGTCTTTCTATTCAAGAATGATGGCGTGATTGTTGATGTAAAGACGACGTCTTTGATTTAAATTCGACGAATTTTTTTTGATGAAAAATAACGTCGCGACGCTATTGATGGCCGGACTGGAAGCTCGCAAACCAATTAATTCGGTTTAATGCCGTCCATCAAATAATGGCGCGCAAAATTGGGGTCGTAAATAAAAGACCAGAAATGAACAGCCGACAATCAAAGGGACGATTAGAGAAATTTTGAACTAAAGACATTTGTCGAGTATATAAAAAAAAATTTTTAAGACCCCACGAGGGGTCTCTGGTCATTTTTAAATTACTGAAAAGTTTTTTGGCGTAATTAAAAAAAAGTTGCAAAAGGTTAAATCTAAAGAAAACTTGTTGTAGACCCATCAACGCCCATTTTAGCAGTTTTCTTAATTTTCTACAAACAGTGTCGCCTTCTCACCCTTCTTGATATTACAAGTTTTTTTTTTAAGTTGCCACTCAAGCATCCTAACGACGAAATCTGCAGCTCTGCCCCGTTTCGCCAGTAAATTCTTCCTACCTGACTGCCAGACTGTTTCTCGCCCCCTCGATTCCATTTCTATTCACGTCTGAATCTCGCCTGCCTCATCAACGCTAATATGATTTAAACACGGCAACGCAGCCGAAAACACTCGTAAAAGTGAACGAGGGGGCACGCAAAACAATCGACATTCGCATTACACTCTTACATAATTTCGACGTCCATCGATGACGTCGCAAAAAGACGCACGTGACGTCGAAAGTCTTCCCCTCCCCCAATTTCCGGTCTTTCCCCCGTTATTGCAACGTAATTACCAAGAAGACGCGACGTCCCCGAAAAGCCGGTAATTAAAGGACGAAGAACGGCCCGCGACCGGATCCCAGGTGGCGGCGGTCGGGGCCGCCGCCAACTGAGACGGCTCGATATTTCTACGTTTAAATAAACATTAGGGACGGAATGGGCGACGAAAGCCGAAAAAAATTTTTAAACTTAAAATCTAGAGAGACATGAATAATAGGTAATTATTGTCCCATCTCTAATTCTTTGGAGTGGAGCGAGACGATTTTTGTCTAGAAATTTGGAAAAATTTCAACACCGAAGCAGAAATCAATTGCCGGAAACGGTACCATACTAGACGGCCAATAAAAGGAACAAATTGTTGTTTCAAGGTCAAATGTTCAAAATGGAGATACAAATCTGGCGATGGTTCCGATCGACTTTGTTAGGTGTTGCAAACAATCCCTACGTTTTTTGAACTAATAGAGTGTTCGCGTCGCCAATTATTTCAAAATTACCTTAACATCCCACTTCTGACGCAACCTGTTTAAGCGAATAGTGGGCGAATCAGCCCCCAACTATCTTTTCGCTTCCCTCTGAGCTACTTACGCTTAAAACTCTGCTTGCAACAATAGTTATTAACGTCGTAATTTTTGTTTTGTTTAACAATTTAATTTGAAACGTCCCGACGCCGAATATTTGGATGAAGTCAAAAACCAATTTCGGCCCGCGTCGTGATTCATTGGGTATTAGCATGGGATTTATTGGAACGCGCGGCCGGAATTAATAGGACGGTTTTATTTGTTAATTTCGAAGATTTATGGAGACTGTTGTTTATTTTTTATTTTTGTTTTGCTCCTTTTTATGAAGTTTTTCGCCGTGTTGCGGGATTAACTCGTCGGTTAAACCGACGAGAGCGGGGAAAAATCCGACGGACGACGCCTCCAAGAGATCATCCCCCGCCAGCCCTAATTATACAGTTTGCACATAAATAAAGAAGCGGCGTCACTAGTTATTCGCTTATCTTCGGCTTAATTACGGCAACTCGATTATTACCGTCTTTATTACCGGCTACGTTGTTCTTATCTAACGAGGCTGCCGCAAACTATGACCCCCCAACCGATTCCTCGATCACCTGGGCTAAAGTGAGTCGGCAGACAGGTGGCAACTTGACAGTTGACGTCGATAACCTTGAAAATTTGTCATTTCGCTGCCAACTAAACAAAAATAACAACAAAAGTATCTAGGAGTCTCTTTTGGCGTTGGACCGTAAAGTTAGTTTCGACTCGGGGTCGCATGTAGGAGAGGGGCTAAAACCGGAAGCGACGCAAGTTAAGGCTATTAGACGTAATGCAGTAAAAGCTCCTGTTCGCCGTTCCGAAGAGCCACTTACTCCTCATACAGGGAGAAAAATAAAAAATGTTGTCGACGACGGCGCGTCCTTTGGAACAACCCTCTGGAACGACTGTCTTATTTCTCGAGCGATTTTTTTTTTTTGGCAAAATGAGGCGAGAAAGTGCATATTTTACCGAGTGAGCAAAGCCGTAAGTGGCTAAATTCGCCCCCCTCCCCCCCATTCCCCATCGTTCTCGACGAAGTACTTCTCTGTTTTTCTCGTCCCGCGGATGAGTGGAGAGCCACTGATTTATCTCATTACATCCGAGATAGATGCGAAAAGCGTGTGGAGCCCCCCGACTAGTTCCGGTGACAAATAAACGTCCGTTCCAGATAAATAGACGAATCAATTCCTTCCCTTCTCTCTCTTCGATAAATAAATAATCCCCGCAAAAAATAAATAAATAAAAAATAAAAAGGGAAGAAACGCGAATTTTTTTAAACGAATCAATTCCTCCTCTTTTCTTTCTTCAACAAATAAATAAATAATCCCCGCTAAAAAAAATAAAATAAAAAAATAAAGGGCGGGAGTAACACGAGTTTTCTTCTCAGTCATCACGATCGAGTCGGGTTTCCTCCCCTATTTTGTTGCGTTTTCGTCCGTTGCTGGCGCGGCTCATATTTGCATTACAAATTCCCGTCAGGAACGTTTTCCTTTTGTCTCGATACGGAAGAGGTTCGACGGGCGACGAGGCTCTTTAAAAAATATCGCGCTGTTCCGCGCCGTAAAAGCCCGTAATAAATCCGGGACGCTTTTCCCGGAAGAAGACAATAGGGGAATCTTTTAAATTAAAATCGAAGCCTAATTGCAAAATCGATGGGATTCCGGCTAATCGAGTCGTCGGTTATGAGGGGGAGACGGAAATTCACTCCGCCACCCACCGCCGTTCGGATTACAATAATTCGATCGTTTCGGGGAGGGTGGCGAATTTTTTTTTTCCACCCCTCAAAACGTTTCGTTTTGAGTGCCATTGTGCGGGGAAAAAACTACAATTGTTGGAGTGAAAAGCGGTATTTTCGACGGAATTTAACAAACGAACGAGTTATTAGTTGGAAATTTGAAACGTTTGAGTGGGCAATAGTTGGCTGGTCAAATTTTCGAGTAAAACGTTGTTCAATATTGTGTGGCTGCTTACAGAGACAGATTTATTTTCATAAAAACGACACTAACAATGTAAAATCGCAACTTTCTCACTAAAAGTCCCCGCCAAACATTTTATAGAGCATCAAGTAGCGCCTGCTTTTGTCCATTAGGAAAAAAATTGTCCTTGTCTAAATTTTATTTGTTAATTTTTTTTTGATTTTTCTTTTAAACCACCTAGCCAATTTTGGAACTGGTCATAAATCTAAAAATTTAAGGTGTAGAATTTTTTTTTATAACTCCCTCACTAAATGTCCTATCTAAACGTTTTATACATGATCAAGTAGCGGATATTCTTCTTCATTAGAGAAAAAATTGACGTTGTTTAAGCTTCACTTGTTAATTTTTTATGATTTTTTCTAATATAGCCAATTTTTGAACTGGTCATATTTTTATCAATTTGAGGAGTAGGAAAAAAATTCTTAACTCCTTTACTGAAAGTCCCAGCCAAACATTTTAGATAGCATCAAGTAGCGCATGCTTTTGTCCATTAGGAAAAAAGAAATTGCCGTCTAAATTTTATTTGTTAATTTTGTAGAATTTTTCTTTTAATATATCTAGCCAATTTTTGAACTGGTCATAAATCTATGAATTTAAGGTGTGAAAAAGAAAATCATAACTCCTTCACTGAATGTCCTATGTAAACGTTTTATACAGGATCAAGTAGCGGATATTCTTCTTCACTAGAAAAAAAATTGTCGTTGTTTGAGCTTTATTTGTAAATTTTTATGTATTTTTCTAATATAGCCATTTTTGGAACTGATCATATTTCTATCAATTTTAGGAATAGGAAAAAAATTCTTAACTCCCTCACTAAATGTCCTACCTAATGTTTTATACAGGATCAAGTAGCTGAGATTCTTCTCCATTAGACAAAAAATTGTTGTTATTTAAGCTTCATTTATTAATTTTTTACGGATTTTTCTAATATAGCCAATTTTTGAACTGGTCATATTTCTATCAATTTGAGGAATAGGAAAAAAATTCGTAACTCCTTCAATAAAAGTCCCAGCCAAACATTTTATATAGCATCAAGTAGCGCATGCTTTTGTCCATTAGGAAACAAATTGTCGTTGTCCAAATTTTGTTTGTTAATTTTTTTTTTCATTTTTTTTTTTAAATACCTAGTCAATTTTGGAACTGGTCATAAATCTAAAAATTTAAGGTGTGAAATTTGTTTTTATAACTCTCTCACTAAATGTCCTATCTAAACGTTTTATACAGGATCAAGTAGCGGATATTCTTCTTCATTAGAGAAAAAATTGACTTTGTTTAAGCTTCACTTGTTAATTTTTTATGGTTTTTTCTAATATAGCCAATTTTTGAACTGGTCATATTTCTATCAATTTGAAGAGTAGGAAAAAAATTCTTAACTCCTTTACTAAAAGTCCCAGCCAAACATTTTATATAGCATCAAGTAGCGCATGCTTTTGTCCATTAGGAAAAAAAAAATTGCCGTCTAAATTTTATTTGTTAATTTTTTAGAATTTTTCTTTTAATATACCTAACCAACTTTGGAACTGGTCATAAATCTAAGAATTTAAGGTGTGGAAAAAAAAATCGTAACTCCCTCACTGAATGTCCTATGTAAACGTTTTATACAGGATTAAGTAGCGGATATTCTTCTTCACTAGAGAAAAAATTGTCGTTGTTTGAGCTTCATTTGTAAATTTTTTATGTATTTTTCTAATATAGCCATTTTTGGAACTGATCATATTTCTATCAATTTGAGGAATAGGAAAAAAGTTCTTAACTCCCTCACTAAGTGTCCTATCTAAATGTTTTATACAAAATCAAGTAGCTAATATTCTTCTCCATTAGACAAAAAATTGTTGTTATTTAAGCTTCATTTATTAATTTTTTACGGATTTTTCTAATATAGCCAATTTTTGAACTGGTCATATTTCTATCAATTTGAGGAACAGGAAAAAAATTCGTAACTCCTTCAGTGAAAGTCCTAGCCAAACATTTTATATAGCATCAAGTAGCGCATGCTTTTGTCCATTAGGAAACAAATTGTCGTTGTCCAAATTTTGTTTGTTAATTTTTTTTTCATTTTTTTTTTAAAATACCTAGTCAATTTTGGAACTGGTCATAAATCTAAAAATTTAAGGTGTAAAATTTTTTTTTATAACTCTCTCACTAAAGGTCCTATCTAAACGTTTTATACAGGATCAAGTAGCGGATATTCTTCTTCATTAGAGAAAAAATTGACGTTGTTTAAGCTTCACTTGTTAATTTTTTATGGTTTTTTCTAATATAGCCAATTTTTGAACTGGTCATATTTCTATCAATTTGAGTAGTAGGAAAAAAATTCTTAACTCCTTTACTGAAAGTCCCAGCCAAACATTTTAAGTAGCATCAAGTAGCGCATGCTTTTGTCCATAAGGAAGAAAATGGTCGTTGTCCGAATTTTCTTTGTTAATTTTTTATGATTTTTCTTTTAATATACCTAGCCAATTTTGGAACTGGTCATAAATCTATGAATTTAAGATGTGGAAAAAAAAATCGTAACTCCCTCACTGAATGTCCTATGTAAACGTTTTATACAGGATCAAGTAGCGGATATTCTTCTTCACTAGAGAAAAAATTGTCGTTGTTTGAGCTTCATTTGTTAATTTTTTATGTATTTTTCTAATGTAGCCATTTTTGGAACTGATCATATTTCTATCAATTTGAGGAATAGGAAAAAAATTCTTAACTCCCTCACTAAATGTCCTATCTAAATGTTTTATACAAAATCAAGTAGCTAATATTCTTCTCCATTAGACAAAAAATTGTTGTTATTTAAGCTTCATTTATTAATTTTTTACAGATTTTTCTAATATAGCCAATTTTTGAACTGGTCATATTTCTATCAATTTGAGGAATAAGAAAAAAAATCTTAAATCCTTCACTGAAAGTCCCAGTCAAACATTCTATATAGCATCAAGTAGGGTATGCTTTTGTCCATTAGAAAAAAAAATTGTCGTTGTCCAAATTTTGTTTGTTAATTTTTTCTGACCGACCTTTGACACGTAACTAATTCAATTTCGCACACAGCTCCTCTTTTAGTTACGAAATAAACGTTTCGCAATTTTATTATTACAATGCCGGAATTGAAAGCGTAACCTTTTGTTTGCGACGTGAACCAGCGATTGTTTAATGTTTATCACCTCTTTTTCCGTTTTGCTCTATATTGTTGCCGATTTCATCGATGATGTGTTGAACTAGAATTTTTCCTTTTTTTTCTTTTTGGTAAAATTTCCCATTTCCATCTCTCGACGTGAAAGATTTGCCATTTCCCTAACGTCTGGTTATAGATATTTTATTAAATCTACATATATCACGGCCGGTTTCCCCTCTCTCGAGGCGATAGTGTGAAAATCGCAAATGCCATTTCTCGAACGTCAGTACTGTGCGGTTTTTCATATTTCATACGGTCGGGCAAGTTAAACCGATATTAAAATATACTTAACCCTCGAGTTTTACACGCGTTTTAAGATTAAAACCGCGCGATTTATCGACGGCCGTAAATCCGACGATAAAGTACTGTGACGTGTTCGGGCAATTTGTGGCCAACAATCGACATAATTTCGATTATTTATCGTTAGCCATTTAATTGCAAACCGACACGAAAACCCCAATCCCCGTTTGGTCACGGTACATGCCCCCCACAATGCCTCAATGACAGAACTGCAACAATAAAAAGTCTAAAAAATAAGATAACAAAGAAAAAAATTTAAAATTGAGCAAAATGTTCAAATCATTGTTTCCACGTTTTCATTCTATGGAAAGATCGCCTTTTACGGCCCGTCAAAGTCTCAGCGTATGGGACCCTGTTAAAATTTTTCGGGCATTATAGATTTTCCGCGCGGTCCCAAAATAAAACGGGCGATAAATCGAGAACGCTTTGCACAATTGAGTCTAAAATGGTAGGGTGTGTTCCAGGCAATCGTAGAAACTGGATAAACTTTAATTTTTTTCGATAGCACCATTTTGAACTTTTTACAAATTTAGGTCTTCTCCTTGTTTAATATGGCCAAATTGCATCGTTACTCATTTTTTAATGGCAAAACGACACAAAAAAACCCAATTCCTCGTTTAGTAACGGTTTTTGCCAACCTCTTCGATCCCCCGAAACTCCCCCAGGCCGACACCCGAAAGACACGCATGAACAGCCGTTTGCGAGTCACGGTTCGCTGCATCAGTTGTAATTCACTAATTACGTCTGTTTACATCGCTATCAATACGGGTCGTACATCATGTGCGAGTTGGTGTTGACACCTATTGAATGGAGGAGGGTATTCAAACGGGGGTCTGCTGATAGCAATGGAGGCAGGAGGTGAAACGGGCGACGGATTCAACTCCCCCCAACATCCCTCCCATCGACTCTATATGTATATACGCGCATCTATAAATAACAACGAGGGCGATTATCGGTTAGCAAATACCGAACGTACAGAAACAATTTATGGATAGTTTGTGGATAATGTTAAGTGTGCCGCCGCACATATTAATTGTACACAAAAGACCTATTGGCGCGGAGAACCCAGCGAAAAATTTACGGCCGACTGCGTTCCTCCAAGGTAGCTAAGCATAGGATTTTGAGCCAGAACCCGCATAGCTACACTACTGACCGGACGAAAGTTTGTTCAGATAATTACAAAACGGGAAAACGTCGAAACCATTTCCTCGCTCCGACGTTCTTTGTGCCCCAACTTTAACACTTGGCCTTCCATTTCTTTTCTTTTTTTTCAACTTCGCCGTCACTTCGCGAGTTTAAAGCGGCTTTGGGGTGGCCGGTCCGATGAGGGTTCCGTTCTGCACGCCGCTCACGTTTTCAATGAAATAGAAGTTGTTAAGTGAACTTCTATTAGGGTTCATTCGACACTCTCGGCTCGCGTGTACGGATGTTTGTCGAAAGCGATGGCCAAGGGAGAAAGATGGAACGAGAAGGTGGCTCGGTAGAGACGAGAAATCGGTTTTTCAGGTTGTACCGTACGTACGGCTTTATTAAATCCGACGGCCAAAGCGAGGATTTTGCGGATGGACCAGCTGCGACGGCCGAGACGCGCAGAATAAACAAACGAACGACGACCGTCCAGGAGATGGCAGGCGAATAGAGCCGCCCGAAACCGAACCGTACAACGACAATAAAATATCCTCTAGTACGACGTCAAGATTACCTCCTTATTTTTGTTACGACACCCACTTACCTCTGAAAAAAATAAAACTATTGCAACTTTCTCAAACAAAAAAAAAAAAAAAATTAAGTTGACTGTAAGTAGTGGCTTGCTTTCGTAGCTACGCCTTCTGGTAATCGCGGTTGCTTCTAGCCTCTAACTTATCTCATAACTTTTTCCTTGTAGCTTCGATGTGGCGTCACGCGACTGAACAAAAAGCGGATCGTCTTTGATTTACGGCCAGTTCTGTCTTTTTATTGCTTTCCATCAAAATCCCTTATCGTCAAATTTATTGAATGCTAAGTCCGCACATGGAATAATATAATTTTTAATCGTTTTCCCGTTTCAATTTTATGGAAGGATCGACTTTTACGGCCCGTCAAAATCCCAACACATGAGACCATGTTAAAATTTTTCGTGCATTATAGATTTTCCCTTCGGTTCCAAAATTAAACGGACGATAAATCAAGAACGCTATGCACAATTTAGTCTGAAATGGTAGGGTGTGTTCCAGGTAATCGTAGAAACTGGACAAACTTTAAATTTTTTTGATAGCACCGTTTTGAACTTTTCACAAATTTAGGTCTGCTGCGCGCCTAATATGGCCAAATTGTAAGTTTTGACGCAACCTTGTTCAAATTTGTAGCATTTTCTTTAGGTAACGGTTTAATAAAGCAATAAATTAAGCAAACTTACAATTTTGGGAAATATTATTTCCTCACAAGTAAATAATTTTAACCTCAGAATAAACATCCCCCGGGCTGTTAAGTTCAAAATAATAGTTTTTACTTTTAACTAGTTTTTAAATCACCACCAGTTAATTTTTTTACGATACGATCATTTCGAACTTGCGGGAATTTTCGATCGATTGACACAAAAATAAAAAGGTGGTACAAATCAAGAATGCAATGTACAGTCAAGTTGAAAATAACAGGGTGTATTCCAGGCAGTCGTAGAAACCGGACACACTTTAAATTTTTTCGATAGCACCGTTTTGAACTTTTCACAAATTTAGGTCTGCTGCGCGTCTAATATGGCAAAATTGTAAGTTTTGACGCAACCTTGTTCAAATTTGTAGTGTTCTCTTTAGGCAACGGTTTAATAAAGCAATAAATTAAGCAAACTTACAATTTTGGGAAATATTATTTCTTACAAGTAAATAATTTTATTCTCAGAATAAATATCCCCCAGACTGTTAAGTTCAAAATAATATTTCTTACTTTTAACTAGTTTTTAAATCACCACCAGTTAAAATTTTTACGATACGACTATTTCGAACTTGCGGGAATTTTCGATCGATTGACACAAAAATAGGAAGGTGGTACAAATCAAGAACGCGATGTACAATCAAGTTGAAAATGGCAGGGTGTATTCTAGGCAGTCGTAGAAACCGGACAGACTTTAAATTTTTTCGATAGCACCGTTTTGAACTTTTCACAAATTTAGGTCTGCTGCGCGCCTAATATGGCTAAATTGTAAGTTTTGACGCAACCTTGTTCAAATTTGTAGTGTTCTCTTTAAGCAACGGTTTAATAAAGCAATAAATTAAGCAAACTTACAATTTTGGGAAATATTATTTCCTTACAAGTAAATAATTTTATTCTCAGAATAAACATCTCCGGGCTGTTACGTTCAAAATAATAGTTCTTACTTTTAACTAGTTTTTAAATCACCACTAATTAAAATTTTTACGATACGACCATTTCGAACTTGCGGAAATTTTCGATCGATTGACACAAAAAGAGAAAGGTGCTGCAAATCAAGAACGCAATGTACAATCAAGTTGAAAATGACAGGGTGTATTCTAGGCAGTCGTAGAAACCGGACATACTTTAATTTTTTTCGCTAAAATTGTTTTGAACTTTTGACCCAAATACGGCACGAAATAATTTTTTACGTAATGCTTCAATCGAATTGTGATTAAATTTTGGTACTAGAACCGATTCACATTGCTGGTGCTTTGAAAAGTCAATTTTCGCCACCTCGCAGCAGAATGTTGCTTGAAATAAAAAGTTGACGCCTATCCATCAACATAATTGCTAATGGCCACTGATGTTATATAAACGTGTTTTAAAGTGCCAGTCGAGTTTCTTGTTATAAGTGGCCAAGTGAACCCCGAGTTGAGAGCCGAACGGTCAGACGATTTATCTTCCGCTGTCCCGGTAACTGACCGATCGTAGTTGCAATGTTCTACTTTCAAGCATAAAGTCGTGCAAGTCTCGTATTGCCCGTTTTTGCGTCCATACACCACCCGTCCGGACTTTTCCATCAATAAGCCTCGATTCGGGTGCGAAATATATTAAAGTTTTTCTCCACTCTCGTCCGATGATTTTCCACATGACGTCGAACCCGACGGCGTTCGCTTCATTTCCTGCAAGTTCCCGGCCTTCCGTCTCCTTGATTCATTGCTTATGCCGCTTTCATCGCAACGACGCGTCAGAACCCCCATTAGCCGACCTCGGACGAAAAAAACCTCTCGGTGAAGACGCCCACGTTGCAGCACCTTCTACAATGTTTCACCATGTTGTGTCTATTATCGAAAATTGGATTCGAGTGTTGGGGGCACAATTTAAATTTCGTGCGGCACTGCTGAAAGCTTAAACTATGCACTAAGTGGTCGTTAATAAGTAACGAGGACTCGACGGCGGGTTGCGGTCTGTGTACCGTGCGAGCACTTAAAGAGGACACACAACGGATGGACGTTTTTCGCGGGATTTGCTCGCGCACAACACACGCCGAGATCTTTTCCTGCTAACGTCGTAAACAAGCGGCTTACGAGCCTCATCAGCCGAAGTGGAGGGATCAGTTTTTCTGGGGGGCGGACGTGATTTACGCGGCTTCTTGCCGCAGGACGCGACCGGAAGATTTAGCAAGTCGACGACAGACCCCGACAAACATCAATTTGGACATCGGACCGCAGATTAGGCCTCCGCATTAGCGATCATTTCTTGTCCCGGCACAAACAATTAGGTCGGAGGTACTTTCGGAGGTTTCAACTTTTGGCAAAATTAACGGTATTTGAGGAATTTTCGAAAAAAAGGGTGAAAGTTCAAAATTGGTTTAGAGAAAAAATGAAAGTTTCTGAAGGTTCCGGGAGTCGAAGTGATGCCTTGTATCAAATTTCAAACACTTATCTTCATTGAAACCGTAGCAGCGCCAGTTGCAGTATTGAAGCTGCTAACAAATGTACAAGGTATTGCAAAAGTTACGTTTTCTGTGGGCTTATATAACGTTGTGATCACTAAAGTAACAAATTGTTGGCTAACATACAGAAATATTAAAAAAAAATCGGATTATCAAAAATTGAAAAAAGAAAAAAAAATTTTCAAATTGGTCACAGAAGAAAAAATCAAATTTCTATCGACTTGGGGTGTATATCTGATCACATGTATTAATTTTCATACTGATAGTGATACTGAAACTCGATACAAGTATATTAGTACATGCGCAACTTTAAGCTATTGTTTCTATTAAAAGACGATAAGGCTTCAGAACTTCTTAAATATTACATTTAAAGATTATTTAATAAAAAAGCAATTATGTGCAGATGAAGACATTCAACAACAGTAAAACTATCGACAGTACGCCATGATCTGCCGATTACGCGGATTGATGGTTGACCGCCTGACTCTCCACACGTCTTTTGATGTTCTTGCCGCCCCTCTCGCGTCGAATTATTGCGGATTTGCGGTGAAAAGGGCAACCGAAAGAGCGCTCGAGGCAAAAACTCCTTGACCCTCGGCGTCGGGGTGCGACAACAACAACCGGGAAAAAAAAGGAAGGCAAAGCGGCTCTTTAACGAAAAAATGCCTCGGCCCGAAAACCGACTGTCGGGATTCCTTTGCAGATTTCCCGGCTTTAAATAAATAAAAGCCCATCACGTCCCCTCGCACGCCCCCTACTCCTTTTGGATTCCTGCACGGTTTCCCGGCCACCTCAATCCGTTTCAAATTCGTTCGATTCTTCGTGTTTTATCCCGTACGTGATTCTTGGGAAAGTCGCGCTTAAATCAACACGAAGTTCTCAATCACGGGAAAAGGGAATTATTAGAAGAGAATGGAGGGGTGCGGGGGATTTTGGGGAGAGTCCCGGACAATTTTCCGGGACGTTTCCCTTTTCTCGCTGTCTCGTAAATAATTCACGGCGTGCCAGGAGATCCAGCAACGATTAATGCGGGGATGCGGGATTAAAACGCAAAGTGTCGGAAATGCAAGCTGACATGACGGCAAACAGGTGGGGAAGCGAGAAAATCGTTAAATTATCTCGAATAAAACTGCGATCACAAGAGAAACCTCAATAGAACCACAAAATTACAAAAAGTTCAAAATGGCCGTATCGCAAAAATTTTAAATGACAGTAATTCAAAACACTCCCAAGAGCAACCCCTGTCATTTTGAACGTAACACTTCCCTAAATAATCATTCTGGAAATAATTTAGTTACGAAGGACCAAAATTTTCAAAAAATTTAAAATTGTTGAAATGCTGGCATAACAAGTTAAGTTACCAAAAACGACAATAATAAAATTTAAGTCAATTTGCTTCAAAAAATGCAATTTTGGTGAGTATAGGTCAAAATCCGCCAAAAGTTCAAAATGGTCCTATCGTCAAAATTTGAAGTTCCGCCAGTTCCTACAGTCTCCCGTCACAACCCCTCTCATTTTGGTCCGATTCGTGCGTCGCGCTTCCGTTTTGTAGCTCAAAAAATGCAACTTTGGTGAGTATAGATCAAAATCCGTCAAAAGTTCAAAATGGTCCTACCGCCAAAATTTAAAGTTTCTCCAGTTTCCACGGTCTTCTGTCACAACCCCTGTTATTTTGGTCCAATTCGTGCGTCGCACTTCCGATTTGTGGTTCAAAAAATGAAACTTTGCTGAGTTAGGTCAAAATCCGCCAAAAGTTCAAAATGGTCCTATCGTCAAAATTTGAAGTTCCGCCAGTTCCTACGGTCTCCCGTCATAACCCCTCTCATTTTGGTCCAATTCCTGCGTCGCGCTTCCGTTTTGTGGCTCAAAAAATGCAACTTTGGTAAGTATAAGTCAAAATCCGTAAAAGTTCAAAATGATCCTACCGCCAAAATTTAAAGTTCCTCCAGTTCCTACGGTCTTCTGTCACAACCCCTGTTATTTTGATCCAATTCGTGCGTCGCGCTTCCGTTTTGTGGCTCAAAAAATGAAACTTTGCTGAGTTGGGTCAAAATCCGCCAAAAGTTCAAAATGGTCCTACCGCCAAAATTTAAAGTTCCCCCAGTTTCTACGGTCTCCCGTCACAACCCCTGTCATTTTGGTCCAATTCGTGCGTCGCGCTTCCGTTTCGTGGCTCCTCCCCGCCCGGGTTTGAATATTATTTACTCCACTGAGCCACTCGCCTTCGTCCCCGCGATAATAAATCTCGAACGTCACTGTTCTTGCGTAACCCATTATTTTTGAATTTACTTCGGAGCTTACGTGACCGGAATCCAGCGACTCCAGTTGGGCGCCATTGAATAACGTTTCCCGGGCCGCGTTGATAATTTACCACCGTACGATCCGGATGAGCACAGAAAGACGAACTCTTGGACCGTGCGTTAATCAGAGAAGCGATTACGCTTTACCTGTTGGCGTCTTTGTGTTGCATTTTTTTTCTAAATTGGATCACTAGACCGACGTTGCGGATTAACAAGGGATTTGGTAGAGATGGGGTGGTGGTGGAAGGCGAGTTGCATGTAAAGCTCTCCTTTCAAAGTTTGCTGGGAGGGTCAAAGTTTAGGACGAGAACACTTCAATGGCAAAGGCAAGTTTCAAGTACCAAGAAAGAATGATGGGGATGTGGGAGTTGATCGTAAACAATCTCGCGTAATTCTCGGTTCTGTTCTGTATTGTTTGTTTGGTTTCGTTATGACGTCTCGAATAGGTAGTGAAGTTAAGCCGGGACCGTTTGTGTCATATCAATATAAATTTGATGCGATAAGCCAGAAGTGGGACAAAAGTTTTCGCATTAAAAGGAGGAACGCGAGCGGCTGCCGCTTTTCTTATCCGCTATTCTCTCTCTTTCCCACATTCTCATTCTGAAACTCTAGCATTGTTTTTTTTTTAAAATAAATTTTTCGTGAAGTTCTAAACGATTTTAGCCCTTGAGTTACGTGGCAAACCACTACTCGCCAGGTATTTTGCCTTCAACTGTAGCCAACTGCATTGGGCACTGGAAGTAACGATTTTTGTGGATAAAGCACAACAAATGTGGAAACCACCTAAATCTACGTAGCCACATCCATATTTCAAACAAACGAGTCAATATCGGCTCCGTCATTCTCAACACCAATACCATCAACTGCATATTATGCCGCCATATCGGAACAGCAGGAATTATGATTGATGCATAGCTGCAATAAATCCAGCATCCATTCACGTCGTTTCATTTGTTTATCGGACAGATTTATTTTTATGGTGATGTGCTTTTCCACCGCCAACCACGACCACTTCCCTCCAAATCCTTTAATTTCGACGCCGAACAAACGTCGTCCGGATCATTTGTCACGGATCTCACGACGTGGCCCGCCGGCCATTTATGAAGGAAACACTTCCGCAAATGTCGGCCAAGATCGACGAGAGTCGCCTAAATCACGTGGCGCCTCGCAATATTGTTTCGCTAGGTGAATGTGGCGTAAAAAATCGTTACGGCATTGTCGGTAAAATCACGTGGCGCCGACATTAATTCGATACGACGCTGGAAAATCTGAAGGGTTTCGACGCCCTCTCGTCGTAATATTGACAGATCGGTGTTGAGTGAAACCGCACCCTCTTTGAATACGGAATTAGAGCCAGGATTAGGGGCGATGATCAAAACAAACGGACAAAAAACAGACCGCCAGGGTCGTAACGCGACGCCAGGTGGCGCCCCGGAATATCGATGCACGATAAGAAATTTATTCAGAAGCTCGGTTACTTAAATAAGCTTTATATTGAAGGTAGAATATTAGAGAGAGGCTAAAGTTGTGATGCTTTAGAGATACATAACAAGTTGAATTTTTAGAAATCTTAAATCGGCAATAATGTAATTTCTCACAAAATAATACTCCCTGAAGGTATTGAGTTCAAAATCGTAGGGGTTACTTCCAACCACAATTGCAATTGATTTTCGGTAAAATTGTTGCGATGCGACCATTTTGAACTTTTGGAAAATTTGGTCGCAACTAAACAAAATAATTCACATAGTGGTAATTTACAAAGATATTGGATTCAAAATCGTAGGGGTTACTCCCGACCACAATTGCAATTAATGTTCGGTAAAATTTTTGCGATGCGACCATTTTGAACTTTTGGAAAATTTGGTCGCAACTTAACAAAATAATTCACATAGTGGTAATCTACAAAGGTATTAGGTTCAAAATGGTAGGGATTGCTCCCGACTATAATTGCAATTGATTTTCGGTCAATTTTTTGCGATGCGACCATTTTGAACTTTTGGAAAATTTTAAGAAAATTATTCACATAACGGTAATCGATAACCGTATTGAAATTTTTGCAATGCCGTCATTTTGAACTGTTGGAGATTTCGGTCTCCGCGACTGATCGACGTGAAGCAAAGTTTTCGGCGCAATTACCGGGTTACCTGTCGACGATGCAAAGTTGGCCGTGAGTTTTTTCCGTGATCTCCCGCGCGTTTTTTTATTTGGGCCGAGAATGATGGATGGTCGCGGAATATGAAGTCCCGAAACGTTATCCTCGCCGAGATACGACGACGGCTTTAAAGACGCCCGTAGAAAACTGTTTGGGAGATGATTGATGTCGGTTGCTCGTCTACCCCCGTGTTTATTAAGTGAAAATCATACCGAACTCTCCCCTACCCTACTCTCTTTCGTCCCGTGTTCAGACACAGCCTCTTATTAGGGATTAATCTGCGTTTAGGATCGGCGAGAGATGGTGGTGGTGGTAGTGGGAGCGAGTCAAAGTGGGAGAATTTTTCACCGCCCGTCCCGTTTGACATTTAAAGCAAATTCCTTGCATATTCCCGGCCCCATTTGAATATATATTGTAACAGGACGCGGGAAACGTGTAAGGAAGAAAATGGCTCGAAATTGGAAAATCGCTCTTGCAGCGGGGCCGCCGCCTCTCGTTTCACAAGAATTGGAAATACAAGAAGGGCGAGTTTTCCGCCTCGACTTCCGCTTCTGCAATAACTCCAATTATCGGCGGAATAACCCGGAAATTATGCGCCCCACTAGCACGCCACGACGCCACCAAAGGGTTCCTGCAAACATCCAAAATATTGCAAATGTTGCTAAAAAGTGCACAAACCTCAAACTAGTTTCACAACGACAATGAAAACCGTAGGGGTTGTTCCAGACCAGTGGGCAAATTCACTCAAGGAAAAATTTTTGACATACCGCCATTTTGAACTTTTGTCAAATTCTAACCTCAATCAATAAATTACCAAGAATTCGGCTCGGAATCGCTTCCTTGCGATAAAAAGTTCTTCCAACAATTTCTTTTAACTAACTACGTCGTTACTCCTTACCGTGACTTCGAAATTAGGGCCATATTTCGCAAAAATTCTTGCGCACCTTCATTCCACGTACAGAGTGATTATAAAACACTGCACCGGCTGATTAGAGTTGGGACGCCTTATGCCCGGCCCGTTTCAATAAAATTTCATTATCTAAGCGGCGCGATCCCGAATCCCGTTGCCTC
The DNA here is from genome assembly GCA_951805265.1 of Schizotus pectinicornis. NCBI lineage: Eukaryota > Metazoa > Arthropoda > Insecta > Coleoptera > Pyrochroidae > Schizotus > Schizotus pectinicornis. Next base: position 7,640,341 of record OX638210.1, read on the forward strand.
GCGAATGAGAATTTACGTCACAATTTCGCCGCCGAGAGGGCGACACATTCGATAAATACAAATTAAGTTGTCCCGAGGTTGCGGTCCCGTTCCAGACTCTCGCTGTCTTCCCCGCTCTCTCATAGATCCCGATTTGAATAATGACGGTGACGCAATGATAAACGACCCGTTATCCCTATCACAGGGAGAGAGAGCACCCCTTCACAACGACGTCATCGTTATTACGTAATCGATGTCGGCGTGCCGCAGCCATCGCAGATATTCATCTGTTGATTTATCTGACCTCGGACGGTTCACATCCCGATGTTGTTGTTGTTGTTGTTCCTGATGTCGCTTTGTGAGATAACGAAATGGAAACGACGCCGGGACGTCGCGACGTTTCCCAACTCACCTGAAATTAGAAAAAAATAACAGTTTTAATTGGGGAAATTATAAAATAACTTTAGTCGCAAAATTTTATTTAAAATGTTAGAAAGGACGGGATGTTGAATGAATAAACGCGTTGCTAAGTCAACATTTGGTCTTTCGACGATATAGCAGAAAGTCGAGGGGTGTATGGCGGGTATTGAAATGAGTTTTCCTTTGAATATGGACGATTTGTTTGAGTTGGGGCCCGAGGCTGAGTTTGTTCATCGCATTAATATTTGATAAAATAACTCGCTTAACTTTTGCTCTTTTCATTTTTTTAAAAGCATTAAACCCAGACATAAAGCGGCATTGTTGTCACATTTCCGAGCTATACAGCGAAATCATCAACGCAGGGGTCGGATACACGGTTTTCGCCCGGCGCATCCGCCAAATTTGGCCCGTTGCCGCCAACGGGGGTCAAAAATCGCCAAAAGTTCAAAACCAACATTTTTCAAAACCGACCGCGGATTCATGTGAGGGATGTTTTAGTAAACAACCCCTACCATTTTGAACTAACTTGGACAGCAAATAAAATTTTTATCAACAAATTGCTAAAAATTAAAATTTTGAAAAATATTATTTTTTACGTTTATAATCAAAATTACTTCAAATTTATCTAAAAGTCTCATTAACTTGTAACTTAAGCAAATTTCAATCAATTATCGCTGGAAATGATGACAATAAAATTGAAAGAAATAATAAAAGAATTTCAGGCGCACACTTCGCCAGGACTGGCCCGCTTCAATAAAGTCACGTTCCAATAAAATACGAGTAAATCTTGAAATGAGCCTCAAAAAGAGGTAAAAACTCGATAAATTCTGGCAATTCCGCCAAATTTGACCCGTTGCCGCCAACGTGGGTCAAAAATCGCTAAAAGTTCAAAACCAACATTTTTCAAAACCGACCGCGAATTCATGTGAAGGGTGTTTCAGTAAACAACCCCTACCATTTTGAACTAATTTGGACCGCAAATAAAAATTTTATTAACAAATTGCTAAAAATCGAAATTTTGAAAAATTTTATTTTTGATGTTTATAATCAAAATGACTTCAAATTTATTTAAAAGTCTCAATAACTTGTAACTTAGACAAATTTCAATCAACTATCGCTGAAAATGATGACAATAAAATTGAAAGAAATAATAAAAGAGTTTCACGCGCACACTTCGCCAGGGCTGGCTCGTTTCAATAAAGACACGTTCCAATAAAATACGAGTAAATCTTGAGATGAGCCTCAAAAAGAGGTAAAAACTCGATAAATTCTGGCAATTGTCGCAAGAATCAATTTTTACGAGCCCCTAAAACGCTTTTGAATAATTCAGGCGTTAAGGGTGCGAATCGGGGACGGCAATAAAGGCCCGTTTTGACGTTGCTACAGTTGTTAGCCGGCCATCGATTACACAATTACGGACCGCAAGTGAGAGTGTTCTCGTTGGATCGTAAAAGGGCCGACTGAGGTCGGTCATTACGATTTTAGGGCCATCGTCGTCGCGGCAGAGAGGAGAAAGAAACGGCTCCAAGGTGATTTTCGGCCGAATTACGGACGACGGGTTCATTAATCAAGCAAGCGAGCGGCGGTCGGTGAGAGTTATTGCGATTTTAATTTGGGGCCCTAACGAGGCCGGCCGGCGACAACCCGGAATTAGGGAAGAGCCGCATAATGCGTCTTGCCCAGATGCCCTCCGGGGAGTCGTATCAACATTGACGGGTCCCAAAATTGAGTTTTTTTTTTAATTCTTTGCGCTTCACTTGTTTTTCCGCTACAATTGCTTTATTATGCATAACCGGAGTATAAAAATTTCCTTGTTTACACATACGTAACGTTATTTTTTTGAAAGCCGCTCGGGACTCCGTGACTGAACTAATTAAAGCTTCCGCCCAAAACCCCCCGAATTTCCGGTAATCGCCGCTTATTGACAGCAACAGGGGCGAGTTTTCCGATAATACCCCTGTACAACTCGCAGCAACACAGATTTTAATCGCTTAATCACGGACAAAAGCCGGCGATATTAAAAATTTTAATTCGCACCGTCACTAAATTACACGGCGTGCCGCCGACGTTTCCTCCCTTCCTCCAACAACCCCTATTTAGGAGAAAAAACGACACGCAATATCGTAGGTCGAAGCGACGGAAAAAAATAAATAATAACAACGTCGTTTAAAAAAAAATAATAAAACGTCGTTTAAAGCAGTGGCGTAGTCGGCCAACAAATTATTTTTGCGGACGCTGGCACTTGTTCGAACGATCTAGTTCGATTGTCGGTGGGGGAAATCCGCCAGGAAGCGATACCGGAATATACAATAACAAGTTTTACAACTGCCGACAGGCCGTTATTCGACGGAATGGCCGCCATTCCGGACATAAATCCGACAAGGCATTGTTGCTGGATTTCGGGATTAGAAGCGGATCTGGACGCTTGTTCGACCACCTGACCGCCGCCATTGCAGGACCGTCGGGGAATAACGCGGATCCAGAAAGCGAGTCTTGAGGGAACAACCAGCTAGGCCAATCAACGCGTGAAAAACAAAAAAATTGTTTTTCTCTAAATAAAAAAGTTTTTCAAATTTTCGAAATTAAGGCCCGATTGCGTTCATAATAACAGGGTGTTGTCACAGATAGGTCAAAAATAGATTTTCGTTAAAATTTGGAGTCTGCGTCAATTATGAACTTTTACCAAAATTTTGGCCTATGATCAAAAAAATGACAAATAATCCACAAATGAGGCAAGTTCATTTAACCACCACTAATCTCGTTATTTTATCTAAATATTTCAATACTTTTAATACAAATTATCAGCAAAAATTTCTAAGCGTAGCAACTAGAATAGAACTGGAATCAAGAAGTTTTAACGTTATTGCTTTCAAAATGGCAGGGTGTATTTAAGAAAGTCATACGAATAGATTTGCGCAAAAATTTCGCTTCTACGACCATTTTGAACTTTTGCCACAAGTTGAGCGCCAATTAAAGAGATCACCCATAATCACCAATAATGTCACTGTAAATTCTTCAAAACACTATCTTCCAAATTATTAAATACTCTTAAAACAACTTGTCGAAATTTCAGTACAAAATTTAAAAAAAAGTGAAGTGCAAATTATGATAAAAAAATTCATAAAAAATTAACAAATAAAATTATCAAATCAAATTTTTTTTTAAAGAGAGTATAATTAACCCTTTCTGAAAAGTGATAACTTGTTTCATTGCAACACCTTGTTTAAAACTTATGATTTTTAAAAAACTGGAAAATTCAAAAAAGAGTGAAGTGCAGATCATGATATAAAAATTCATAAAAAATTAATAAAAAAAAATAACAAAACAAAATTTTTTCTGGAGAGATTATAATTAGCCCTCTCTCGAAAGTTATAACTTGTTTCAGTGCGACATCTCGTTCAAAACTTATGATTTTTAGAAAAACTGGAAAATGAAGAAATTAGTGAAGTGCATATCATAATATAAAAATTCATAAAAAATTAATGAATAAAATTAACAAAGTAGAATTTTTTTTCTAAAAAGACTAATGCTTTCAAAATGACAGGGTGTATTTAAGAAAGTCATACAAATAGATTTGCGTAAAAAACTTTGCTTCTACGTCCATTTTGAACTTTTAAAACAAGTTGGGCGCTAATTAAGAGATCACCCATAATCACCAATAATGCCACTGCAAACTCTTCAAAACACTTTCTTCCAGATCATTAAATACTCTTAAAGCAACTTGTCGAAATTTTAGCACAAAATTTAAAAAGAAGTGAAGTGCAGATCATGATGAAAAAATTCATAAAAAATTAACAAATAAAATTATCAAGACAGAGTTTTTTTTTCTAAAGAAATTATAATTAACCTTTTCTGAAAAGTTATAATTTACTTCATTGCAGCACCTCGTTCAAAACTTATGATTTTTAAAAAACTGAAAAATTCAAAAAAGAGTGAAGTGCAGATCATGATATAAAAATTCATAAAAAATTAATAAAAAAAAATTAACAAAACAAATTTTTTTTTCTGAAGAGATTATAATTAGCCCTCTCTCAAAACTTATAACTTGTTTCAGTGCGACATCTCGTTCAAAACTTATGATTTTTAGAAAAACTGGAAAATGGAGAAATTAGTGAAGTGTATATCAGAATATAAAAATTCATAAAAAATTAATAAATAAAATTAACAAATTAGAATTTTTTTTCTAAAGAGACTAATGTTTTCAAAATGACAGGGTGTATTTAAAAAAGTCATACAAATAGATTTGCGCAAAAACTTTGCTTCTACGTCCATTTTGAACTTTTGCCACAAGTTGGGCGCCAATTGAAAAGATCACCCATAATCACCAATAATGCCACTGCAAACTCTTCAAAACACTTTCTTCCAGATCATTAAATACTCTTAAAGCAACTTGTCAAAATTTCAGCACAAAAAGTGAAGTGCAGATCATGATAAAAAAATTCATAAAAAATTAACAAATAAAATTATCAAGAAAGTTTTTTTTCTAAAGAGATTATAATTAACCCTTTCTGAAAAGTTATAACTTACTTCATTGCAGCACCTCGTTCAAAACTTATGATTTTTAAAAAACTGGAAAATTCAAAAAAGAGTGAAGTGCAGATCATGATATAAAAATTCATAAAAAATTAATAAACAAAAATTAACAAAACAGAATTTTTTTCTGAAGAGATTATAATTAGCCCTCTCTCAAAAGTTATAACTTGTTTCAGTGCGACATCTTGTTCAAAACTTATGATTTTTAGAAAAACTGGAAAATGCAAAAATTAGTAAAGTGCATATCATAATATAAAAATTCATAAAAAATTAATAAAAAATTAGTAAATAAAATTAACAAATTAGAATTTTTTTTCTAACGTTTTCAAAATGACAGGGCGTATTTAAGAAAGTCATACGAATAGATTTGCGCAAAAACTTCGCTTCTACGTCCATTTTGAACTTTTGCCACAAGTTGGGCGCCAATTAAAGAGATCACCCATAATCACCAATAATGCCACTGCAAACTCTTCAAAACACTTTCTTCCAGATCACTAAATACTCTTAAAGCTACTTGTCGAAATTTCGGCACATAATTCTAAACGTTGACGACTAAAAAGTTTTAGCGATATTGTTTCCAAAATAACAGGGTGTACTTGTGGAAGCCCCAGAAGTAAGTTTTTGTCAAAATTTTGGTGCTGCGTCCATTTTGAACTTTTGGCTAAATTTGAGCGCACGTAATAAAATGATTAATGGAGCGCAGATTCGGCAATTTCAAACATCCGCCGCTAATGGAGCTGCAATGCAGGGTTCCATTTTTATTAATAAACTTTTATAAAACAACAACTAGTTGCACAGGTTGCAACTAAAATTTTCCCTAATAATTCGTACTGTTTAAAAATCCGGGTCGTGGATTTGCGTCCCCAACCCTCAATGTTTGCATAATTTCAAGCAGGTAATTTACGGGATTGTGTTGGTCTTAAATCGCCGAAATTGACCCGCACCCATCTTTCGACACAGAGGCTAATATTAACAAAGAGCGCGACGCCCCGTTTGCTCTGTACACGCGTATTAATTAAGGCCCGCGCGTACTGTGCGGTTTCAGCACACTCCATACCTCCGGGAAGTATTCGACAATGTATATTCTGAATAATTATTATAATACGAGCAAAGTTTCGTTAAAACCGCAGTTTTGCTAGTTAGGCGTCTGTAACACGCGAGAAAGTTTCAAGGGAGAGGTTTTGTAATCCGGACCTATTGCGCTATTGCCCGGATTCCTTTCAACCTAAATTGCCACTTAAAAAAAATTACCAACGTCACCAACGTTTTCTTTTCTTTTTCGTCTTTTTCTTTCCGTGTACAGGTACAAAAATTAATTCGTCGAGTCGCCAGACCAAAAAATCCTTACGCACGCTTGCAATCACGTTAATTATTCGACACGATGCAGCGGAAATAAATCTTCTAAACGGGATTTATTTCCGACGCTTTCCGAATAATTGGACACAAGATAGGGGAAAAATTGGAAGGCGTGCGGGTATTTCTCGGGATTTTTAATTATTTTCCGGGACGAATCCGGGATTATCGAGGAAATTCGCGTGACTTATCGGCCGGACATGTCCTTCTGGATGTGTGGGATTGCGATCGCGACCCGGAACGATGCAAGCAGGTGGATGCGACCCTATTACAACGAAAATAAATCATGGCAGACCGGACCTGGAGGATGGCGATTTTAGTCGGGATCGCGACCCTTGTCAAAAGTGGCGACGACTGCTGCGGCCGGGCTCCAAATTGAGTTGGAACGTTAATTCACACCAAAAGAAATAATTAATGCGGAATCGGACGATCGACCAACTCGCTCCAGAAGCTCCAACATTCGGAATTATGCATTAAGAAAAAATTAAAAAATTAAAATCTGTTTCGGTGTGATATTTTGTTCAAAACATTTTCTAAAAATTGCAAAATGCAAACATGAGTCAAGTGCATCTCAAAATACAAAAATTCATAAAAAATTAATAAAAAAAAAATTAGTCAAATAGCATTTTTTTCTAAAAAGATTATAATTAGCCCTTTCTGAAAGTTATATGTTGTTTCAGTGCGATAATTTGTTAAAAACTTATTATTTTTAGAAAAACTGGAAAATGCAAAATTAGTAAAGGGCAGATCATGATATAAAAATTTATAAAAAATTAATTAAAAAAAATTTAGTCAAATAGCATTTTTTTCTAAAAGGATTATAATTAGCCCTTTCTGGAAAGTTATAAATTGTTTCAGTGCGACAATTTGTTCAAAACTTATTATTTTTGGAATAATTGGTAAATGCAAAAATGAATGAAGTGCAGATCATGACATAAAAAATCATAAAAAATTAATAAATAAACTTCACAAAACTGATTTTTTTTCTAAAGCGATTATAATTAGCGCTTTCTGAAAAGTTATAACTTGTTTCAGTGCGACACTTTGTTTAAAACTTATTATTTTTAGAACAAATGGGAAATGCAAAAATGAATAAAGTGCAGATCATGATATAATAATTTATAAAAAATTAATAAATAAAATTAACAACAGAATTTTTTTTCTAAAGAAATTATAATTAGCCCTTTCTCGAAAGTTATAACGGTTTCAGTGCGACATCTCGTTCAAAACTTATGATTTTTAGAACTGGGAAATGCAAAAATTAGTAAAGTGCAGATCATAATATAAAAATTCATAAAAAATTAATAAATAAAATTAACAAAACCATTTTTTTTTAAAAAGACTATAATTAGCCCTTTCTGGAGAGTTACAAGTTGCTTCAATGCGATATCTCGTTCAAGACTTATGATTTTTAGAAAAACTGGAAAATGCAAAAATTAGTAATGGGCAGATCATAATATAAAAATTCATAAAAAATTAATAAATAAAATTAACAAAACAGAATTTTTTTTCTAAAGAAATTATAATTAGCCTTTTCTCGAAAGCTATAACTTGTTTCAGTGCAACATCTCGTTCAAAACTTATGATTTTTAGAAAAACTGGGAAATGCACAAATTAGTAAAGTGCAAATCATGAAATAAAAATTCACAAAAATTTAATAAATAAAATTAACAAAACAGAATTTTTTTTCTAAAGAGACTATAATTAGGCCTTTCTGGAAAGTTATAACTTGTTTCAGTGCGACATCTCGTTCAAAACTTATGATTTTTAGAAAAACTGGGAAATGCAAAAATTAGTGAAGTGCAGATCATGATATAAAAATTCATAAAAAATGAATAAAAAAAATGAGTCAAATAGAATTTTTTTTTAAAAGATTATAATTCGCCCTTTCTGGAAAGTTATAACTTGTTCCAGTGCGACACTTTGTTCAAAATTTATTATTTTTAGAAAAAATGGGAAATGCAAAAATGAATAAAGTGCAGATCATGATATAAAAATTCATAAAAAATTAGTATATAAAAATAGCAAAACATTTTTTTTTCTAAACAGATTATAATTTGCTCCTTCTGAAAAGTTATAACTTGTTTTAGTGCGCCACCTCGTTCAAGATTAATATTTTTTTTTAAAATTGTCAAATGCAAAAAAATAAAAGTAGATCATAACATAAAAAAAAATTTCTTAAATGCCACGTGATCAAACACAAATTCAGCAAACTTCTGAATGTTTCAACAAAATTATTTAGATTTCAGTACGGTCGGTTTACTTTCAGCGAATAAAATATTAGTGAAACCTTTAAATTTTGTATGAGGCGCTGCTGGTAGCTATTGACGAAAACCGACACCCCTGGTTTACATGGCTCGCAACATTTATAACTTTAAAATTTCAATATGGCGTTTTTATCTGTTTGACAGGGCGTATTGGTGTATTGAACGCGTTCGCTGTGCACAGCACCGCCGATAACGTTCACAATGCCTCTTTCATTTGGAAAATTCCGTTATCTCTCGACGCTAGTTGCGTCCATTCTGTCCACACACAGATACACACACGTGTGTCCCTCCATGTCTCTCCCGGGTCCCACTTTTTCCCTATTTTCCACTGCACCGTCCGCTTTTTATCGCCAGTCGGACCGTTCCATCCGATTCGATGGCCGGAGAAGGTTATTATGTATCGGGAACAGCGGCAGTGGCGGATTTCCGGACCAGATGAAAGGAAATCGGAGGAAAGAAGCGGTTAACAAGCCATCGGTCATCCTTTCCCCGAAACGACCTTCCCAGGAGCGTTAAGAGAGTCTCAAGTTAGCGACAATTAAGCCATGGTGCTCAAGAGGATCGAAGGGGAAGCTCACGTCTTAAGGAATTAACGGTAATAATTATTGGGGATTTGCAGCTCCAGTGACACAAAGAGTTGCATCTTCTTGGAAAATGAACTGGCCGCAAACGCCACCGCCGGCTCTGAAAGCGCGACGCGTCGCTCGAGACCGCCACCCTAATGCGGGATTCGGGGTGAGGGTTGTTTAGTCCCGGATATCATCCCCGATGATGTATATTATAACGTCCGTCTTGTAGGCCGCTAACGACCTGTATTTAATGACGTCACAAGCACTCTCATTTGTCACGAGCCGCCAACTTAGTACATCCATTAACCGGGCGGACGCGACGTGCACCCCTTGTCAACCGGGTTGAAGAACGACGCCGCCGACGGAGAGACGCGCCCTTTGTGCCTCACTAATTGGTTGATTCTGGTGTGCGACGGCAAATTCGAAAAAATCCCGAATTACCAAAACCAAGACGGACCGAGAGGGGGGTCGTCGACAACGAGCTCGTGAATATTCAACGACGACCGGATGTGTGAACGCCGACGCTCGGGACGCAACGACTGTTAATTTGTTTGGGGACAGATAGAGGAATAATTTGGACGGCGGCACAAGGACCGGAACGGCGGCGATTACCGTCCCTCGTTTCCATCGTAATGGGACGACGGCTTTGTTTACCTGCGGCGGCGATAAAAACGACGACACTACCGGACGTCGACAAGAACTAAGAATAGCGATGATAACGAAGTTGACGTCGTAAACAAGCCCGTGACGCGTTTGGGTTTATGTCAACTGCCGCGTCTTGAAGGAAAATTGAGCGCGCGCAACAGGAACACTAACAGAGACTTAGCATCTAAGGCAAATTGACCAAAAAGTGGCATAACTAATGAGTCCATCATCCAATTAAAACTAAAATCGTAGGGTGTCTTCACCTTAAGCCAATAACTAAGCTGCAGTTTGAATTTTTTCAAAAAGTTGGTTTTGAACTTTTGACAAAATTTGACCCAGATCTTTCCGACTTAGCAGCGTTTTAAATAAAAATTTGTAAATTGACGAGTCGCCACTGCTTGTCATTTGCTTAATCATCGTCAGACAACTTGCCCGAGTTAATAGTGTAGATGAGGCTAAAGTATCCACTGACTGTGACCCGAAACAGTGAAAAGTAAAACAACAATCGGAGAAAAAGTGACGTAACTAATGAGTCTATGGGTTAATTAAACCCAAAATCGTAGGGTGTCATCACTCTAAGCTAGTAACTAAATTGCCGCTCAATTTTTTTCAAAAAAACAAGTTTGAACTTTTGACAAAATTTGACCCTAATTTTGCTCACTCAACAGCGTTTTAAATAAAAATTTGCAAATTGACAAGTCGCTACTGCTTGCATTTGCTTAATCTTCGCCAGACAACTTGCTAGAGTTAATAGTGTATATGTGGTCAAAGTATCCATGACTACGACCCGAATCAGAGAGAAGTAAAACAACAATCGAAGTAAAAGTGACGTAACTAATGAGTCTATGGGTTAATTAAACCCAAAATCGTAGGGTGTCATCACTCTAAGCAAGTAACTAAATTGCCGCTCAATTTTTTTCAAAAAAACAAGTTTGAACTTTTGACAAAATTTGACCCTAATTTTGCTCACTCAACAGCGTTTTAAATAAAAATTTGCAAATTGACAAGTCGCTACTGCTTGCATTTGCTTAATCTTCGCCAGACAACTTGCTAGAGTTAATAGTGTATATGTGGTCAAAGTATCCATGACTACGACCCGAATCAGAGAGAAGTAAAACAACAATCGAAGTAAAAGTGACGTAACTAATGAGTCTATGGGTTAATTAAACCCAAAATCGTAGGGTGTCATCACTCTAAGCAAGTAACTAAATTGCCGCTTGAATTTTTTCAAAAAAACAAGTTTGAACTTTTGACAAAATTTGACCCTAATTTTGCTCACTCAACAGCGTTTTAAATAAAAATTTGCAAATTGACGAGTCGCCACTGCTTGCATTTGCTTAATCTTCGTCAGACAACTTGCTAGAGTTAATAGTGTATATGTGGTCAAAGTATCCATGACTACGACCCGAATCAGAGAGAAGGAAAACAACAATCGAAGTAAAAGGGACGTAATTAATGAGTCTATGAGTTAATTAAACCCAAAATCGTAGGGTGTCATCACTCTAAGCAAGTAACTAAATTGCCGCTTGAATTTTTTCAAAAAAACAAGTTTGAACTTTTGACAAAATTTGATCCTAATTTTGGTCACTCAACAGCGTTTTAAATAAAAATTTGCAAATTGACGAGTCGCCACTGCTTGCATTTGCTTAATCTTCGTCAGACAACTTGCTAGAGTTAATAGTGTATATGTGGTCAAAGTATCCATGACTACGACCCGAATCAGAGAGAAGGAAAACAACAATCGAAGTAAAAGGGACGTAATTAATGAGTCTATGGGTTAATTAAACCCAAAATCGTAGGGTGTCATCACTCTAAGCAAGTAACTAAATTGCCGCTTGAATTTTTTCAAAAAAACAAGTTTGAACTTTTGACAAAATTTGATCCTAATTTTGGTCACACAACAGCGTTTTAAATAAAAATTTGCAAATTGACGAGTCGCCACTGCTTGCATTTGCTTAATCTTCGCCAGACAACTTGCTAGAGTTAATAGTGTATATGTGGTCAAAGTATCCATGACTACGACCCGAATCAGAGAGAAGTAAAACAACAATCGAAGTAAAAGTGACGTAACTAATGAGTCTATGGGTTAATTAAACCCAAAATCGTAGGGTGTCATCACTCTAAGCAAGTAACTAAATTGCCGCTTGAATTTTTTCAAAAAAACAAGTTTGAACTTTTGACAAAATTTGACCCTAATTTTGGTCACTCAACAGCGTTTTAAATAAAAATTTGCAAATTGACGAGTCGCCACTGCTTGCATTTGCTTACTCTTTGTCAGACAACTTGCTAGAGTTAATAGTGTATATTTGGTTAAAGTATCCATGACTATGACCCGAATCAGAGAGAAGTAAAACAACAATCAAAGTAAAAGTGATGTAACTAATGAGTCTATAGGTTAATTAAACCCAAAATCGTAGGGTGTCATCACTTTAAGCAAGTAACTAAATTGCCGCTTGAATTTTTTCAAAAAAATAAGTTTGAACTTTTGACAAAATTTGACCCAAATTTTGCTCACTCAACAGTGTTTTAAATGAAAATTTGCAAATTGACGAGTCGCCACTGCTTGCCATTTGCTTAATCTTTGTCAGGCAACTTGTCAGAGTTACAAGTGTAGATGTGGTCAAAGTATCCACTGACTGCGACTTAGAAACAGCATAAAGTGACATAACTAATGAATCTATGGGCCAATTAAACCCAAAATCGTAGGGTGTCATTTCCTTGGCCCAATAACTAAATTGCGGTTTGATTTTTTTTCTAATAGTCACTTTGAACTTTTGACATAATTCGATCCCATGTTTTCCTGCCTGGCAAAGTTATGAAACAAGATCAGAGCACTTACTGAAGTTCGAAAACTTCGCGTAGTAATAACAGTAGTTTAGATCGGGGCAGATGAAAATCCGCCAACTGACGAGCCGCCGCTGCTTGCCATCCGCTTAATTCCCGTCAGACAACAAACGAAGGTGGTTAAAAATCGGCGTCGCGCCGCTCCAACTTCCGGATTAATCGCCGGCGACACGTCCCCCGGCGTTGTTCCCGACCGTAGCGCAGTCAATGGCTCTAATCCTAATTAAGTTGTAACAAATCTCCGCCGTCGCCTTACATTAGTAAAGTTGCGAATTTTATGTGACGGAATTAAGGGGGGAGAACTGTCGGAGATAAGGTGATGCTCTAGGTGATTCGCAATTAGAAACGTTGAAGAACACGGACGACGCGATGTTTTATCGCAATTGCGAGCTTTTCTCATTAGGCGGCGGCAGCGCCGTCCTCGCCATTTGTCTCCCGACGCTTTTCTAGCGAGCAATTCTCTCGAACCAAGCTCTATCGAAGCGAGCGCGGGTACACAATAACAAAATGTTTATAACAATATTTGCGGGCCGCCAAATTGCTTCGCTTTTGTTTACTTTTGCCGATCGGCGGCGTGCACCGTTGCCAATTAACTTTTTATGGCTAAACAATTATTTATGTAAATATCATTGACGTTAATTGGAAATTGATGCACGCAACCTCCCGAAGCGACCTTGCCACGACCGATTTTGCCAAAAGTTCAGATCGGTCGCACCGCAAAAAAACAAACGGAAATCAACTCGAATCGTCACCCAAAACACACCCTGCAGTTTTAGTCCAAATCGCACAACTTGTTTTTTTTTTTTACTTCATTTCTACTCTCTTTAGCAAAAAGTTGGAAAATACGATACTGCAGCAAAATTAGTAGAGATTCATTTGTATATGAAACTGGGTAACACCCTACGATTCTGAGCAAATAAATGGCTAAAAATCCCTATTTTTGTAAAAAGTTCAAAATGGCGGCATCAAAAAAAAATTTACGTCTATCAATTTCTGTGGTTATCGGGAGTACACCCTACAATTATGGTCCAAATCTACCGATGGGTTACAAGTTTTTGCTCGAACCATAAATCTTCGCCGGCCGACAACTTTGGTTGTTTTTCACGTGATTGAGGCCTGAAGCGAGACATGCATTTGAGGGTATAAATTTGTGTATTCTGGACAATTGAGGGGTGCCCGATCCCGGACGGACATTAATCAAACAATTGATACGGTCGTGAACCGGCCATTAGGTCAAGATAAAGTCCGGTCGGAATTAATCACGAGAGCGGAAAAAATCGCTTAACCCGCCGCATCCACCCCAAATGACCAGATATTAATCGGTTATGTTGCGGCTGGACGTCGGCTCGAGATTGATTTGTTCGGGACAAAATCGAATTACGGATCCCCTAATTCGGTGGTGCTGTAGGGTTAAGGGGCGATGCGACGCATATGTCCGACGGCGCTACCCTTAAATTGCTCTTTCTCACCCTTCGCAACGGCTGAGTCGTGTTGTTGGCGGGTTAACTGACCGAGATTCGAGTGTAAAATACTAAAGTCTGATTGTTACAAAATAAAACCGGTGCAAAAAATACAAATACAATTGTTTAGCCACGTTCCAACGTAATGAGAAACTTCGAGGCGCAATAGAGGAACCACAGAACAACCAAACCGCTTGAAATTAAGAACTCAAAATTGAAGGGAGTTCTACAATTGAAGGTATGAGTCGAGTTTCGAAGCAAATTTTGTAAAACTGCAACTTTGAACTTTACGGTTGGGAGCCACGTAATTGGACGCAACGTTGAAAAAATTCGTGTTATCTTCGTGCGATTCACGACAGCCGTAATCTTAGTAAAATCTTTCGACGTAACCACATTTTCGTTGTAAGACAAGATTTCGTTCCCTAATCCCGTTCCCGCTACATGTCAAACAAGCTTCACGGTTCAACCAGACTCATTTTTTATTAAAACCCAATTCGGATTACCGCTGCCATTCCACGTGATTCCTCATTACACCTGCTCAAATTTCGTACCTATCTGGAACAACGTCAACGGAAACAGTAAACGCCTCGCCATTTTCCAATTCATCGGTTCTAACAACTGAAACCTAATTCGAAAATCTCGCCAACATCACGTGCGCTGTAGCTCAGGGATTTAACATTTTGCGCCGAACCGACCTCCAAGACAAATTTGTTTTGGGTCTTCCGTTATAGGCGTAACACGATTCCCATTGGGAGTCGGCGGTCGAGAAACCTCTCGACGATTGTTGCCCAACTTTCGATACGTTGCCGCAAGAATTTCGAGTTAATTTCGTTTTTGGAGACCTACGAAAATTTAACGTTTCGCGCTAATGTTTGTCCGGATCCTGGTGGTGCGTTCGTCGACCCACTTCCCGTCGCTTCCAATCTCTATTTCGACGGTTTACGACGTACGAAAGGACTGGCGCCGCATTAAATACACATATTTTCCTTTACGACAACAACACGACGCCAATATTGCGTGTGTGACAAAGCTTCAAAGCACACAAATACGCAGGTGGCACGGAATTGACGTTCCACAATTGTATTCGCCGTAATTTTTGACAAACTCCCCAAGATTTCGGAGCAACCACGCAACTCAAGGTCAAAGTTCAAAACGGCTCGATCTCGCTGTAACTCGACATAGACGCCAAAAATGACTCTAGGAATGAAGGTATTGATTTTCAACTCTGCAACTTTAGTACTTTTTCAGATGGGAATTAATTAATATCGAAATGTATTGATCATATACTCGGGAACTTTGAAAGCTTTTAGATATGACTTAACGCAGTTGATGATACTGACTACAACTGGAAACGGTGACTAAGCACTTTGAAAAATTGACTCCTGAGGCGTCTTTCCGTTAATTACAGTGTACTAATGTAGATTCAAGGTCAAAGTTCAAAACGGCCCGATCTCGCTGTAACTCGACATGGACGCCAAAAATGACTCTAAGAATGAAGGTATTGATTTTCAACTCTGCAATTTTAGTACTTTTCCAGATGGGAATTAATTAATATCAAAATGTATTGATTTTATACGCTAGAAATTTGGGAGCTTTTAGATATGACTTAACGCAGTTGATGATACTGACTACAACTGAGAACGGTGACTAAGCACTTTAGAAAATTGACTCCTGGGGCGTCTTCCCGTTAATTACAGTGTAGTAGTGTCGATTCAAGGTCAATGTTCAAACTGCTCCGATTTAGTTGGAACTTGGCACGATTGCTCCAACTAGTGCTACCAACAATCGTATTGCTTATCAGTCTTACATCTTTAACGAGTTCTGGAAAATCGGTCGTCAAACTTGAAAATTGGCTTCCAGCCCTCTCGCAACCGCTTTAAAACCTTTTATAATAACAATTTGCAAAGTAGCTCTTAGGATGGTCTTTAGCGAGTGTTTTTAAGAAAACAAACACCCAATGTTATTTAAAATAACAAAGTTAATAACTTTGGTAAGCGTAACGCCCGGATCCTGAGGTTCATCCTAAACTTTTTTTTCTTCAGAATTTTGAAACCACATCCGGTCCATTTACGCGTTAAACTTGTGCGGAGTTTTGCCGTGGAACTTCCTGTCCGCGCCTAAGTTGGCGGAGTCGTCCAAATATTAATCAGGGGTTCAAGTAGAGTTAATCCGCTGAAAATGCAATCTAAACTGCAACTACGCGACCTACCTTCATATTTCTCGACACCCGGTTCATTTAAGAAACTTATTGCTGTTCAGATGGCGGCGAGTATTGCGATTTTATTGCGCAGTTAAAAAAAATCCATAAACTCCTTCCGGAGTTGCGGTTCCACCCGCCTGCGGGACCCTTTCGATCCAATTAACGTGCCACCGCCGTTCGCAGTCACGAATCCGTCTGTTGGCCGAGGGAAGAATAAAGTTGGCGCGGCACTGACAGGGGACCGAAGTCGGATTGAGACGGGTCCGGGAATAAGAGTAATACACCCCGAACGTTATCTTTGACAGATTATTGAGAGGTTTGAAAGTTTTAATTGATTCCCGGCGAAATTAATGGGGTTAAGTTGCGAACGTGAAACTAAGTTTTTCTTTGGTAGGCGCCGGAGTTACCGAGTAAATTTTTTTTTCAGGGGGGTTAGAAAAAAAATTATTAAACCACCCGCTCGACGCAGACAGGGATGCATGAATAAACGAAATTTTTAATCCCGACCTAAGATTCTGCAACTGAAATATTCATTTCCGTCCCGCGAGTTAATTAAAGCCCCGTCGTGGAATCAAAGGTGGCGGTCCTCAAAGCGCTCGTCTTCTTTCTTTCCGACGCACCCTTTGCGTTCTCCCGCTCATTAAAATATCTCCGGATCGAATGGGACTCATTAAAAATAATTAACACGTCTGACGAACGGCACTAGGTAATTTTCACGTGCGGCCCTTCAATTAGTCCGGACCCAATGGTAAGCGGCCTCGGTTACACTTCTTCTTTCTCCATATTCCGAAGAGGCTAATTAGGCAAATTGACCGGCCGCGCCCTCGCTATTTGCTTTGTTGCGCAACTGCCACTTAACCAAACTAAAAATAGTCCACGAGCAAACAACGGTCCGCCATTAGAACCGCTTTAATAGTAATAAGGGAGGAGAAAGCAACGGCACAATTTACCTCGCCTCCTTTCAACAGGTACGCCAAAAGCTGGAACTTCAACGTAACCCCGAAAAGTTTCAGGAATTTGAAATTGTCGACGCCTAAAACAAGTTGATCAATAAATCGGGGCTATAATTATGTGCTAACAGGAGTTGGTAACTTAATTAGTTAGAGTCCAAGCCACCACCGCGATTTCTGCAAAACTAATCAATTGACAGTTGCCAAATTTGATACGTTGATTTGTCACGTCGCTCTAACAACATCCACCACGTTTGGTGGCGATAGAGCTAATTTGAACTTTAACCTTGAAATAACTTTCTCCTAACGAGCGTCAAACAACCGTCAAAAAAAATTTCTTTAACCTTGTTCTTTGAGGTTAGTTTGCCAAAAATTGGATTTGGCGCTGAAACAAGTGTCGATTTCTCAAAAACCACCCGGCCGATCACGATCAAATTCAATACATTGACAGATGGTGTCGTTGCGAACGCCCCCACCGAGTTTGGTTGCAATCGCTCTCTTTTGAACTTTGACCTTGAAATCGATGCCGCCCTCCGCCAGCAAAGCCCGGCGTCCCGTCTCTCGCAATTTTGTGCGCTGGCGGTCCGTTTTTCTTTCCCGATGCGGTATTCGTTAATTTCTCTAACTGGAAATCAAAAAGACCGCGGGCAGAATGTACGGGGAAAAACGCCAATAATGCGAAATCCAAATATTAGTTTCGTCGAAGCGGCGTCGCTTCGTTGAGAGAAAAAAAAAAGGACGGTCGCCGTAATCCGCGACAAAGCTGGCAACTGACACAAACAAACATTAACCAAGTTTTTCGGCGGCAGTTTCCTTTTATTACTTGCGCCTGATGTCTCCCGGTGTCCTCGCAATTTGCCGAAACTTTTTAAATGCCAAATTAAATTTGCCGCACCTCCGACTTTGAGACGGGGCGGTTATGGGGGGAGTACTTTGGCGGAGTTTTTTTTTTCGTGATTTTGTTAAAATTGAAGTGGTCACACGTAGATTTTACGAGTTTGTGAGGGAAAAAAACGGGAAAAGTTGGAAGAGGGTGGAGAAATTTCGTGCATTACGCGGGGTTGCGGGTAAATTGCCTGATCGATGGCGGTTAGGAGAGTTAGATGGTTGGTTGAAGAGGAATTCATGCAAAAGCGCTTTTGTTCAATTTTCGCACAGATATTGAAATTGAGGTTGTCTGGGGCTTGAATGCCGTTCGGCATTCCGTTAGGGCGTTGCGACAACATTTAAATATTAACCAAAAACGGCGTGTTTAATGCGAAAATGGCTCTCGCCTATGCACACGGTTCTCTAAATTTGAAATACTGTTAGTTATCACGCTATAGCGAGCTTTAACATAATGGGTTTTTGTCCGTGCCCATGCCCCGTAATTAGTAAATGCACGCCCGACATTTCGACGACGTCCTAAACAACATTTAATTAGCGCCTCACCCCCGTAACATTTCCGCCCCCCATCCGACAAGTGCCCCGATTTCCATTTTTATCGCGGTCTCATGACGAAATTGCCGCGTCCGTCCCATACAAAACCAATCCAATATCTCCAGTAAATATTTATCTTCTATTTATTTGGGGCCCGATGCCGCTCCGCGGACGCCCCCGTACACTTTTTAAATGCAAATCGAGGATGCCGGAAGTTTCTTATGCGAAACCGAGTCCCTTCCGTCGACGTCATATCATATTCATACGTTCCGGCTTTATAGATTATTGTTTCATATATTTTTTTATCGTTGGCACTTTGCTTGATCCTGAGGCGGACGGGTCGCACCTTGGCGGCGCTAACCGACACCGCCGCCAAAATTTGAATATCAAAGCAGACCCCGCAGCACCGCCACCGAAAACATAAATCGGTCCGAGACCATTTTACGCCGGGCCGAACCCGATCCAACAATAACCACCACCTTCAGGAACAGCCGCATCGCCAAACTAACGAAATTAACGACAAAATTAAGTTTTCGTCCAAAATTGTGGGAAAAAACGACTTTTTAATTTTTTCAAGGTCAAAGTTCAAAATGGTCCTGCGGCGTTCAAATTTCGTATGACGGACCTTAATGGTCCTTTGATTAATTCTATTGAATCTCAAATCTATTGCGGCTAAAGTTTTCGAGATATAGCCAATGAAAGTTTGAAAAAACCAGTACAATTATGTTGAAGGTGCTGAGCAAGTGAATAACGTTTCGTTTTGGCTCGAACTTTGCCTGCGACAAGGAGGCGGAAGGGGATTTGGCCCAACTCTTGGCGGGCTTAAGGCGGCTCTCCCCAATAGAGCGAGTAAGTGGCTTAGGAGGGCGAAGATAAAAATATGCAATAAAGTGAGTCCTCATGAATGCGGCACTTTCGTCCAATTTCTTCGGAGGTGTTCTGGGCAAAACAAACGCCGCCGTAATCGGCCATTTTTATGCCGATCGGCCCTATCGGATTAACCGGTCCGACCGCGTCTTTGTATCGATATACAATAGACAAGAGAGCGGTCTGTTGCCTTGGCGGAAATTGAATCTACCCCTGATCGATCCTGAATAAACAAAAAGAAGAAACACGACGATGGAAAGCCGTCGCTTCCTCCACTCATATTTTCATTGTTATCACCGTATCGCCACTGTCATTTCCAATTTCCTTCTCGTCGCCATCTTGGACCGCTTCGGGGAAGATTACCGCGTAATTACATCAACAGGAAATAAATCCGAGTGCAACGCAAACTTGCAAATGTTTGCACGGTTTTTCCTGCTTTGCCAACTTATCGCGATCCAATTGAAGTTATTTACTGGAGCGATGAGGCACTTCTTGCAGATTAAACAATAACGAGCTAGTTTAATTAAATGCGAAAACGCCGAGAGTCGGAAATCTTAACGTTGACTCGACGTCATGACGAGATTCGCTCTGTTATAATTGCAAGGTTTCAGGTGAGCGACGCGCGTTCTTAAGACATACTAAATAAATTTTTTCACAATCACTCCTGGGTCGAAGTAAATGCGTGGAATTGTTTCAATGTGACGTTGTTTGACAAACCAATTATTTTGCGATAAATTATTCAACATCCAACGTTTGATATAGCATCGGTATCTCGCCTCCGGCAATCCCATCACAATATGAAACTGTAACCGAAAAACAAACAATAATTTTCCAAGCCTCGCCAGCGGCCCTATTTTATATTTCTCATTACAAAAATTCAACCGCAACTTCCACCATCCAATAACCAACTTTCGATGCGCAAGAACGGCGCAATAATCCTAAAAATTGCCAAAACCTAAATTCCAAGGTCAAAGTTTAAATTGACTATACAACCCCCAAAATTTGCATCGACGTTTGAAATGGTTTCAGTAATAAACGTATTGAATTTAAAATCGTTAACTTTGGCCGTTCTCCAGATGTCGCCACTCAGAAATCTAAATTTGAACAACCATCAATTTATCTGAAATTTATAATATATTTCTCATTACAAAAATTCAATCGCAACTTCCACCATCCAATAACAAACTCTCGATACGCAAGAACAGCGCAAAAACCCTAAAAATTGCCAAAACCTAAATTCCAAGGTCAAAGTTCAAATTAACTCTACGACTTCCAAAATTTACACAGACGTTCAAAATGGTTTCAGTAATAAACGTATTGAATTTCAAATCGTTAACTCCCGCCGTTTTCCAAATGTCGCCACTCAAAAATCTAAAATTCAACAATCATCATTTTAGCTCAAATTTATAATGATGTGACGGTAGTATTCCTGTAACCGCAGAGAATTCACTGCAAACAGCAAAACAAGCAGCAGGAAGAATAATCCCGAGTAGTTGCCCCGGTACGAGCACTTGCAGTTCAATCGATGCGACACAGCTGCCGGATTAATGTCAATGATGCGCCGCTGTTTCGTGCTCGTTTAGCCGGCACTCATTGCGCTACTAAGGCTATTAAGTTTCGATAGGCAGGTGAAATCCTAATGACGTCACCGGCTTGATTAACATCGGTTGCGGTCGAACTAAACATCGGTTCCGTACTAAAATCTCGACTCACCTCCAAAAACAAAACTCAACACCAAATTGATTTAACATCAAAACTTCCATTGGGTAGCGTCGAACTAATTACGTCAAAAGAATTTTTGTTAAACTTGCAATTTTCCAAATAGAGGAGTCGGAAGTGATTTTCAAGGTCAAAGTTCGGAACGATGCTGCTTCGTCCAAACTCGGAATGTAGGTTGGTGGCGCTGCCGCTTATAATCGTATTCAATTTGAAACGTGCAACTTCGGCCGTTTCCGAGATATTCGCGGTTGTTTGCCGGCAAGAATGCTAATGTCAGAGTCTCCGCGACACACAATACGTTTCGCTAATATCAAGTCCCCAGATAACACGCTATAAATTACGTCGACATTACGACCGGCTCGCTTTGTGTGCTCGCTTCCATTTCCTTGACATTAATCGTATCGCTGCGAGTTGTATTGTCGCGATCGTTAACGTACGCCACTGGATTTTTGTCGCGATTACACAAGTCTCACCGCTTTATTAGAGGTGGCGCGAACGCTCCGCCAACTAACACCTGGGGAAGTTGACAGCGATTACCGTTATAATGGCGAGTGTGCACAATTGTGCCAACTTTTACAATATATTTCATTAGAGCTTCTTAAGTGTCGTCTTACATACGGAATTAGTTGGAAGTTTGGTGAAAAGGGCCGAGGTCGCTGTTCAAATTGAATCTGGCCCGTTTTTAATTAGCCACGTCTCTCCAAGTTTGCCTTCTTGCAGCAAATTTATAAACGCTGCTCAAATTAATAACGTTAAGAACAACGCGGAGTGATTAAAGCTGAACGAAACCGAAACTTTCCAGTAAATCTTATAACAAACTCAAAAATACTTTAAATGCTTCTTTATTTTTACTTTGCAGTTGAGTATTGACTTGTGCGGCTTAAAAGAAACTTGGGAGACTAAAATAATAAAAGAGAACTTTGAGGTAGAATGTTGAACCAATAGTGAAGCGGTCCGCGCCAACCTTCAACTGTTGTCCACCAATGACGAAGCTTCGGCGATCAATTAGAGAGAGGAGAGGTCCGCACAATTTTACTATTCTGTCGAGTTGATGATTACCTAGAAAAGAAAATATGCATTAAAATTGAGAACAGTTAGTTATGGCAACAACAATCGTCAAAGCCCCGGCCGCCTTTGATCCTGGAGCAATATGGGAAATATTTTCCTAACTCCCCAGATTGTTTCGGGTCAATAAATAAAAATTAGCCCGCCATCAATGCATGCACGGTGATTTCCCGCGAGATCAAAGAGTCGCAATTTCTCAAATTAAGAAATTTCTCTCTATTCACGTCGAAATCTACGAAAAATCCCGATGGTCGTTTCCTAGCGTCTCCGCGAAAAGCTTTAAGCTTCCATGTCGGTTTTACGGGTCTTTGGACGCTTTTACAACACAATAGCCGTCCTTTCAGCGCGGCGGATATGTGGCACCGAAAATTTCTCATGTCGATATCGAAGACGTAACTGCGGTCGTTAGACAAAGACATCGTCGATGATGACGACGACGAGCTGTGAGTCGCGAATATTTCCAAGATAACGCTCGGTAAATTATGTAAAGCAATAATCCCCGAAATGTACACGCAATTTGCATTAAATTTGCCATGGGAACTGGAGGAAAAGCGTCTCGGCAAAGTGTCGAGGAGAGCGGGAAAAATGGCTCGTGTTAAGTAATCATTTTATTACTGGAACAATTTGACGAAAAAGGAGAGGAAGTGATAAGAATCAAGGCGGTGAAGGGACGCTAAAGAGAAAGGGAGGGGTTGAAGTATCAATTTTTAGTTTGCGAGAAAAATTCTAAAAGAATGAGACATTTCAGGACTCGAAATAATCAGAATATCGCCAGTTACGGACGCATTAAACCATTTCAAGGTCAAAGTTCATAATGGTGCGATTGAGCTAAAATTCGGCAATTGTGCTCCAAACCGTGTCTAGACCAAACGTATTAAAAATTGACCCTCTCACTTCAACGGTTTGCGAGATATAGTGGATGTGGATTCTTGAGCACCACCAAATTTCGGCACTTCGTGAATTAACTTTGCCATAAAAACTGAAGAAAAAGCGTTTCAGCAAAGTGTCGAGGAGAACGGAAAAAATGGCTCGTGTTAAGTAATCATTTTATTACTGAAACGATTTGGCGAAAAAAGAGAGGAAGTGACAAGAATCAAGGCGGTGAAGAGGCGCTAAAGGGAAAAGAAAAAGTTGAAGTATCAATTTCTCGTTTGCCAGATAAATTCTGAAAGAATGAGACGTTTCAAGACTCGAAATAATCACAATATCGCCAGTTACGGACACATTAAGCCATTTCAAGGTCAAAGTTCACAATGGTTCGATTGAGCTAAAATTCGGCAATTATGCTCCAAACCGTGTCTAGGCCAAAGGTATTAAAAATTGACCCTCCCACTTCAATGGTTTGCAAGATATAGCAGATGTGGACTCTTGAGCACTACCAAATTTCGGCACATCGTGAATTAAATTTGCCATGGAAACTGAAGGATAAGCATTTCAGCAAAGTATCGAGGAGATCGAGACAAATGGTTCGTGTTAAGTAATCATTTTATTACTGGAACGATTTGACGAAAAAGGAGAGGAAGTGACAAGAATCAAAGCGGTGAAGGGGCGTTAAAGAGAAAGGGGGGGGTTAAAGTATTAATTTCTCGTTTGCGAGAAAAATTCTGAAAGAATGAGACGTTTCATGATTCGAAATAATCAGAATATCGCCAGTTACGGACACATTAAGCCATTTCAAGGTCAAAGTTCAGAATGGTCTGATTGAGCTATAAATCGGCAATTGTGCTCTAAACCGTGTCTAGGCCTAACGTATTGAACATTGACCCTCTCACTTCAACGGTTTGGGAGATATAGCGGATGCGGATTCTTGAGCACCACTAAATTTCGGCACATTGTAAAATTTCAATTTGGGGTGCAAAAGCTTGACGGATTGTGGTGTGCCGCCCCAGTGATAATTGTATCGTGTTCGCGACTTAAGTGCCAAACTAATCGGTCCCGGTTTCGTCGCCACGTTGTGTCTGCTTTTCGCCAACCGGTTTTTCGTTATCTTCCGAGCTAAAGCTTTAAATCCCCGGAACGATCCAGTCACTTCGATAGGTAGCAATAAAACCGTCTTATCAAAGTGACCCATCGACCGGTACATGTCGATTGACCTGGTCGTGGAACGTTCCGCTCCCGGACCCGGAAGCCGTTTATCGCTCGTTATGGCGAATAAACAATGTCGATGAGAGGGTTTGTTAAGCCGACCACGTTCCGCTTGCGGGATATTCACCGGGACTCTCGGCATGATCGAGGAGGCACCTCCAAATGTAAAACGTCGGCGTTATAAACGCAGAGTTGGTCAACCAACCAAACACGTCGTGTCCTGCGGGTTGCTGCGTTGTTGGCGATGGGACGATTTGAGTCAAAGGTAGGCCTCGGTCAAAGACATCGAAATGTGATGAGTTTAAAACGATTCGGGCTCTGTACAACAAATTCTTTTAGTTGTGTCGTCGTCGTCTTTAATTTCGCTAAACACGTTTCTTTCATCTCGCGTCTCTTTGTCCCGATTTGTTCTCGTCAAGATAATTGCTTAAAATTTTTCGCGGCTCCGCCATTGTGCCAGAGATTGCATCCAATATTTTAAGCTCTTTGTGTCGGCGTAAATCCCGATGCGGTTTTTGCGTGTCTGCGTCGGCAATCCTGCAAAAGCACCCTCGATTGTTTGTATCCGTTTCAAAAAAAAAAAAAATCAGTAGTCCACCCTTCCACCACCAACCAACATCATGACGTTTCGTTTCCGCAACGCCATCTCCAATTACCGTATTGAAGTTAACAACCGACCGTGTGACGTAACGACTTTATCTACAACGTCTTCGTCACCTAACCGTAAAACAGCGGTCGCCGTAAACATCGCCATTCACCGAAGAGGAATGATATAAAGTCAATAAAGTTTGGGGGACGTGCCATAAATTTTCCAATCAATATCCTCGCGGCCCGATTTGCTTTTCTCGTCGCAAATTACGTTTGCGATTCTGAAAACACAGTTGTTTATCGGTACAAAGCCTCCGGCAACATCTCCGGCCCCAAATTCGATTAAGAAAAACAGAATTTTAAAAGGATGACGTCAGGTCGTGCTGCCGCCGAAAGCTTTCAAGAAATAAAGTTGCTCCTCCCCCTTCCTCCACTAACCACCGCCAACTTCTCTATTAGCGAAGCGCCAACTACCGGAATTGGGACGAAACAAATTCGGACGGTTCCAGAACCTGTCACGTCTCCTACGTCTCGCGATACGGTTAATAACCTTAAAACGGGGGATGCATTAGGGAAAGGGGATGCGATGTTGAAATTAATGTTGGAACGACTGGTGTTCGACGGCGACGTATCGGGTTTCGGGCGTCGCGACGCTAATTTATTGGATGTTGTGTGTGCATCGCCGCCAGGACCATTTTCCTTCCATATTCGTAACACGAGATGGCACCGAGTTAATGTAACATAAGTCTACTGACGTATTCCTTTGGACCGGCGAACACAAACGGAATAGAAAATCGGTTAAACCGGAAGTAGCATTAACTCAGTTTGTTTATTTGACGACCCCTAACGCCACTCTCGGTACTCCGAGAAAGGCTTTTACGCCAACTGCAGACCCTGAAGTAGCAACATTAAGGTTTCACTTACTGCGTCTCAAGGAGAAGGAATAGAAGATGGGAAACTATTCTTTACCGCTGAGCAGCGAATCAAATTGTTAAATAGTACGTTTCCAACCCTCCAACAAATATATTTTGAAACTTTTTACATATTAATAGGCTTTGGGAGCTTCACTTCTGTTTGTACCCGCCCATCGCAGCTTCAACGTAGTTAGTAGCAGTTTGGGAGTTTGGCTGGCAACAATAGAGTTGTGTCCGGTTCTCCCTCATTTTCACCCTCACTTAACTCGCAGGGAAACTGTTATTATGCCCATTACCTCCGCTATCATTAAAGCGTTGTTAATGTTCCCATAAAATTAAACAATTGCAACAGAAATTCCAAATTTTCTCTCTTTATTTATGCAATTGCTGGTACAAGAAACAACAGTTGCGTAAAGATATAATTTAAAAAATTACCAATAAGGAAATAAAGAAGACGATTGTTAACTAAACCTCTCTATAAGCTTCTAACCTGCCAACAAGGGTCAGAAAACGCTACTTGAAGATCAAAGTTCAAAATGCTCCGATTGATTTCAGATTTGGTCGAATGGCTTCATCCAACATCCAGAGTAATCGTATTGAATATTGACCCTGTCAGTTCAGTTGTTTCTGAGAAATAGCCGTTGAACACTCTACCTCTTGTCAGTTGTAAGTCGACAATCCAAATTCTTTTCTATAGGACAGGTCTCGGCCCACTTTGTTTTTAAATTAAAAGCTTTTAAATTAGGAAGTGGCGCGGCCTCAAAATTGTCATTTAAACAATTTCAAGGTCAAAGTTCAAAACGGTGCGATCGCTACGAAAATCGGCCAGATGCCACCTAAGAGTGCCAGTAATCATCCTACTAAATATTGAAGTTGTAACTTCAACCCTTTTCGAGTTGCGGCAATTTTCCGCGATAGATTTGACGTTTCCCTTCATTTGTCGGGCTTTCAATATCGATTTCGTCCGCTAATTGACCATTATTGGCCGTAACCCGGGAAGGGGGCAGTTTATGAAATTTCCGCTCGATTATGCCGTTCTCGAAACGTGTCCGTCGTCATCAATCCTCGATCTTTTCCGCTCGTAAATCTGTTGTGTCTCGAAGTGTGCGTCGTCAGATTCACAGGCTCGTGCCCAATTCCCATTACGTCCGCCCGACTAACCGCCAATGACGTCCCGTACGTTCTTCGACTTTAATGCCAACTTGAACGTAAAACATCTCAACGCGACGTTGTTTGCCTTCAATCCATCACCCGTAACATCATCCCCTCCCTTCCACCCTTAGTTCGAAAAATATGAATAAATCGGCCTTTCTCTTCTTCCGACAAACGAAAGGGTAAATTAAAAGTTACACGCCACTAATTTCCTCATTCCGACCTAACGCAACCGATTACGTGTTGTTGGTGGTGATTTGAATTTCGTCGAGGGTGCAACGTTTCGTTGCGTAATCCTTGTTGTTTCTGTTAATTATGATTAGACGGCGGCTGGAGATTTAGCGGTTAAACGAGTTGTTATTTTGGACAAGATACGCGACTATAACAACGCATGAATTTAAATGCGGAACGGCCGAGGAAAGTTTTTATCGCCCCACGGGGAGGCGGCGGCGAAAGGACGACCCTGTCGCCCCTCGGTGGTGGAGCGAAAGTGAAATATGTCGGACGGAACCGCGACAGCGCGCGAGGGCTTCAGGGGGTAACGATGTCTCCAAGAAGAGAAACTAGAGCCATCAGAAGATCCGTATGAGAAAAGTGAGTTATACGAGCAAAGTTTCCTACTGAAGAGAGGCAAGAGATCCTTGACCTGAGGATATTTAAAATCATTCTTACTTCACCTAGATTTACGTCAAATCATTAATATGAGTATACAACGTGCATGTTTTGCGACGTGCATTAGTGAGTGATCCGGAATTGTAACTGTTGAAGTTTGGCCGCCATTTTCTCAGAAACTACCAACTTAATTGAATGCGAAACAAGTACGTTGATTATACGTGCCGACCTTAACAACTGTACCAAATCTCAAGTAAATTCAACCATTTTGAACTTTGACCTTGAAATAACAAAATTGCTTAATTTTGAAGCAATTAAGTGTATTTTTTGAAATTTTTTTTAATTATCGGACGTGCTCGCAACGTGGTTGTTCAGAGACACTATCATTGCGTGGAACAACTTAATTGTGGCATTTTCTACAGTCCACCAATTCTTCGTTTCTGTTGAAACTTCGTCGAAAACAGCCGTTTCGAGGGTTTTCGAACAATTACGTGGCGAAGTTGTCGGACAACAGTCTCAGGGACCCCCGCGGTGCTCCCCGTCAACTGTAAATATTAACTTGAAATCTCGTTTGGAGTTTAATTTTAAGTTGTAACAATGTCGTGGAAACAATTTGGCTTGACACAAAGAAATTTAAATTCTCGGCGGCCGTCGCCGCCACCTCCGACGAGCCGTGATGAGTTTTTCTAAATCTCCAATCTCGACGGTGTTGTGAAAGTCGACTCTACAAAATGGCAGATAACGTCTAATTAATGGCAGGTTCGATGCAAATGGAAAGCGGGCGTTCCGGTCGTTATTGAAGAGCACGTTTTCGTTAGGTAATTGCAATCGCAGCTTGCCAATTGCGTAACGCGCGTATCAGTCGGCACGTAACCCTTACAAGAACAACAAACTTCAACAGATATTACAAGGGGGATTTAGCCTAAAATCTTACCATTTCTTGCCAATTGTCTTCCCAGAAAGTTGGAAAATAATGGATTCGTGGTTCAGGAGCGGAATTTTGTCGAAAAAACTAAAGCTAAAGCAAATTCAGGCAAATATTGGCCATTTCAAGGTCAAAGTTCAGAATGCTCCAATATACTTGAAAATTTTTACAGTCATTCCGGACGCCACGTGGATTAATCCTACTTATTTTCAAATTTGTAACATTGACAGTTTTTGAAAAAAAAATTGTCAAAATTTCAACATCCCAGTTATGTTGGTTCAGTTAAGAAAATTGCAACAACTCCAGTTCAAATTAGAGTTTTCTTTCCGTTTCCGGCTCTTGGGAATTTCCAGTGGCTTCTGGCGTGATCAACACGGCGGTGTTCCCTCATCGGGGGCGAAATGGCCGGCAATTAGCGCTCCGGCATCGCGCTGAAGTCGGTTATTAAAGTGATTAATATCGGTTGTAATGCAGCCGGACGACTCTTTGTCTTATTGTCGTTATGTTTTCCCCCCTCCGGAAAAGCGGCCTTTTGGTACATTAGCCGACATTAATCACGCAATCATACACTGACAAATGTTGCCATCAGCATCGTCGCATGTCCGCAACGCGGCGAGAACGGAACATGTTTTTCGGGGGTAAATTTTTCAGTTTCATGGTGGCCATCGCTCAAATTTAACGACAAAAGATTAAAGTCGACGACGCCAAAAATAACAGACCTCCTCGAATCAGTCGCTGTCCCTCGACTAGATTGATAACTGGCAGAGTTAGCGCAAATACAATTATTTTTACATTATCTTAATGTTCCACTTTGATTAAATTGTATGAAAAAAGATGGCAAAGTCAATTTCTTTTTGTGGTTCGCCTTAATCGAAACAGAATCGCGATTGTTCGTCACAGTTGATCTTACAATTGGATTGTGGAAGAGCGCAAATTCAATTCTTTTTGGGTTCGTCTTAACGAAAATCGGGTTGCGACATCTACCGTTAGAGAATGCAACAACTGTTTCGTTAAAAGAAAAATCAAAGTTTGATATTCATTGACGGTCGCAATTTCCAACAATAATTATAATGTTTTATTAGAATCGTTACGTAGTTCCTCCACCATTTGTCAATTTTAGAAAATCATAACTTTTATACCAAGTGTCATACTAAAACACGCCTTAATTGGCCAAAAAGGACTAATAATGGTCTTCTTAGAAAAAAAATGGCCAATTTGATACTTTTATTTGTTGTTCGTTTATAAATTTTTCTATTGCATTGACTACCTGATCGTTTCTCCAACACTCGGCAATTTTTAAAAAATCATAACTTCCGAACAAATGGTCATACTAAAGCAGAGCTCAGTTGTCTAAAAAGAACTAACGATAGTCTTTTTGAAAAAAAGGTCAATTTTCCAAGTTTATTTGTTGTTCTTTTATGATTTTTCAATTATAGTGACCACCTAATCGTTCCTCCAACCTTTGGCAATTTTCAAGAAATCATAACTCTTGAACAAAGGATCATACTACAACAGGCCTGAGTTGCCTAAAAAGCGCTAATCATAGTCTTTTTTGAAAAAAATGACCAATTTGCTAGATTTAATTGTTGTACTTTTATGAATTTTTCAATTATAGTGACCACCTAATCGTTCATCCAACCTTTGGCAATTTTCAAAAAATCATAACTCTTGAACAAAGGGTCATACTACAACAGGCCTGAGTTGCCTAAAAAGCGCTAATCATAATCTTTTTGGAAGAAAATAACCAATTTGCTAGCTTTAATTGTTGTACTTTTATGAATTTTTCAATTATAGTGACCACCTAATCGTTCCTCCAACCTTTGTCAATTTTCAAAAAATCATAACTCTTGAACAAAGTGTCATACTACAACAGGCCTAAGTTGCCTAAAAACCGCTAATCATAGTCTTTTTGGAAAATAATGACAAATTTGCTAATTTTGATTGTTGTACTTTTATGAATTTTTCAATTATAGTGACCATCTAATCGTTCCTCCAACCTTTGGCAATTTTCAAAAAATCATAACTCTTGAACAAAGTGTCACACTACAACAGGCCTAAGTTGCCTAAAAAGCGCTAATCATAGTCTTTTTGGAAAATAATGACCAATTTGCTAGTTTTAATTGTTGTACTTTTATGTTTTTTTCAATTATAGTGACCACCTAATCGTTCCTCCAACTTTTAACTATTTTCAAAAAATCATAACTCTTGAACGAAGGGTCATACTACAACAGGCCTGAGTTGCCTAAAAAGCGCTAATCATAGTCTATTTGTAAAAAAATGACAAATTTGCTAATTTTAATTGTTGTACTTTTATGAATTTTTCAATTATAGTGACCATCTAATCGTTCCTCCAACCTTTAGCAATTTTCAAAAAATCATAACTCTTGAACAAAGTGTCACACTACAACAGGCCTAAGTTGCCTAAAAAGCGCTAATCATAGTCTTTTTGGAAAAAAATGACCAATTTGATAGTTTTAATTGTTGTACTTTTATGAATTTTTCAATTATAGTGACCACCTAATCGTTCCTCCAACATTTGACAATTTTCAAAAAATCATAACTCTTGAACAAAGTATCGCACTAAAACAAATCTTAGTTGCCTGCAAAGAACTAACCATGGTCTTTTCGGAAAAAAATTACCATTGTGTTAATTGTATTTGTCAATTTTTTAAAAATTTTTCTATTAACATCACGACGAATCTCATTCAACATTTCTCAATTTGAAAAAATAAATCATAAATTTTGAACGAGGTGACGCACAAGAAAACGTCTTATCTCCCAGAAAAGAGCTGATTCAGCTCCATGTAGGTAAAAATCACCATTTCGCCAATTTGCTTTGTTAATTTCTTATGATTTTTTTCACCAGAAACATCACCTTGCAACAACTGTTACGACGTTCCATATTCATTGCGAGTCGCAATTTCCAACAGTAACCGTAACTGACGCACGTTTCGCGTTACGTGCTGCCTCTGCAGGTTACTCCAGGTTAATTGTCCATATTCGTCCAATCTAATTCATGGAACCTCTTAAGACAATCATCGAACGTGATTGCGATGACGTGGTAACGCCAAAAACGTTTCGAGGTCGCAAAAAACTATTTATCGATCATTAAAAATATCATCGATACGACGACCATGACACCTGTCAACACAATTAACATACTGACACCATCAGCCAACTCATCGATGATGATCGCAACATTCACTTGTTAATTTCGCCGAAAATCACAACAAAATCTGACCAAACATTGCGATTGTTTGGAAACCCTCAATTGTTCTTTTGTGGAATCGCGATTGTTCTCAGCAATTATTGTCGTCGGGTCGATCCAAGCGAATTCAATGGGACTCAGATCGGGCTTTCCTCGACTCTCTCGGTTTTTGGTAATGGGGCGTTACGTCGAGTGTTTGTTGATGCGACTAGACTGTCATGGCGATTAACTTTGGACGAATTAGATCGAACTGACGATTTGGTTGCCGACACGGCTCACTGGATATTTGGACTGGAGGCCAATTTTCGGTCCATTAAAAACGGACCTAAGTCAATGATTTCGTGCAAGAGTTAACGGCCAGAACCGGTCGACGTTCTTCACCTGAACAATGGCGAAAGTAACATGATCCGATTTAATAGTTGAAAATTTTTTGACGATGGCTGACTTCGAGAGCTTCAGCTATCGCAGACACGAGACGTTCAGATGCTAGAATTTTTTTTTTTTTGGAAGACAGAAGAGCTTGATGAGTGTTAGAGCTGTTTGGTTTCTTCAAAGGGTAACTTTAAAAATTAAGAGTTAAGGGTAGATTTTGCTGAAAGAATAAGGAAGGTGCCACCTCAACCGGTGATAGAACTACGTTGTAGTGGAAGAACTTTGACCATTAGAGGAAAGCGGTTCTAGGTGTGACCTCAACTGTTTGGATTCTTGTACGGGCCTCTGAAGCGAAAGTGGAACGTGTGTCGCGTCCTTCGTACAGTATTTCATCCGGACAAGCATCACACACGAAGTGTTTTACTGTTATTAAACCGCTGATGGTACGGCTCTTGTTGTTTGTCGTTTTGTCGACGTTAAACTTGAGGTTTGAGGTCGAATTAAGGTTGCACCGTCGTTGTTGTTGGCGATTAATTTTCTTTAATGAACTCAAGAGAGCGCGAACGGAGAGGGTGTGTGAGAGAAGGTGCGGGGAAAATTCTCGGCGTCTTTCCAGATGTTGAGGATGAGAGGCAAAAAAATTTAGAAGGAAACGACCGGGGGCGAACGGAAGGGAAGGAAACGGCGGTTTTCCCAACAAGTGGCACGTGCAACCGCGCCCGGAAAGAAACTTTCGCGGGCAAATCACCCAAACTGTTGCGATTCCGTTTGTTTAACGGCGTGGGAACAACAGAACTCGACGCACGTACAGTACAAGATCTTCTAATTATCGAAGCTTCAGGTTCGAGTTCTGCACCTAACTTAGCCCTGTGTCTAATAACGAGAATTAATTTCTTATAATTTTTTTTCTGTTAGAATCATACCAATCGATTTCAACATTTTTCAGTTTTTGAAAAAATCATAAGTCATAAATACGCAGTTGCACTAAAACATATTCTAACTACTTAGAAGGAGATAATCATGGTCTAGTTACAAAAAAAAAATATTAGACTAATTTAATTTGTAAATTTTTTATCATTTTTTTCCTCTTAAGATCACACCAAACTTTTCCAACATTTCTCAATTATTTAAAAAATCATAAAAAATGAACCAAATGTCGCACTAAAATAGATTCTAGTTGCCTGGAAAGAGCTAATCAAGAGACTCATTTGAAAAGAATCATCATTTCACTAGTTTAAGTTGTGAATTTTTTATGATTTTTTTCCTCTTAGGATCATACCAAACTCTTCCAACATTTCTCAATTATTTAAAAAATCATAAAAAATGAACCAAATGTCGCACTAAAATAGATTCTAGTTGCCTGGAAAGAGCTAATCAAGAGACTCATTTGAGAAGAATCACCATTTCACTAGTTTAATTTGTGAATTTTTTATGATTTTCTTCCTCTTAGGATCACACCAAACTTCCAGCATTTCTCAATTTTTGAAAAAATCATAAAAAATGAACGAATTCTCGTACTAAAATAGATTCTAGTTGCCTGGAAAGAGCTAATCAAGAGACTCATTTGAGAAAAATCATCATTTCACTAGTTTAATTTGTGAATTTTTTATGATTTTTTTCCTCTTAGGATCATACCAAACTCTTCCAACATTTCTCAATTTTTCAAAAAAAATCATAAAAAATGAACCAAATGTCGCACTAAAATAGATTCTAGTTGCCTGGAAAGTGCTAATCAAGAGACTCATTTGAGAAAAATCACCATTTCACTAGTTTAATTTGTGAATTTTTTATGATTTTTTTCCTTTTAGGATCATACCAAACTCTTCCAGCATTTTTCAATTTTTGAGAAAATCATAAAAAATAAACGAAATGTCGTACTAGAATAGATTCTAGTTGCCTGGAAAGAGCTAATCAAGAGACTCATTTGAGAAGAATCACCATTTCACTAGTTTAATTTGTAAATTTTTTATGATTTTCTTCCTCTCAGGACCACACCAAACTCTTCCAGCATTTCTCCATTTTTAAAAATCATAAAAAATGAACAAAATGTCGCACTAAAACAACTTGTAGTTGCCTAAAAAGAGCTAATCAAGATCTCATTCAAGAAAAATCACAATATTAATAGTTTCATTTTTTAAATTTTTAATGATTTTTTTCTCAACCACATCAAACTCTTCCAACATTTCTCAATTATTAAAAAAATCATAAAAAATTAACCAAATGTCGCACTAAAACAGAT
The DNA here is from genome assembly GCA_951805265.1 of Schizotus pectinicornis. Classification (NCBI taxonomy): domain Eukaryota; kingdom Metazoa; phylum Arthropoda; class Insecta; order Coleoptera; family Pyrochroidae; genus Schizotus; species Schizotus pectinicornis. Next base: position 7,674,726 of record OX638210.1, read on the forward strand.
TATAGTTGCCTGGAAAATCTAATCAAGGGACTCATTCGAGAAAAATTACCATTTTACTAGTTTAATTTGTAAATTTTTTATGATTTTCTTCCTCTTAGGATCACACCAAACTCTTCCAGCATATCTCATTTTTTTTTTAAATCATAAATAATGAACAAAGTGTCACACTAAAACAGGTTCTAGTTGCCTGGAAAGAGCTAATCAAGAGACTTATTGGAGAAAAATCACCATATTACTAGTTTAATTTGTGAATTTTTTATGATTTTCTTCCTTTTAGGATTACACCAAACTCTTCCAGCATATCTCAATTTAAAAAAATAAATAAATAATGAACGAAGTGTCGCACTAAAACAAGTTCTAGTTGCCTGGAAAGAGCTAATCAAGATCTCATTTGAAAAAAATTACCATTTCATTAATTTAATTTGTAAATTTTTTATGATTTTTTTCCTCTTAGGATCACACGAAACAATTCCAGCATCTCTCAATATATTAAAAAAATCGTAAATAATGAACGGGGTGTCGCACTAAAACAGTTTTTAGTTGCCTAAAAAGAGCTAATCAAGATCTCATTCCAGAAAAATCACGATATCAATAGTTTCATTTTTTAAATTTTTAATGATTTTTTTCTCAACTACATCAAACTCTTCCAACATTTCTCAATTATTAAAAAAATCATAAAAAATAAACCAAATGTCGCACTAAAACAGATTATAGTTGCATGGAAAAAGCTAATCAAGGAACTCATTCGAGAAAAATCACCATTTCGCTAGTTTAATTTGTAAATTTTTTATAATTTTCTTCCTCTTAAGATCTCACCAAACTCTTCCAGCATATCTCAATTTTTAAAAAAATTATAAATAATGAACGAAGTGTCACACTAAAACAGGTTCTAGTTGCCTGGAAAGAGCTAATCAAGAGACTTATTCGAGAAATATCACCATATTACTAGTTTAATTTGTGAATTTTTTATGATTTTCTTCCTCTTAGGATCACATCAAACTCTTCCAGCATATCTCAATTTAAAAAAATAAATAAATAATGAACGAAGTGTCGCACTAAAACAGGTTCTAGTTGCCTTGAAAGAGCTAATCAAGATCTCATTTGAAAAAAATTACCATTTCACTAATTTAATTTGTGAATTTTTTATGATTTTTTTCCTCTTAGGATCACACAAAACAATTCCAGCATCTCTCAATATATTAAAAAAATCGTAAATAATGAACGGGGTGTCGCACTAAAACGATTCTACTTGCGGAAAGAGCTAATCAAGATCTTATTTGAAAAAAATCACCATTTCTCTAATTTAATTTGTGAATTTTTTTATAATTTTTTCCTTCTTAGGATCACACCAAACTCTTCCAGCATATCTCAATTTTTTTTAAAATCGTAAATCATGAACAAAGTGTCGCACTAAAACCAATTCTAGTTGCACGGAAAGACCCAATCAAGGTCTTGTTGGAAAAAAAAATATTATTTAATTGACTTTATTTGTTAATTTTTTATGATTTTTTTCCTCTTAGGATCACACAAAACAATTCCAGCATCTCTCAATATATTAAAAAAATCGTAAATAATGAACGGGGTGTCGGACTAAAACAGATTTTAGTTGCATGGAAAAATCTAATCAAGATCTTATTTGGGAAAAATCACCATTTCTCTAATTTAATTTGTGAATTTTTTATAATTTTTTCTTTCTTAGGATCACATCAAACTCTTCCAGCATATCTCAATTTTTTTTAAAATCGTAAATCATGAACAAGGTGTCGCACTAAAACCAATTTTAGTTGCACGGAAAGACCCAATCGAGGTCTTGTTGGAAAAAAATTATTATTTAATTGACTTTATTTGTTAATTTTTTATGATTTTTTTTCTCCTAGGATGACACCAAACTCATCCAAAAATTTTCAATTTTTGATAAAATCATAAATAATGTACGGAGGGTCGCACCAAAATAGATTCTAGTTGCCTGAAAAGAGCTAATCAAAGTCTCGTCACAAAAAAAATGCCATTTGTTTACTTTAATTAGTTAATTTTTTATGAATTTATCAATTTTGGCTCCTCCACCATTCGTCAGTTCTCAAAAAAATCACAGCTTCCGAACCCGTTGTGGTACTTACTGGAATAATTCCTAGCTGCCTGGAAAGGGCCAACACCAAATCCCCTGTTCACAATTAAACCGTTGCTTTTATTCGTGCTCCGAAACGTCCAAGTTTTACTTTTTATTTCGTTCTCGTGTTTAATTTAAAAGTTTACCGTTAAACGGCTGCTCCTAGGCTTGCGTTTCAGCGATAAAACAGCAACAATTACTGAATTTCAACGGGGCAACGTTGTTTGTTTATGCAAATTAAACGTTTCAAAGCAGGTGGAATGGCGGCGAAAAATCGAGCAACTCTACAACACCGGAGGGAGGTGGCGGCGGCGGCGGCGGCAACGGTTTTAAATGCAACGTTGGCGCGGCGGCGGCGGCGGCCGTTGTTTGTTGTTGAAAACGCGAATTATGCCATTCAGGAGGTAATTGAAGCGTTTTACCGCATTAAAACAACGACGAACTTTAATACGGATATTTCAACTCGACGTGGAACAAGCACCTAGGGGTGCAGATAACTGCCCAGGAGCCAACCAAGCCATTAAACACGTCGTCTCGATCATCCCCCACCAGGTACGGGCATTACGGTAGTTTTCAAAATTAGTTCAGAATTTAAAAAAAATATACAGCACGTCCACACTAGAACCCTCCAACTTCCCTTAAAATTAATTAGAAATAAAAAATTAAACTCAATAATTTTAACCCTACGTTTGGTTGCACAAACCTGACGTGGTGTTAATGATTCACTCTTCGCTTAAACTTTAATTAGTTTCCCAATAACCGTTCGTGCCACTTGGGGTTGGGGTTGCTGATTCCGGTGCAATTTTTCGGCGTTGCAATTTCCGGTCCGGACCGACGACGTCACGATTATAGGTGGATGAAGGGCCCCGTGTAGCATCATCCAATTTGGAAGTTGCGGTGTTGTTGCACCCCCTCGACTACCGTCGAGTTTCCAATTAAACTCTCGTCGTCGTCGTCGCAGCACATCGCCAATTCCTCTCGCGAAAATGTTTACAACAAAATTTCTTTTTTTTGCAAAACCTTCAACTATTCGATTAATAAACTAATAAATTCCCGACGTCACTCGGCCGTTCGTTAAACTTTTAATTAAAATCCGCCATCAATTGACAAACAAAAACAGAGAGGGAAAGGACGCCTGGAAGTTTCGGCGGAGAGAGAGGAGGGAAGAATCCCGATATTGGCAAGTTTTATTTATTTTTTTCTTGATCCGAGATACTTATCAGATTTTTATATAGAAAAGGGAGCGGTGGTGGCGGCTTAATAAAGTTCTTAAATCCAGTACGTGATCCCGTATATTCGCACACCTCTATCGAGTTGTGTTGGCGACGTTCGCGGGGCCGTAAAAAAAATATTATTAAACCGCCATCAGGGTGCGCCTTTGAATAACAGCGGCAAAGGATTTGACGGTTCGTCGGGGGTGCTTTGAGAGGTTTCCGAATCTTACAAAGTGAATTTTCTTGTTCTCTTAACCTCGCGCAAAGCAATCGATAGATGGGAGGGGGAGGGCCGGAAGGGCCAATTAAAGGGCCAAAAACCCACATCGGCGTTTCTGGTTCAAACCAAAATCGTTTGTTGGGTTGGCAGTGCCGTCACTCGATTGTGGACAACTTCACGTTGCTATCATGGAATTAAAAATCGTTTGTTGGGTTGGCAGTGCCATCACTGTATTGTGGAGAACTTCACGTTGCTATCATCGAATTAAAAATCGTTTGTTGAGTTGGCAGTGCCGTCACTCGATTGTGGAGAACTTCACGTTGCTATCATCGAATTACCCTTTGCCACGTAATTTACGTGCGAGCACCCTGACCTGATAACTTATTTAGAGGGAGCGCCAATCAATTTTTTTTCGCTCACCTTTAATTAAAAATCTCATTTGGCTTACTTCGCCCAGAAAGTTGTTTTGGAGTTTTGCGAGCAAATCTCAGAGCTGTAGGTGGAAGTTGGGTTTTAGAAGCTCATCTTAACAATTCAGGGTGGTGAGTAGAAGCGTAAAACGTCCCCCACCACTTAAAGTTCAAATGATTGTGATAACGTCACGAGACATGTCGATCGATTGCTGAGAACCTCCCAAACACATGTATCTTGTTACAGGTCCGTAGACAGATTTTTGACCAATTTATAATTTTTTTTAGAATTTTTCCAATTTTCATAGACTTGTAACTTTTGAATGGAGTGACTTATATTAAATCAAAATATATCAAATTAATCAGTATATTTTACTACCTATTGACAGCTGCAAACCTAAAAGTTTAGTTTGTCGGTCCAAATTTATTCAAAATTGCCCATTTTTTCCTCGAAAAAAGACGAACAAAATTTCGTCTTTGTGACGAAGCAGCGTTGCACACCGCATGTTTCTAAACACAAATTGATCGATATAGTTTCCGTCCTATTCCTTTGTTCTTAGCCCGAACAAGACGAAACTTTACGAAACCTCCACCACCCCTTCAATATCCGTCGTGTACGTAAGTAGGTTTTTTTTTACGACGCCGCCATCTGAAACGTTCCGCAACAACCCCGAAATCTTTTCAGTCACAGTTCCGATGATACTCATCTGTCGGTTCCTATGCGAAACATTTCAGGTTAACGGCCGTGTCATCGCCGTAAAAATTTCAACCCCTTTTATCCCACCCCGAAAAAAAAAACACGACAACAAATAATTTCGTCTAAGAAACACATTTTTGCTAACCGTAACAAGGGTCGACCGAAAACATTCCCATTGCACAACCCCCGGCGAGGCTTAATTACGCCATAAACACCCGCTCCGGGGTCCGCCAAGTCGATAACGCGAACAAATAAAATTTAGGAAAACTCCCCGAGAAAATCGCAATTATTTAACCCGCAACTCAACAAGTGGCAAAGAACAAGCCGACACTTCACCCTCATTGCAGACACTAATTTTCATCTGTTGCCGCTACTTTCACATAAATGGCAGTGAATTAAGATTTTTAAACTAGCGCCACCTGGCCGAGAATAGCACAAGCTGTTGTTTAGACAACTTCGTTACAAGCAAACGTCAGTAATTTTTAAATTTAATTCTTAATCAATTGCCACTTTGACATTTTGTCCGTGAGCTAAAAAAACTTAACTTGATTGGACCAATTCAATTGTTTTTTAATTGCTTCGTTGACGGCATCTGTTCTAACTTGAGTCCGTCGTTAGTGAAATAAGCGTAATCAATCGCTTTGAACCGGGCAAGCCGGGAGGTTGATACTAATTGCGAAATTCTCCGGCTCCTGAAGGTTCCGTTTGTGGGATCTGGAAGGGCCGGCTTCGCTCCTCCGTTCATTGACGGTCGTCCCGGTTGTTTTTCCGTTCCTCCACGAAATCCGTGCTTTATCTGGCATCAGGTAGGATTACCGGGGAATAATGGGACTTTATTAACTGCGTCATTGAGATGCCGTATACAAAGGTATTAAATTCCGGACGCTTAAGCGGAATTTTTAATAATTCACCGACGCCCAGACCCCCGACGGCGCCGCGACGCCACCCCCACCGCCAACGTATACTGCTAAATTGAGAGCAGTCGGAGGGGCCGCAAGCAGGTCACAACCCTAATTGTTTTTCAAGCCGATCACAGGAAGCCTCCAGAGTTTCCAGATTTGCCTCTTGTAACGTCTCTTTGGCTTCCCTGTGGATTTAAAAGAAATCTAACCTCAATTTCCTCAATTGCCGACCAATCGACCAATAAAAGTTAATCTAGACCACCGGTGTTCGATATTTGACAACTGTCTCTCAACTGTCATCTGTCAATTTCAGTTTGCAGACAAATTTCTGTGTAAAAAAAAATAAATAAGAAAATTGCCCAAGAATTTCTATGGTCGCTACGCGAAACGTGAGGTTATAAAGTCTTCTTTCCCCAAGAATTGCTTTGCTGCGCAAAAAGTGAGGTTATGGAGAGTTTCTTCGTAGAGGGCGCCTTATTGTACGAAAAGTGAGGTTATAAGGTAAAAAGTGAGGCTATAAAGTCAAAAAGTGAGGTTATGGAGAGTTCCTTTGTAGAGAGCGCCTCGCTGTGCAAGAAGTAAGGTTATAAAGTAAAAAGTGAGGTTATAAGTCAAAAAGTGAGGTTATGGAGAGTTCTTTTGCTGTGCGAGAAGTGAGGTTATAACGTTTTCTGCCCTAGAGGGCGCCTCGTTGTGTAAGAAGTGAGGTTATAAAGTTTTCTTCCCTAGAGGGTGCCTCGCTGTTCGAGAAGTGAGGTTATGAGGTTTCCAATTGCGAAAAGTGAAGTTATAAGGTGATTTCTGGAGGTCGCTAGCCCCTGATCGCGCTGTGTTAATGATTCTAAGCAAAGTTGTTACAAAGCGAAGAGGAGAGAGGGTTGTTTCGGCTTTCTTTTGGAAGTTGAACGCTTCGAGAAAACTCGCAACTTCGACTTGATGAGAACTACGCTGCTGAATCGAATTCAATTTGCCCGAAAATCGTCTTAATTACCTTCGCTCATCGCCGACGGGCCTCCCCTTTGAAAACTTCCCCTCACACCCTTCCACTCCATTACCAATTAATTAACATCAAACGTCGCCATAGTATCATATTTCGTTTTATTTAAAAAAAAAATTTTTTGCGAGCATCGAGTAAGCCGAGAACGCCGCCCAGACCGGATCAGTTTAGTTAATTAAATCCCTTATGGCGCAACGGAGGAGTTTTGATTTTTGCGCCTGTTAATTAAATTTTTAACGGTGCACTAGCGAGACCGAAGCGCAACCTCGTCGGTCTCACGGCGCGAGCCTACAAACGAACCCCGAAATCAATGACGATTACCGTTTCAAATCCCACTTCTGATGTTTCATATTAATTAGAAATTGGAAATAATAAAGAATTTTAATTGTCAAGTAAATAAAATTACGGCCATTATAGAGCAGTGAAGGATTGAAGATGTCAGCTCGTAATGGACGGCGTCGTCTTTGACCTGGAGCTGTGCCCAATACCGCCATAAAACCCATTTTCCCCCCTTTAAACGCGAATGTATCGTAGAAACATCAAGTCGGCCGTTGTGGAAAAACCACGTCGTTCTCTATCAATCTCGGTCTCGTCAGTGGCGGCGATTTTTCTTCCGTCTTTTACGGTTTTCGCCGTTAAGCAAAAAAACCATCGCCATTTCTTCTACTCGACGATTAATCTTGAGGTGGTCATCCGCAGACCGGGCCGCGCCGCCGTCTTGATTATGTGTTCGGTTTTTGTCCGGCGACGAAACCGCATCGTTAAGACCGCACCCGAATAATTAACTGATGGCGACATCGCGATCCAGACCGAAAGGATTATCAGGATTACCCGTATTTCGTTAAGAAAAATTAAAAATTAATAATTCAACGAGAGACGCAATTTGGGACCGCGGCCACAATTCAAACGGCTTCTTTCCAGGATTTTCTACACGCACGATATTGTTGTCGCTCTAAATTCAGTCGAGAAGTGCTAATTTCAGATTAATTTGCGGCTAAAGAGACGAGGGAAGAGTAAAACGCTTCCCCCACCACCAAAAGTTCGAACGGGTCCGAGGATATCGCGGAAAATGGCGATCGCGAGTCCAGGTCCTCAAAAACCCACCTATTGAGTTTCAAGGTCACAAGTCAATTTTTGGACCATTTATGATACATTGCCTTCCGGGTACGTTAAATTTTGTTACGCCACTGCAAAAAACACTTGTTTTTCCCCGTCGGTATTACTGTCGCACTAAATTCAGTTTACAAAAAATTAATTTACGATAATTTGAATCGTGGGGAGGCTAGAAAAGCGCAAAACATCTCCCCACCACCAAAAGTTCAAACGGGTCCGAGGATATCGCAAAAGATGGCGATCGCGAGCCCACGTCCTCAAAAACCCACCTATTGAGTTTCAAAGTCACAAGCCAATTTTTGGACCATTTATGACACATTGTCTTCCGGGTACGTTAAATTTTGTTACGCCACTGCACAAAACACTTGTTTTTTTCCGTCGGTATTGCTATCGCACTAAATTCGGTTTACAAAAAATTAATTTACAATTAATTTGAATCGGAGGAGGCTAGAAAAGCGCAAAACATCTCCCCACCCCCAAAAGTTCAAACGAGTCCGAGAACGTCGCAAAAAACGGCAATCGCAAGCTTAGACCCTCGCAAACCCACCTATTAAATTGCAACATCCTAAGTTAATATTTGCACCATTCATGATATATTGTTTTTGCTTAAAAGGTAAAGTCACCTACACTACAAGCAAAAAACACTTTATTCCTACGATGTTAGTGTCATACTAAATTCAGTTAAGAGTTCAGTTAAGAATTTAAATTAATTTGCGGCGGACGGGATCAGGTAAGCGAAAAACAGCCCCCCACCACTAAAAGTTTAAACGGGTCGGAGGAGGTCGCAAAAAACGGCGATCGCAAGCTTAGGTCTTCGCAAACAAACTTATCGAGTTTCAATACTTTAACTAAATACTTGCACCATTTATGACACATTGTCTTGTATTATCGATCACAAACTCGAACCTTACCAAACACACGCCATCTACTTTCAATAATCTGCGTCGAAATTTGCGCTACTTCTGTTGAATTAACGTTACCCTTCACCTTCGCTGTTGCCGGAAAGCCTTAGTTTTAAGTACCTGAAACAAAGGAACATTATTAGCATGAATGCGTTAATAAACCTACATTATTTTCTCGCGGTAAAATTTTCATTTTAATACGATTCCCATTAAGTTCCTTCAACTCTTTAAGTGCACTACAGTGAAGTAATTACTTACAATATTAAATTTCGAAATGTACTGAAAAGGTGGAACGTATTATTGAGGTGCGGCCAATAGAACGTAACGTTATCTATTCCAACAATTTGCTGCCCTCCAAGATTGTAATGTGGCGCACCATCAATCTTGGCCGGTTCATACGCGAACGACAGCCGTGTCTGAGGTGTGGCAATATTTGACATCGTGATTAAGCACGCATCTAGTTAGCAACTAAGTGATAATTAATACACGTTATCACCCCCTCGATTACAGGCAAATTTTTGTTCCAATTATTCAATCGGTGTAAATCCATTTAACTTGTCAGCAGGAATTTTATTGAAACAAAAATAAAACAACATGTCGATGTGTAACGAAATCAAATCGGCCATGAGCAGTCCCGCGATCCGGCACTTATCAAGTAAACGGGGGCGACGTAATGGATTTATAATGGTCCTTACAGCCGAATAACCGCGAGATTATGGATAAGGCGTTTATTACGCCAACATTAGGGCCGTGACGGGCCGCCAACGTATATGCACGGGCCGGGCTGCTACGACGTATTATAAGCTCGTCAACGTCACTAATCAGTTTTCGCGGCCAACCTCGAAGGGTGGCAGAAAATCACATTACTTTAGACCACTCTATGAAAACCGGAAACATTTGCTAGTCCACAATGAACCGAGAAAGTTTCAAAACTGATTGGGAGAAGTCACGATGAAACCGACAGCGAGTAGAAGCGTACAGCGTCCCCCACCACTAAAAGTTCAAACAAATGCGATGACATCGTGAGGCACGTCGATCGACAGTCAAGACCCTCACGAACACACGTATTTCGTTACAAGGCTCTAGGTAGGTTATTGGGCCACTTAGGAGAAATTTTCTTGATTGAAACGTAGGGAGGCTGCACGTTTCTCGTCTTCTACATATGCAAGAGGACGTCGAAAAAGTTTAGAAAACTTTAGAACTTAATCAGGAAAGCTTACGTAAAAATTTCGGCGAGTAGAAGTGTTTGGCGTCCCCCACCACCAAATGTTCAAACAATAGTGATGACGTCGCGGGGCACGTCGATCAAAAGCTAAGACTCTCACGAGCCCACGTATCTCGTTGCGAGTCTCTAGACAGATTATTGGGCCACTTGCGTAGAATTTTCTTGATTGAATTATTGGATCGTGGACCGTTTCTTTGTTCAACTTTCCCGTTTTATGTCTCGAAAAACGCTCAACGACTTTGTTTTGGGTTTTCGATATGATTTTACGCGTCTGCAAAAGCGCCAGACGCCGATATTTTCCAATATCCCTCCCAGGAGCAAACTTTAAAAACGTAAACAAGCTCATCAAAAGAACAAGAGCACACGCGAGAGAATCCGTTTGTTTATCACCGTCGACGCAAACGACGCCACTGACGGTTCCCCGAAGTGCCCCCAAACATCGAGGAGGTGGCTGTGGAAAAAAAGTGGCACTCACACCAAAAAACAAAATGCAATTGCTATTCGCGCAAGGAGAAAAAAACGGCCGGCTTTGATCCGAATAATTACGACCGAGGAAAATATTTGTCGACCGGTCGTCGTTGTTGTTGATTGCGTCCCGGATTTTCCCCGGTTCCAGAAAATGTATAAGGGAATCGATAGGAAAGAGTGACCGGGGGTGGGGAAAAATTCGAAAAAAAAGTCAAACTACTTTAGTTGGGGGTGGAATCAAGACGGGCGAAAAAACGGCCGGAATTAAGAAAGATGGAGAAAGTCGAGTGACGGGGGTGATTAATGGTGACACTTTTTAATTTTTGCCAGAGTTGGAAGTTTTAATCGATAAATGCCGCCTTCTCACCAAATCTAACGAAAATAACTTTCAGACGACATCAATTACTCCAAGAGTTGATGGTAAACGGACAAGTTCCAAGGCAACTTCTATCCTATGTAGCTGCAAACGTGATAATTTCTATGGACGCAACAGTACGTTTAGTGAGCAGCAAAAATTGTGGTTAGTTCAGTAGTAAAAGATTTTGCAACTTTTTCACTAGATAGGGGTAATGTGGAGATCTCGTCGGAAAGTCGGAAACAGCTGAAATTTCTCACCAATTTTGATTCGTTGCTTGAGAGAAGTTGCCACGCGAAACTGGGGGTAAGTAGAAGCGGATAACACCCCCCACCACTCAAAGTTCAAACAATTGGGATTACGTCACGAGGTACGTCGATCGAAAGCTGAGACTCTCACGAACACATGTATCTCTTTACAAACCTCTAGATACATTTTCGACCCATTTACGAAGCATTTTCTTTCAGTTATACTTCTTGAAAATGTATTTATTTGGGCGACACGGACGATCCTATGTAGCTGCAAACAAGAAAATTTGCTTGGATGCAACAGTACGTTTAGTACGCAGCAAACATTGTAGTTAGATCGGTACTAAAAGATTTTGCAACTTTTTCACTAGGTAGGGGTAATGTGGAGATCTTGTCAAAAAATCGAAAACAGCTGAAATTTCTCACTCATTTCGATTCGTTGCTTGAGAGAAGTTGCCACGCGAAACTGGGGGTGACTAGAAGCGTATAACGCCCCCCACCACTCAAAGTTCAAACAATTGGGATTACGTCGCGAGGTACGTCGATCGAAAGCTAAAACTCTCACAAACACATGTATCTCTTTACAACCCTCTGGATACATTTTTGGACCATTTACGAAGCATTTTCTTTCAGTTACATTTTTTGTAAATCTATTTATTTAGGCGACAAAGCCGTTTTTGATTAAATATGACCGGTACCGACCTAATTTTTGCTCCGCGGTCCTTTTTCGGTCTGATTGCAGTTGTTGCAACGTTCTTGGGGGTCACCGCGTCAGATGACTAAACGGTTTGAACGGCGGCAAGGTTGCTGTCATCCGGAAAGTGGTCCGCAACTCGTTGGTCGGATTCAAAATAAAACGTCACCGAAATTGGATCGGCATAACTTTGTTAAGTCCTTCGAGGAGAAATGACAATGGCCGGAATTGGCTCGCAATTGGCTTTAGAATTACGAAAATCCCCTCTCGATATTGGTTTCCGATCCGTTATTTAATTTGGTTTGATAAACGCTCCGAAAAATTTCGTCGACATCCGTCCATCCCCAAAGCGCTCCCTTTCCTCCACCTAATTAATTTAAGAAAAAGCCGAGCGTCTAACGAAATAACAAACGCGTTTACGCGCACCTAAGTTCGCAAAATCAACCGAATGGCCCGTGAAATATCTGTTAAAATAAGGGGGAGAACTCAAGGAACGTCAGAGACGTATTATGGTGGAAGATAATCAAGCGCAGGCCGGGAATAAATAGCGGCAGAAGCGGGACGTCGATGTGTCAGAAGTGGGATGTTGTAACAAATGTAGACGGCTCGACTAGTCGTTGTCGTGACTCCGCGCCGGCTAGAAACTTTCACGTTTTTAAATGCCGTTCCGTGCAACGTATGAGTCATGGGTGACGTATTCAAAGCCGCCTATTCACAACGTCTCAAGGTGTCACCTAAGCGAAAAAGGGAACGGTAAAAGGATATTTGTCAATTTTCTTTACAACCTACAACCCCAATCCACTTAAGCCCGAATTTCAACCTCAATGAAGGTTCTCAGGAGCAAAAGTTAGCCATTGACCAAGTGAAACTTTTTTTCCTTTATACCTTTATACATAAACAATATACCTACCTATAGACGTTGTGGGTAGTTTAAAGCCGTCTAGGAAAGCTTAAAAACTGATTAAGAAATGTCGCGTAAAATTTAACGGTGAGTAGAAGCGGTAAACGTCCCCCACCACTCAATGTTCAAATGACTGTGATCACGTCACGAGACATGTCGATCGATAGCAGAGCCCCTCACAAACAAATGTATCTTTTTACAAGCCTCTAGATACATTTTTGAGGGTCGTAACTCCAACTTAACATTCAAGGTGAGTCGCCCATATCTTGTGGGATATTTTTTAAATTGAAAATTTTTGTTAGTGAGACGTCAGGCAACGATTTTTGATGATTTATTAAAAGCAAAATTTTGTTAAAGTAAAAAACTTCGAAACAATGCGCCCAACGGAAGATACAATCTTAACAGAGTGCAAATCGTTTCTCCTCTCTATCCTCGCGCTTCCTGAACCCCATTCCCGGGGTCCTCTCATTTCCTCCGCGCGGGTCTCCCCTTCTTGCAGGTGGGCCTCCCCCTCTCCCCCCCCCCCCTCTTTTTGCCAGCCCTCTTTCCTGCGATCATTCTCCATGAAAAATTAATGAGGATAAATCTCCTCCGCCCACCGGCGCCGTTATTCTTTTTTAATTTCCGTTTTCTTTATTTCATTCGCGGCAATAAAAAATGCACGGGATCCTCCTCGAGTCCTTCTGCAACGATAAGCAAAACTTTCAACATAAAATAAAACGTATTTACCCCGGGCCCCCCCTTGCCCCCACAAAACGACGACGAGAGAATAAATCAGCGCCGACCAAAAACGGGATATTTACGGCGCTCCAAGGGGACCCGGGAACGAGCCCGGGGCGACGGCACAACGAAAACCTGAAGGTATAAAACGCATTAAGGTTTAAATTGTCCGGAAGTGATAGGTGGAGGTTCGATTTCAACGGTCCGGATACCCCATTACGACCAGACAACCCTTCTCGCCTACAGGATTAAAAAAATTAACTAAGTTGGGGAGAATCTTTCAATTACTCTTAATTGTTATTAAGTTAATGAAGTCTTAAACCAAAATTTACGGAGAGCCACCAGTTGAATTTAATAACTTCTTTAGAGTAAAATTTGGCTACGACCCATAATAAAACTATGCGTAACGAAAAACGAAACGTTCTCCATTGTGGGCACTGTAGGTCAGTTTCGAGCCATTTACAGGATGGGGATGGAATTTTTCAATTTTAAAAGGTTTTAGCCACGACCCATAATAAAACCATGCGTAACGAAAAACGAAACGTTCTCCATTCTGGGTACTGTATGTCAGTTTTGAGCCATTTATAGGATAGGGGTTAAATTTCAATTTTATGGGGTGGCGTTGTTAAAATTTTGCATCCCTCGAAGTGGCTTTCAGCCCTAATAAAACGAGGCGAATTTAAGTAAAAAGTTGTTTTACCTGTTTGACCCGACAAAAAACTATAATGCAAAAGTTCTGTCGCTTCTACTTTTGGTTTTGTTGCACCGACGCGTACGAGCGTCACAAAGACCCCAGGAAACGGACTAAATTTATTAAAAATGGCCGCCAGGTGCGCACCTCCGAGTGTAATTAATCGCGACAGGGGACAAAGCCAAAAAGACAGCCGGCCTAAGAGCTTACATGGACGGACTAAAACTCTGACCCGACCACTGCGAATTTCTACCAATAAACTCCTGGCAACAACAACAACAACAAGAGGACAGCTTTGCCACTATAACGATCAAAAGTTGATTTCGATACTTTGAAGTTTTGGAAAACGAGAAACGAAAAGCAGAAGCGCATCACGTCGTCGATAATTGGAAATCGTCCGCTGAATCGCTGAAGAATATGCAATCAGACATGTCGCGTTACTTGCATGTGCTCAATGATTAATGGCGGTTTTACGCGCGAATACAATGAATTATTGCCAACTTTGAATTTGAACAAACTAAAGCCGGATAACTCGCAATTTACGACCTGACCCCGATCGAAGGAGAGGGGGATCGAGAAATTGCCACCAAACATTATGGCAGAAAAATAACAAGTGACGGACGCCACTGAAAAAATTTCTTATTAAAGGATTAGCACTAATAGCGAATAGAATTACAAACGGGCGCCACTGGAAAACAATTAACAATTTCGTATTAAATGATCAGCACTAGTATCTAATGGAATAAGAAAAACGGACGCCACTGCGAGAAAATTGACATCTTCGTATTAAATGATCAGCACTACTATCTGATGTCTAATAGAATAAAGGAGACGGGCGCTACTGAAAAAAAGTAGACACTTTTGTATTAAATGATCAGCACTTGTATCTAATGGAATAAAGGAGACGGGCGCTACTGGAAAAAATTGACGCTTTCTTATTAAATGATTAGATAGTATCTAAAATAGTGTCTAAGGGTAGCTTTGGTTGCTGCGCCACTGCCTTAAACAAAAAAAAAACGAACGCCACTGGATAAAAAGTTTACACTTTTTTATTATGATCAGCAATAATAATTAATAAAATAAAATGTACGGGCGCCACTGCGATAAAATTGACACCTTCGTATTAAATGATCATCAGCACTACTATCTGATGTCTAATGGAATAAAGAAGACGGGCGCTACTGAAAAAAGTAGACATTTTTGTACTAAATGATCAGCACTTGTATCTAATGAAATAAAGGAGACGGGCGCTACTGGACAAAATTGACACTTCCTTATTAAATGATTAGATAGTATCTAAAATAGTGTCTAAGGGTAGCTTTGGTTGCTGCGCCACTGCCTTGAACAAAAAAAAAAAAACGAACGCCACTGGATAAAAAGTTTACACTTTTTTATTATGATCAGCAATAATAATTAATAAAATAAAATGTACGGGCGCCACTGCGATAAAATTGACACCTTCGTATTAAATGATCATCAGCACTACTATCTGATGTCTAATGGAATAAAGAAGACGGGCGCTACTGAAAAAAGTAGACATTTTTGTACTAAATGATCAGCACTTGTATCTAATGGAATAAAGGAGACGGGCGCTACTGGACAAAATTGACGCTTCCTTATTAAATGATTAGATAGTATCTAAAATAGTGTCAAGTGGCAGTTTTGGTTGCTACGCCACTGGCCTTTTTTCCAGAGACTGTTCGACGTCAGCTATGAAAGCTGCTAGATCACTTTCTTGCGAACGAGCTAAGAGTTAGCAATAAAACGTGGACGAGATCCTGAAACAAATTGGTACTTTTGCTTTAGATTCACAGTAAGCGATCGTCAGAGGTTATAAATTTCCCAAGTTTTACTACCCCTGAATTTTTTACGAACCCTCACTGAATATCCATAATTATGCTCTCAATAACAATTTTCTTGTTGGTTCATGCACAACGTTTCGTAAATGAGTCGATTTTAGGTTATTTCTCGATTTGCCTAGTCATTTTGAAAAATTTTAGAAATTATGTGAAATGCCTAAAATAATTATTAATAACAATTTTCTTGTTGGTTCTTGCACAACGTTTCGTAAATGAGTTGATTTTAGGTTATTTCTCAATTGGCCTAGTCATTTCGGAAAATTCTAGGAATTATGTAAAATGTCTAAAATAATTATTAACAAAATTTAGTGGAAATTTATTTATTGGGGATTTTGCAAAATGTCTAAAATAGATACTTGGCTAAAGTATGATATGCCTAAGGAAATTTGTGATTTGACTAGTCGGTTCAGGAAATACTATCACGTTTATGCTACATGCCAGCAAAATTGTACTTAAAAATATTAGTGATTTTGTAAAATGACTGGAATTTATACATCCAATTGCTCGATTTAGTATTGTTCTACAATGTGGCCTTCAAGTTCCTACAAATTTTTCGTACAATTATCGATTTCTCGCAACATTTTGTTTAGCAATTTTAAAAAAATACTAGTAATTTTACATAATATCGAAAGTTCCAATTAATTTAATACGAATTTAAAATTCGTAACTAAACCACTTGAAACAACAAAAATTTTGTGAAACACTTAAGTTAGTATTTCATATTCTTTAATTTGCCTAGTCATTTCTGAAAACCCTAGAAACTTTATGCAAATTCTATACCTATAAGTAATTTAATTTTTAATTTGCTGAGTTTTATTAAAATTTTAAACACTTCGTAAAAATTCTAGTTCTTTATTTAGGGACAAAATCGTAGTGTTTTACGAAATGACTAAGCAAATTAAAAAATTAAATATTAATTTAAAAAACTGACTTCTCATTTACCGCAAAACTTTTGTAATTTTCAAGATGGTCGAAATTTTTTTTAGGAGTTCTATGAAATTTCCACTTTAGTCACTTTACAAAAATGACTGAACATATTAAAATTATTGTAAAACTAGTAAATTAATCAAAAATCACTACGTATCATCGTTGATCATGCCAATTTAAATTACCCCCCTAAGTCTTCTTCAACATTTTTGGTTAAAGCAGTGGCGTAATCAAATTTCCGTTTCGACCTTCCAACACTAGACGGCGATAATTATTGTATAACAACGCAAAACAAGTTCTTGCAAAATTTGAAAACTTTTTCGGTTCTCACGTAACAACCTTAGCTTATTCTAGTAATTTTACTTTCCACGGTCGCCTTGCGAAAAAGTTCCACGCACCAAACGACGTACTTACATATCATTATTATTATTTATTCCGCATAAGAGTGAAAGGCGATTTCGCTCCGTAACTTATGTTAATGCGTCTCGATCTTTAATTAACAACAAAACCGACTTCCTCTCAGCACCACTGACTTACGAAAATTAGAAAAGTTAGTAGAAAAGATAAATTTGGGAAATAAAGAGCGACGGTAACGCCCCTGGACGTTGCTACGAGGGCATAAATCGCGGTACGGACCTCCGGAGCGCGCGCAAGAAGCGAAACGTTGATCGACTGCAAAACTCCGGATAAACAACAACCGTTAAGTTTAAAGAACGGACGGTTCTTTCACCGACTACGGCGATGACGACGTGACTTCATGCATATCGAATCGCTAACGTTAATTGTTATTATTATAACTGGGTAAGAGGAGGTAATTTCGCGTTCGGTCACTGTTACATTGATGATGGTCGATTGTCATTAATTATAGTCTTTCCACTGAGTGCTTCAAAATTCATCAATTGTTTGAAAAATCATAATTCTCGAATAAGTTGTCCCACTACAAAAATTCATAACTTTTTGGAAAGAACTAACTATAGTCTTTTTAGGAAAAAATTACCACTTTACTGGTTTTATTAGGTAATTTTTTATGAATTTTTACATTAAGATCGTCACTTGGATCCTCTAACATTTATCAATTTCTTTAATAAAAATCATAAGTTTCAAACAAAGTGGCAAACTAGAATGGTTCAAGAAAGTTTAGAAAGAGCCAATCATGGCCTCTTTTGAAAAAAATTACCATTATGCTAGCCCCCTTTGTTCATTTTCTACAAATTTTTATATTATGGTCTTCCCCTGAATTGTTAAAGGATTAGTCAATCGTTAGATAAATCATAATTCTCAAATAAATTGCCCCACGACAAAAGTTCGTATCTTTTTAGAAAGAACTAATTATAGTCTCTTTAGGAAAAAATTACCACTTTACTATTAGGTGATTTTTTGTGAATTTTTACATTAAGATCGTCACTTGGATCTTCCAACATTTATCAATTTCTTTAATAAAAATCATAAGTTTCGAACAAAGTGACAAACTAGAATGGTTTAAGAAAGTTTAGAAAGAGCCAATCATGGCCTCTTTTAAAAAAAATTACCATTATGCTAGCCCCCTTTGTTAATTTTCTACAAATTTTTATATTATGGTCTTCACCCAAATTGTTAAAGGATTAGTCAATCGTTAGATAAACCATAATTCTCGAATAAATTGCCCCACAACAAAAGTTCGTATCTTTTTAGAAAGAACTAATTATAGTCTCTTTAGGAAAAAATTACCACTTTACTAGTTTTATTAGGTGATTTTTGTGAATTTTTACATTAAGATCGTCACTTGGATCCTCCAACATTTATCAATTTCTTTAATAAAAATCATAAGTTTCGAACAAAGTGGCAAACTAGAATGGTTTAAGATAGAAAGAGCCAATCATGGCCTCTTTTGAAAAAAATTACCATTATGCTAGCCCCCTTTGTTAATTTTCTACAAATTTTTATATTATGGTCTTCACCTGAATTGTTAAAGGATTAGTCAATCGTTAGATAAATCATAATTCTCGAATAAATTGCCCCACGACAAAAGTTCGTATCTTTTTAGAAAGAACTAATTATAGTCTCTTTAGGAAAAAATTACCACTTTACTAGTTTTATTAGGTGATTTTTTGTGAATTTTTACATTAAGATCGTCACTTGGATCCTCCAACATTTATCAATTTCTTTAATAAAAATCATAAGTTTCGAACAAAGTGGCAAACTAGAATGGTTTAAGATAGTTTAGAAAGAGCCAATCATGGCCTCTTTTGAAAAAAATTACCATTATGCTAGCCCCCTTTGTTAATTTTCTACAAATTTTTATATTATGGTCTTCACCTGAATTGTTAAAGGATTAGTCAATCGTTAGATAAATCATAATTCTCGAATAAATTGCCCCACGACAAAAGTTCGTATCTTTTTAGAAAGAACTAATTATAGTCTCTTTAGGAAAAAATTACCACTTTACTAGTTTTATTAGGTGATTTTTGTGAATTTTTACATTAAGATCGTCACTTGGATCCTCCAACATTTATCAATTTCTTTAATAAAAATCATAAGATTCGAACAAAGTGGCAAACTAGAATGGTTCAAGAAAGTTTAGAAAGAGCCAATCATGGCCTCTTTTAAAAAAAATTACCATTATGCTAGCCCCCTTTGTTAATTTTCTACAAATTTTTACATTATGGTCTTCACCTAAATTGTTAAAGGATTAGTCAATCGTTAGATAAATCATAATTCTCGAATAAATTGCCCCACGACAAAAGTTCTTATCTTTTTAGAAAGAACGAATTATAGTCTCTTTAGGAAAAAATTACCACTTTACTAGTTTTATTAGGTGATTTTTTGTGAATTTTTACATTAAGATCGTCACTTGGATCCTCCAACATTTATCAATTTCTTTAATAAAAATCATAAGTTTCGAACAAAGTGACAAACTAGAATGGTTCAAGAAAGTTTAGAAAGAGCCAATCATGGCCTCTTTTGAAAAAAATTACCATTATGCTAACCCCCTTTGTTAATTTTCTACAAATTTTTATATTATGGTCTTCACCTGAATTGTTAAAGGATTAGTCAATCGTTAGATAAATCATAATTCTCGAATAAATTGCCCCACGACAAAAGTTCGTATCTTTTTAGAAAGAACTAATTATAGTCTCTTTAGGAAAAAATTACCACTTTACTAGTTTTATTAGGTGATTTTTTGTGAATTTTTACATTAAGATCGTCACTTGGATCCTCCAACATTTATCAATTTCTTTAATAAAAATCATAAGTTTCGAACAAAGTGACAAACTAGAATGGTTCAAGAAAGTTTAGAAAGAGCCAATCATGGCCTCTTTTGAAAAAAATTACCATTATGCTAGCCCCTTTTGTTAATTTTCTACAAATTTTTATATTATGGTCTTCACCCGAATTGTTAAAGGATTAGTCAATCGTTAGATAAATCATAATTCTCGAATAAATTGCCCCACGACAAAAGTTCGTATCTTTTTAGAAAGAACTAATTATAGTCTCTTTAGGAAAAAATTACCACTTTACTAGTTTTATTAGGTGATTTTTGTGAATTTTTACATTAAGATCGTCACTTGGAACCTCCAACATTTATCAATTTCTTTAATAAAAATCATAAGTTTTGAACAAAGTGGCAAACTAGAATGGTTCAAGAAAGTTTAGAAAGAGCCAATCATGGCCTCTTTTGAAAAAAATTACCATTATGCTACCCCCTTTGTTAATTTTCTACAAATTTTTATATTATGGTCTTCACCTGAATTGTTAAAGGATTAGTCAGTCGTTAGATAAATCATAATTTTCGAATGAATTGCCCCACGACAAAAGTTCGTATCTTTTTGGAAAGAACTAATTATAGTCTATTTAGGGAAAAATTACCACTTCACTAGTTTTATTAAATATTTTTTTATAAATTTTTACATTAAGATCGTCACTTGGCTTCTCCAACATTTATCAATTCTTTAATAAAAATCATACGTTTCGAACAAAGTGGCGCACTAGAATGGTTCATACAAATTTAGAAAGAATTAATCATATTCTCTTTAGAAAAAAATTATAATTTTTCTAGGTTTATTTGTTAATTTTTTATAATTTTTTTTGTAAACATCTTGCACCTGGCTCCTCCACCAATTGATGTCGCCTTTCTGAAATTGGCTCAAATTGTTCAAATTTTCTGAACCAACTAAATATAATTTTTAGATATATTGCCAAATATTTTTACCCCTAAAATTAATCAAAAAAAAAATTCATAAAAGAACTTTGTTAAAAATTGATATTTTTGCATTTTTAAAGTGTCGTGTGCTTAATTCGGAATTTAACGATATCTCTCTTATGGCCGAAGCCCGGTACGATCTTAGAAAAGCCGTAAAACGACTTGCCCCCCTTTTACTTGTACGTTTTCCGACCTAACAATCTTGAATCCTTATCTGCCAACTGCAATCGTAAAATAATGCAAGCGAAACATTTAATGAGACGACGTAAAACGAACATAAAATTGTACGAAATGGCAAATTATCCGTCACCCGTTAAACATATCGAGGTGTCGCGGCAATTAGCTCGAACACGCTATATAGCACATTACGACTAAAAAGGGGGTCACCGGAAAGAAAGAAAATATTTTAATGTCCGACGAAAAGCGAATAGAAGAGGTCGTTGACGTTCCAAATCGATAAGTACTTAAATTATAGTTTAGTAGCTACCTGTCTAATTATGGGAGAAAAGCGGAAACCGCTCGAATCGATACTATTTTCGGGTCTATTGTTACCGGTTGGCCCGCAAAAAAAAAATTACCGCAAACCACCAGCCGAAACCTCAATTCTTATTCAATCTTCTTCTTGCTTGAAATAATTCAAGAATCGGACAATTAAAAAGTAACAATAAAAATTTAGAAGAAGATGGTTACTTTGTTGAGTCGTCGAGCTCCAAGTTTTCGAGCTTCGGCGTATTTCGTTTCCGCCCTTAATTTGTCTGTGTAAACGTGAAAATGATTCGCCCCAAAAAAGCGATTTTTTTTGCCGAAAGAGCAGTTTAACAGTTCATCCGTCTTGGCACACTTGATAATTTAATGGCGCAAAGTGCTCGTAGTGTCTGCGGTGGAAACTGGAGAAAACGACCAAAACAACCCCCAACGACTCGCATCTGCCGTCCGTTGTGTATTGTTAAAGTTAAAACAGAACCGGATTTTATTTTTCGACGCCGCCGTCCGCCGGAATCCGGCACAATCAACGCACAATCCGAAAAACTCAAAACCGCCCCCTCCGGCGGCCGGAATCACGGCAACCACCCTCCGGACTCGTCGTCGACAAAAAGATCACCGGGCAATTACCGCTCCTCCTGCCGCCCCCCCGCACCTGCAACGTTTTCCTCGTTGCCGCGACGGTTAATTGAAAATGTAAACTCGGCCCCCGTCTTCTCTGCGGTGCTGTTTATTTTTCCGGGGCGTTAATTAACTAAATGGAAAAGGGCGACGCTGATCTTCGGCTTTAATTGGAAATGGAACGGCCTCGGGAGGGGGTGGAGAAGAGGGGATCGGGGGAAGAAAAAAAATTGTTTGCGTCCTCTTCGGTATTATATTTTGGGGAAGTGAAAGAGGGGGAAAAATTGTGGAAAAGAGGTGGCGACGGACGAGGACGGTGATTAATCCGAGATTGCTCTAAGATATTGTTCGAACGAGACAATGGCGAGGTTATGGATGGGGCTGCGGGCGAAAATTTTGCTAATACTCAGTGAAGGGGTGAGAGACGATTTGGAAGAGCAAAATTATTTAGAAATTCCTAGAATTTGGAACAACGCATCGAAATATCTGAAAGACGACAAATGGTGGAGGGGCCAAGTGAAAATAATTCATAAAAAACTAACAAACAAAAATAACAAAATGGTAATTTTTTTCTATAGAGAGTACGATCAGCTCTTTCGAACCAACTAAAAGGTGTTTTATTGTAGCATCTTGTTCGCAACTTATGATTTTTTGAAAATTTGACGAAATCAGTAAAAAATCCAGGTGATGATTGTAATACAAAAATTTATAAAAAATCAACAAATAAAATTGGCAGAATAGCATTTTTTTTCGAAAAAGATCATGATCACAGCTTTCGAGGCAGCTAAAGATTCTTTTAGTACAGCGGCTTATTCACAACTTATGGATTTTTAAAAAATAGACAAAATCAGTAAAAGATTAAGATGATGATAGTAATACAAAAATTTATAAAAAATAAAGAAATAAAGCTAGCAAATTGGCATTTTTTTCCTAAAGAGAGTATGCTCACCCCTTTTAAGACAAATAGAAGCCGATTTAATACCACGTCTTGTTCAATACTTATGATTTTTTGAAAAATTGACGAAATAAGTCAAGAATCCAGGTGATGATCAAAATACAAAATATCATAAAAAATTAACAAATTAAACTAGCAAAACAGCAATTTTTTCCTAAAGAAAACATAAATGCCTATTTTGGGAAAGCTAGAAGTTGTTTTAGAACGACATACTACTCAAAACTTATGATTTTTTGAAAAATTGACAAAATCAGTAAAGAATCCAGCTGATGGTTGTAATACAAAGATTTATAAAAAAAATCAACAAATAAAATTGGCAAGGTAGCAATTTTTTTCTAAAAAGAGCATGGTTTCCGCTTTCGAGGCAGCTAAGGACTGTTTTAGTACAGCAGCTTGTTCAAAACTTATGATTTTTTGAAAAATAGACAAAGTCAGTAAAGGATAAGAATGATGAACGTAATACAAAAATTCATAAACAATAAAAAAATGAAGCTAGCAAATTGGCATTTTTTTTCCTAAAGAGAGTATACTTACCCCTTTCAAAGCAAATAGAAGTCGATTTAGTACTACGTCTTGTTTAAAACTTATGATTCTTTTAAAAATTGACAAAATTAGTCAAGAACCCAGGTGATGACCAAAATACAAAAAATCATAAAAAATTAACAAATTAAACTAGCAAAACAGCAATTTTTTCCTAAAGAAAGCATAAATGCCTTTTTTGAGAAAGCTAGAAATTGTTTTAGTGCGACATACTGCTCAAAACTTATGATTTTTTAAAAAATAGACTAAATTAATCAAGTATCCAGGTGATGATCAACTTACAAAAGTTTATAAAAAATTAACAAATAACGTTAGGAAATTGTCAATTTCTACATAAAAAGACTATGAAAAGCTCTTTTAAAGCAGCTATAAACTATTCCAGTGCGACACCTAGTTCATAACTTGTGATAATCGTCCCGCTGCCATCCAACAAATTCCTCAACCTTCCTTCCGGCCATCTTTCCACTTTCACCTCGCCACTCATTAGCCAAAATTAACGGTCGTCAAAATTCGAAATTAGTCGCTTTACCGGCTCAAACCTTCCCGTCTGCTTAATTACTCTCCACGTGTTAATTATTAACGAACTCCCTTTCTGGGCGCGTGTTAATTTTTCTGTCAACGCGACAATAATCCCTTTCGGCCCGCCGCCACTGTCACACCTGTCTCACAGCACAACGTGTGTGGGGTTCGAAAGGGTTCTAATCTGCTTAAAACCCCCTCCTTCTCTTAAACGACTGGTTCGAGTTCGAGGGAGAACGGGTGCGACAGCGACAAAAACCACCTGTTTCGTGATCCCGTCGCGGCATCGTCCCGAAGATGTCGAGGCCACGACTACCAACCAACCGACCGACCAACAAAGCATTTTGACGAAGGGGACGATTGTTAGGTAGATTTACCTGGACTGGAAGACCCCTCCACCGACCACCGACACCTGACTCATTATTACATGGGTTGATGGTGGATGGTCGATGGACTACCAAGGAGAAGAACCGGTCGGGCAAATACCGGTGCGACGACCCGTCGTTTCGGCAATACCGGGTCTCTTGCCAGTAGAGAGAGTGAGAGAGACGGAGAGAAATGAATGAGGAAAAGGTGTGCCGGTGTCTGTAAGAAACATTTTTCGAGTTTTTTTATTGCTGGAATTTAATGATCCCATCTCTTTTCCTCGTCGTCATCAACACAACTAACTTGCCCTCTAAACTGCCAGCCCCGATTAACTCACATAAGCCCTAATCTTATTTTAACCTCACATTTCTTATCTTAAATACTGTCAGCTCGAAGGACCAAGTTTCATTTCATGGTTAAGCTCCTGGTGCTCCTGAAGACTCCCAGTCAGACATCAGCAATGAAGAGTGGTCCTCCAATTATTGATACATTAATGTAGCTCTTCCTTGATGATCTTCTAACCTTCCAACCTCTCCCTAAAGTTCATCACAATGTCAGGATATCCTCTTCTTGATCCAGAAAAAATAAGAGCAATTTCCACAAAAACACCAATTCAGCTGGAGGTTTAAAAAAAAAACGAAGCTCCTTTCCACCCCTCGCGATTGGAGCCGGGGATTGCGTCGCCGGATTTTTCCAATTAAAAATTCCCGTCTTCCCTCCCCCTTGGCGACCTTACCAATCACTTAAGCAGGTGTTGGTGCGGTCGTTTTGCCACAACCGGCAATTAATCACGATTAAAACTCTCTCAACTCCTTCCACCCCCTCAAAGCAGCGAATTCAAATGGCAACAAAAACCGGACGCCGAGTCAAGGGGTGAGATTGGTTAAAGGGAGGCGAAACGGGGTAGAGGGCGCAAAAGAGGGTGTCGTTGCAAACGTTTCAATTATTGCCGGGGTTGGCTAACGAGCTTCATCAATTTCTGATACGGAATCTGTTGATTGCGGCGGCACGCCGCCACTGTTCACAACCGCTCCCCAAAAAAAACAAGGGGATTATCGCGTTAATTTCCGTTGAACCTCCGAAATCTGGAAGTAGAGGAACGTTTTTGCGCCCCGTCAGCGAATTGGGGTTATTAGTGTTTTGGGGGCGAGTGCGGCCCTGAATCGTGGAACTTGAATAATAGCAAATTCTCTTTGTAATAATTGAAACGTGCGAAAGTTACGTCATCGTTGGGTAAAGGTCAACAAAATTTCTCTTGACTCTGTTGAGATGGGAGAGGGCACGAACGTCTCTGGTGGAATTATGCAAATAAAACTTTGAAAACGAAGGAGCGGATTCAAGAGAGTGGCGCTTGAGCAAACAAATCTATGACGGGTGAAGACCTGGAGCTAACGAGGTTTTGGAATAATAGGAGAAACCGTTTCCAGGCGCATAGCGTCACCACTGCCCGTCCGCTAGTCTACTGGAGAGCACCATTGAAG
Source organism: Schizotus pectinicornis (assembly GCA_951805265.1). Taxonomy (NCBI): domain Eukaryota; kingdom Metazoa; phylum Arthropoda; class Insecta; order Coleoptera; family Pyrochroidae; genus Schizotus; species Schizotus pectinicornis. The sequence goes on from OX638210.1 coordinate 7,700,521, forward strand.
CGTTCATAAAAAATTAACAAATATAAATAACAAAACGGTAATTTTTTTCTAAAGAGGGTAGAATCACCTCTTTCGAGGCAACTAGCAACTGTTTTAGTGCGACACCTTGTTCAAAACTTATGATTTTTTGAATAATTTGAAAAATTAGTAAAGGTCTCATGTAACGTTCGTAATACAAAAATTCATAAAAAATTAACAAATAAAAATAGCAAAACGGTATTTTTTTTCTAAAGAGGGTAGGGTCACCTCTTCCGAAGCAACTAGCAACTGTCTTAGTACGACATCTTGTTCAATACTTATGATTTTTTGAATAATTGGAAAAATTAGTAAATGCTTCAGGTAACGATCGTAATACAAAAATTCATAAAAAATTAACAAATAAAAGTAGCAAAACGGTATTTTTTTTCTAAAGAGGGTAGGGTCACCTCTTCCGAAGCAACTAGCAACTGTTTTAGTGCGACACCTTGTTCAAAACTTATGATTTTTTGAATATTTGGATATATTAGTAAAGACTTCAGGTAACGATCGTAATACAAAAATTCATAAAAAATTAACAAATAAAAATAACAAAACAGAATTTTTTTTCTGAAGAGGGTAGGATCACCTCTTTCGAGGCAACTAGAAACTGTCTTAGTACGACATCTTGTTCAATACTTATGATTTTTTGAATAATTGGAAAAATTAGTAAATGCTTCAGGTAACGATCGTAATACAAAAATTCATAAAAAATTAAAAAATAAAAATAACAAAACGTTAATTTTTTTCTAAAGAGGGTAGGATCACCTCTTTCAATGCAACTAAAAACTATTTTAGTACGACACCTTGTTCATAACTTATGATTTCTTGAATAATTGGAAAACTTGGTAAAGGCTTCAGGGAACGATCGAAATACAAAAATTCATAAAAACTTAACAAATAAAAATAATAAAACGGTAATTTTTTTCTAAAGAGGGTAGGATCACCTCTTTCGAGGCAACTAGAAACTGTCTTAGTACGACACCTTGTTTAACACTTATGATTTTTTGAATAATTGGAAAAGTTAGTAAACTTCAAGTAACGAGCGTAATACAAAAATTCATAAAAAATTAACAAATAAAAACAACAAAACGGTAATATTTTTCTGAAGAGAGTAGGTTCACCTCTTTCGAGGCAACTAAAAACTGTCTTAGCACAACATCTTGTTCAACACTTATGATTTTTTGAATAATTGGAAAACTTGGTAAAGACTTCAGGTAACGAACGTAATACAAAAATTCATAAAAAAATTAACAAATAAAAATAGCAAAACGTTAATTTTTTTCTAAAGAGAGTAGAATCGCCTCTTTTGAGGCAACTAAAAACTATTTTAGTACGACACCTTGTTCAAAACTTATGATTTTTTGAATAATTGGAAAACTTGGTAAAGGCTTCAGGGATCGATCGAAATACAAAAATTCATAACAACTTAACAAATAAAAATAATAAAACGGTAGTTTTTTTTCTAAAGAGGGTAGAATCACCTCTTTTGAGGCAACTAGAAACTGTCTTAGTACGACATCTTGTTCAACACTTATGATTTTTTTATTAATTGGAAAAATTAGTAAAGGTTTCATGTAACGTTCGTAATACAAAAATTTTTAAAAAATTAACAAATAAAAACAACAAATCGGTAATTTTTTTCTAAAGAGGGTAGGATCACCTCTTTCGTGGCAACTAGAAACTGTCTTAGTGCGACACCTTGTTCAACACTTATAATTTTTTGAATATTTGGATATATTAGTAAAGACTTCAGGTAACGGTCGTAATACAAAAATTCATAAAAAATTAACAAATAAAAATAACAAAACAGAATTTTTTTCTGAAGAGGGTAGGATCACCTCTTTCGAAGCAACTAGAAACTGTCTTAGTACGACATCTTGTTCAAAACTTATGATTTTTTGAATAATTGAATAAATTAGTAAATGCTTTAGGTAACGATCGTAATACAAAAATTCATAAAAAATTAAAAAATTAAAATAGCAAAACGTTAATTTTTTTCTAAAGAGGGTAGGATCACCTCTTTTGAGGCAACTAAAAACTATTTTAGTACGACACCTTGTTCAAAACTTATGATTTTTTGAATTATTGGAAAACTTGGTAAAGGCTTCAGGGATCGATCGAAATACAAAAATTCATAACAACTTAACAAATAAAAATAATAAAACAGTAGTTTTTTTCTAAAGAGGGTAGGATCACCTCTTTCGAGGCAACTAGAAACTGTCTTAGTACGACATCTTGTTCAACACTTATGATTTTTTGAATAATTGGAAAAGTTAGTATAGGCTTCAAGTAACGAGCGTAATGCAAAAATTCATAAAAAATTAACAAATAAAAATAACAAAACAGTAATTTTTTTCTAAAAAGAGTAGAATCGCTATTTTCGAGGCAACTAAAAACTATTTTAGTACGACACCTTGTTCAAAACTTATGATTTTTTGAATATTTGGAAATATTAGTAAAGGCTTCAGGTAACGATCGTAATACAAAAATTCACAGAAAAGAACCAAATAAAATTAGAGCACTTCAAATATGGCCGTCCTATTAGTTGAAGACGGTAGAGGTTGGTGTTGGTCCCATTGGGAACTTTTCTCTTCGCCGTTGCTGGAGATCCGTTCGTTCTTCCGGAAATTGCGTCTAATTCTGCGAATACGTGCGCTTTTCAAGTCCGGCCCTTAATCCCGACCCCAAACAGTCCCGGAAATTGAATCCAGCAATAATTAACGCGATATTTAACGGAAACCGTGCCACTTTCAAAGAGTACCAAAACCAAACTCAACGATCCGAAAGTTATGAGAGAACGCAAACGAAAACGTCGAACGCCCTCTTGGCAACTTCCAACATTTTTGTGTGCTTTACTTAATTATAAACAAACATTGCCAACACTCGCACCGCCCTCTATATAGACGTTTCGTGCGTGCTCCTTCCGAAGTTTCAATTACAACCACCAACCCCTTCTTCATTTTAGTATATATCGAAAACGGAATGAACGCCGCGATATTAATCGAGACTAATTAATTCCTGAAAATACCGTATGGCGGCGGCAACGGGGCCAGGAGAGAGGGTGGGTGAACTGTGCCAACAATGGAACGATGAAAAGAGTGAAGGCGAGGTGAAGTTTCCAAGAAAACGCACAAAAGAAAAGTTGGCGAAATTTTCGTTAACCCTCCCTTCATGCACGCACTCACCCCGGAAATACCTTTCCGCCATTATAATAACTACAAATGAAAGTTTCGATCGGATATCGCGCATAAGCTAACCGCCAGGAGAAAGCGGCAGTTCTTAAAATCCCACTTCTGATGTTACAACTTATCCCACTTCTGACGTTATACTATAGAGAAGTAGCAATTTATGCACCGCATTAATGAAACGAAATTATTGTTATCGTTTATTATCTAAGTTGGTCGTGATCAAAGCGCCGGGTGTGACGTTATCGATGCGCAATTGCTTTTTCGTCGCGTAAAAAAATTTTACACCGCAAAGACATCGAACGTAAACTAATTTCGACGACGATGGGAAGTTGTAAAATTTCCAGTAACTTAGTTAGATGAAAATGGAACGTTTTTAGGACCTTTTAAACTTTACTATCGCAGGAAAAACGTTTTTTTATGACGACATCTGAAAACAATTTTCTACGTAGCGTACGATGATGATGATGTCATCTTGTGGAGAGATAAGTGAGTAATAATGGAGAGACGATAATTGAAACGACCGACGGTCGGTAGCAATAATGACTCGTACAACAAATTGTTATTCATCCAGTTGGAGGTGACACCTCGAAATTAATCATTTCCAAGCACTTCGTGAACTTTTTTTCTCTCGAAACAGGATTAAAGTAAATTTTGATCATCACTGTAACGTTATCTAGATATTACGTAAATTAACTAGAAAATGTGCACAACCACGGTGTTAATACTATCAACAGAAACAATTGATGATAACAACCTTTGAATCAGCAAAAAATGTGAATCGCTGATGCGGGATTCGAACCTACAGCCCGACAACCCTCCTCGCCGAATTCTGGGTGCACTAACTACTGTGCCACGAGACTCACGTACTTTCTCTCTGTGGTAAATCTCGCTCTCAGCTCTCTCAAGTTTCCAATCGTCTAACCAACGATTATAAAACAACTTTAAAAATTTTACAATTTGGCTAGTCACTTCACAAAATAACTGCAACACCCAAGGATCGAAGGCGGCGTATGGAGATGTCTACTGCCACTCGATAAAACTTGAAAACAGTTTCGCCTCAATTCCGTTCCCTTCCACGTCCGTTTGTTTTCCACAATAACTTTTTAACGTCTCTCTCTTCTCTATATTTTTTTTTGTGGGTGGCCACCGCAACGCACCCACAAGAGGGGTGCATATATTACCGAACGGAAGTTTCACTCATCCCCCTCATATCCATAACGCGTGGAGCACCAACTTTTTAAAACATCACGCACTCCACTCCCACGAAACGACCCAATATGCGTCACGTAGGTATATCTGGATGGACAACGAACGTTTCTATCTATAGCCGATCTCGCCAACAACGACCCGATTCAGTTGTCCAGATAGAAACCAATTGAACGTCTTCGAGAAAATGAGTGGAGGACCCAGGTGATGATAGTAATACAAAAATTCATAAAAAATTAACAAATAAAATTAAAAAAATAATATTTTTTTTCTAAAGAGAGTATGATTAGCTCTTTCGAAGCATCTAGGAGCTGCTGTAGTTCGACACCCTGTTCAAAACTTATGATTTTTTGAAAAATTAGCAAAGTTAATGGAGAACCCAGGTGGTAATGGTAATAAAAAAAAATCATAAAAAATTGACCAATGACATTAGCAAGGTAGTAATTTTTTCTTAAAAAGAATGGGATTATCTCTTTAGAAATAGCTACAAAGTGTTTTAGTTCGACACCTTGTTCAAAATTTATGACTTTTTTTTTAAAATTGATAAAGTTGGTAAAGAACCCAGGAGATAATTGTATATAAAAATTCATAAAAACTTGACCAATAAAATTTTTTCTTAAAGAAAGTAAGATTATCTCTTTCGAAATAGTTAAGAGGTGTTTTAGTTTGACACCTTGTTCAAAACTTATGATTTTTTTAATAATGTTTAATTTTTTTTAAATATTTCACTTTTATTAGAATCAAAATTACGTTTTTACTAGCCAATATTCGTAATAACTAGTGAAAATTGACAACTGACCAACAATTTTTAGTAATATTTAATTTAAAAAAAATTTCAATTGTTTTTTTAAAAGTTACAGTCATTTAAAAGAATTGTTGTGCATTGTCGATCAAAGAACCTTTATTAAATTAATGTATTAATTATAATTAATTAAGTTATATATAATTAATTAATTATTTATTAATTTACTGAAGCGTTGATATTTATGCTTAGGTAATTCAAATAAACAGAAAACAGGTAATTGTTGAAATTGAAATTAAGTGTCAGTTAATACACGTAATCACTAGTGATAATGAAAGCTGACAAGGATGTTAACAATTAATGTAATAAAACTTCTGTTTTATTAACAGAGTCTGAACGGGCTGAAACGATAATTGGTAACAACTTGTATTACTAGTCAATATGCGTAATCTCTAAAAAATAGAAACAAGATAATGTACTTGCGTAGGTGTATTTAGTAATATTTAATAATTTTACCGAAAAAAAGTAAACATTAAATCTACCTTAATTAGTCATTTTTTTACTAGTCAGTATACGTAACAACCAATAAAAATAATAATAAAATAATTTGTTAATAAAAATTTGAACGGTATTTTTAAAGGTTTTCGGAAAAGTTAAATAAATTAAACAATTATTAATTATTAAAAAAATTAAATAATTTCGTCTATAACACGATCTGGTGATGTGACCGACCCTTAAATAATAATTTAAAAATTTACGTTGCTCCGCCCCCGGTGTTTCGTAATTATTCCTTCGGCCATCGTCAACCAGCGTTTTATCGAATAGACCGTCATTCTAGAAAATTAGTGAGCACTAACTTTATTGTTTGTTCCGTTGAACCGAACAATTCCACCGCCTACCCCCTCTCGCCCCCGCCATTATTGTTAATTTCCATGCGACATCGAATTTATGTAGGTGGCCGCAATGCCAACTTCGATTAAAACCGTGTTTTCGTCGCGGCATTAAGCCCCGTTCACGTCGTCGCGTAACCGGTCGCAGACCAACAAAGATTTGTATAATGTAATTCGGACAAATAAAGGGGCGTCCACCATCGAACGACCTTGGCGCGCCGAACAAATAAAGGGTTGTTCACCACAAAACGACCTTGGGACTTAGCGCCATCTAGATTCAAACTTGTTTCTTCCAGCAAATATTTTTTTTGCTTGGAACGGGGAGACCGTCAGCGATTTTCATTACGGATCTTGGGGAGGAGTTGGGGAGTTGATGGTAATTTTTTTTTATAGCTGCCACAAAATTCTCGTTATTATCTCCAGCGTCATGATTATTGATTAGGAGTAAAACCGGTGGTTCCCCCGTCGCGGCCGCCTTGATGATTCAATTAAAAATTCGCCCCGACTCTTCGATATTAAAATTCCTTTCTCTTCTTCCGCGTTATTATGAAATCAACAATGGACTAAAAAAAATGTTGTTTTTCCCCAACCCCTCGTTTAAAATTTTTAATTCGTTAGGGATTTCCCGAGATTTTCGATCGCAATCGAGTGCTCCGTGGAAATGACAATAATAATTGTCGGTGATATAGACAAAAGAGCAACGAAATTGGGCCGAGACGATCCAACGGTGTTGCGATCACCAGATGTTGCGACAATGTTTCTTTTGTTATTGGCAAAAACGTTTTTGTTTTGGTAATTTGACACGCAATCGCGTCAGATGAGCGTTTTGCGTAACAGGTGGACACGAAAAGGTTTTGCAATTTTTGACGGAACTCTGAAATTTTTTTCCAACTTCGACGAAACTCGAGGAGGTCGCAGTCGGGGAGACGACGCTCCCTTGGCTCCTCCACCCCCGCTAACGACCCTAGTCGGACTTGACTTGTCCGGCGAGGCGTAACTGTTGAGTCCGGCGGAGCGCGAACGGATTCCTTTCGTTCAGGTCCGGACCATGGGGGGAAAAGATCGGCGAAAATCGGGGGGGTTATGAGAAAAAAAAACGAACGTCGAGGAGATATCTCCCACGCATCAAGTAAACCGGCGAGAGAGTTCAACGCATCCAAACAAAAACCGCCATCGCGCATAATATTTCACGGTCCGTAAATCGAAACAAAGCACACCAAGATTACCGTTGAGGCAGCATCCATTGTTAATTCGGTCGACCACTGTATGTACATCAAAGAACATGTGTTGTTTCGATTGCGCCACCACAGAGACCAGGAGAAGAAGAAAAAAAAAAGAACACATGTGGCGTCTCGAGCGCCAGCGCCACGAAAACGACGTCTCTTAGATAGATTCGGCAAAAATTTAAAAAAAAATTTAAAAATTTGACCTCTGCGTAACGACCCCCTGTCTCTTGATTCCAGATGACGTTACAAAAAAAAAAACAACAATATCTTTACTTTTTGTCAGAATTCTGAGACTTGATTTTAAAATTATTGCTCCCGTCCAGCTCTTGTTTCTGGGGGAAGTCGGTGGAGGTCGGGGGGTTGATTTGGAAATTTAATCAGGGCCGTCTTTATTGGGGCAATAAATGTTAATTTTCGCGGTGTTGCGGTACCGTCGACGAAATCGAGCGAAAGAGATAGGGGACGGCGCGATAGTAGGTATGTAGTAGAGATGGGAACGAAACAAATGAAGTAGAAAGTCCGTTGACAAGATCGGAATCTAGCGGGCCGTTAACGTTGAAATTATTATATCTTTTAATTTTGTTTAATTTTTTTAGGAATTTCTATCACTACGTGAGCCCTCCACTAACTTTGTCAATTTCAAAAAATCATAACTTTTGAACAAGATAATGAACTAAAATCGCTTCTACCTAACTCGAAAAAGACAATCCTACTCTTTTTAGGAACAAATTACTTCTCTGATAATTTTATTAGATAATTCTTTATCAATTTTTATTACTGTCGTCACCTGGGTTCTCCACTAACTTTGTAAATTTTTAAAAAAATTATAAGTTTGGAACAAGCTGTTGAACTAAAACAGCTCCTAGCTACCTCGAAAGAGGTAATTATATGTACTCTATAAAAAAATTACTACTCTGCTGATTTTATTGGTCAATTTTTTATGAATTTTTGTATTGCCATCATCACCTGGATCCTTTACTTATTTTATCAATTTTTAAAAAAATCATAAGTTTGGAACAAAGTGTCGAACTAAAACACCTCTTAACTACTTGGAAAGAGATAATCTCACTCTCTTTAGGAAAAAATTACTACTCTGCTAATTTTATTGGTCAATTTTTTATGAATTTTTGTATTATTATCATCACCTGGGTTCTTCACTAACTTTGCCAATTTAAAAAAAAATCATAAATTTTGAACAAAGTGTCGAACTAAAACAGCTCCTAGCTACCTCGAAAGAGGTAATTATATGTACTCTATAAAAAAATTACTACTCTGCTGATTTTATTGGTCAATTTTTTATGAATTTTTGTATTACCATCATCACCTGGATCTTTTACTTAGTTTATCAAATTTTCAAAAAATCATAAGTTTGGAACAAAGTGTCAAACTAAAACACCTCTTAACTACTTCAAAAGAGATAATTTCACTCTCTTTAGGAAAAAATTACTACTCTGCTAATTTCATTGGTCAATTTTTTATGAATTTTTGTATTATTATCATCACCTGGGTTATTCACTAACTTTGCCAATTTAAAAAAAAATCATAAATTTTGAACAAAGTGTCGAACTAAAACAACTCTTAGATACTTCGAAAGAGCTAATTATACTCTCTTTAGAAAACAATTACTACTTTGCTAATTTTATTGGTCAATTTTTTATGAATTTTTGTATTACCATCATCACCTGGATCCTTTACTTAGTTTATCAATTTTTCAAAAAATCATAAGTTTGGAACAAAGTGTCAAACTAAAACACCTCTTAACTACTTCAAAAGAGATAATTTCACTCTCTTTAAGAAAAAATTACTACTCTGCTTATTTTATTGGTCAATTTTTTATGAATTTTTGTATTACCATCATCACCTGGATCTTTTACTTAGTTTATCAAATTTTCAAAAAATCATAAGTTTGGAACAAAGTGTCAAACTAAAACACCTCTTAACTACTTCAAAAGAGATAATTTCACTCTCTTTAGGAAAAAATTACTACTCTGCTAATTTCATTGGTCAATTTTTTATGAATTTTTGTATTATTATCATCACCTGGGTTATTCACTAACTTTGCCAATTTAAAAAAAAATCATAAATTTTGAACAAAGTGTCGAACTAAAACAACTCTTAGATACTTCGAAAGAGCTAATTATACTCTCTTTAGAAAACAATTACTACTTTGCTAATTTTATTGGTCAATTTTTTATGAATTTTTGTATTACCATCATCACCTGGATCCTTTACTTAGTTTATCAATTTTTCAAAAAATCATAAGTTTGGAACAAAGTGTCAAACTAAAACACCTCTTAACTACTTCAAAAGAGATAATTTCACTCTCTTTAAGAAAAAATTACTACTCTGCTTATTTTATTGGTCAATTTTTTATGAATTTTTGTATTACCATCATCACCTGGATCCTCCACTTATTTTATCAAGTTTTCAAATAATCATAATTTCGGAACAAGGTAACGAACTAAAACAGCTCTTAACTAATCCAAAAGAGATAATCTTACTCTCTCTAAAAAAAATTACTACTTTGCTAATTTTATTGGTCAATTTTTTATGAATTTTTGTATTACCATCATCACCTGGATCCTTCACTTATTTTATCAATTTTTCAAAAAATCATAAGTTCGGAACAAGGTATCGAACTAAAACAGCTCTTTACTAATTCGAAAGAGATAATCTTACTCTCTCTAAGAAAAAATTGCTACTCTGCTAATTTTATTGGTCAATTTTTTATGAATTTTTGTATAAGCATCATCACATGGATCCTTCAGTTATTTTATCAATTTTTAAAAATTGTTGGTCAGTTGTCACTTTCGCTAGTTATTACAAATATTGACTAGGAAAAACGTAATTTTGATTTTAATAAAACTAAAATATTTTTTTTAAAATTAAATAGATATTATTAAAAATTGTTAGTCAGTTGTCACTTTTCACTAGTTATTACGAATATTGACTAGTCAAAACGTAAAATTAATATATTTCGATCCCCAGTTTGTTTATGAAATCTACTTCAACTACGAAACCATGTACAAGTTCATGGTAAACTACGGACGGGGCATCCTTTGGCCAACAATGGACCAATATTCTTTTAAATAACTGCAACTTTTTATAAAACAATTGAGATACTTTCTTAAAATAAAAATTGTTAGCCAGTTGTCACTTTTTACTAGTTATTACGAATATTGACTAGTAACAACGTAATATTGACGGATTTAAATTGGTGACGGTTGACGGTGCATCCCTTGGTCGACCATCGACCAAGTAAATTAACAATTACAACTTCTTGATTGTTTGCATTTATTAAAATTGAACAACTGACAGTTTTATTGCACTTTTTAGTTAATTGTCGGTCAAACGCGATTGAGAACGTTCCAAATTTGAATTCATCGAACAAAAAGTGAACCAGTTCCATTAACCAAAGCCCGCAACTAATCCCAACTTATTCTCCTTGATTTAGTTCGCCAAGTATTCACTATTCATAACCCGGATAACCAGTTTGAACAAAGGTAAATGCGCACAATTTCCGCAAATTGACCCATCAACCGCCACCAAAGGGTTGCAACTAATCGTAGACACAATTGCACCTGTTGACCGAAACGAAACTGGAACCCGGCAAAGAGCCCAAGAAGAAGGTATTTCTTTGTTCGCCCCCAAACCGTCTACCCCAAGCAGGTAGACGGTTAACAATTGTCGCAAAAATTCACAGGTAAGTTAATTTGAAAAAAAAAAATTCAAGCATCGGAAGAAAACCACCCCGAGGGTGGCTTCGTCTCGGATTATCGCTTTAATCCATCATTTCGCTTCCAGTTAAATCTCAGCGCCGTTAAAACAGGCACCTACATAATTTATTGAAACTTCCCTTGGTGCTAAGTTCCGCTTCCTAATAACGCCAGCTTGTTAACAATGTCGGAACAAATATATTTGTGTTAGGTAAAAATTAATGTTCGTCGACGTGTTATCGGTACCAAAACAAAAACAAACAAAAACAAAAAATGACTAACGTTATCTATCGAAAAAAAAAACGCATCGCTGGTTAGATAACGCGATAATGCGGAGGGATTCTCGTTTGTTGATTGTGGATACCTGTCGGATTTTTCGAGAGATTTTAACAAACTTTTCAACTGCCGCCGACACCCATCTCCATTAGCTTACCTTGCGTTGTTAAGAAGACGGCCGCGACAGCGAAGAAAACAAGCGCCGAATCCATCTTAGCCGACAATCACACAAAACACTAAACGAAACTATTAAAACATTTCACTCGACACAATCACTATCGAAACGTTTTTCGAAAAATCCCACTGGCGGCGCGAGAAATAATTTTTTTTTAATTTTGGAATCGCAGCAGGCGGTGGCGATTGTTGCCGCGTCACACGTCGTCGTTTGTTTCGTTCGCACACAGGTGATTCGATGGCGCGGATCGCGTCGTCGGTGTTGGTGTGTCTCTCTCTGCTGCACTGAGGAGGACGATGTTAGCGAGGCAGCGCGTCGGCCGTTACTGGAAACTCCGGAGGTACGAAACAAGTGAGCGCGCGCCCGCCATATCTCGAAACTTACCGTGTGGTGCTTCGGCGTGGTCCGGTTTTGGAAAATTGTTTATTGATTCGGTAAATTGATCGTAAGTTTGATTTTGGGTTGGGGTTTTGTTGTTTTTTTGGTTCGGAGTGGAGTGGGGTTGTTTGGTTGTTGTTGGTGAGGGTGCGGGTTGTTTGGACGCGGACGCGGCCTTCAACTTGGATCGACCTCGAAACCTGCATGATGAGGTCAACGATTGTCTGATCGGAAGACAATGACATCTGGATGGGGTTTCGAGCTGCATATATCGAAGTTGATATCGATATATCGATATATCGAATAATATTATGGGAAGTTCCTGATTTCGATTTTTTGACATATCAATATTTTGACCTATCGATATTTCGACATTTCAAAATTTCGACATATCGATATTTCGACGACCCTAATTAAAAATTCTTAACAAATTAACAAACACAGTTAGAAAAATCGTGATTTTTTTCTAAAAAATCTATGATTAGCTGTTTTCACTAAACTAAAAGCTGTTTTAATGGAATATTTCGTTTAAGATTTATGATTTTCTTTCAGAATTAAGAAGCTTAAGAAGAATCAGGTGATGACCCTAATTCAAAAATTTTTAACAAATTAACAAACACAGTTAGATTAATGGTGATTTTTTCCTAAAAAGACTATGATTGGCTCTTTTTATTAAACTAAAATCAGTTTTAGTTCAATTCTTCGTTCAAGAATTATGATTTTTTTTTCATAATTAAAAAGTTGTAGATGAATCACGTGATTAACAAATTAACAAACACATTTAAGAAAATGGTGATTTTTTCCTAAAAAGACTATAATTAGCTCTTTTCACTAAACTAAAGACTGTTCTAGTGCAATATTTCGTTCAAGATTTATGTTTTTTTTTTCAGAATTTAGAAGTTGTAGATGAATCAGGTGAAGACCTTAATTCAAAAATTTTTAACAAATTAACAAACACAGTTAGAAAAATGGTGATTTTTTTCCTAGAAAGACTACGATTAGCTCTTTCCACTAAACTGAAAGCTGTTTTAGTGCAATATTCGGTTCTAGATTTATGATTTTTTTTTCAAAATTAAGAAATTATAGTGAAATCATGTGATGCCTCTAATTCAAAAACTCTTAAATAATTAACAAATACAGCTAGCAAAATTGTGATTTTTTTTCTAAAAAGACTATTATAAGCTTTTTTTGTTAAGCTAAAAGCTGCTTTAGTGCAAAATTTCCTTCAAGATTTATGATTTTTTTCAGAATGAAGAAGTTTTAGAGGAATCAGGTGATGACCCTAATTCAAAAATTCTTAACAAATTAACAAACACAGTTAGGAAAATGGTAATTTTTTCGTAAAAAGACTAGGATTACCTCTTTCCATTAAACTAAAGGCTGTTTTAGTGCAATATTTCGTTTAAGATTTATGATTTTTTTTCAGAATTTAAAATTTTTTGAAGAATTAGGTGATGACTCTAATTCAAAAATTCTTAACAAATTAACAAACACATTTAAGAAAATGGTGATTTTTTCCTAGAAAGACTACGATTAGCTCTTTCCACTAAACTGAAAGCTGTTTTAGTGCAATATTCGGTTCTAAATTTATGATTTTTTTTTTCAAAATTAAGAAATTATAGTGATATTATGTGATGCCCCTAATTCAATAACTCTTAAATAATTAACAAATACAGCTAGCAAAATTGTGATTTTTTTTCTAAAAAGACTATTATAAGCTTTTTTTGTTAAGCTAAAAGCTGCTTTAGTGCAAAATTTCCTTCAAGAATTATGATTTTTTTCAGAATGAAGAAATTTTAGAGGAATCCGGTGATGACCCTAATTCAAAAATTCTTAACAAATTAACAAACACAGTTAGGAAAATGTTAATTTTTTCGTAAAAAGACTAGGATTACCTCTTTCCATTAAACTAAAGGCTGTTTTAGTGCAATATTTCGTTCAAGATTTATGATTTTTTTTCAGAATTTAAAATTTTTTGAAGAATCAGGTGATGACTCTAATTCAAAAATTCTTAACAAATTAACAAACACATTTAAGAAAATCGTAATTTTTTTCTAAAAAAACTATGATTAGCTGTTTTCACTAAACTAAAAGCTGTTTTAATGGAATATTTCGTTTAAGATTTATGATTTTTTTCAGAATTAAGAAGCTTTAGAAGAATCAGGTGATGACCCTAATTCAAAAATTTTTAACAAATTAACAAACACAGTTAGAAAAATGGTGATTCTTTCCTTGAAAGACTATGATTAGCTTTTTCCACTAAACTAAAAGCTGTTTTAGTGCAATATTCGGTTCTAGATTTATGATTTTTTTTTCAAAATTAAGAAATTATAGTGAAATCATGTGATGCCTCTAATTCAAAAACTCTTAAATAATTAACAAATACAGCTAGCAAAATTGTGATTTTTTTTCTAAAAAGACTATTATTAGCTTTTTTCGTTAAGCTAAAAGCTGCTTTAGTGCAAAATTTTCTTCAAGATTTATGATTTTTTTCAGAATGAACAAGTTTTAGAGGAATCAGGTGATGACCCTAATTAAAAAATTCTTAACAAATTAACAAACACAGTTAGGAAAATGGTAATTTTTTCGTAAAAAGACTAGGATTACCTCTTTCCATTAAACTAAAGGCTGTTTTAGTGCAATATTTCGTTCAAGATTTATGATTTTTTTTCAGAATTTAAAATTTTTTGAAGAATTAGGTGATGACTCTAATTCAAAAATTCTTAACAAATTAACAAACACATTTAAGAAAATGGTGATTTTTTCCTAAAAAGACTATAATTAGCTCTTTTCACTAAACTAAAGACTGTTCTAGTGCAATATTTCGTTCAAGATTTATGTTTTTTTTTTCAGAATTTAGAAGTTGTATATGAATCAGGTGATGACCTTAATTCAAAAATTTTTAACAAATTAACAAACACAGTTAGAAAAATGGTAATTTTTTTGCTAGAAAGACTACGATTAGCTCTTTCCACTAAACTGAAAGCTGTTTTAGTGCAATATTTGGTTCTAAATTTATGATTTTTTTTTCAAAATTAAGAAATTATAGTGATATTATGTGATGCCCCTAATTCAATAACTCTTAAATAATTAACAAATACAGCTAGCAAAATTGTGATTTTTTTTCTAAAAAGACTATTATAAGCTTTTTTTGTTAAGCTAAAAGCTGCTTTAGTGCAAAATTTCCTTCAAGAATTATGATTTTTTTCAGAATGAAGAAATTTTAGAGGAATCCGGTGATGACCCTAATTCAAAAATTCTTAACAAATTAACAAACACAGTTAGGAAAATGTTAATTTTTTCGTAAAAAGACTAGGATTACCTCTTTCCATTAAACTAAAGGCTGTTTTAGTGCAATATTTCGTTCAAGATTTATGATTTTTTTTCAGAATTTAAAATTTTTTGAAGAATCAGGTGATGACTCTAATTCAAAAATTCTTAACAAATTAACAAACACATTTAAGAAAATCGTAATTTTTTTCTAAAAAAACTATGATTAGCTGTTTTCACTAAACTAAAAGCTGTTTTAATGGAATATTTCGTTTAAGATTTATGATTTTTTTCAGAATTAAGAAGCTTTAGAAGAATCAGGTGATGACCCTAATTCAAAAATTTTTAACAAATTAACAAACACAGTTAGAAAAATGGTGATTCTTTCCTTGAAAGACTATGATTAGCTTTTTCCACTAAACTAAAAGCTGTTTTAGTGCAATATTCGGTTCTAGATTTATGATTTTTTTTTCAAAATTAAGAAATTATAGTGAAATCATGTGATGCCTCTAATTCAAAAACTCTTAAATAATTAACAAATACAGCTAGCAAAATTGTGATTTTTTTTCTAAAAAGACTATTATTAGCTTTTTTCGTTAAGCTAAAAGCTGCTTTAGTGCAAAATTTTCTTCAAGATTTATGATTTTTTTCAGAATGAACAAGTTTTAGAGGAATCAGGTGATGACCCTAATTCAAAAATTCTTAACAAATTAACAAACACAGTTAGGAAAATGGTAATTTTTTCGTAAAAAGACTAGGATTACCTCTTTCCATTAAACTAAAGGCTGTTTTAGTGCAATATTTCGTTCAAGATTTATGATTTTTTTTTAGAATTTAGAATTTTTTGAAGAATCAGGTGATGACTCTAATTCAAAAATTTTTAACAAATTAACAAACACATTTAAGAAAATGGTGATTTTTTCCTAAAAAGACTATAATTAGCTCTTTTCACTAAACTAAAAACTGTTCTAGTGCAATATTTCGTTCAAGATTTATGTTTTTTTTTTCAGAATTTAGAAGTTGTAGATGAATCAGGTGAAGACCTTAATTCAAAAATTTTTAACAAATTAACAAACACAGTTAGAAAAATGGTGATTTTTTTCCTAGAAAGACTATGATTAGCTCTTTCCACTAAACTGAAAGCTGTTTTAGTGCAATATTCGGTTCTAGATTTATGATTTTTTTTTCAAAATTAAGAAATTATAGTGAAATCATGTGATGCCTCTAATTCAAAAACTCTTAAATAATTAACAAATACAGCTAGCAAAATTGTGATTTTTTTTCTAAAAAGACTATTATTAGCTTTTTTCGTTAAGCTAAAAGCTGCTTTAGTGCAAAATTTTCTTCAAGATTTATGATTTTTTTCAGAATGAACAAGTTTTAGAGGAATCAGGTGATGACCCTAATTCAAAAATTCTTAACAAATTAACAAACACAGTTAGGAAAATGGTAATTTTTTCGTAAAAAGACTAGGATTACCTCTTTCCATTAAACTAAAGGCTGTTTTAGTGCAATATTTCGTTCAAGATTTATGATTTTTTTTTAGAATTTAGAATTTTTTGAAGAATCAGGTGATGACTCTAATTCAAAAATTTTTAACAAATTAACAAACACATTTAAGAAAATGGTGATTTTTTCCTAAAAAGACTATAATTAGCTCTTTTCACTAAACTAAAAACTGTTCTAGTGCAATATTTCGTTCAAGATTTATGTTTTTTTTTCAGAATTTAGAAGTTGTAGATGAATCAGGTGAAGACCTTAATTCAAAAATTTTTAACAAATTAACAAACACAGTTAGAAAAATGGTGATTTTTTTCCTAGAAAGACTATGATTAGCTCTTTCCACTAAACTGAAAGCTGTTTTAGTGCAATATTCGGTTCTAGATTTATGATTTTTTTTTCAAAATTAAGAAATTATAGTGAAATCATGTGATGCCTCTAATTCAAAAACTCTTAAATAATTAACAAATACAGCTAGCAAAATTGTGATTTTTTTTCTAAAAAGACTATTATTAGCTTTTTTCGTTAAGCTAAAAGCTGCTTTAGTGCAAAATTTTCTTCAAGATTTATGATTTTTTTCAGAATGAACAAGTTTTAGAGGAATCAGGTGATGACCCTAATTCAAAAATTCTTAACAAATTAACAAACACAGTTAGGAAAATGGTAATTTTTTCGTAAAAAGACTAGGATTACCTCTTTCCATTAAACTAAAGGCTGTTTTAGTGCAATATTTCGTTCAAGATTTATGATTTTTTTTCAGAATTTAAAATTTTTTGAAGAATTAGGTGATGACTCTAATTCAAAAATTCTTAACAAATTAACAAACACATTTAAGAAAATGGTGATTTTTTCCTAAAAAGACTATAATTAGCTCTTTTCACTAAACTAAAGACTGTTCTAGTGCAATATTTCGTTCAAGATTTATGTTTTTTTTTTCAGAATTTAGAAGTTGTATATGAATCAGGTGATGACCTTAATTCAAAAATTTTTAACAAATTAACAAACACAGTTAGAAAAATGGTGATTTTTTTCCTAGAAAGACTACAATTAGCTCTTTCCACTAAACTGAAAGCTGTTTTAGTGCAATATTCGGTTCTAAATTTATGATTTTTTTTTCAAAATTAAGAAATTATAGTGATATTATGTGATGCCCCTAATTCAAAAACTCTTAAATAATTAACAAATACAGTTAGCAAAATTGTGATTTTTTTTCTAAAAAGACTATTATAAGCTTTTTTTGTTAAGCTAAAAGCTGCTTTAGTGCAAAATTTCCTTCAAGATTTATGATTTTTTTCAGAATGAAGAAGTTTTAGAGGAATCAGGTGATGACCCTAATTCAAAAATTCTTAACAAATTAACAAACACAGTTAGGAAAATGGTAATTTTTTCGTAAAAAGACTAGGATTACCTCTTTCCATTAAACTAAAGGCTGTTTTAGTGCAATATTTCGTTCAAGATTTATGATTTTTTTCAGAATTTAAAATTTTTTGAAGAATCAGGTGATGACGCTAATTCAAAAATTCTTAACAAATTAACAAACACATTTAAGAAAATGGTGTTTTTTTCCTAAAATGACTATAATTAGCTCTTTTCACTAAACTAAAAACTGTTCTAGTGCAATATTTCGTTCAAGATTTATGTTTTTTTTTTTTCAGAATTTAGAAGTTGTAGATGAATCAGGTGATGATCCTCATTCAAAAATTCTTAACAAATTAACAAAGACAGTTAGAAAAATGGTGATTTTTTCCTAAAAATACTATGTTTAGCTCTTTCCATTAAACTAAAAGTTGTTTTAGTGCAATATTTTGTTCAAGATTTATGATTTTTTTTCAGAATTAAGAAATTTTGGAGGAATCAGGTGATGACCCTAATTCAAAAATTTTTAACAAATTAACAAATACAGTTAGAAAAATGGAATTTTTTTTTTAAAAGACTATGATTAAGCTCTTTCCAATAAACTAAAATCAGTTTTAGTTCAATTCTTCGTTCAAGAATTATGATTTTTTTTCAGAATTAAAAAGTTGTAGATGAATCACGTGATGACCCTAATTAAAAAATTCTTAACAAATTAACAAACACAGTTAGATTAATGGTGATTTTTTCCTAAAAAGACTATGATTGGCTCTTTTTATTAAACTATAAGCTGTTTTAGTGCAATATTTTGTTCAAGAATTATGATTTTTTTTTCAGAATTAAAAAGTTGTAGATGAATCAGGTGATGACCCTAATTAAAAAATTCTTAACAAATTAACAAACACAGTTAGAAAAATGATGATTTTTTCCTAAAAAGACTATGATTGGCTCTTTCTATTAAACTAAAAGCTGTTTTAGTGCAATATTTCGTTCAAGATTTATGATTTTTTTCAGAATTAAAAAGTTTTAGAGAACTCAAGTGATGATCCTAATTCAAAAATTCTTAACAAAGTAGCCAACACATTTAGGAAAGTAATGTTTTTTTTCCTAAAAAGACTATAATTAGCTGTTTTCACTAAACTAAAAGCGGTTTTATTGCAATATTTTTTTCAAGATTTATGATTTTGTTTTTAGATTTAAGAAGCTTTAGATAGAGGAATCAGGTGATGACCCTAATTTAAAAATTCTTAATAAATTAACAAACACAGTTAGGAAAATGGTGAATTTTTCTTCAAAAGACTATGATTAGCTCTTTCCACTAAACTAAAAGCTATTTTAGTGCAATATTTTGTTCACGATTTATGCTCTTTTTAGATTTAAGAAGCTTTAGAGGAATCAGGTGATGACCCTAATTCAAAAATTCTTAACAAATTAACAAAACACAGTTAAGAAAATGTCGATTTTTTTCTAAAAATAATATGATTAGTTGTTTCCATTAAGCTAAAAGCTGTTTTAGTGCAATATTTTTTTCAAGATTTATGATTTTTTTTCAGAATTTAGAAGTTGTAGAGGGATCAAGTGATGACCCTGATTCAAAAATTTTTAACAAATTAACAAACGCACTTAGCAAAATGGTGATTTTTTCCTAAAAAAACTATGATTAGCTCTTTCCACTAAACTAAAAGATGTTTCAGTGCAATATTTTATTCAAGATTTATGATTTTTTTTTAGAATTAAGAAGTTTTAGAAGAATCAGGTGATGACCTTAATTCAAAAACTCTTAACAAATTAACAAACACAGTTAGGAAAATGGTGATTTTTTCCTAAAAAGATTATGATTAGTTTTTTCCACTAAACTAAAAGAGGTTTTAGTGCAATATTTGGTTCTAAATTTATGATTTTTTTTTCAAAATTAAGAAATTATAGTGATTATGTGATGACCTTAATTCAAAAATTCTTAAAAAATTAACAAACACAGTTAGGAAAATGATGGTTTTTTTTTAAAAAAAAGACTATCATTAGCTCTTTCCATTAAACTAAAATCTGTTTTAGTGCAATATTTCGTTCAAGATTTATGATTTTTTTTCAGAAATAAGAAGTTGTAGAGGAATCAGGTGATGACCCTAATTCAAAAATTTTTAACAAATTAACAAATCAACATTTATCGATATGTTGGTATATCGTTACATATCGATATACATATTTTAAATATCGATATTGGACATTAAATTTTCGATATTGTGCAGGTCTAGCCTGCAACGCTAAGAAACAATCGATTATGTTTATGGTTTTACTTTCTTGCCAATTTCAACCGGATCGGAGAGTTTCAAAATTTGCTCCGTCTGTCCCGAATTTCTCTATTAAAACAATTCTTTCGTCAACTTAAATTGTTTTCTTATCCAATCACGCGCGTAAAGAAGTTCCCTTATTTATTTATCTAAAACATTAATTTGTAACAACGGAAATTTTCTTGTTAACAAATTGTCTTCATTGTAATTACATATGTACCACTAGGTGTCAAAGTATCTTTTTATTTATCATCACCTTAAAACACCACTTCAGTACAATAATTAAAACAAGGGAGTTACGAGCACCACACTATCAAAAGATAAAAGTGTCTTATCAGGACTGATAAGCAAATTAAATGACATTTGGCGAAATTAACAGGAAATATTAGTAACTACGAGGGCAGATTAAAATTCTCAAATAACGACGTCACGCCAAACTGGAAAGTTTGGGAACTGATGCATTACCGGAATGACGAGTTGTCGAAGTCTGCCTGACGAATCACAGAAGTGACGTGTTGTGTGATAATTATATTTATTAGTAGAAAAGTGAGCATTGCATTGTCCCTATAGATCGGCCTTATCAAGTGGCACAATTTCGGTAATTTGGTCATCAAACTTGGGCGTTACCGGAATGACGCGTTATCTAAATTACGTTTTATAATGATTAAGTGTAACTAACAAAAGAGCTGCTTTTACGTAATAAATACCGAATAAAATAATTGCGAAAATATGGGGAAAAAAAATTATTTGAAAAAAGAGATGTGAAAATAAGAAAAATTGTCATCAGAACAAAGTAAACTTTCTGAATTTTTTCAACTTTGTTTATCATTAAGGGTGAACTTCATCTCTATTTATGTCTTCCAATTTGGTTGTTGGCCCCAAAATGCCGTCGTCCGGCCTCGATCCGCCAGCAGATAACTCGAGTCTTCGGGGAGCGTCAGCCCCCTCCTGCGCGCCCCCATGTAAACTGCGTATAAACGCGTTATTATATGAGAAGCCGAGAAGCCGACACAAGGCAGAAGGAGCATTTCCCCCAAGTATTCGTTTGGCAAGTTGGCTGCGGAACGGTCGGTCGAATAATATCAAGGGACGAGGGACTCATCCACCCCCCGTCTTAATCTGATGAGACCGTCGAAAATGAATATTCAGACAAGACGGCCGAGGGTCTGGCCGGCTTAATTTGCACGTAAACCTAAGTAAACGCTCCAATTACAAATTGAGTCGGCAAGCCGGCACGGGCCGCATAATATACGATCAAGGGGGCGAAATAAGGTTTTTTTTTTTTAACATTATTCCCCATTACACGTCTTAATATACGATCAAGGGGGCAAAATAACGTTTTTTTTTTAACATTATTCCCCATTAGGTACACGTCTTCACGTTGGCGCGATCGCAGGGGTCGTAGAAAAAAAAAGAAATTGATAGTTTTGCACGGCCAACTTTATTTTTGTGGAAACTCCCGAATCGAGTCGGCTGTTCTGCATGCGGCGACGGATCAGAGTTTGCTGAAGTTGCAACTTTCGGCGGATTTCAATTAAGTCGTCGAGTTGCGAAAAAAGACAAGAATCGAGTTTAATTGTCCCGGCGATCCAACAGGAACGTCGTCGACCAGAAACCAGAAACAAGAGAAGCGACTTCCGCGATGTTGCGCTTTTGTTATTTTACGTGGATATTGTTCGGCCGGCCGGCCGGAGTTGTAAATAGATACATCTGCTGAACAAGCAAGATGCGGAAATATGGAAATTGGCCGGCGAGTTGCCAACGACAACGGCAGTCACCACCCCCGGATAAAAAAAAAAATTATCGAAGCAACTATTTGGTGCACGCCACTGGAAAGTGACACTAAACTGAAGCATGGAGGGCGTTGCAGTTTAGTGCCACTTTTCAGTTGCCATCTTGGAGTTTTTAATTAATCGCCATTTTTCAGTTGGCAGGAGAGGACCGGAACTGACCAATCGAAAATTAAAGATAACTCGGGAAGGAAGAGAGCTAAAAGGATGCAGTTTTCGGATTCGGGTAGCTGACACAATTTTCTATAAAGAAGTAAAGTTTCACAAACGTCCGACTTTTGGAACACTTAGATATAAAGTATAGACACTTCTAAAAATAAGGACGTGTTTTCGAGAAATAAGAAAGATGTATCCTGCAATTATTTGGTGCACGCCACTGCAAAATGACACTAAACTCAATCATGAGGGGTATTTAATGCCGCGTTTGCAGTTCAGTGCCACTTTTCAATTGTCATCTTGGAGTTTTTAATTAATCGCCATTTTTCAGTTGGCAGGAGAGGACCGGAACTGACCAATCAAAAATTAAAGATAACTCGGGAAGGAAGAGAGCTAAAAGGATGCAGTTTTCGGATTCGGGTAGCTGACACAATTTTCTATAAAGAAGTAAAGTTTCACAAACGTCCGACTTTTGGAACACTTAGATATAAAGTATAGAAACTTCTAAAAATAAGGACGTGTTTTCGAGAAATAAGAAAGATGTATCCTGCAATTATTTGGTGCACGCCACTGCACAATGACACTAAACTGAATCATGAGGGGTATTTAATGCCGCGTTTGCAGTTTAGTGCCACTTTTCAGTTGTCATCTTGGGGTTTTTAATTAATCGCCATTTTTCAGTTGGCAGGAGAAGACCGGAACTGACCAATCAAAAATTGAAGATAACTTGAGAAGGAAGAGAGCTAAAAGGATGCAATTTTCGGATTCAGGTAGCTGACACAATTTTCTATAAAAAAGTAAAGTTTCACAAACGTCCGACTTTCGGAACACTTAGATATGAAGTATAGAAACTTCTAAAAATAACGATATGTTCTCGAGAAATAAGAAAGACGTATCCAGCAACTATTTGGTGCACGCCACTGCAAAATGACACTAAATTCAATCATGAGGAGGATTTTATGCCGCGTTTGCAGTTTAGTGCCACTTTTCAGTTGTCATCTTGGAGTTTTTAATTAATCGCCATTTTTCAGTTGGCAGGAGAGGACCGGAACTGACGAATCGAAAATTAAAGATAACTTGAGAAGGAAGAGAGCTAAAAGGATGCAGTTTTCGGATTCGGGTAGCTGACACAATTTTCTATAAAAAAGTAAAGTTTCACAAACGTCCGACTTTCGAAACACTTAGATATAAAGTATAGACCAGGGGTTCCCAAAGTGTGCGCCGCGGCGCCCTGGTGCGCCGTAGAAAGTAAAGAGGGGCGCCGTGAGGCGCTCCTCTTTACCAACCTCCGGAAACTAAACTTAGGTATTCGCGGATACGAAATAAATAATTCAAATCGGTAGGTACTTACGCTCGAAAACCAGTGTCGGAAACCGACGTTACTCCTCTCCCCCCGTGCCTTGACCCGCCCGCGCTGGTTCATTTACAGGCGAGACGATAGGAGTTCGTCTGTTTTGTTTTGATTGTGTCGCTGTGTTTGTTGTTTCGTCAAGAGGCGGACGCAAAATGGATAGTTTTTCATTAAATAAGCAAGTCGGTAGTTCAAGTGATCAAACATCTGCAAGTGGAGGGGAAGCAAAAAAACGGAAATATCGCAAATACGATGACAGCTATTTGGACTTTGGCTTTACTTCAACAGAAATAAACAATGAAGCAAGACCGCAGTGTGTGCTCTGTTTGAAGATTTTATCGCCGGAAAGTATGCTCCCAAGTAAGCTAAAGCGACATCTCGAAACCATTCACCCTACTATGGTTGAAAAATCGCGTGATTTTTTTAATAGGAAGTTGCAAAATTTTAAAAAACAAAAAAGCGTGTTCACTCAACAAGCCTCAGTACCTAGCAACGCACTGTTGGCATCATTCAAGGTGGCATACAGGGTGGCGAAATGCAAAAAACCTCACACTATCGCAGAAGAGCTTATTCTACCGGCTGCTCTCGATATGGTGAATATTATGATGGGAGAATCGGCCAGAAAATTAATTTCCCAGGTACCTTTATCTAACAACACTATTAGTCGAAGAATCCATGACATAGCTGAGGATCTCAATTACCAATTAATAGAAAAAATGAAAGGCAAGGAATTTGGCCTGCAACTTGATGAGGCTACTGACAGTAATAAAGATGCACATCTTATTTGTTACGTACGCTTTTTGGCTGACAATATTATCGTTGAAGACCTTTTTTTCTGTAAAAGCATTACTGAAAGTGCAAAGGCTCAAGACTTGTTCGAAATTCTAGACAACTTTATAACAGAAAATGATTTGGATTGGGAAAAATGTGTCGGTGTATGTACTGATGGTGCTCGATCAATGTCTGGCAGGTATGGAGGAATACAAGCGCTTATTCGTAAAAAAGCACCCCATGCTATGTGGACCCATTGCATCATCCATAGGGAAGCGCTTGCGTCAAAGTCAATGAGCTCTGAATTGAACCAGGTATTAGAACGTGTCATTGAGGTAGTAAACTACATAAAAACTAGGCCGCTAAAAGCCAGACTTTTCAAAAAACTATGCATGGATATGGGAGCTGAACACACGGCCCTGTTATATTACTGCAGTTCACGATGGCTTTCACGTGGAAATGTCTTATTTCGTGCATTCGAATTACATGAAGAAATTCACACTTTTTTACAAGAAGAGGGTCATGCAAATTCCAGATACTTTGCCGAACCAGACTTTTTGCTAAAACTAGCATATTTGTGCGATATATTTGATAAACTGAATAATTTGAATCTGTCTCTGCAAGGCAATAACATGCACATTTTGAAACTATTGGAGAAGATCGCGGCGTTTAGGAAAAAATTGCAGTTGTGGATAAAAAAAATTAATGACGATGGCGGTCAAGAATGTTTCCAGCAATTGCATAAATATGCGGCCTCTAATGAGCTGGTTGTCTCACAAGACTTGATGTCTCTTTTTACGGAACACCTTTCGAAGCTCACTGAATGGTTTTCAAAATACTTTGCCGAAGACAATGTTGAAAACTTTGCGTGGATCCAAGATCCTTTCCATGGCCAAGCTCCACCAGAATTTACTTCGCAAGAAGAAGAAAGTCTCATTGAACTCTCTTGCGACAGCAGCCTTAAAATAAGATTCACGTGTTCTGATTTGGTGGGGTTTTGGATATCGGTCCAAGATGAATATCCAAGTTTAAGTTCGAAAGCTTTAAGAATGCTCATTCCCTTTGCAACATCTTATTTATGTGAAGCCGGATTTTCAGCTGTAGCTGTAATAAAGAGCAAATATCGTTCAAAGATCAATGTGGAGCAAGAAATGAGAGTAGCGGTGTCAAGCCTTATCCCACGCTTTGAAAAAATGTGTGCAAATCACCAAGCTCACACTTCACATTGACCAAGTTACTATTGTATTTTCTTTCGTATTTTTCTTAAATAATAAATGTACTCTTGTGTGTCAATATATAGTGCCTACCTATCTAGTATTATTGTACCATATTTTGACTAGCTAGCTAGGGCGCCGTGACAAAATAGTAAACCTGTAAGTGCGCCGCGGACTGAAAAAGTTTGGGAACCCCTGGTATAGACACTTCTAAAAATAAGGACGTGTTTTCGAGAAATAAGAAAGATGTATCCTGCAATTATTTGGTGCACGCCACTGCAAAATGACACTAAACTCAATCATGGGGGGTATTTAATGCCGCGTTTGCAGTTCAGTGCCACTTTTCAGTTGTCATCTTGGGGTTTTTAATTAATCGCCATTTTTCAGTTGGCAGGAGAGGACCGGAACTGACCAATCAAAAATTAAAGATAACTCGGGAAGGAAGAGAGCTAAAAGGATGCAGTTTTCGGATTCGGGTAGCTGACACAATTTTCTATAAAGAAGTAAAGTTTCACAAACGTCCGACTTTTGGAACACTTAGATATAAAGTATAGAAACTTCTAAAAATAAGGACGTGTTTTCGAGAAATAAGAAAGATGTATCCTGCAATTATTTGGTGCACGCCACTGCACAATGACACTAAACTGAATCATGAGGGGTATTTAATGCCGCGTTTGCAGTTTAGTGCCACTTTTCAGTTGTCATCTTGGGGTTTTTAATTAATCGCCATTTTTCAGTTGGCAGTAGAAGACCGGAACTGACCAATCAAAAATTGAAGATAACTTGAGAAGGAAGAGAGCTAAAAGGATGCAATTTTCGGATTCAGGTAGCTGACACAGTTTTCTATAAAAAAGTAAAGTTTTACAAACGTCCGACTTTCGGAACACTTAGATATGAAGTATAGAAACTTCTAAAAATAACGATATGTTCTCGAGAAATAAGAAAGACGTATCCAGCAACTATTTGGTGCACGCCACTGCAAAATGACACTAAATTCAATCATGAGGAGGATTTTATGCCGCGTTTGCAGTTTAGTGCCACTTTTCAGTTGTCATCTTGGAGTTTTTAATTAATCGCCATTTTTCAGTTGGCAGGAGAGGACCGGAACTGACGAATCGAAAATTAAAGATAACTTGAGAAGGAAGAGAGCTAAAAGGATGCAGTTTTCGGATTCGGGTAGCTGACACAATTTTCTATAAAAAAGTAAAGTTTCACAAACGTCCGACTTTCGAAACACTTAGATATAAAGTATAGACACTTCTAAAAATAAGGACGTGTTTTCGAGAAATAAGAAAGATGTATCCTGCAATTATTTGGTGCACGCCACTGCAAAATGACACTAAACTCAATCATGGGGGGTATTTTATGCCGCGTTTGCAGTTTAGTGCCACTTTTCAGTTGTCATCTTGGGGTTTTTAATTAATCGCCATTTTTCAGTTGGCAGGAGAGGACCGGAACTGACCAATCAAAAATTAAAGATAACTCGGGAAGGAAGAGAGCTAAAAGGATGCAGTTTTCGGATTCGGGTAGCTGACACAATTTTCTATAAAGAAGTAAAGTTTCACAAACGTCCGACTTTTGGAACACTTAGATATAAAGTATAGAAACTTCTAAAAATAAGGACGTGTTTTCGAGAAATAAGAAAGATGTATCCTGCAATTATTTGGTGCACGCCACTGCACAATGACACTAAACTGAATCATGAGGGGTATTTAATGCCGCGTTTGCAG
Organism: Schizotus pectinicornis; assembly: GCA_951805265.1. NCBI lineage: Eukaryota > Metazoa > Arthropoda > Insecta > Coleoptera > Pyrochroidae > Schizotus > Schizotus pectinicornis. The sequence goes on from OX638210.1 coordinate 7,727,759, forward strand.
TTTAGTGCCACTTTTCAGTTGTCATCTTGGGGTTTTTAATTAATCGCCATTTTTCAGTTGGCAGGAGAAGACCGGAACTGACCAATCAAAAATTGAAGATAACTTGAGAAGGAAGAGAGCTAAAAGGATGCAATTTTCGGATTCAGGTAGCTGACACAGTTTTCTATAAAAAAGTAAAGTTTTACAAACGTCCGACTTTCGGAACACTTAGATATGAAGTATAGAAACTTCTAAAAATAACGATATGTTCTCGAGAAATAAGAAAGACGTATCCAGCAACTATTTGGTGCACGCCACTGCAAAATGACACTAAATTCAATCATGAGGAGGATTTTATGCCGCGTTTGCAGTTTAGTGCCACTTTTCAGTTGTCATCTTGGAGTTTTTAATTAATCGCCATTTTTCAGTTGGCAGGAGAGGACCGGAACTGACGAATCGAAAATTAAAGATAACTTGAGAAGGAAGAGAGCTAAAAGGATGCAGTTTTCGGATTCGGGTAGCTGACACAATTTTCTATAAAAAAGTAAAGTTTCACAAACGTCCGACTTTCGAAACACTTAGATATAAAGTATAGACACTTCTAAAAATAAGGACGTGTTTTCGAAAAATAAGAAAGATGTCTCCTGCAATTATTTGGTGCACGCCACTGCAAAATGACACTAAACTCAATCATGAGGGGTATGTAATGCCGCGTTTGCAGTTTAGTGTCACTTTTCAGTTGTTATCTTGGAGTTTTTAATTAATCGCCATTTTTCAGTTGGCAGGAGAGGACCGGAACTGACCAATCAAAAATTGAAGATAACTCGGGAAGGAAGAGAGCTAAAAGGATGCAGTTTGCGGATTCGGGTAGCTGACACAATCTTCTATAAAGAAGTAAAGTGTCACAAACGTCCGACTTTTGGAACACTTAGATATAAAGTATAGAAACTTCTAAAAATAAGGACGTGTTTTTGAGAAATAAGAAAGACTTATCCTGCAATTATTTGGTGCACGCCACTGCAAAATAACACTAAACTAAATCATGAGGGGTATTTTATGCCGCGTTTGCAGTTTAGTGCCACTTTTCAGTTGTCATCTTGGAGTTTTTAATTAATCGTCATTTTTCAGTTGGCAGGAGAGAACCGGAACTGACAAATCGAAAATTGAAGATAACTCGAGAGGGAAGAGAGCTAGAAGGATGCAATTTTCGGATTCGGGTAGCTGACACAATTTTCTATAAAAAAGTAAAGTTTCACAAACGTCCGACTTTTGGAACATTTAGATATAAAGTATAGAAACTTCTAAAGATAAGGACATGTTCTCGAAAAATAAAAAAGACGTATCCAGCAACTATTTGGTGCACGCCACTGCAAAATGACACTAAACTTAATCATGAGGGGTATTTTATGCCGAGTTTGCAGTTTAGTGCCACTTTTCAGTTGTTATCTTGGAGTTTTTAATTAATCGCCATTTTTCAGTTGGCAGGAGAGAACCGGAACTGACAAATCGAAAATTGACGATAACTCGAGAAGGAAGAGAGCTAAAAGGATGCAATTTTCGGATTCGGGTAGCTGACACAATTTTCTATAAAAAAGTAAAGTTTGACAAACGTCCGACTTTTGGAACATTTAGATATAAAGTATAGAAACTTTTAATAAGTATCTCTTTCTAAAGATAGGACGTGTTCTCGAGAAATAAAAAAGATAGAAAAATGCCGTTTTTCTATTGACCGTGAAACCACATTAACCCAACTCTAAACTCTAGTGAACATCGGTAAAAGTATTCGGGTTTCTCCCTTTAATTGCGGTCTTTTGTCTAAAATTCCGAACATTTTCACCGTTGATTGCCCGCCAGCCATTTCCCGTTTTCAACTTTCTTCGGCAATTTCGCTCCATCAAGACCCGACCTGAACGTTTTCATCGTTATTGTCAAACTGACGAAAAGTTTACACTGTAACCAAACTTTCCATCAACCTCTCCACCCCCATTTCCCGGGCTCGTCTCCCACGTCTTAATTGCGTCTCCCCGACTTTCCCGACATTTATAGATAATTAAGCCGGGATCGCCTTTTAACGACCCACTGCATTTCCGAATAAAACCCGCTTATCTACGACGACACCACCCCAGAGACTTTTGGAGTTTCACCCCCGATTTGAATTTGGCGCCGCCGCGTTGTAGAGGGCGCCACGGTTTTTGTTATTGTAACTTTTTGACGTTTGTGTCAAAGACGATTTGCGTCGTTTTCTGGTTGTTTTAACGCGTTTTTAGGCGTTTCGTCACGATGACGATGGAAAAAGTCGTGGAAAACATCGAGGAGAAGGTACGTATAGTGTTGCCAACCCCAAGTTTCGCATTTTTGCCGCGACCCGAAATTCGCCGAAACACCCCCAAAATTTCTTTCTCACCCCTAAAATTCTACGTTATCACCCCCAAACCCCCGTGCTTGACGTTATCAGGGCGCTTTTTGGCGAGAATTGGGGTTTTGGGCACGGTTTCGTCGCGTCAAAATTGTGAGGTTATGTCGCTGTCAACTTGTCTCTTGCAGATGAAGAAGACCGACGAGAGACTCGACGATTTAGCCCTTCAAGTCGGCAATATCGAGAACGAGATCTTTTCGGAAGACGGGGCGAAGATCGAAGTTAACAACCTGTTGAGGTCAGTGAACGAGGTCAAGTCAAACTACCAGAATTTACGAAAAGAACTGATGGAGGTGCAAGATTTGCAGAAACAGCTCAGTACGTCTCTGCAGTTCCAATTGAAGATGATGCAAACGAAATTCAACCTGTTGAAGGAGAAGATCAACGTGCCGGGACCTGGACCGGGACCCAAATCGCCAGCAAGACCCACCCCCAACCCGGATCATTGAGTATTTTCGCTATTGAACGCTTTAGATGCGGCAACAAACCTGTGCAGGGCCGGGTTCGCCGCTTTAGTGCGGGGGCCGCCGTTTTCGTGGGGAAATTGGAATCAATCCAGCAATTATCTGGCATGCACGCATTCAATTTTTTTTTTTTTTTAACAAACACCCCGTAGATAGTGCACGACCCCTTGTAGCGAAGGCGTGGCAACAACTTGCCGCCACCACCAACCAAAATGTCGATTTTTAAACAATTGAACGAAGCCACGCCCAATGGCCAGTTACCAACTTTTTTTGGCGGCAATTATTTTTTTGTTGTTGTTCGGTCGCGCGCCATTTCCAAAATGGCGGCGCCCGTTCCGCATGCATATCCTTACCTATTGTACATAATCAATGTGGTAAAACTATATATCATCTATATAAAATGCATGTTAGTTGAGTCAATTGATATGAGACTATCCACCCCGGCTAACCTCGGAACAACCCTTTGAAGATTAGATTTTTTTGGACCAATGGCCGGAGAGGGTTGTTCCGAGTTGTCGGGGTCGTGAATCATCGGCACGAGCGACCCGTGGTCACGTGGGTAAATTAAGGCTGTGTCAATGTCGAGACTGCGGGTCGTCGCGGTCCGCATTTGCCCGTTGTCGCCAGACGGGGGCCGAGTACCTGAGCGGACCGGACTCGTGCCGGATATGCCTTAATGAGATTGTACTTCCTGTTTGTCTTTTTCTCGAACGGACACCCTCTCCTCGACACTACCGATGTCGTCACGGAAATCTCTAGACTTCGTTGCTCAATACTATTCTAAGCACAAATCTTACAAATATATTCGTGTGGGCCGTATCGGAAGGGATTAATACTCGAGATACTACTGTGTTTTTATTAGCACAATTTATTATTAAGGGCACGTTTGATAGAATTTTTTTGTAACCAAGTTATGTTTTGACGACCTGATATACTCATGCAGATTGTTCGTTCAATAAACGATTCAAAACTATTTCCGGGTTTTTCTCCCCCATTTTCCCTCAATTCGAAATTCGGGCTAATTGGGCGACTTCGGTCCTGTCCTCAATTGTTATTGGTGGCGATTGGCGCTTCCCGATTGGTCAACGTGCATTTGACGTTTGACGCAGCGGCCGCCATGATGGACCCGTGAACTGTCATCGAACGAAAACAAACCATGCAAGAACCATCGGAAAATGGTAAGTTTTCAATGGAAACTGCAGAAAAGCGCCGAATTTCCCCGTCCCATCGCAACATTTCCACAACTCCCGAAAATCCCGGTCGAAATCCAGTTACGCCCCCTTAAGTGCGTGGGTGACACTTCCAGCCAACTTGACCGAAAAACCTGTGATTAGCAGCCCCAATTGCCGCAAGATTCGCGCTTTTCACCCCCGAGTCGTTGCGGGGTTGTAAAGAGGTTCTGAAAAATTTTCGTTCTAGATGACGTCGAACCGTCCGACAATGTCTGTGCTGGCTGTTTGAACATTCTCGATGAAGAAGACGTCATTTCCGCTCTCAACCAGGAATGGCACATGGAATGTTTCCGGTAACCCTCCGGTCTACGTGTCGACAATCTTTTTAATTGTTTCGAAAAATCGTAGGTGTTCGGCTTGCGATGCGGCTCTCTCGAACTGGTACTTTGAGAAGGACGGTCTTTTGTTCTGCAAAGACGACTATTGGGCGAGATACGGCGAGTCCTGTCAGCAATGCAGCCAAATAATAACAGGGCCCGTGATGGTTGCGGGCGAACACAAATTTCATCCCGAATGCTTCTGTTGCGGCTCCTGTGGAGCTTTCATTGGAGACGGCGATTCTTACGCTTTAGTCGAACGTTCCAAACTTTACTGGTACGAGCATTCAAACCACAAAACTCAATTTTTTATTTTTTAAATTTTTTTGTGAGCATTCAAACCACAAAACTCAATTATTTTTTTTTAGCGGCCAATGCTACAAGCGCCAGATGCAGCCGTTGCAGAGGACGGCCAAGTGTCCATTTATTCGAAAACCCCATTCGATTCGTCTCGTAGAGATACCGGGTGGGCAAAAAGGGATCAAGTTGGCGAAAGATTTGCCTCGTCCCGCCGGCAGTCAATGTTTCACGATTTCCGAGTGAGTTAAGGAGGACGTTGCCGGAATAATGACGCAAAATGGCCGTCGTGCCGGAAAATTAATTTAGAAAAAAAAATCGAGGGGGGCCGACGGCCATTTTTTTTTATCTATGGTCGAGGCCCCGATCTAACCTAACTTTTTGCTAATCGACAGGATGCTGTGGCGAGTACAAGGGAAACTCATCCAGTTGGCTTTTGCTTTTCTAACAACCGCTTTTAACTCGTGCTGCTATTTCCTGCCGCCTCACAGGTACGTATCGTCGTGGCGCTAACCGTAGTTGTGACGTCACGCAGCAGTGACCCCCACCTGGAGGCGTAATGTCGCACTAAACGTATAGTCGCGGCGCTAACCGTAGTTGTGACGTCACGCAGCAGTGACGCCACCTGGAGGCGTAATGTCGCACTAAACGTATAGTCGCGGCGCTAACCGTAGTTGTGACGTCACGCAGCAGTGGCGCCACCTGGGAGCGTAATGTCGCACTAATATCCTTTTCGTAACCGCAAGGTTCAAATCAACGCATTAAATTAGTTTTTGGTTTTTTGCTCATTCAAATTATTTTTTCTATGATAATTAAATCTATGATATTTGCATCAAACTGTCTTAAGATACTTGTAACGTGGTCGTAATTAATTTGCAGTAAATTTAAATCAATAATTGATGACGTTCGTGTGAAGTGCGCATTCAAACCACAATTTTCTGGCTTTAGACTCGACATGAACGACGACCTGATGTCGTTGCACATCGGAGACAAAATCCTCGAGATCAACGGCACTCCGGTCAAAGACGCCGCCATCGAGAACGTCGAGAATCTCCTGCGATACTCCGACACGGTTCTGCAGGTAGAACGGACGTTGCGTTTTTGTTTTTTTTTCTAACTTTTGTTGTTTTTTTTCCAAACTTTTTTTATGTTTTCTTTTTCAAACTTTTTTTCTCTTTGAAACTTTTTTTTTCTTTCAAACTTTTTATTTTAACTTTTTGTTTTTCTTTTTCAAACTTCTTTGTTTTTTTTTTTTTAATTTTCTTTTTCAAACTTGTTTTTTAAAATTTTTTTTTTCAAATTTTTTTTTTTTTTTTTTGAAAAGTTGACGATCGAGCACGATCCGGAGGCGGTCCTCAGAAAAGTGCCGAATCTTCTCGCCGTGCCATTGGCGACGTTGCCGTTAACGACAACTTGCAGTGATACCAACATTCCGACCAACGTCAGTCTCAATGTGCCAAACGAACAAACGAATTTCGGATCGACCGGTTCGGTTCGTAGTGAAACGGCCAAAAGCAACAGCGATCTGGCGGCGAGGTCGACGACGGCGAAAGGGACGGGAGGGAGGGGGGAGAATAAAGAGAGATTGTTTAAGAGGAAAGACGAGGGGTACATGAGCGGCACCAGGTCCAGGCAATTGAGGAGGAAGAATCATCTGTCGGAGAACAAACAGTCGTTGGACAAGGAGCGCAGCTCGTCGATGAGTCGGCTATTGGACGAGTAATTTGACAAGGGGCGGGGCAAATTTGACACTTTTCAACGAATTTTACGGCTTTTGACAATCTTTCGTCGAACTTGGTGTCTATTAAGAAGTGTCAATTTTTCTATTTTTCAACAATTTTTTATTTTTGACATTATTTTTGACTAGTTAAACTCAATGTCAATTAAGAGATGTCAAATTTTGATTTTTTAACAAATTTTCTAGCTTTTGAAAATATTTTGAACCGTAGTTGAACTTGGTGTCTATTAAAAGATGTCAATTTTTTAATTTTTGACTATGTTTCTGACTGTAGTTGAACTCTGTGTCAATTAAGAGATGTTAAATTTTGATTTTTTAACAAATTTTCTAGCTTTTGAAAATATTTTGGACCGTAGTTGAACTTCTTGTGTATTAAGGGGTGTCAATTTTTTAATTTTTGACTACGTTTCTGACTATAGTTAAACTCTGTGTCAATTAAGAGATGTTAAATTTTTGGTTTTTTAACAAATTTTCTAGCGTTTGAAAATATTTTGGACCGTAGTTGAACTTGGTGTCTATTAACAGATGTCAATTTTTTAAATTTTTGACTATGTTTCTGACTGTAGTTGAACTCTGTGTCAATTAAGAGATGTCAAATTTTGATTTTTTAACAAATTTTCTAGCTTCTGAAAATGTTTTGGACCGTAGTTGAACTTGGTGTCTATTAAGAGACGTCAATTTTTTAATTTTTGACTATGTTTCTGACTAGTTGAACTCTGTGTCAATTAAGAGATGTCAAATTTTGATTTTTTAACAAATTTTCTAGCTTTTGAAAATATTTTGGACCGTAGTTGAACTTGGTGTCTATTAAGAGATGTCATTTTTTTAATTTTTGACTATGTTTCTGACTAGTTGAACTCTGTGTCAATCAAGAGATGTTAAATTTTTGTTTTTTCAACAAATTTTCTAGCTTTTGAAAATATTTTGGACCGTAGTTGAACTTGGTGTCTATTAAGAGATGTCAATTTTTTAATTTTTGACTATGTTTTCGACTGTAGTTGAACTCTGTGTCAATTAAGAAATGTTAGAATTTCGTTTTTTTAAATAATTTTCTAGCTTTTGAAAATATTTTGGACCGTAGTTGAACTTAGTATCTATTAAGAAATGTCATTTTTTTTAATTTTTGACTATGTTTTTGACTATAGTTGAACTCTGTGTCAATTAAGAGATGTTAAATTTTCGTTTTTCTAACAAATTTTCTAGCTTTTGAAAATATTTTGGACCGTAGTTAAACTTGGTGTCTATTAAGAGATGTCAATTTTTTAATTTTTGACTCTTTCTGACTGTAGTTGAACTCTGTACCAAAGAAGAGGTGTCACATTAGACATTTTATTTTCGTTGAACTTAGTGTCTGTTAAGAAATGTCAAATTGCCTATTTGTCAAGTAATTTTCTAGTCTTTGACAATCTTCCTAACTGTAGTTGAACTTATTGTTAATTAAGAAGCGTCATTCTTGTCATTGTTAGCAAATTTTACAGCTTTTGACAATCTTCCAACTTTCGTTGAATGTAGTGTCTATCAAGAGGTGTCAAACTTGATATTTTTAACAATTTTTTTAGGCACTTTAATTTTTGTAGAATCAAGCGTGAAATTTTCTATTTTAAAAAAAATAATTGCTTTTGACTACATTTATGATTATATATTTTACCTTTTGATAATCTTTTTGACTGTAGTTGAACTTAGTGTCAATTAAGAGGTGTCACATTTGACATTTTTAACCAACTTCACAGCTCTAAACAATATTTGTAACTTACTGCACTTGGTGTCAATTAAAAAAATGACAAATTTTCTCTTTTTCAACAAATTTTTTAGCTTTCGGCAATCTTTTTACTTGTAGTTGAACTTAGTGTCAATTGAGAGGTATAAAATTTAACTTTGTCAAGACACCGAGTTATATTAGTACACGAAAGGGTTTCAGTTTTGCAACAAATTGACTTCGACTGTAGTTGCACTTAGTGTCAAGTTTGACACTCCTCGAAATCTTTAACGATTCTCTTCGATTTTCGTTGAACTCGTGTCAAATTTGTCTACCGGCCGCAATTTCCGGCCGTTTCGCTGACGTTTTATTTTGTAGGGCGCCAAATTCGAAACGTTGTCTGGAACTGTCCAGAGCCTACTCGTTCTTGGAGCCGCGTCCTCCTCAGCGCGTCTTCAGGGCTTCGGATCTCGTCAAGGGCGAGCTTCTCGGTCAAGGTTTCTTCGGTCAAGTTTACAAAGTGACGACCCGCGACACCGCCGAAGTGATGGTATTGAAAGAGCTCTATCGAGTGGACGAGGAGGCGCAAAAAAATTTCCTCAAAGAAGTCGCCGTATTGAGGAGTCTCCATCACAACAACGTTTTGAGGTTCATCGGCGTTCTGTACAAAGAACGTCGTCTCCATTTGGTGACCGAATACATTTCGGGCGGAACGTTGACCGAACTCATCCACGACACTGCCCAACCGTTGCCGTGGGAACAACGCGTCTCGTTCGCCAAAGACATAGCGGCCGGCATGGCCTACCTACATTCCATGAACATCATCCACAGAGATCTCAATTCGCACAATTGTTTGGTCAGAGACGACAAGACTGTGATCGTGGCCGATTTCGGTTTGGCCCGCATCGTTTCGCACACCACCAACAGCGCTCGACGCGTCAGCCCCAAAGGTCCCAAAAGACAAGAGAGGAAGAAACGGTACACGGTGGTGGGAAATCCCTATTGGATGGCGCCCGAAATGATGAAAGGCAACAAGTACGACGAGAAAGTCGACATTTTCAGTTTCGGCATCATCATGTGCGAGGTACCGACGAAATTACAGAAACCTGTAATTTGGCAAAAAAAAAATATTTTTTTTTCGCAGATAATCGGACGGGTTCTGGCGGATCCCGATTTTTTGCCGCGCAGCAACGATTTCGGCCTCAACCAAATGACGTTCAAGGAGAAATTTTGCGCTTCTTGCCCCGAAGCCTTCTACAAAGTTGCGTTCTTGTGCACCGATCTCAATCCGGATCAGAGGTGAGGGTCACGGGGCTTTGGTAGAGAAGCCGCGAAGCGACGGCGTTTTACCGATGATTCAATAAAAGTAGAAATCTACATTACCGACTTGCTTCAAGAAACAAAATTTTGCTAAAATTTTTGAAATCGACCGGATCTAGAGTCAAATTTAGTTGGTATTGTTAACGTACAGTCGATTACGTAATTAGGTGGACCAAAATTGACCGGGTCACTTAAAATTGGCGATTTTCAAAAAAGATTTCTTTTTTACCGACTTCAATTAAAAAGTGGTAGAAGTTTGTTGGGACTTTTTTTTTTTGTCCCAACAACGGTACTTAAAGACGTTTTCGACAATTCTGCAGAGTGTGGACTGTAATAGTAACGAGTTGTTGCGCTTCAGGCCTCCTTTCGAGGTGATGGAGGTGTGGTTGGAATCGCTCTCGATGCACTTATCGGTGGGGATGGCGTTGCCCCCCGACCTCCTTTTCGACATTCAACACTACCAGGGCATCAGTCCCAGTTCTTCCGGTAGCACGACTCCCGAAGGCATCCCGTCAGGTCATCGCAGTCCGGCCCTGGAACCGATCCGAGAGGGCAAAATGACGTCGGTCGAACCCCTCAAACCCGTCATCAAGGTCTCCAGTGCCGAAAACCTCCTCAACAACGCCACCCCCATCAAGCCGACGATAAAAGTTTCGAGTAACGATTCGATTGCCGGCAACGATCCGAAGAGTCGCGACGTCACCGACGCTTCGACGAATTTCAAATTTGGACAGGACGTCGCCAAAAATCGCGATTCACCCAATTACGAAAATATCGATTTTTTGAAAAACGACTGCGCTTACGCGGGGTCGGGGGAGAAGGCTATCGCGATCGAAAAATTAGGGGCGACTTGTAAAAAATCACCCCTGGAGAACAACAATAAAGATCACAATAAGTTCAACGTGCATTTGAGGAAAGTTCCGAAAAATTTCACGAGAAACCGCTTTTCGCGTCAGGAAATCGAAGAGAATTTTGGTGGCGGCACCAAAGTTAAGGGGGAGGTTCCGAAAATTTCCAATTTAAGTTTGCAGAGTTTGAAGAATTGCTCGAACCCTCCCTCGACTGTCACCCAGAAGTTCGTCAATAATTCGACGACAGTACAAAAGAAAACGCAAATTCCCGACGTGGTGTCGTCGACTTTAATCCGACCGACGGCCTCGTGTTCGGGGGCGAAGCCCTCTAGTTTTAGTATTAGCAAAAATATTTTTAAAAATGACCCCCCAGTTCTCAGTCGGCGACGTTACACTCGCGATTCCGATTTGTTGGACGTTCCGAAACGGACGCCGATCTTGCAACGACGGCCCGTCGCTCTAAAAGAACAAGTTCGGACCGGTCCGTCGACGTCCAGTTCGATCGTTAAGAATATCATCGAGAGTCTCAATCGACGGGATAACAGGGACGGAATCAATCGGGCGACGTTCGGTCGGAGTTCGCTCAAAGTCACGACGGCCAACCCCAAAGTTGCCAGGTCCGGACGCAGTTGCAGCCCCGAGGAAGTTTCCAATCTTTAGAATCTTTCGCTAATTGTTCTGTGATAAATTCAACAAGTATTAACGTCAAGAGGAAGAGATAGAGGCAAGAAATTTATTGTCGGTGGGTTATTTTTGGACGGAACAATTGCTTTTGTTTGAGGAGTTGTTTCGTTTAATTACTTAGGTTAAGTTCATTATGTGATACGAGCTAAATCCACTAATATTTACTTAATTATTCGCATTGGCGTAACGTGGTTGCGACGTTTCAAGCAAAACATTCCATTTAGAAGCGAGTTTTTCCCTTTCTTTTTGTACTTTTTGTGAATAAAAACAATTATTGCAATATTACCGGATGACTGAATACTTTAACCTCCATGTCGCTTTTCAGACCTAAAGAACGTCAAGAGAACACCGGGCCGGGTCAAAGCTTTGGATCAATCATTTGGAGAAGTAGAGAAACCTGTTTTACCGACATCAGTAAATCATGTTAGTTGTGACGTCATTAACGCAAAGCATTTGGGTCAGTAATAACCTGTTACACCGACATCACTAGTGATTGGCGTGCCACTTCAGGGGTTGAAAAGAGTATAGTTTTGACGTTATTAGTGTTTCATTACCGCTAGTGGACAGGATTTTTTCGAAAAGAACTGGTCGCCGCTGAACTCGGCCGGTAATTTTGGCGGCAGATTCCAATATTGTTGCAGTTGTCGCAATATTACTGGACGATTGAATACTTTAATTTTGATGTCGCTTTTCAGTCCTTAAAAACGTCAAGCGAGCACCAGCCCGGAATCGGATCACTGAGTCAATAATTAAGCCTTAGAAGCGTCAGGTAACGAAATATTAGGATAAGTAAAGAAACCTGTTTTACCAACATCAGTAAATCGTGTTAGTTGTGACGTCATTAACGCAAAGCATTTGGATCAGTAGTAGAAACCTGTTACACCGACATCACTAGTGATTGGCATGCCACTTCAGAGGTTGAAAAAAGTATAGTTTTGACGTCATTAGTGTTTCATTACCACTAGTGGAGAGGATTTTTTCGAAAAGGACTGGTCGCCGCTGAACTCGGCCGGTAATTTTGGCGGCAGATTCCAATATTGTTGCAGTTGTCGCAATATTACTGGACGGTTGAATACTTTAATTTTGATGTCGCTTTTCAGTCCTTAAAAACGTCAAACGAGCACCAGCCCGGAATCGGATCACTGAGTCAATAATTAAGTCATAGAAGCGTCAGGTAACGAAATATTAGGATAAGTAAAGAAACCTGTTTTACCAACATCAGTAAATCGCGTTAGTTGTGACGTCATTAACGCAAAGCATTGGGATCAGTAGTAGAAACCTGTTACACCGACATCACTAGTGATTGGCGTGCCCTTTCAGAGGTTAAAAAAAGTATAGTTTTGATTCCAATATTGTTGCAGTTGTTGCAATATTACTGGACGATTGAATAGTAATACTTTAATTTCGATGTCGAGAAACCTGTTTTACCAACATCGGTAAATTCCATTGAAACAAGTGTAGCTGTGACGTCATCAGTGCCGATAAGTACGAAACCTTCATCACCAGTGATCAACGTTTGAAGAACGACCCCTAGGGGGCAGTATTTATTTAAATTTTAAGTTTTAAGATAACAAATTGAAATTACAACAGTTCTTCGTCGACGCTCCGGTCGTTTTTCAGTTGTTCGGCCAGCTCCTCGGACATTTTCAACTGGTTGTGCGTCTTGAGCGTTTCCAGCGTCACCACGGCCGTTTCGAGCCTGGCCTCCATAACTTTGTGGTAGAGAACTTTGAGTTCTTCGAGTTGTCGTTGCATTCTTTTGGCGATTTCCACGTTCGTTCGGGCCCAATCTTCGCAATTACGGGCCGTTTCCACCATTTCGAGACCGTTGTCGCTTTTCTCCGCCATTTTTTCAAAGTGACAGCAGAAAATTAATGGCCGCCGCCGTCCCGGGACTCGGTCGGTAACGTTTTGGCGGTAAATTCAAATTTCGGTGGTTGCCGCACTGGACTCGATCGGTAATGTTTTGGCGGTAGATTCAATATCGGGGGTGGTTTTGGCGGCGAATTCAAAACGGTCGTGCGTCGGGGGTTTTGCGCCATAGCGCGTTATCGATCGTCGGAATTAATAAAGCGTCCGTTTCTCGGGGTTTAGTGGGTCCAAAATAATGGAATGTTAGTGGTAGCCGCGTGGTAGTTGCGTCGATTTGGCCCGGAAATAACGCTAATCAAGCAAGTAAGTTCCGGTGTCATTGCCACCTTGACGAAAATGCATGCATATGGTAATTATCACCGAAAAACACCCGCATTGCGTGAAGTAACTAACCACCATCCCCCGATTGATTTCGCGGGGGTTGGTTGATCCTCCACCACACACATGTCGAGTTGTTGATTTTTGTTGCTTTTTTAGCTAACGTCCCCATCGAATGAGCAGTACTGTTAAAGCGTCATTTTCAGACAACATTAAATTAACGATCAATTGGTAATGGTTGAATTTTTTTAAATCAATCGCATGATTTTTGTTGGTTGGCTGTCGGGTTGTTTGAGGGGGGGCATTTGCATGTTGGCCCGCAATTTCGTCGAGTCGCCCCGAAATCGGCGACGACGACACGCCACTGGTGGCGGCCTTGTCGCGACCAATCGCCGCGTCGCCGCTAGAAACCTCTGCCAGAAGTCTCTAGATTTCGGCCAATAGCGCGCCGACTATTTTTGGCATTATCCGCGAAGCAAAAGGTAGTCAAAAAGTTGAAAATCGTCCGATCAACAAGAAAAAATTTCGACAGCGCGAAAGTTTGGCAGGTTCGACGGGAAAAACCGGTGATTTGTTGTAAATTCCACGTAAGTAGTGGTCGGGAAGGGGGCCCGGACCGCGGTCCGGCCCTGTTCCGTTGACGGTTGTCGTGGGGCCGATTGATGGGTTCGCATGTCGCGATTTGTCACAATACCCCCCCGATGGTCCGTGATTGCTTCATATCGATAAAACTAGAGCATGGTTGTGCCAGTTCAGTTAATTATTGGTTGTTATGGCCGGAATCGTGGCCCGCGCCTCTGTTCGCATCAAAGACTTGGCGGGGGCCAGGAGAAGGTCTCTGGGCGAAAACGGGCGGGCGAGGGCCCCCATTACTGTCACGTCCCGCTAACAGACGACGTTTCAGGTCCAGTAACCAGAACAGAGACAAGATGACCGACCGCAAAGCCGTCATCAAGAACGCGGACATGGGCGAAGACATGCAGCAGGACGCCGTCGATTGCGCCACACAGGCCATCGAGAAGTACAACATTGAGAAGGTAAACGCGCGCCCCATCTCAATAACCCTTTGAGCAGCAACCCCAGTTCTTGGGGGGCGCCTCCACCTTTCAAGCAACGTTCCCAGTGTCGCCACCTCAAGCGCGCAAAATTCCCCAATTTTCACGTCACATCTCCAATTATTTAAATTCCTTTGCGATTCCTCCAACTCCCCCAACATTACTCAATCCAGTATTTCTTCCAGAAAGTTTTGTTGTCGCGTGTAGAAGCCCCAAAAGACCATTTTAATTTTAATTGAATAGCGATTTTTGACGCGTTGCCAACCTCAAGGGCGTAAAATTCCCAAAACTTGACAGCCCCAATTATTTAAATATTAAATAATTCTTTGAGAACCGCCCCAAGTTTTTCCGGAGTGCCTGCGGCACTTCTCATACAACGTTCCCAGTGTCGCCAACCTCAAGCGCGTAAAATTCCCCACTTTTTACGTCTCATCTCCAATTATTTAAATTCCTTTGCGATTCCTCCAACTCCCCCAACATTACTCAATCCAGTATTTCTTCCAGAAAGTTTTGTTGTCGCGTGTAGAAGCCCCAAAAGACCATTTTAATTTTAATTTAATAGCGATTTTTGACGCGTTGCCAACCTCTAGCGCGTAAAATTCCCAAAACTTGACAGCCCCAATTATTTAAATTTCCTTGCAACTTTCCGCGAATTTTCAGTATATCTCCCAAAGTGTCGTTTTGTCGTAAGTAGAAGTCCCCGAGAGATTAATTTTGACATTAATAGCAATTTTTTGAGTGTTGCCAACTAAAAAAAATTTTTTTTTCAGGACATCGCCGCTTACATAAAGAAGGAGTTCGACAAGAAATACAACCCGACGTGGCACTGCATCGTGGGCCGGAACTTCGGGTCGTACGTCACCCACGAGACCCGCCATTTCATATACTTCTACCTGGGCCAAGTAGCGATACTACTGTTCAAGAGCGGCTAAATTATCATTCCTCCCCACCCACCCCCAGTATTCCGACAAAATTTACCTTCATAGCAACGTCTGCAGCTCTATAATTTTTCACAATTAATTTTCAACCCATTTTCGGGCCCGCGATCGAGTTTATGGAATAAACGAGTCTCGTTCGCGAAAATGGATTAAATAAATCCAGTTTTTGTTTTTTTCTTTGTTTTTAGGTAAATTGATTATTAGTGGAATATATTATTTCGTTGATGTACGACCTTCATTTGTTTTTTTTTCTTTTCTTTCTTTTTTTTTTAAATTATTATTTACGTAAGTTTCCGAAATAGAGAAATGTTGATTTTCCATCGTCTAAGCAGAAACGCACAATTAGATTGCGGAACCACTAAACGTTGTGCAATTATTAATTTTAGTATCAGCTTTTGAACATTAGATGCACCCGGAAACGAATCAACATTTCTTCGATTATACAGCCCCCCCTGCCCTGTAAGTGTTTGTTGCTGAGTAAATGCATATTACTAAGAACCTTATTCTGTAAGTTGTTAATCTATATATGATAAGCCATCTTTACTAAAGTTGTACTTAAGTCTTGTTATACTTGAATGTAGATTATAATTTGTTTAACTTCTTGAATAATTTATGTGGAACGTTGGCGGGAACAACTCACGTCCACACCTACTTTGCTTGATAAAAAAAAAGAAATTAAATGTTTGAGCGACGTTCCGCAATTGGTGATAATTATGTTTGTTTAGTTCTTTTAAATGATGTTAGTCAAGGGAAATACTGCCGAAAGCATTTAGAAGAACTAAAAGTTTCGCTTGCTGTAAGGAAAAAAAAATAATAGAAAAGTCGCTCGGTTCGGGGGTTGGAACCACCCAAAAAAAACATTCCATCGTCGAGCAACGGTTCGAACCGGAACCGGGCGACCACTCACGTAGTTTATTTATGAGATTATATTTTTCTAATCGGTGGGAAGGGCCATAATTTTGTTTGATTAACAAATTTTTTTTTTACAGAATTGTAGTTTTTAACGACGCAAATTAGAAATTGTAATTTAGAAGGACTAAATTGAGTATTATCGCTTTTCTTCTCTTACACGAGTAGTCTAGAAACGCTGTGTTTAATGTAAATTAATTTACCACTCTCCATCTAATCTGTAACAGCTGTTTTCCTCTTTATTTTCATACTGTAATTTCTTAATGTAGTAATATATGGTTAATGATTGACGGACGCGGTTTTGCCACCCCCGCCAGATTCCCGTCCCGCAAAACCCGGGATCAACTCATTTTTCGGGGTTGTTTCGTGACGTCACGAAATTTGATTTTGCCGCCATATTGATCGGCGACCACGTGACGTCTCAGTCGACCAATAGGGGCGCGGCAATTGCCATTTTCCTCAAGTAGCTCGACTGGAAGAGTTGTTTGGTTCTTTGGGCAGCATTTCTCTTTGTTTCCGCCGGAAAACAACGAGAAGCGATGTAAAAGTCGCTCAACAAGGCAGAAATCGCGCCTGAACGAGACCTGTGGAGGTGCTTCAAGCCGAAATCAACCCGACAACAATCTGCCCCGATTCCAGGAACCACCCCGAAAATGGTCAAAGGTAAGCGCGTTTTTCTCCCTAAATCCCGAAAATCGCCCGGAAACGGGCAGTTTAATGTTTAGGAAGCAGTTTACGTTGTTTGTTTGGCGGCCATTTTTGTTTAAATCCGGAGCGATAAACAAAGGACGCGATCGCAACAATTACCTCAATTTACCACAATTAACTGTTCTACCGGTAAAATTCCACACAAATGTTAATGTAAACGTGTAACTTTAACAATTTACAACAATTTTATTGCGTAATCGATAAAAAAATCGAAAAATTTACGACATAACCTCAAATTTTTTCGCCCCCTTTTTTCCGGAATTCTCCTCGCCGGTTTGCCTTAAGTCTCGCCGTTATTCGACCGCGAAGCCCCCAATTTGAAGAAGTCGGTAAAGTAAAGATTGACCCCCAATTTTGCGATTTAATCCGACGAGAAACTTTGAGGTTATGTTGTTGTGGTTGTCTTTGGTTGTTGATGGGAAAGGGTTGCAGGTCGGAGGGTCCGTGCAGTGGTGGCGTGTGCCCGCACCGACGATTGTTGTTCGCCTCATCCGAAACGTCGAGGTCAGAAACTGCTGGAGGCCGCCCCTGCGAACGCGATCACCGCGTTCTTCCAGGTGAGTACTCACAAAATTTTCACGCCCTTTTTTTAATTGGTTGTTTTTTTTCGCAGACTGTTGGCGTTGATATTGACGGTGCTGCGAGAGATGAGAGTCCGCCCCGGATCATCATCGATTTGAGCTACCAGGTTCCCGAAGGACGCGACGAAGGTGAATTGTTTCGGGGGGCCGTGACGCTTTGTTTTTTCATTTTTTCCGTGACGTCTCGAATGGCGAGGGCGGCGACTGAACGACGTGTTTTTTGGTGGAGGTTGCGCGGTTGGGGGGCGCTGTGTTGACGTTGGTAGGCTTCCCCGTAGATTTTGATCTCTTCTTCGTTGGCGGCGGGACGTTTATTTTCGTCGAGGAGAAAATTCTGGATGGTTTGAGGCACTTTCGTGGTTTCCCCCGTTCCAATCGATGTAACTGAAGGGGGTGGAATGTACGACAGGAGGGGTTGTGGGACAATTTCTTTTTTTAGTTTCTCAGAAGAAGAGGGCTGGTTGAGGTCGTCCTCGAGCTGGTACTTTGAGGCCGGTTTGGGGGATTCTGAAGAGCTGCCGTGCGTCAAGGACAAGTTGCTCCTTGAGGATTCCAATTTCCTGAAAAATCTCTTAGACTTAAATTAGAAATTAAGATAACAGCAATAAAAAAAGGTTCAAGGTGCTGACCTTTTGTCGGGGGACGCCTCCGTGGTTGAGGGGGTTCCAGGGGGCGATTCCTCATCTGTTAACTTTTGGTTGATATCCTGGTGGGGCGTCCCAATCTTCTTGTCCATGATCTCCTCCAACTTGTTGGCCTCTTTGGTGATGTCGTAAAGCAATTTCCCCGACTCCACCACCAAGACGCAGTACTTACCCTCAACGTCTCTAATGGTGCGGTCGTAATCGTCTCTTGTCTTCGCTCTTTGCGCCAAACTTTTCAGTAACTTAAAAAAAGAAGCTTCACTATAGTTATTAAACCTCTAAATAAAGTTTGAAAGAGTTTTCTATCGATTTTGAGCTTTTTCGCAAAAAGTTGAACATTCCGCCCACCAAAGACAATTTAAAAGTTAACTTCTCGATGTCGTTCTGGATGCGACTCTTCTCCAATTCTTGGCTTCGAATCAAAAAGTTGACCTCTTCGCGTTGTCGTTTCAGCTCGTTGAGGTACTTGACGATGTTGTCGTTGTTGTTGGCGAGTTCTTGGCCCCTTTCTCCCATGGCATCGTCGTGATTTCGAGGGCCGCTGCAACGGCCGCTACTTAAAAATTTTTGAATTTTGACGTCTCAATTTTTATTTTTTTTTAATTCTGACGTTTCGATTTTTTGCATTTTGACATTTTTAAAATTTTGACATTTTAATTATTTTTTGACAGTCACGACATTGATGGACGTTCCTCAGACGCCAACCAAGAACGGCAACAGGGCGAGAACCCCCTTCAGGGACCGAACACCCCCCACGCCGCACAGAATCGAGCTGTGTGCGGACGAAGCGATTAAGGCGGCGGAAAAAGTTCCCCCACCAAAACCCAAAAAAAGGTTTGTCGTCGTCAGTTGGGGTTTTTAGCATTGGACAGTTGGTCACCTGATTTAAAATAGAATAACTGCTGTCAAAGATACTAGGAAAAATAGAAACAGTCGTGCAGCCACGTGGGCGGGAGAGAGACTAATGATTAGTTGAATTGTCCGTCAGTAATTTAGATATTTAATGGCAAATTTGAAAATGTAAGAACTGAACTGGGTGAAATGGGGCTAGTGATTAATTGAATTTTTTTATTAATTTTATAGAATTTAGGGTAGTAGCGAGGCGTTATCGCATTTACCCTGTCTCCCAGGGAGTAAATTTTTTTTATTTTTTTTTTGTTTTGCAGGGTGGTCAACGTCCTTCCTGATCAGGACTCGAAGCGCAACCACAACAATCTCAATCACAAACTCACAGAATATTTTCCGGTCCGGAGGTCGGTCAGGAAAACGAAAAAGACTGTACTGGAGGAGAAGAAACGTTCTCTGGAACAATTGCTCAGAAGCGAAATTGAAGAAGGACTAAAGGTACCGTTTTTAATGAAAAAATAATTAAAAATTTGTTTTTTTTACTAATTATGTTGACAGGTCAAAATTTTCGAAGAAAAGGGACGTGGCGTCGTCGCCTGTCGACCCTTCAACAAAGGCGATTTTGTTGTGGAGTACAGCGGCGATTTGATCGACATCAACGAAGCGAAACAGAGGGAGATCAAGTATGCCCAGGACAAGAACGCCGGCTGCTACATGTATTATTTTAAACATAACGACCAACAGTATTGGTGCGTCTATTTCTCTCTCTCTCCATACGTTTTTTTTTTATTGAGATTTGTTTTAAAAATTAAAAAAACACGTCTTGTCTTTGCAACAACGTTAATGAGTCGCTACTCAACTTTAACGGCCTGCTAAACATTTTAATTAATTTTAATTTTTCAATCTTTAAAGTTTTTGTGTATCAGAACGATGAAGAAAATCATAAGATCTGAATTGTGTGCCACACTTAAATAATTTTTAGTCAACTGGAATGGCTAAACGACACTATTAGAGAAAAAATTGTCAATTTTTTATATTATTTTGTTAATTTTCAATGAATTTTTAAACTTATTGTGAAGGACTCTTATAGTTTGCGTGCATACGAATCTAGAAAAAAAAATCACAAGTTCTGAACTATGTGTCGCACTAAAATAGTTTGTAGTTGACTCGAAGGAGCTAAGCAGACACTATTAGAGAAAAAATTGTCAATTTTTTTGTATTATTTTGTTAATTTTTTATGAATTTTTAAAGTTAGCTATGGACTCCTAAAGTTTTTGTGTCTCAGGATAACGAAAAAAAATCATAAGTTCTAAACTAGTGGTCGCACTAAAATAGTTTTTAGTCGCCTGCAAAGAGCTAAGCAGACATTATTAGAGGAAAAATTGTCAATTTTTTCTATTATTTTGTTAACTTTTTATGAATTTTTAAACTTAGCTATGGACTCCTAAAGTTTTTGTGTCTCAGGATAACGAAAAAAAATCATAAGTTCTAAACTACTGGTCGCACTAAAGTAGTTTCTAGTCGCCTGCAAACAGCTAAGCAGACATTATTAGAGGAAAAATTGTAAATTTTTTGTATTATTTTGTTAATTTTTTATGAGTTTTTAAACTTAGCTATGGACTCCTAAAGTTTTTGTGTCTGACGATAATGAAAAAAAATCATAAGTTTGAAACTAGTGGTCGTACTAAAATAGTTTTTAGTTACCTGCAAAGAGCTAAGCAGACACTGTTAAAGGAAAAATGGTCAATTTTTTGTATTATTTTGTTAATTTTTTATGAATTTTTAAACTTAGCTATGGGCTCCTAAAGTTTTTGTGTCTCAGGATAACGAAAAAAAAATCATAAGTTCTAAACTACTGGTCGCACTAAAATAGTTTCTAGTCGCCTGCAAAGAGCTAAGCAGACATTATTAGAGGAAAAGTTGTCAATTTTTTGTATTATTTTGTTAATTTTTTATGAATTTTTAAACTTAGCTATGGACTCCTAAAGTTTTTGTGTCTCAGGATAATGAAAAAAAATCATAAGTTCTAAAGTAGTGGTCGCACTAAAATAGTTTCTAGTCGCCTGCAAAGAGCTAAGCAGACATTATTAGAGGAAAAATTGTCAATTTTTTTTTTATTTTGTTAATTTTTTATGAATTTTTAAACTTAGTTATGGACTCCTAAAGTTTTTGTGTCTCAGGATAATGAAAAAAAAATTATAAGTTCTAAACTAGTGGTCGTACTAAAATAGTTTCTAGTCGCCTGTAAAGAGCTAAGCAGACATTATTAGAGGAAAAATTGTCAATTTTTTCTATTATTTTGTTAATTTTTTATAAATTTTTAGACTTAGCTATGGACTCCTAAAGTTTTTGTGTCTCAGGATGATGAAAAAAAATCGTAAGTTCTAAACTAGTGGTCGCACTAAAATAGTTTCTAGTCGCCTGCAAAGAGCTAATCAGACACTATTAGACAAAAAATTGTCAATTTTTTAAATTGATTTGTTAATTTTTTATGAATTTTATAACATATTGATGGACTCTCTAAAGTTAGATGTTGTCGTTTTTTTACTGTGAGGGTTTGTTGCAGTGTGGACGCGACCGCCGAGTCGGGTAGACTGGGCCGTCTGGTGAACCATTCCAGGAACGGTAACCTGATAACTAGGACGGTACCGGTCGACAACAGGCCGCGACTAGTCTTGATTGCCAGAGACGACATAAAGGACGGCGAAGAGGTCACTTACGATTACGGCGACAGATCCAAAGAGTCGTTACGACACCATCCTTGGTTAGCCTACTGAGTTTAATTTATTTTAAGTTATTTTTTTTTTATTTAAAACAACGTTGAAAACGAACGAAAAAAAAATTCACGGTTCTTTTTCGGGGGGGACCAAAACGTTTCATACGTAGTTGTTGCATGGACTTAATTTTGATGGTACCTGTCGTTCCTTCTTGGTAATTTCGCGCACCACCCCCCAAAAAAAAAAAAAGTCACGTGACGGTCACTGAACTTCATCCTAGCCGACCTGTGATTTTTTGACGATATTTTTTTTGGTTGGGAGTTCGATGGAGTTTTGTGACGTTTTGACGCGTCGACGAATCACAGCCTCTTACTGCCTTTTGTATATTTGGTTTTGTATTGAATAGCGAAGCGAATAAAATACAAAAATTGATTTCAGACGAGTCCTCGTTTGTACCCAATCGCATCTTCTCCATCCCTTATCCAGCCACCCTTTCCCGTTTAATTGCGTTGATCAGGGGGTAGAAAAGCGAGTTTTGAAAATGTGGATGGCTTAAAGGCTTTCATAGGTACGTATCGCCAATTTAAGGGCGGAAAAAAGAAAATAGTTGTTACCTAAAAATTGTGGCTAGCGACATTTAAAAATTAATTTACAAAAATAAAAGTCGCAAGGAATCGAAGCCGGCCGAAACGTCGACGTTGCTTTGTTGGCGTTGCGACTGCCAACTGGTCACCACCGGGCGCGTCTCTCCTGTTCCGCAATTACCGTCGAGAAAAGACAAAACGAAGCATCAGCAACGATAAACGATTACCGACTAGGCAGGCCGGGTCTCGGGCACTCATAAAACATCGCGGGGCTAAACGTCGATCGCAGATAATGACCGGTTCGGATGATGGTTCATTCACTGGAATAGCAGCAGCAGCGGTCTAGTGGGCCGTGCGATAGCGTCGCGCCGGAAATTAACTTTTACTATCTACCCTTCGCGGGGCGGGTCCGGGCCATTTATTATTATTATAATAACGTAAACGGTGTCCCGACTTGCCCACGTACAGGACGAGCCAAGAGAAAAAAAAATGAATTAAAAAAAAATAACACGTTGTAAGTAGATAGAAACGTACGGACATGTGCGCGTGAGAAACGGGGGCGGTCCCGGAGGCTACGAAAAGGGTGAATGGATCTGTATTTGTAACTTATGGAGTGGAGCGTAAATGGTAGCTTAAGTATACAGGGTGTCTGGGATAACGTTAGCTATGGCTTATACAAGAAAATAATCTGAACTAAAATGGTTTCTAAGGACTTAGAATAATTTTGAGAAATAATGATGAACCGTAGTCAAAAAAAAATCATAAGTTCAAAACCAAGTGTCGCATTAAAACAATTTTAAGTTGCCAGTAAAGAGCTAGGCCGGGACTATTAGGCAAAAAATGGTCAATTCTATAAATTTATTTAGTAATTTTTTATGATTTTTTTAAATTTATTGATAGACTATAAAAATTTTTGTCTATTAGGCTGATGAAAAAAATTATAAGTTTTGAAATAAGCGTCACATTGAAACAATTTTAAGTTGCCTGTAAAGAGCTAGGCCGGGACTATTGAGCAAAAAATGGCTGATTCTATAAATTGATTTGGTAATTTTTTATGATTTTTTTAACTTATTGATGGACTCTAAAAGTTTGTGTGTATTAGGATGATGAAAAAAATCATACATTCTGAATTAAGTGTCACATTGAAACAATTTTAAGTTGTCTGTAAAGAGCTAGGCCGGAACTATTGGGCAAAAAATGGTCAATTTTATAAATTGATTTGGTAATTTTTTATGATTTTTTTAACTTATTGATAGACTAAAAGTTTTTGTGTATTAGGATGATGAAAAAAATCAAAAGTTCTAAAGTAAGTGTCACATTGAAACAATTTTAAGTTGCCTGTAAAGAGCTAGGCCGGGACAATTAGGCAAAAAATGGTCAATTCTACAAATTGATTTGGTAATTTTTTATGATTTTTTTAACTTATTGATAGTCTCTAAAAGTTTTTGTTTATTAGGATGATGAAAAAAATCATAAGTTCTGAACTAAGTGGTGCATTGAAACAATTTTATGTTGCCTGTAAAGAGCTAGGCCGGGACAATTAGGCAAAAAAAATGGTCAATTCTATAAATTGATTTGTTAATTTCTTATGATTTTTTAAAATTTATTGATAGACTCTAAAAGTTTTTGACTATTAGGATGATGAAGAGAATCATAAGTTTTGAAATAGTGTCGCATTGAAACAATTTTAAGTTGTCTGTAAAGAGCTAGGCCGGGACAATTGGGCAAAAAATGGTCAATTCTATAAATTGATTTGTTAATTTTTTATGATTTTTTTAACTTATTGATGGACTCTAAAAGTTTTTGACTATTAAGATGATGAAGAAAATCATAAGTTTTGAAGTAAGTGTCGCATTGAAACAATTTTAAGTTTTCTATAAAGAGCTAGACCGGGACAATTGGGCAAAAAATGGTCAATACTATAAATTGATTTGGTAATTTTTTATGATTTTTTTAACTTATTGATAGACTCGAAAAGTTTTTGATTATTAAGATGATGAAAAAAACCATAAGTTTTGAAATAAGTGTCGCATTGAAACAATTTTAAGTTGCTTGTAAAAAGCTAGGCCGGGACTATTGGGCAAAAAATGGTCAATTCTATAAATTGATTTGCTAATTTTTTATGATTTTTTTAACTTATTGATAGACTCGAAAAGTTTTTGTTTATTAGGATGATGAAAAAAATTCAAAAGTTTTGAACTAAGTGTTGCATTGAAACAATTTTAAGTTGCCTGTAAAGAGCTAGACCGAGACAATTGGGCAAAAAATGGTCAATTCTATAAATTATTTTGGTGATTTTTTTTTACTTAATGATGGTCTCTAAAAGTTTTTATGTATTAGGATGATGAAAAAAAAATCATAAGTTCTAAAGTAAGTGTTGCATTAAAACAATTTTAAGTTGCCTGTAAAGAGCTAGGCCGGGACAATTGGGCAAAAAATGGTCAATTCTACAAACTGATTTGGTAATTTTTTATGATTTTTTAAACTTATTGATAGACTCTAAAAGTTTTTGTCTATTAGGATGATGAAAAAAATCATAACTTCTAAAGTAAGTGTCATATTGAAACAATTTTAAGTTGCCTATAAAGAGCTAGGCCGGGACAATTGGGCAAAAAATGTTCAATTCTATAAATTGATTTGGTAATTTTGTATGATTTTTTAAATTTATTGATATACTCTAAAAGTTTTTGTGTATTAGGATGATGAACAAAATCATAAGCTTTAAACTTGATATCGTATTAAAGTTGTTTCTAGTTGCCTCAAAAAACAATGATAATAGAGTTTTAGAAAAAAAATTTCAAAATCTTAAATTGGTTTTTAATACTTTGTTCAAATTTCTTTTCGCACAACTTACCAAATCTGATTCAACCCTTTGACCTGACTGTCACCTACTCTGATACTCTACCACGTTAAAAATTTTTGTTTGAATTTGCTTACCTACATCCGAGACAAATAGGCGCCGAATCCAATTTAAAATCGACGCCTCTCAACAGATACCGTGACTGATCAGAGAGTTGATTGGTAATAGCGTCGAAATGTGTCGAATCGCCTTATCAGCCCTCTAAATTGTCTTTTTAATTCGTGTTTGTGACACAATGTAATCTCGAACTTTAAGCCACATTTATTATACCATTCACACAACGAAAAACAATGAAGAATTCGTCGTGGGCACCACCGAGAACATCATAAATCATCCCAACGAGTTAAGTACTTACAATAAAATGTGTCGAAGAACAAGGAACAAAAATCTAAGATCGGAAAGTCATTAATTAAAATACCTATTTTTATCTAAAATTGTTGCTGTTGAGTTTTGCAATTGAGTTTTTGTTTGTTTCGAAGGGTACGAAAGGGGGGCCGAAGGGTGAGAGGAGGAGGGTTTTTGTGGTGGGTACCGCGAGGCAACGATAAATAAAACGCACGAAATTACGGAAAATTCATGAATTATTTAAATGCGCGTGGGGTAACGTATCATTATTGGAGCTTCTGTTCAAGGAAACCATGCGCGAGTCGCTCCAGGGCCGTCGTGAGTTACGGCCCAATTACCGCCCGATCAGATCGATAAATCATTAAAAATGTATAAATATCCCTGGAACGAGGAAAAAAAAGAAAAAAAATCGCAACGATTACCACACCGACGATATTACCGATATTACTAGGTAAAAATTGTGTCTTTCCGTCTTTGTTAGTAATTTCGTAACTAACTTTAAACCTAGCGGGCGTAAAATAGACTTTACAGCCCGGCGGGCGGTAAAGTTACTTTACGGCCCTGTTTGGATTAAAATAATTACCTACATCCAGTTGTGCATATCTCGGACCGAAAGAAAATTGCAACTGTTGACAGGTCAGTATTCACCAAAAGAAAAGTTTTTGGAAATATTTTTTTTAAAATTAGTTGTTGCAGAAGGAGTCCTCTCGACTGAAGGAGCGTGTTGACCGTCGGTAATTCGGTCGTAACATCCATCAATGCCCCGCGCTGGAACAAACACATGGACGGCCGAACGTGGGGGTGGTTCGGTGGATAATTTATCGTGTAAACCTTACCACATGCCGGCCTGCCATCGCCTAATCTATTTGTCACCGACAGAATCTCACTAAATTAGGGAATAACCGAGGGGCGACGTTACGGAAAACAATCGACGACCTTTTTCGACAAAACAACATCACCGGCGGCGCGACTTGTTGAACATTTTTACCAACAACATCACACCAGATCAGCATCCGGGAATTTTTTCCTTAATCCTCATTATCCGAAATTTATGGACACGTCCGACTTTTGTTGTAACTTTTTCGTTGTTGCGGTCGCGAATTGCAAATTTTGCTGATGCGTGCCGTTTGTGGTTCCTATTCCTAATTGATTCGTAGGGAGGTCGTCGCGTCGAAAATTGAAACTAATTTATCGCGCCGGGCAGTTTAATTCTAGCCCTCCACCGGCCGTAATTAACCGTTCCGAATATAATTGCACCTGTTGTTGTTTGGTTCTTTCCTATTAGAGGCGAGAGTTTCAATTAGTGTCGACTTTACGGCTATAATTATCGCGTAACTTCAACCCTTCCGAATTTATAGTTATAGTTGTTCCTCGTTTTGATTTGGCGTTGTGTCGTCATCACTTTTCCTCACTGATGAATGTTTGTTCAGTTGTTTCGAACGTCTTAATTGCGATTAATAAGGCGAAGATCGAGATGGTGTCCGGGGGCGAAATCGGAAGCTGTTCGGGTTGACGATCCCTCCTTGTAATTATTTTTGACATGTCAGTGAAATATATTGATTCCGAACCTGTGATTATCGCCTATTATACTTCTCGTACCTACGTACATAAGTGGAATTATCTCGGCGAATGATTGCGACGGTTTAGAAGGTAATTTGATGCGCCGGTGATGCGAAAGAAGGAGAGATTCTACCCTCGGGGTCGAAAGTTTTTTTTTTTTTTTGTTTTTTTAATTCGTCTTCTTTATAGATACTTACCTTTTTTTGTGGTTGTTGTCCTCCGACCCGGTGGAAATCTTCTGGCGGTAGCTCGGTACCGTGTCATTACGCGAAACCGACCATCATCCTCTCTCGCGCCTAACCCAGCCGAGACGTGTCGGCATCCGAAGACGATTTGGCGCCCAACGGGGGGCCCTCCGGGACCCAACAACAACAATCGAAACGGACGATTTCGATGATTTGCACTCTCGTCACCCAAGAAAGAAGCGGCGACGCCTCGAGGAACAACACGAGAAACTGTTATCGCCGAAGAGGGGAGAGTGGAAGTACTACAAAGTCTAACAATTGATCTTTCCTCACTTGAAATTTATTTCCGACCATTTTTAGCTCTATACTTAGTTTATAAAGACAAGTTTTGTTTAGATAATTTTAGGGAACATTTCTATGTTCAAATTGTTACTGTTGTAAGGAGTTGTAAATCTTGTTGTTAACCTATCCTTTCGTTATTAAGTATTACTGCTAACAATTCCATGGGACGATTAGTTCTAGTGACTTTTTCTAGTAACTTTTATGTTGGTACCATTAGCTGTCAAGTCCGGGCTTCGTTATTAAGTATTACTGTTAACAATTCTACGAGACGATTAGTTCTAGTGACTTTTTATAGTAACTTTTATGTTGATACCATTAGCTGTCAAGTCCGGGCTTTGTTATTAAGTATTACTGTTAACAATTCTACGAGACGATTAGTTCTAGTGACTTTTTCTAGTAACTTTTATGTTAGTTCTATTAGTTGTCAAGTCCGGGCTTCGGTATTAAGTATTACTGATAACAATTCTACGAGACGATTAGTTCTAGTGACTTTTTCTAGTAATTTTTATGTTGGTTCTATTAGCTGTCAAGTCCGGGCTTCGTTATTAAGTATTACTGTTAACAATTCTACGAGACGATTAGTTCTAGTGACTTTTTTTAGTAACTTTTATGTTGGTACCATTAGCTGTCAAGTCCGGGCTTTGTTATTAAGTATTACTGTTAACAATTCTACGAGACGATTAGTTCTAGTGACTTTTTCTAGTAACTTTTATGTTAGTTCTATTAGCTGTCAAGTCCGGGCTTCGTTATTAAGTATTACTGTTAACAATTCTACGAGACGATTAGTTCTAGTGACTTTTTCTAGTAATTTTTATGTTGGTTCTATTAGCTGTCAAGTCCGGGCTTCGTTATTAAGTATTACTGTTAACAATTCTACGAGACGATTAGTTCTAGTGACTTTTTCTAGTAACTTTTATGTTGGTACCATTAGCTGTCAAGTCCGGGCTTCGTTATTAAGTATTAGTGTTAACAATTCTACGAGACGATTAGTTCTAGTGACTTTTTCTAGTAACTTTTATGTTGGTTCTATTAGCTGTCAAATCCGGGCTTCGTTATTAAGTATTACTGTTAACAATTCTACGAGACGATTAGTTCTAGTGACTTTTTCTAGTAACTTTTATGTTGGTACCATTAGCTGTCAAGTCCGGGCTTTGTTATTAAGTATTACTGTTAACAATTCTACGTGACGCTTAGTTCTAGTGACTTTTTCTAGTAACTTTTATGTTGGTACCATTAGCTGTCAAGTCCGGGCTTTGTTATTAAGTATTACTGTTAACAATTCTACGTGACGCTTAGTTCTAGTGACTTTTTCTAGTAACTTTTATGTTGGTACCATTAGCTGTCAAGTCCGGGCTTTGTTATTAAGTATTACTGTTAACAATTCTATGAGACGATTAGTTCTAGTGACTTTTTCTAGTAACTTTTATGTTGGTACCATTAGCTGTCAAGTCCGGGCTCGGTTTTATCGACGTTGCCCGAGACACTAATAGCTTTTTACCACTTCTCGACGGTTTTTTGAAAAGTGGTTTGCTAGTTTCCCCACGTAACAACCAATAGTACCAACATAAAAGTTACTAGAAAAAATCACTAAAACCGGTGTTACGTTAGTGACGGTTAAAGGGAGATTTAAAATTGGTCGCAATTTTGTTGTTGGTCGTGGACAATTTTGATGTGGTCGCCGTCTAGACGAATCTGTGATTTTCGGTCCAATTTGGTCGATTCCGATGGTTTAAACGGTCCGCTTCGATTATAGTAAATGGTCGCGAAATAACCCTTAAAAAAATAGCTAAATTTCGGTGGAAATCGTCAGACGGTCTAATTGTTTAATATTGTTCCAGGGCCAACGGGACGAAGAAAGGTTGGTCCCGACCATAAAACCAAAGTGGGCCGCGTTAAAGTAGCGACCAAATTGCCGGTTCTCTCGCCTCCCATAAATAATCGACTGTCAAAGACGTTTATGGGAAAAAATCCGAACCGTTTAAGAGCCTCGACGCGCATATGGGAAAATATCACAAAACGTCCCGCGACCAAGAAACACCAAAGACTCTAATCACACGGTCGAGGAAAAAAAACAAGAGAAAAAAAAAACAAAAATTCCGCTTATCCTACGACGAGAGGAAGATGATGACGATGAAGATGAAAAGTTGGCAAGGACGGTACCAACGGCGAGTTTATAAATAAAACAAGTGAAGGGCGTGCTCCTCCTACATCGTCACGTCTTCAGGAGCACGTCTCCGGCGTGGCCTGCCGGACAGCGAGAAGGTTCGATTTTACTCTATAATTACCGACCGAGCTTCTAGCTTAATAACATCTCGGAGTCGTGGTACCACTGAGGCCGCAACAACGCGAGATTACAGTGTTTTATGTCCGGCGAACTTCTGACGCGGTCAGCAGGGGTCGTCGAGAAAAAAGCGACCCCTAACGGCGACCAACCGACAAGTCGGTTTTTCTCCCGACATCCAAAGTGGTCTCGCCATATCCGAAACTAATCGACGACAATTTCTTGTGGTTCTTCGTTAGCACACCTCTCGAGAAATGCAAGAACGGAAGATTCGCGAAGCGTGAAGCTTCGGAGTTGTTGGTAGTCATCTACGAAGAGTTGTGCGGATTGTTTGTTTGCGATTGGAACGAGGATCACGCGGGTTCGACAACCGTCCGTCAGCCGCACCGCAGTGGCCGGTAATCTGTTATTAGCGTTAGTTCAGTTCTGATATTGCGTTATTATGATAATCGCGGCCGCAAATTGCCGACATTACCGGCGACCCGGCCGTTGGGGGCCTTCGCCGACAACGAGACCCTTCGACCGAGCCAGATGATGGCACAACAGAGGACGATTGGCAACGGCAACGTTGGCGCGGAAATTGTCAAGAAGAACGAGCCGAAGAGTGACCCTCAACATTGAAGGGTTAGAAAAGATCTCCTACTGAGTTCTGATTTCTTGGTAGCAGGAGTAAAAGTGGTTTCCACAAAGATTTCCGGTTGCAGATCTGTCCCTTAGATGACACTCGCGCTTTCTTGGTCTCCAAAACCATGCTTTTCTGTGATCCTAGTAACAGGAGTAAAATTACCTGGTAACACGAGTAAAATTTCCTGGTAACAGGAGTAAAATTTTCTGGTAACAAGATTAAAATTTTCTGGTAACAGGAGTAATATTTTCTTGTAACAGGAGTAAAATTTTCAGGTAACAAGAGTAAAATTTCCTGGTAACAGGAGTAAAGTTTCCTGGTAACAAGAGTAAAGCTTTCTGGTAACAGGAGTAAAATTTCCTTGTAACAGGAGTAAAATTTTCAGGTAACAAGAGTAAAATTTCCTGGTAACAAGAGTAAAATTTTCTTGTAGCAGGAGTAAAATTTCCTGGTAACAGAAGTAAAATTTCCTTGTAACAGGAGTAAAATTTCCTGGTAACAAAAGTAAAGTTTCCTGGTAACAGAAGTAAAATTTCCTGGTAACAAGAGTAAAGTTTCCTGGTAACAGGAGTAAAATTTCTTTGTAACAGGAGTAAAATTTTCTGGTAACAAGAGTAAAATTTCCTGGTAACAAGAGTCAAATTTCCTTGTAACAGGACTAAAGTTTCCTGGTAACATAAGTAAAATTTTCTGGTAACAAGAGTAAAATTTCTTGGTACAGGAGTAAAATTTTGTAGTAAAAGGAGTAAAATTTCCTTGTAACAGGAGTAAAATTTCCTGGTAACAGAAGTACAATTTTCTGGTAACAAGAGTAAAACTTCTTGGTAACAGGAGTAAAATTTTCTTGTAACAGGAGTAAAATTTTCTGGTAACAGGAGTGAAATGTTCTTGTAACAGGAGTAAAATTTCCCTGTAATAGGAGTAAAATTTTCTGGTAACAGAAGTAAACTTTCCTTGTAACAGGAGTAAAATTTCCTATTAACAAGAGTAAAATTTCTTGGTAACAGGAGTAAAATTTCCTGGTAACAGGAATAAAATTTTCTTGTATAAAAAAAAAATTCTTGGTAACAGGAGTAAAATTTTCTGGTAACAGGAGTAAAATTTCCTGGTAACAAGAGTCAAATTTCCTTGTAACAGGAGTAAAGTTTCCTGGTAACATAAGTAAAATTTTCTGGTAACAAGAGTAAAATTTCTTGGTACAGGAGTAAAATTTTGTAGTAACTGGAGTAAAATTTCCTTGTAACAGGAGTAAAACTTCCTGGTAACAAGAGTAAAATTTTCTGGTAACAAGAGTAAAATTTCCTGGTAACAAGAGTAAAATTTTCTTGTAGCAGGAGTAAAATTTCCTGGTAACAGAAGTAAAATTTCCTTGTAACAGGAGTGAAATTTCCTGGTAACAGAAGTAAAATTTTCTGGTAACAAGAGTAAAACTTCTTGGTAACAGGAGTAAAATTTTCTTGTAACAGGAGTAAAATTTTCTGGTAACAGGAGTGAAATGTTCTTGTAACAGGAGTAAAATTTCTCTGTAATAGGAGTAAAATTTTCTAGTAACAGGAGTAAACTTTCCTTGTAACAGGAGTAAAATTTCCTATTAACAAGAGTAAAATTTCTTGGTAACAGGAGTAAAATTTCTTGGTAACAGGAATAAAATTTCCTTGTATAAAAAAAATTCTTGGTAACAGGAGTAAAATTTTCTGGTAACAGGAGTAAAATTTCCTGGTAACAGGAGTAAAATTTGTTTTGAAAACCTTTCAAAGCGTTATTTGGTAGCGATTTGTATTAGGGTTTCATAAGTACGTAACGGACTACAGGAGGTATTTCTGTCTAATTTGCGAACTTTTGGTAGCAGGAGTAAAAATTTGATTTGGAAACTCGGTCAACTCGATGGCGATTTGTATCAGGAGTAACAAAACTGTCGCACTATAGAACCAGAAAGTGTCTCCACCGACCTCCTTGCTCTTCTCCTATCGTGGTAGCAGGAGTAAAATTTGGGAAGACAGCTAGAAGGCCGAGGAGTCTTGTCGAATCGATACTTGCCACTCGCCTCACAATGGTCGTTTGTGTGCGGCGGTCTCTTAAATAAATCGCCATGTCGTGCAATATAGGAGCCGAGTTTGACGTGTACGTCAACAACATCCGTCGTTTTCCCACCACCTTATTTCGGACTTGACGTGTGCCGACCACATTTATTACCCCACGACCATTCGTTATCCTCGCACGAACGAAAAATCAAAAGTCACCCCCTGCACCGTCGTCGTTACCTCTTCTAAACGCATTGTTTCTTTTTTTTTGGTTGTTTTGTTTTTAATTGTGTCATTATGTCGTCCGAGGAAATAACGGACAGGTGTCTTCATTAGTCATTCAACCGGCACAACCGCCGCCTTTCTGTTAGCTTTGGCGGCACGCAAAGGTCACTCGGATCACGCGACCGATCCGAATCGTCAGAAGCGGGATGACACCACAACGCACGCTCTCGGGATAATTGAACGGCAAACTTCCATGTTCCGAATTAATTGGGTGAAGGAGAAAGACGGGGAGGGAGGAATCGAAAGTGAAACCGATAATTAGCGGGCAAACATCGATGTTGGTTTTGGTAATTGAAGTTTTTTAGGGGTTGACACGAAACCTCCACGTAATATTATTTATGTAATTGTGATCGATTTTTCGAAGATAACGTCGATCGGCCGACAGATGGGGCTGTAATGGGGTATGAAATTAGAAAATTATCCGCTCCCCGGGAACTGTTCACAACCTTTTCCGTTTAAATTGGCGAGGAGAAGGCCGTGTAATTTTAAAACGTCGCCGTTTCCTCTGTTGAGCCAATTACGGAATTTAAGGGTTGAAGGCGGATAATGGAAGGAAATGGGCGGTTTTGGAAATTACACCCTTCGGGGCGACCAATGGGTCTCAATTAGCGGCCCCGGATAACTGCTATTTTAAATTTAAAAAAAAATATATTGGTGGTGCCGAACACTGCCCCAATACCGGTCTTGCTGAATTAGAGGTGGGAGCAAGAAAAATTCAATTTTTATAGAATTCTTTTATTGGATAGTAGGTACACCTAAAATTAACAATATACACTAATATATGATCGGATGGCCTTTATACAGCATGTTCAAGTTTCTGTACAAGTGTTTGTACGACAACTCTAGTTCTAGCATAGAAAACATAACATCTAGCCGCCCTGTCTTCGAAAACTTCTTATATACAAGCTCCTCAGCTATTTTTACATTTATAAATAAAACGATACAGCGCATAAATTAGGTAGAACAACAGAGAAAAATGACGTGTAGTTCGATTGGCACTTTTTGAAGTGTTGCAGGTCTCAACTTAACTTTAACAACTTAGTATAGAGGTTTTAGGGCCGGTCTCACCACCTCCAGTTGTCCCACCGAAGAGGTGGCGAGTTTTGGGAAACGACAAGACCGCCCCTAAGCGAGGTCAGATTCAGCCGATAAAATAACGAAAAATGTTGGATGTCTCTCCTATGTACAGGGGGTGTTCATTATTTTATCAAAAATCTTGTTGTTACAAAGCAAAGTTATTTACACGTTCTCCTTACAATAATAACTATCATAGTAGGACCATATAAACAAATAACATTAATAATAACCAAGAAACATCCATCGTCCGCGAATTGCACATGTTTAATTTTTAGGAAAGGGGATGGCGAAACAATTGGTCGTTAGTCGGGGGAGGAACAAAAATTTTCAAAAAATGAAAAAAAAAAATTAATTAACGATTTCACAACCAATCCTGAAACACCTATTTATAGAAATCTCTGCTTGTATCACTTATAGAGCCCTTTATGTACAACGGTTTGGTTTCATTCTCTAGCCCGTTTGGCTAGAGCCTTCGCCAGCTACCAAACGAGCCCCTCGTTGAGCTGTTGGGGATTGTCGGAGAAGGAGCCGGGCGACATGAACTCGGGACTGCCCCCCCTGCCCCCGTTACCCTGCATCATCTGGTCGGGGCCGGGCTGTTGGGGCATGAACTGACCCTGTTCGTTGGGCATGCCGCCGAACTCGCCGCCCATCGGCATCGGCCCGTGGTCCATCGGTCCTCCTGCAAAACAACGCCGCTAACATCAGTAAAGGGATCTTTGACGATGATCGTCGATCGGAGATAATCGGTAAAAGGATTAAAGGCCGAAGATTAATTGCTCGCTGACCTGGTTGGTTGAAGGGCATCCCCTGTCCTCCAGGTCCTCCTCCCGGATGGTGTCCCGGAAAAAAAGGTCCGTCGTGGGGATGGAACGGGGGTCCCCCGTAACCGAACTCGAACTTGCCGTCGGCCGTGGCGAAATACGGGAATCCCGGCGGACCGTCTTCCAGGCCGCCAGGCGACAGGTTCATCGGAAAGCCTCGCATCTTGCGAGAACCGCCGAAGAACGGACCGCGACCCATCGACGTCAACTGCTTCAAACGGCGCTCTTTCGACCTTTTGTTCTGGAACCAAACCTGCAACAAAAAAAAAAAAAAAGTCAAACAAACGAAAATCGCATGATGACGATAGAGATCGTCAAACAAACCGAACATTCCGCGCTAATTAGCCGTAATCGGTGTGCCGCACTAAATATTTCATAGATGGCGCGCAACCCGTTATTAAGTTTCTCCAGATCGATCGTTGGTGGTGGTAACGTGGAAACGATTTTCCTTCGACGACCAAACATTTTTATTTTTCATCGGGGCCTTTTACGGTCGCCGTAATTCAAAGACGAGTCGGGACGTAAATTGCGTTTGTCACATAACGTTGGTAAAATATAGGAAAGATGGACGATTTAATTATCTGTTGATTATGACGATGCTGACTAGGCAGGGAGTAGTAAAACAACTGATTTACGATCGTCATTGGAAATGGTCAACGATGGCGGTGTCGCCGCCGCCTGCAAGGTACTCAATTATTGCGGATGCTGCGGGCTGGGCGCCATTCCTAAGGATCGTTTTTCAACACCTCGCCCGATCGCCCAGTTTGACGAGAACAAACAAAATCGTTGCAGTTTCCTAAACAAATGGTCCACCACTTCCGGTCACGCAAATTTGGTGACTGCGATTTAAACAATAGTCGTGAAATCGGCCGGGGAAGTTTCGGGTCGAAGGAGCCGAGTTGGGCGCCACTCGAAATCAACCCTTTTCAAGTCGATTGAGGCGAAACGTTTGCGAACCGCCCAAGAAGTGAAGCGGTCAACATCTGTTTCTTCCGTAAATTGCCCGTAACACCTCCTTACATCTGCTTTCTGCGACAAGGTGCAGGTTACTTAACCTAATTATTTGGCGGTAATCGCGAATTAACGAGGAGAAATTACCAAAGACACCTTGATAGCAACGTGCGACGACTTAATACGCATCACCCCCTTTCAGCATCGAAACTGTATATCATCGCGTTCAATCTGTCGTTTGGAAATTGGAACTCGACCGGTCGTTGCTCGAAATCTTGGTAGCTTATGATGATCGGCTACCATGATCTATTTTAATAACTCAATAAAACGAAACGTCACACGGTTCCGTTTGAACTAAGTACTTAATTAAATTTTTCTGATTTATGAAGATTAAGTCAACGGCAGCGACGGCGATAATCCGGCACGAATTTAATTTAAAAAATTTTTAATCAAGGAAAAAACGTGATCGAATCGTCGAGAGGGCAAAACTTTTTTTCGATTGTTGGCAGAGTTAAAATTGGGTTGTGTGCCCCCCCGCCACCACCCCCGATTCGCATACACACGACGAAAGCCACACAACGAGTCAATTAAAATCCGTAATGACGGGCTACCGCGCACTATTTCAATCCTGTCGCCGGCTCGATGGACCGAAAGTTTCGTCAAGTGTGCGGGCGTCGCGACGCCTCGCTCCAACTTCCCCGGATAATTAGAAAATTCCGCGGCTGCAACGGCACTCGAACCAATCTCGGTCGGAATTTTAACGTTTTTTTTTTTGTTTAGCCCCAACAATTTCAGAAAACTTAACGTAACTAATCTTAAATTACAGGGATGAATACTGGGGAAGAGAGGAAGGTTTGACCGGAATTTCGCGGATCTGAGACGCGTTTGAACTTTGACCCTTTTTGCCATTAAAATTCCATCAATTCAATGATCCTTTTCAGTTTCGAGCCCAAATTGATAGGAAAGAATTTTTTTAAGTAGTCGAGTCATCGAGGTGACGCAAGTGAGATTTGCACTTGTTTGAACCTTTAACCTCTTCGCTCTCAAACAAATTTATTGAATATCTCGATAGTTTCGTCAGCTACAACGCCAAAAATTGTAGGGAAGACTAGTTGTATATAACCGAGTTATAGACCCGAAGGAAATTTGGCTACGATCTATTTGAACTTTGACCCTTTTTCCACTCAACGTTTTTTTTCGGTGATCCCTTCCCTTGAGCTAGGAAGTCCAAATTGTTTTTTTTTTAATCAAGTGAGAAAAGTAGTTGTAGCGCTTCCTTAGAGGGGGTTTTGTTTGAGGATGGGCGCGAATTGGCGGGTGCTCCCGTTGGTCATGTTCTGCGGTGTCCGGCGTTTTCCCACCGCGGTCGTAAAACGGCTCGGCCATAGGCTTAGAAAAAACGCCGTTGATTTAATGCCAACTTTTATGTGAGAGTAATTTATGAACACGCAAAGTAGGCTGTTGAAAAACAACACACTAACGCGCTGTTGCGCGCACACAAATCCACACACACACACATAGACGTGAGAGCGCGGGTTCTTCGGATTATATGGCAATTCATGGCCTCCCGAGTTTTGAGGCGGTCGTCGTAAACAAGTCAGTGCCGCCGTAAAAGCGAACGGCGGTCCTTTTTCACATATATAAATATTATTTTTAATATGTGTTTTACGACTTTATAAATATTTTATATATTCAGGTGTTAAGATTTTTGTATCCACGATATTTCAGAATCGGTCTCTTTTGAGATGCTCGCCGCGTGAAAATATAAACGTCAAATTTTATTTGAGGGATTTGTTCGGGTCCATCTCGTCCACTACCCGACTTACGGCTCCGTTCCGTGAAGCGATAAAAGTCCATGCCAAGGCCCACGCGGACCATTAACGACCACCCGACGACGGGGACAAAAGAACAGCGCCCGAGGGGCGGTTTGCCCCGACCCAGAATTGGCGCCCAACGCGGGGCCGCAAATCTCACAAATCCGACCGCCGGGCACCCTACGCACATGTGTCGTTTATTGATTTTCCTCGCTATCGGCGCTCAACACGGTTTCCAATTTTGATTTTATAAGAATTTGCAAAATTTGTAACGACACTTCGAAATATTGAAGCCACTCCTAATTCTTGGTCAAACAACGCAATTAAAAAGAGTTGCACTAAAAATCTGATTTGACGCTCAACTGGGATCCTTGGGATCAGAATTGCGATTGGCTCTAAAAAATTTGTTTTTTCGCCAAAAATTTCAAAATTTGAATCAATTGAAGGTGGGGACGTTGCGGAAAAAGGGCTGCCAACATCGCGGCAATTTTCACAAAAACTGCTAATCTAGAGACACTTTCATAATTGATCCATTTCGTCCGTGATGACGCGATCTCGAAATTTGGCGTATTCAGTCAAATTTCTTCACGGCGATACTGTGATCGACACTTCCAGACTAAGTACCTGCTAATAAACCAAATTTCTCAGTCAAATTAATGCTACCCGTTGCTTAATTTGTCAATTTTCGGTGATTGATGGCGACTTAGCGTCGTGTAATTGAAAACTAGTTTATTAGTCATCGCGGCGGCGACCTCCCTGATTTATAGATCCGTATGATAAATTTCCGACGGCGAACGGACTTTGCGCGACACATTCATCAAAACAGTTGTTGGCTCAGAAAGAAAGCAGAAAGAACAAAAAAAAAAAAAAAAACAGTGACAAGCAAAGCCGCCCCCACGGTCGGGTCCCGAAAAGGCCCTTTGATTTAATTCCTGAAACACAAGCGGAACGGATGGGTCGGACCCGGGGTGTCGACGGGGGGGCCTTTTGTAGTGCCGCCCCGACGGTACCCCGTGGCCGTTTATTAAAGTCCCGTTATCGCGTTTTCAGAATTCGATTTCCGACGATGCCAACATAACAAACGTTATTCGTTCGGGCGGTCCCCGAAATCCCGAAATTTTTGCCCACATGTCACCGAACTAACGCGTCGAAGTTGGCCGGGTAATAAACCCACTATGGGTTAAATGAAACCACCCCGTGTTAGCCAAATTGCCACTGTGACATAGCGGGCCATTGTTATTTATTGGCCTCGGGGTGACGGAACGGCGAGGAAGGGCGTAACGCCAGTATGTTGCGTTTTCGGAGACCAGAACCGGACTTCAACATAAACTTTACTATTTGGAAACGAGATTTCTTTTGGAACCAACAACTATACAATTTATTAAACTTAAAAGTTTGAATTTAGGTGAAAAAGCCAAAATGTTCAAAATTATCGTAGCTTCACTTACAGTACGGGTAACGATCTCTCTACTTACAAGTGTTATTCCCTACAAATTTCAGCTTCTTAAGTCAAAAGATTAACAAGAAAATAGAATTTAGGTAAAAGTTCGAAAACGTCGTAGGTGCATTAACGACATAACTGGCGATTCCCTTACTTCCAAGTACTCTTCCCTACAAAATTTACCTTTCTTGGTGAAAGAATTAAGAAAAAAATGAGGATTTTGAGGTAAAATAGGTAAAAGTTCAAACAAGTTCTAGGTCAATCGTGTTCATAAGGGAGGTTCTCCTACTTCTGGTGGTTCCTCCCTGCAAGTTTCAACCATTTATTCGGAACGATTCTTTAGTTATGATCAATTTTTCTTTAGCAACTCGACCGTATCTGTTGACTTAACCCTGAAAATGACGTTGCCGCGATCACCTTTCGCTACTAATCATAACACTAACCATCCGTGCGTAATTCTGCCACTTCAATTCGTTAATTAAGCGGAAACAATGCGATTTCTCACAACTTAATTATAACTTACAACGTGTGTGTGACGCCACGCTTCTTTTGACTTTCCGACTTTAACGTGTGCGGTTTTTCTTTGAAGAGTCCGTCGAAAAATCAGACATAAATTAGTCGGAGATAGAGGGTCGTCCACCGAACAGCACCTGGTATAAATAAATACATTCGAACATTTCCCGCATCGTCTACACGCACATCAAGTGAACGACCACACCTTGTCGTTCTGCACAATTTCCATCGACATTTGCTTGAATTTGCTTGGACGCGCTCGAAATCACCTCCAAATCAACTTTTGCGTCGCAAAGAAACCGACCTACTATTTAGAAAATGTCTTGTGAGTCTCCTCCAAGATTCCCTCAAAAAGAATTGTTGTTACTATTATTACCTGTATGACCCTCATGGGCAATCCCGTTTCTTTCGCCAACTGTTCCCGGATGTGTCTCGTGGGTTTCGGCGTTTGTGAAAATGCCGTCTTCAAGATCTCCAATTGTTTCGCTTTGATGGTGGTGCGAGGTCCACGACGTTTCGAACCGGCACTGCTGTCGTCCGGACTTTTGTTCTCCGTTTGGGAATCGCGCATTTCCGCGTCGCCGTCCAGAGAGTTTTGGTCCTCCGAGTCGTCCTGACCCGTCTTCGAGTCCTGACAAAAAAAAAAAAAAATTATTAATCCATCATCAGCAGTTCGTGTCGAGAGAGTGATAGAAATGAGGTTCTACATTGTGTTACAATCGTGAGTCATGGGAGATGACGTCACTTGTGTAAGAAATGTGGAAGGTTTAAAATTAGAGAAGAAGGTCGTTCCGTGGCTCGATGGGAAGAGCGGCAGGCCTGTACGGGAGAGGACGCGAGTTCAAATCCCGCCGGGTTCGACATTTTTTCTCTGGTTTCAATCCTTCTTAACAATTGTAGGTATATAAATTTTTAGTTGCATCAGTGGCGTCCGATTGCTGTTACCGGAATGATGATGGGAACCGCCCAATTAAAAACCGTAATAGCAACGCTAATAGCTCTCGATGATGATAATTGCTCATTTTTGACTCGAAACCAATTTGGTTTGTTGGAAAAACGCGCGTAAGCGCGCGTTTTCGACGTTAATTAGAAATTTAATTGGGGGGGTTTCGTGCCCGCTATCCCCCCCTCAAGTTCCGTTCCCACTGGCCGGGTCCGGCGGCAATTAAAACTGAATTGTTCAAACTCCCGAATTGCTGGTGGCGTAACGACCAGTTGCATAACAGTAACAATTTAACATACAAGAGTCATGTTAATGCAGCCGACCTAACTTGCACATGATCAATAACATAACACCAAGCGAGAGTGATAACAACCACGGTAATGGTCTCTGCTCTTGTAACTTTGATTTAGAGCTTCGCTCTAGCACCCCCAGAGAAGTTACCACTTGTTGATTGCAATCTTTGGCCGGTGTTTGTTTTTATTGTGGCCCCCATGTCTGTTGGGCTTACTGGACTCGCACCTTTTTGGGCCCCCCTTAGGCTCCCCTTGGGCCCCCATATTTTCTTTCAATAGGTCTGTTCTAAGTTTCATCTTTTGTTATAATCTTGAGTCATAAGGATTACATCAATTGTGTAAGAAAAGAGGGAGGTTTTAAATTATAGAAGGAGTTCGTTCCGTGGCGCAGTGGGTTGACGCTTCAGGTCTGAACTGGGATATCGTTAGTTCGATTCTCGGTACGGTTCGACACTTTTTCTCTGGTTTAAAGCTCTTTGATTAATGATAGGTACATGTGATGCAATAAGTCTCGAATTACCTGTCCTATCGAACTGCTAATGTCCGAATGTGGTAACGAGTTGTTGTTGGTTTCACCGGGGGCGGGGGGTAACGTCCCGTGGATCGTGTGGTGTTTCAACACTGACGACGCCGTGCTGTTATCGTCGTCTTCTTCGTCTTCGGACGCCGAACCCATCAAAGAATCTGCAAAATTAATTAAAATCAATTAATATGTGTCTGACGATTAAACGATTCATCGTTTATATAACAAGACATGTTTTCTTGTATAGATATATTGCATATTCTTCTCAAACTTTGTGCCACTACGTGTTTGAAGTTAGGACAGAAAGACATGGACGATTAATCGACGATTAATACTGGACGATCGATTTCTGACGATTATACAACTTTTTAATAATTTCGTCGAGCTGACAACACTGGTCAATTGAAAGGTTCGATCTTGGTCGATTGTACGAAAATATAAAAAAGTGACGATTGATATCTGTCGATTATACAAAAAGCATATAATCGACGGTTAACTAAATTGATCTCGTATTTGACGCGTTACCTGCCGTTGAGATGAAACAGAGAAGCTTGTCAACATGCCATCGATCAGCATCGATGATACCTAAGGACAACATTCAATCATCGATGTGATGATGTAAAAATTGGCGATATAAACGTCCTCGTATAATCGATAATTGAAATCGTCCCCTTTCTAAGATCGACGGAAATTGCCGATCCGCGTTTATAATCGACGTCGTCGCGACTTGCCTTTTTCACCGCTTTAACCACCCTAATTAAGTGGACGATCGCTTTCAGACCCACTTAAGTCCCCCGTTATTGATCAAACACGCTCATCATCCCCCTCGACGAGACTCTAACTTACACCATATCACCCCATCCGTCACGTTTATTGCGGGCAACAACACTCGAACCACTCGGTGCACATGTCGCATCGGGAAGAAATTAGCCGAACACGTGTAGGTTTCCGGGCGAACAAGACAAACATGTATATATCGTGTCGATTTAACCCCCTCCCCCCTTCGACAATAGTTTCGGGGAAATGGATAACGGGTCAGGAAACCGCAATTAAGTTCGATTTGTTTAACGGGACCTAAATCGATTATAACCGACAATGACGTTTCGGAGGTGTATAATCGTCGTGGATAATCGTCAAAGCGTTCTTGGACGAAATTGACCCAAAATTATCTCTGGGTTTCAACGATTTTTTGAAAACTAGAATTGTACCGACAGAAGTCGTCAAACTGTAATCGTCGGGATAATCGACGCGACGATTATACGGCGTCTCACTTAATCGACCATATTTGCTGAAGTGTTGCTAGGTTCGAGATTAGTTTTACCCAACAATTTCTAGAAATTGTCACATAATCGTTTATATTTCCCATCAAACGATTACACGAATATAATCGTCACTTACTCAATTTCTCAAGATCGACGTGACGATTATGTCGAACGTTTCGATAATATGCACAAAATGTTTGTTAACTATCAATCATCTCGCCCATTACCGTTGTCGGGTCAATAATTAATCGACATCATCGTCCAACTTTCCAAACCGAACGATTATATTTTTTAATTTTTAATTTTTTAGGTCCAATCGTCGCT
The DNA here is from genome assembly GCA_951805265.1 of Schizotus pectinicornis. Lineage (NCBI taxonomy): Eukaryota > Metazoa > Arthropoda > Insecta > Coleoptera > Pyrochroidae > Schizotus > Schizotus pectinicornis. The sequence continues at coordinate 7,770,394 of OX638210.1, forward strand.
TTAGAACTTCTCGCTGTGTTTCGAGACGAGTGGGTGCCAAACTTGTCCGTTTCGCATAAATTCCGAAATGCGCGCCGATGACATTCCGCCGTCTGCTCTTTTCCCAGGACCCATCCGGCAGACTACGACGTGTCCGACGAGCCCGTTTCCAGCGAGCGGAGCACTCGGCATCACCGTCGGCCAATTACAGCCGTACCGATGACCGCATGGGGTCCGTCGTGGAACAGGCCCCAATTAGTACCGGACCCGCTGGGAAACAAGGCATTAATCACCCCCTCGTCTCCCCCGGACCGCGCGTTCTCCGGGCGAGAAGCGAGGGTGTTCACACCTTCCTACACCCACGAACGGCACGCCAAAAAAAAAAAAAAATTGAAAAAAAAAATTTACCATTTCTCCGTCTACGAAATTCAAAAGAGTGATGCGTGTCGTCGAAATTTCGACCGGAGCGATATCGGTGACACAAATCACGATGTAAATACGGACGTGCAATGTTGGATAATTTATCGATTACACACGTGGAAAATGTCGAGAGTGTGATGGAGAAAAAAAAATTATTACGACAGACGGAAATGATGGAATGGTCAAGTTGTTATTAATCAATCGAAGACGGGGATTAATTCGTTGATAATATACTGTGGTATGTAATCGATATCGATTATGCTGCTATTAGAACCACTAATGAGTAGGTACCCTCATCGTAATGCAAATGTGTCAATTGCGGTAAACGGTGGTTGGCTGCCAGTCGCAGCCAATTGAAAAATCCAACCGCAATGAAGGTAATCCAGGAATTAATTACCTATAATCGATAAACGCTAAATTCTATATGTTATAGGTACTTAGTACCAAGCTACCTAGTTACAAAGTTTTTCACGAGATTTTCTCTTATTGGTATCGATTCTATGGAAAGATCGATTAATTATGACGATTATAATTCTTTGACCAGTATACAAATCTGTAATCGACGTCAATAAGATTTATTGATCGAGTAAACTTTCGACAGTAGCAATTTGCTACAGTTCTGCAGTAAAATAGGTAAAAGTTCAAACAAGTCCTGTGTCAACAATATTCACAAGGGAGATTTTGCTTCTTGTAGTGGTTCCTCCCTGCAAATTTCAACCATTTATTCCAAACGATTCTTAAGTTAAGACCAATTTAATCCTGAAACGGACCAATTTGCTAACAGCTTTATGTTCAAAATAGGGAATTGCTATTGGTATCGATTTTAAGGAAATATCGATTAATTATGACGATTATAATTCTTTGACGATTATACAAATCTGTAATCGACGTCAATAAGATTTATTAATCGATTAAACTTTCGACAGTAGCAATTTGCTACAGTTCTGCAGTAAAATAAGTAAAAGTTCAAACAAGTCCCGGGTCAACAATATTCACAAGAAAAATTTTGCCACTTGTAGTGGTTCCTCCCTGCAAATTTCAACCATTTATTCCAAACGATTCTTAAGTTAAGACCAATTTAATCCTGAAACGGACCAACTTGCTAACAGCTTTATGTTCAAAATAGAGAATTGCTATTGGTATCGACTTTAAGGAAATATCGATTAATTATGACGATTATAATTCTTTTGACAATTATACAAATCTGTAATCGACGTCAATAAGATTTATTGATCGATTAAACTTTCGACAGTAGCAATTTGCTACAGTTCTGCAGTAAAATAGGTAAAAGTTCAAACAAGTCCTGGGTCAACAATATTCACAAGGGAGATTTTCCTACTTGTAGTGGTTTCTTCCTGCAAATTTCAACCATTTATTCCAAACGATTCTCAAGTTAAGACCAATTTAATCCTGAAACGGACCAACTTGCTAACAGCTTTATGTTCAAAATAGGGAATTGCTATTATTGGAATCGATTTTAAGGAAATATCGATTAATTATGACGATTATAATTCTTTTGACAATTATACAAATCTGTAGTCGACGTCAATAAGATTTATTGATCGATTAAACTTTCGACAGTAGCAATTTGCTACAGTTCTGCAGTAAAATAGGTGAAAGTTCAAACAAGTCCTGGGTCAACAATATTCACAAGGGAGATTTTGCTACTTGTAGTGGTTCCACCCTGCAAATTTCAACCATTTATTCCAAACGATTCTTAAGTTAAGACCAATTTAATCCTGAAACGGACCAACTGGCTAATAACTTTGTGTTCAAATTAGGAAATTGAGTAATATCTAGTATATCGAAAAAGCGATGCAAAATTTGACGATTATACAGAACGATTGACGATTATACAGGACGATTGACAATTATACAGGACGATTGTGCTATCGTCTCATACGTGTTAGGTATTGAAGTTAACTCTAGATTAGCACAATTCTTCTAAATAATTTAAGGTCAATTGAAATAAAAATACTCGACAACACGATAATACGCGACGATTCTCGTCGATTATATTCTAGTGTTCTTCAGAATGTTTCTCAAAGTTTTATATAGCAAAGTAGCCAAAAAAAAAAGTTGACTAGAACTACAATTAAATCAAGCGACCTTTATAATTGACATCGTCATTTATATAATCGTTCACAATTCGGTGACGATGCTCTTATATCTATCATCGTCTAAACGATCAAAAACATTTATTTTGGTTGAGAAAATGTTACGATGATCAACCAATTGACGATAGATTTCGTCAATACAACTGTCGATTATATGACGATGATTAAAAATATTCTCGTTAATCGATTATATATAAAGTTTCTCGTCCATAACTTGCTATTAAAAATTGATCTATTAGGTTTAGCAGTGAAATTGTTTGATTTGTCGATTATACAAGTGATCGACAAGAAAATCGATGACAATTTTGTCGATTATACTCTATTAATTCTTTGATAGCGTCAGTAGCAAAATTCGATAAAGTTGGCTAGAATCAGCCTCGATGACTCAGTTGAGTTAATCGAAACGATATAATCGACATCGACATTTACATGGCCGCCTACGACCCGGATCGATAACAACGTCTCAACACCCATTTCGGCATCCGTTTTCGTTCGATCGCGGGTAACAAAAAAAAATTTTGTTTTTTTTTTTCGCTTCAACTTTTCTTCTCGTTACCCTCATCATTGACGTGACCTTTCGCGTCGTGGTGTGGGCGCGCAGTCTGGAGGCAAAACCGGCGCTTCACGCGCGTCAAAATGACACATGATTGACGGAAAAATTCCGTCGAGATCCATCATCAACCATAGACGTGACGCGAACTAGACGGCCGACAGTTTCGAAACCGTCAATCGAAACGAAAAAAAAAAGAAAAAAAACAGTAGAATGACAATGTAACTTACTTGATTTGAAATTGAACGTCGGGGAAACGCTAGCGACGGGATCGAGTCCTTTGCATAGGGAGAGATCGCCGGTAGTCGGGGGCGGCCCACCTGATGGGACACAGAAAAACAAAAAACACAATCAAAAAAACGAAAGGTAACCACCACTAAATTCTACGGGAAAAATTCTAACAACGTAGCGAAAAGGACGGGTTTTGTTAAGTCTGTTGTCTTGTGTGGCCCGAGGTGGGACCTTTAACCCTTATCGTGCGGTGTCAAGAGTGTCGGACATGTTGTCGGACCGTACCCGGGGCCACTGGTATGTTGTGCGCTGCACACCCTGTCGTGTCCAGAAGAACGTCGAGTAGTATTACGTGTTTGCTCACTGACGCCCGTCTATCTAACTATACGTGGAGGCGACCCGCATAAATTTCTTATTAGCTCAGAAGTGGGATAGCAGAGGGCCGCGGTGGAGCGTATCAGAAGTGGGATGGCCGAGGGCCGCGGTGGAGCGTATCAGAAATGGGATGCCCGCATGAATTTCTTATTAGCTCAGAAGTGGGATGGCAGAGGGTCGCGGTGGAGTATATCAGAAATGGGATGTCCGGCGGACGCGTACAGCGCGCGCGACACCCACACACAAAACTTGCACGTATCGTCCCACCATATACTCATATAGTTATGTGGCTTCGAACAATAAATAACGATACGCGAATATTTATTAACACTTTACGTTATTAATATGTTACTGGCAAGTGGTGGAGCCAATTTAAAGTGAGATATTGCCCGACGCCGGATGAGTTAATACAAACACGGGATGGCGTGAGAGCTGGCAAGGTACGAAACGTAATTTTTCCCCGATCACCAACAAAGCCTTTTGTCGATAACAACCCCAACAAAGAAACTTTCAATGCCGCGCGTCTTGATGAGTCGGGGCCAACTACTACTGTCAATAAGGGGGCACCGTTAAGATTCAGGTGATTCCGAATTATAAATTTCGATTGGAAGGGGAGCTGAGTAACGAAAGAAAACGATAGCGGACGTTAAAAAAAATTATTTCCGGTATAGTGCGGATCTTTGGGCATTTAATTGGTGGTGTCGAAATACCGAAGCGCATCCTCGGGCTTGTAACTTTTTTCCCCGATGCTCTCGTCAAAGTGGAAAGATCTCAAACGATGATACTGACTATTAAGGCTGCGGTGCAATTAAATGAAATGACCATTAGGCAGTTCGGTTGAAATTATGATAATAGTTATTAACTGTTAATTGGAATAATTTTGAGATGCGCGCAAAATCGAAACCTTCCGAATTTCGCACCATAAATGGTTCAAATGTCATTTATGTAACCATAGAGATGGATAGATGAAAAATCGTAACGACCCGACCCGTATCATACCTACATACCTATAAACAGTTCCTTTTCAACGGCATCGCAGTTAATTATAGACGTGGCATACGTTAAAACAACTATAAAATTAGCATCCGAGTGGATAGCCGCTCTCCTGAAATCGTCTCATTAAATATTTATAAGGCGTTCGAATCTCTCGGGTTTATGAAAAATGGCCATTTTTTTGTTTTGTTTCGGTTCCATACACATTTACACACACAAAGAGACGACGAGAGCGAAAGAGAGACGAAACGACGGTCGAGTTTAACATACACAAGGATCGTGCAGTCTATTTGTTTGTACAACGAGCTTGAATAATTATCGGGATTCGAGAGGTCTCCGGGCATAAATCTGGGATACGTCCGACAAATTTGACACTTTTTCGGACGGGCCCGCACCCACACAACGACGATTTATAGCGTCCATGATACCCAGACGAAAAAGTGCAGCTTTGGCAAAACTTTAACGTCCTGAAAATTTAATAATTTTCACCTCTATACAGAAATTTTGAGGGCGAAATATTTGACTGAGATTTTCTAAATTTGAGGCGTTCCAGAAGTTCGATTTTCCAGACTTTCCAGAGACGTCGATCACCACGTTCTTCTATCTCTCTTGCCCTCTTAGCGGTAATTGTAAGAGCAAGCCGGATTCAGAATTTTCAACTTTTTTATTATAAGCCTTAGATTTTTCATTCATGGAGGATTTGATAGATTCTGAAGTGCCGATAAATTTTAGGTAACTTAATTCGATATAAGTGTCTCCGTTCCAAAGTTACAAGAGTTTGAAAATTAAAGAAAATTCTTCTAACTCTCTTGCCCTCTTGGCGGTAATTGCATGAGCAAGCCGGATTCAGAATTTTCAACTTTTTTATTATAAGCCTTAGATTTTTCATTCATGGAGGATTCGATAGATTCTGAAGTGCCGATAAATTTGAGGTATCTTAATTCGATATAAGTGTCTCCGTTCCAAAGTTACAAGAGTTTGAAAATTGAAGAAAATTCTTCTAACTCTAATGGAGGACCCTCTTGGCGGTAATTGCATGAGCAAGCCGAATTCAGAATTTTCAACTTTTTTATTATAAGCCTTAGATTTTTCATTCATGGAGGATTCGATAGATTCTGAAGTGCCGATAAATTTGAGATATCTTAATTCGATATAAGTGTCACCGTTCCAAAGTTACAAGAGTTTGAAAATTGAAGAAAATTCTTCTAACTCTCTTACCCTCTTGGCGGTAATTGCATGAGCAAGCCGGATTCAGAATTTTCAACTTTTTTATTATAAGCCTTTGATTTTTCATTCATGGAGGATTCGATAGATTCTGAAGTGCCGATAAATTTGAGGTATTTTAATGCGATATAAGTGTCACCGTTCCAAAGTTACAAGAGTTTGAAAATTGAAGAAAATTCTTCTAACTCTCTTGCCCTCTTGGCGGTAATTGCATGAGCAAGCCGGATTCAAAATTTTCAACTTTTTTATTATAAGCCTTAGATTTTTCATTCATGGAGAATTCGATAGATTCTGAAGTGCCGATAAATTTGAGGTATCTTAATGCGATATGAGTGTCTCCGTTCCAAAGTTACAAAAGTTTAAAAATTGAAAAAAATTCTTCTAACTCTCTTACCCTCTTGGCGGTAATTGCATGAGCAAGCCGGATTCAGAATTTTCAACTTTTTTATTATAAGCCTTAGATTTTTCATTCATGGAGGATTCGATAGATTCTGAAGTGCCGATAAATTTGAGATATCTTAATGCGATATAACTGTCACCGTTCCAAAGTTACAAGAGTTTGAAAATTGAAGAAAATTCTTCTAACTCTCTTACCCTCTTGGCGGTAATTGCATGAGTACCTAAGCCGGATTTAGAACTTCCAACTTTTTTATTATAAGCCTTAGATTTTTCATTCATGGAGGATTCGATAGATTCTGAAGTGCCGATAAATTTGAGGTATCTTAATGCGATATAAGTGTCACCGTTCCAAAGTTACAAAAGTTTGAAAATTGAAGAAAATTCTTCTAACTCTCTTGCCCTCTTGGCGGTAATTGCATGAGCAAGCCCGATTCAGAATTTTCAACTTTTTTATTATAAACCTTAAATTTTTCATTCATGGAGAATTCGATAGATTCTGAAGTCCGATAAATTTGAGGTATCTTAATGCAATATAAGTGTCTCCGTTCAAAAGTTACAAGAGTTTAAAAATTGAAGAAAAGTGACATTTCGTGCTTTTTCAGAATTTAATTTTTGTCAAAAGCTCAAGAAGTTATTTTTCTTCGACATACAGTTAAGTACCGAGACTTAAAAATGGAGTTGATATAAATAAAAAATGACGATCACTTAAAAAAGCTTTGAGACATGTTCAACTAAAAGCACTACAACCTCAACACCTCGTTCGAAAAACTTTAACACGAGAAGTCACTATTGACAGTGCCTTGTCTAGTTGATAGCGGATAAGTACTAATCGCCAAAGCGTAACTGAAATTTTCACAAAAAAATATTAAGAAAAAATTTCGAGGACCTCTTACTTAACCAAAAATTTTTTTCTAAATTGAGGAACACCAACAACATTTTTTATTTAGTGGCACCTGACGATGATGGTTGTTGGTTGACAATTTTTTCGAGGTTGTTTCAGTAGACGTCTTTTTGGCGCCACCCGGTGTATGTGGCAACGGGGCACCCAAAGCGGTTCCGTCGTGCCCATCATCTGCTGCACTGCCTTCACCATCACGAAGCCGCCGCCGTCACATTATCCGACAGACAGACAGAACATTCGAAAAGACCTTGATGGAGCGTGGTACGTAAAACCACGGAACATGGGCATTTCACGCTACGGCTCCGTAGACACAACTAGCCAACTGTGACGGTTTGATCGCGTCGACTGTTATTATATTACACGACCCGCCGTTTCGTGGTAAAAAATAAAAATCCACCTCATACCCGTAGGTGGGTACGTGTTCAGGGATCCGCATGGCGACCGCAAAATTTTTTTTTTTTCAAAACCCACCAATCGAAAAAATCTCTTTGTAGCGCGATGCGCGCCGCCCCCGGGTATTCACCTAAGCCGCCACCGCCGCCGCCGCCGCCAAATCAAAGATCAATAATTTATTTCCGGGAGCGCCGCGGCACCGCCGCCGTTACGTACGGGGGATCAAAGTTAAAATCTATACCTACGTACGCCGCGCGGATGGGGAGGCTGCAAAAACAGTTCGCTTTGTTGCGAGTTGTTAGTCCGTATTCGGGACAAATATTATTTTAAGGGGGATTTTTTCCCGGACGAACGCGGTGGTCGGCGATAGGCTCCGGGGTCAAAGGGACCGACTCCTGTGATGACGACGCCGGGATGAATGGGGCCACGCCGAACGTTTCGATTTCTGCAACATCGCACCGCAGGGGGTGTTTTCGTTGCGGTTGCGAAAACAAAAGCTGAGCGCGCCAGAGATGGATTTCGACGGGGCGTCGATCCGGCCGCGGAACGTCAAAAAAAAAAATTATCGAGCCACCCGCGCCCGTCGGCCGAATAATGGGCAAAAATTATGAAAGAAAAGATATCTAGAACTAAGCAAAAAATTAAAACTTTTTAATTTCTGCAGTAAAATAGGTAAAAGTTCAAACAAGTCCTGGGTCAACAATATTCACAAGAGGGATTTTGCTTCTTGTAGTGGGGCCTCCCTGCAAATTTCAACCATTTATTCCAAACGATTCTTAAGTTAAGACCAATTTAATCCTGAACGGACCAACTTGCTAACAGTTTTATGTTCAAAATAGGGAATTGCTATTGGTATCGATTTTAAGGAAATATCGATTAATTATGACGATTATAATTCTTTGACGATTATACAAATCTGTAATCGACGTCAATAAGATTTATTGATCGAGTAAACTTTCGACAGTAGCAGTTTGCTACAGTTCTGCAGTAAAATAGGTAAAAGTTCAAACAAGTCCTGGGTCAACAATTTTCACAAGGGAGATTTTGCTACTTGTAGTGGTTCCTCCCTGCAAATTTCAACCATTTATTCCAAACAATTCTTAAGTTAAGACCAATTTAATCCTGAAACGGGCCAATTTGCTAACAGCTTTATGTTCAAAATAGGGAATTGCTATTGGTATCGACTTTAAGGAAATATCGATTAATTATGACGATTATAATTCTTTGACGTTTATACAAATTTGTAATCGACGTCAATAAGATTTATTGATCGAGTAAACTTTCGACAGTAGCAGTTTGCTACAGTTCTGCAGTAAAATACGTAAAAGTTCAAACAAGTCCTGGGTCAACAATATTCACAAGGGAGATTTTGCTACTTGTAGTGGTTCCTCCCTGCAAATTTCAACCATTTATTCCAAACAATTCTTAAGTTAAGACCAATTTAATCCTGAAACGGGCCAATTTGCTAACAGCTTTATGTTCAAAATAGGGAATTGCTATTGGTATCGACTTTAAGGAAATATCGATTAATTATGACGATTATAATTCTTTGACGTTTATACAAATTTGTAATCGACGTCAATAAGATTTATTGATCGAGTAAACTTTCGACAGTAGCAGTTTGCTACAGTTCTGCAGTAAAATACGTAAAAGTTCAAACAAGTCCTGGGTCAACAATATTCACAAGGGAGATTTTGCTACTTGTAGTGGTTCCTCCCTGCAAATTTCAACCATTTATTCCAAACAATTCTTAAGTTAAGACCAATTTAATCCTGAAACGGGCCAATTTGCTAACAGCTTTATGTTCAAAATAGGGAATTGCTATTGGTATCGACTTTAAGAAAATATCGATTAATTATGACTATTATAATTCGTTGACGTTTATACAAATCTGTAATCCAAGTCAATAAGATTTATTGATCGATTAAACTTTCGACAGTAGCAATTTGCTACAGTTCTGCAGTAAAATAGGTAAAAGTTCAAACAAGTCCTGGGTCAACAATTTTCACAAGGGAGACTTTGCTACTTGTAGTGGTTCCTCCCTGCAAATTTTAATCATTTATTTCAAACGATTCTTAAGTTAGAGTTCTTTAATTTTTTAGGTCCTGAGAATGATGATTCTTTTTCTTCCAATGTTACTTAATACATAATTCATACCTACTCTTGGACTTATTATACCCATGGTAAGTAGATATATGATGCAGTATCTTCCAGTATATCCAAAGTTCTATGAACGGAACGTTGAAACATAACGGGACCCTTCACAAGTCCAAAGGGCATTCTTAGTTATTCGTAGCGACCGTTTCCCTTATCCAATTCATACGTAAGTGTCATTTCCGGAATTATTGAGCTTTTTTTTCTAATGTTACTAAGTAATTTATACTCTTGAACTCATATTCATTGTAGGTATATATCTATAAAGGAGGGTCCTATATACTATCCAAACACAGCAACGTTGCTGTATCTTCCAATATATCCAAAGTTCTATGAACGGAACGTTGAAACGTAACGGGAGCCTGCACAACTCCAAAGGGCATTCTCAATTACTCGTAACGACCGTTTTACCTTAAGTTCCAATCCATACGTGAATGCGAACTGTCTGATCAGAGTTGGCCGGGCCGCCGTAATGGACGCCGCGACCGGATCCACTTCGTTGTCGTCGCCGCCTCGATTTCTTTTCCGTTCCACCCGTTCCGCACAAGACAGTCGAGGGGTAATCCCCCAATACGGCGTGACGTCTCGCGCATCAACAGTCATCGCAACAACGAAACAACGGAACATCGTCCGGTCGGGGTGACGTTACACACATCCCCCCCCCACCCGTCATTGGCCGAAACGCCGTCGTAGGCGGACCGAAAGCGAACCGGCGCCTCCAACCCGAACCGACACGCACCGACCCAACCCGACCGATTTCGCCACCCTTCCCCCGACGACGTACAAAAAAAAAAAAAAAAAAAACAACGACGACAACACCCGAACCGTTCCGATCGAACTTCTTCTTTTCGATGATCGGGAGTTTTAATTAGTTTTTTTTTGTTGTTGTTTGGTTGGCTGTAGATATCGACGTGGACAAAAGGAAGCTGCATGTGAGCCTCTCGCGCGCTCAGCATGGCCTACCTGATGGGCGATGTGAACCAGTTGGGTACAACAATGGAACATCGCCAACGGATAATTGAGTTCCTACCACATAGGAAACGCGTCCCAGTGGTCGTCAAAATTTCGTTTGAGATTTCCCACGGTCCAACGCCGAATCGGTGGGTCGTTCCAACTCAAACTTTTGAGGGTCGCCGGGTGTAAATAAGAACAACAGAGCGCCGCCGTTGCGATGACTGGTCGATTGCACGGTTTAAGAGTGCCATGAAGGTCGTGAAAAAATACAACAAGAAGTCCGTCATCATCATGCTGCATCATGACGACGGCCACGCTTTAACAAAAAACACGACCAAAGTCACAACAATGGCGGCAGAAAAAAAAACAAGAGACGAGCGAGATTTGGCGGAATATTGATAATACGGCCATTTTAATTGTTTATACGTTTTAGGTAGGTAGAGGATCTAGATTGCGATGACGGGTGGTTAAGGAGCGAAACGTCACAACAGTCCTGTCATCGATTCAATAATTGAACGGCGAGCAAGAGTCTTTGTTACCATCATCAGCGGCCATTTTGGCTTTACCGCACCTATCGTCGAGGACGCTCACCAAATTTGCTTAATATATAGCCAAGGGAGGTTGAAATTTTCGAGAAACGTCAAAATTGGTACCAACCATAACCCCACTTTCCGACAATTTGACGTAACGATAATTGACAGTTCGAGTGACAGTTCTCAGTGGATAAATCTAGTCCTTCATTGTTTGATGCATGCAATTTTTTGGACATTAGTGTCGCAGACAACTGCGATGATGATGAATTGCCGGACGAGTTGGGGGTTTCTAAACTTAGTATATACGGGGTGTTCGCCCAAAAACTTACCCTGGTGGTGTCCGGTGATGGCCGCCGTTTTGTTGCCGCTCAAATAGTCGTCCTTACAGATAAACTTGTTGTCGTCCAAAACGTACAGTTCTTCACCCGTCGACAGTTGTTTTCTGCACACCAAACAGGTGAAACAATTGAGATGAAACACTTTGTCTCTCGCTTTTCTCACTAAATCACTGGGCGATATGCCTTGGCCACAACCACCGCACTTTGTCCCGTATCTCCTGCAAAAATCAAAACACAGCCAATCAGCGTTAAATCGTGACGAAAAAGAAGAAAGAAAGAAAAAAGGAGAAGGAGGACACTAAAAAAAGAGAAAAAAAAACGGAGAATTATTAAAGTCGAGACCGCACGACCGTGATTCGATTAAGCCATTTGCATAATTTATTTAGTGACGCGGGTGGTTACGTTACGAGAGTCAAGTGGGGAATTACGGGAGGGGTCGCGGGACCCTCTCGTTAAACGCCCCGCGATTACCATAAATAAATGAAAGTGCACTTTATCAGTTCGGAACAGGCCGCCAGAGACCGAAGGATCACGTTTGATGGGGTAAAGAGGAAAAAAGTGTTGCACTCTGCTCCGTCCGTTTCCGGTCGGCGCACAAAGTCAACTGATCAGTAGGTATAACTAAATAAATGAGTTTAAAAGTTTAACAAACGGACATTATCTCTGCAGTTGGTTGTACAAGAAACATCGGTGCTTTTTGAAGAACTGCAATAAAATTGGTTTTCTCTTTTCTTCCGTGTTGTCTTCGACGCCCACTTGGCTCGTTTCCGGCATTGTTCTTTATGGTTGGGCCGTAAATGAGGTGATAAAGTGTTGAACGTTTGCACGACCTTCAGTTATGCAGGTAGATATTAGAGAAATTGCTTTAATCAACACCTATAATGGTTATTTTACAGTCGACAACCTGTACGGGGCGATTTGATTGGCTAGAAGAACTTCACCATCAGATGTTTTTCATTCAAATATTGTACGAGTACCTACGAGGTGAATCCCACTTCTGAACTGTTAAAAGCCTTTATTCGCAAAAAAATGTGACTGTGTTTTAGTTCTGAGAGTCGAACTATCGAGTTCCGAGCCTGGGGTGACCTGGACCTCAAACGCTCTCTCTCTGCGCCACGCGGAGCACCTTTCCCTAATTCCTTTTAGGAACAAATATAATGTACCATACATCCCTTGCACTGTCCACCAGAAAATTTAATGAGCATCAAAAAATCTAAATGAAACCCAAATTATTATACATCAGAAAATGAGAACATCACCACTAAAATAACTATGTTGCGTATCATTTTACCATTGCTTACATTTTAAATTCTTATATGTCTATCAATTTTACTAAATGTTCACCAAATTTAGAACGCTGAAGTTACGCGTCCGTGCTACCTACATAATAAATATTCGCGCTATTCATTTATATTTAGTGTTTCTAAAAAAACTATTTGTGCGTCAAATAATTCTTCTATACTCCAAAAATAAAATATGCTCGCGCATCTCTCCTTGCCGCTTGCGCTTCCAGACAAGAGGCACGCGAAAAAAGTTTTGTACAAGGTCAGTTCAGGACCCTGTAATTTTTTTTCTAAAAGCAGGATTAGATATTAACACTAAAAGAAGTTTTACGTTTTACATAATGCAAGCCAATTACAGCAAAGCATTTATATATTACGGAAATCAAGATCTTTTTTTGTGCAAACCACTTCTATTTTTACTCTTATTTTTCTTGCCCTAGCACATCTACATCTATAATTTTCCATAAAATTATTTACCATTTGCACAACATTTTATTGCTTGTGTATTTTTGATCAACAAATAGTATTTTTAACTGCTAAATAATATAAGACACTGTCGAAAATTTAATATCTGGGTATTATGTTAGAATTAAATGCGGAATAAAATTTGGTCAACATTTAGTATTTATGGTCAACAAAAGTTATTTTGGCGAACAAAATATATAAGAGGCCAGCATTATGGGAATATTTGGTTGTCGCTTTAAGATTATGTATTTTTTAAATTTTGGTGAGCATTTAGTATTTTTGGGAAACGAAAGTATTTTTTTGTATGAAAATATTGGGTAAATTTGGACTGTTAAATACGACCCATTCTTTTTCTTCCATAACAATTAACAGCTTCGCTTTTCTTGACAACACAACACACAACTTCGGCTATCCTCTCTGACACCTAGATGCACTCAAAACTGTGTTGTCAATCGAACCCCGCTTCATGCTTGTCACCACCTTACAGCAGCCAAAGCACGCGGTCAATCCCACTTCTGAACTGTTAGAAGCAGAGTTACCAGGAGCTGAGGAGTGAGGACCTCACTTTTGGACTACTGATGTTTGACCAAAGATTGATACACTTGTTAATAGGCAATCTAGTGCTTTATTCAGAAATAGAAAAAGTGAATTTGTAGAAGTAACCATAGTCGAGTTATGACAAAAATTGTCGGAGTGTTGAAAAATTGAAAAGCTAAGAATTTCAGTTTCAGAAACTTTGAGCCATAGGTTACCAGAACTTGAGACGCGCTCTCCCTGCGCCACACAGGTCACTTTCTTTCTGTGTTAAACCGCCAACCCTTTCATCCGATTGAGGCGCGCTCTCCCTGCGCCACACAGCCCACCTTCTGTCTATGTGTTAAACCGTCAACCCTTTCATCAATAACGATTAAGACAAGTAGTATCAACTTCTTTTGAAAGAATGGCGGTCACTAAACTTCCCCGCACCCGTCAATAATTACCGGTCTTCCTTTTCAAGTTACCTGTTTGTGTTCGCAATTTTCTCTCCCCTCTCGTCCACCCCCTCGCAGTTAAATCTGGTAATTTCTGATCAACGACCGACTCTTTGATGTCGTCTGGCGTCAGCCGTCCGTCCCTTTTTGTTTTGACTGTGTGCTTGTGTTCGATTGTTTTTTTTCCCTTCTTTTCATTTTTTTTTTCTACTTTTAATTTTGCCATCGTGTATTTACCGCGGTTCAGTCGTCGATACGCGAACCGGCCGGTTATTATTTTCGAAACAAAACCCATCGGAGGTGTAGCATTGCGAAATATACGAGCTCTACCTCGTTAAAACTTCTCTCTCGTTCTCTCGACTCTTGCTGGTCTCTATTTGCCCGTCACTTGGCACACACACATATACGTAAAATCGATCCGGGGAGGTCTACGGCGGCGGCGGTGCGGCCGGGTCGACCATCAGTAGTGGGACTCGCCTCGTTACCAACGTTGGAAAAATCCCCAATTAAAAACACCAAATTTTCGAAAATCCCCAGAACCATCAATTCTTTTCTATTTCGTTAGAAAATTGAGACGCAGGGTCGGATCTCGTTTAGTTTTGGGGCTTAAAATTTCAAAAAAAAAATCTTCGTCTCCGGTTGCCATCCGTGAACGTGCTACGCCGTTTTCTTGTCGGTTTTTGTTTCGTTTCGTCCATCGAAATAACTGATTCGCCACGGCGGCTGTGCGCCGGTGCCCGATTACGTTTTATTACGGGAACGAAGTGGTGTTTCTCCTGATGGTGCACGAGGCCGAAATTGCCTCGTTACGGACGCAGCTTGTTAACTCGAAAACATGTTTGTTAAGTTCCGATTTGAATATATCGACCATTATTTTCGTAATGGCCTCTCTTGCACCTATCGAGTTACCTATATATACCTATATATACCTATATATACCGTGTGTTTCAATGAAAACCGCCGGTGCCAAATTGCGTATTTCCAATGGAGTTAAAAATTTGAAATTTAGCAAAAATAAACTTTAATGAATGCGCTACAATGTGGCGTCGTTGTTTGGTCCATAATTAATTCCATGCTTCGTCGGGACGCCATAAAGTGCTTTTTCAGAAATTTTGAATATATTTTTTTATTATTATTTTTATGTTTGTAACACCGCCAAGTATACGTTCTTGTTGTTAAAAATTTAAAATTTGTAGTTGAAGTATCGTTAATTGTGTTTTTAAGAAGTTCGCGGGATTTTGACGAATTTATGACACGACTGCTTTATTGAAGCAGTCAAATTTCATGACAAAGACCGCCTAAACAGCTCGGTTATTTATGGCTTAAAAGCGGTACCTACTCAAAGATCTTTGCAGTACAGAGACCATCATAAAATCTAATGTGGTTACCCGCTAGGTAAAGGGCCACAAAGCTGTCATGCTGTCAATCAAAAATCCCTTTAGCGCTGAAATTTAAAAATCCATGTAATTCAATAAATAAACTTTAATGAATGCGCTACAATGTGGCGTCGTTGTTTGGTCCATAATTAATTCCATGCGTCGTCGGGACGCCATAAAGTGCTTTTTCAGAAATTTTGAATATATTTTTTTATTATTATTATTATGTTTGTAACACCGCCAGGTATACGCTTTTGTTAAAAATTTGAAATTTGTAGTTAAAGTATCGCTAATTGTGTTTTTAAGAAGTTCGCGGGATTTTGACGAATTTATGACACGACTGCTTTATTGAAGCAGTCAAATTTCATGACAAAGACCGCCTAAACAGCTCGGTTATTTATGGCTTAAAAGCGGTACCTACTCAAAGATCTTTGCAGTACAGAGACCATCATAAAATCTAATGTGGTTACCTGCTAGGTAAAGGGCCACAAAGCTGTCATGCTGTCAATCAAAAATCCCTTCAGCGCTGAAATTTAAAAATCCATGTAATTCAATAACGGTTTGATATAAAAATATTTCAATTACTCGTCATCAATCTTGGAGGTCGTGAGCATGAGCTTGAAAAAAATCAAAGAGATGAAGTAAATATTTCGATATGAAATCGCGATCGAAAGTGAAAACTCACACCGTTTAAAAAAAGAAAACGATAATGTCATCTTGTAGTGCATTAATTATAGTTTATGTTACAATCGTGAGTCATGGGAGATGACGTCACTTGTGTAAGAGATGTGGAAGGTTTAAAATTAGAGAAGAAGGTCGTTCCGTGGCTCGTTGGGAAGAGCGGCAGGCCTGTACGGGAGAGAACGCGAGTTCAAATCCCGCCGGGTTCGACATTTTTTCTCTGGTTTAAATCCTTAACATTTATTTCAGCCAAATTTAAAATTTTTAACTCCATTGGAAATACGTAATTTGGCACCGGCGGTTCTCGTTGAAACACCCTGTATGTATAGGTGTTTTGGGTTTTAGGGGCTTTGCGGTCGACGTCCCTTTTCACAATTACGAACGGTCGTTAATAATTATTATTGCACTAGGATACGTGCGCAGTTATCCGAACGTTGTGAACTTCACGACGGTCGTTAAGTCGCTAAAACTCGACCTGCGACAAAATCTCTCGGTCAAAACGCGCAAATTTTTCCAATTTGGCCAAATAAATTAAGGAGGAGAATCAATTTTGGGCCGGGCGCCCCCAAAACTGGCGCCGCGACGAAGCCCTTTTTTAATTTTTTTTTTAATTACCACCAAAATTTCCTCGTTTTCTCTCGACTTACTTCGAGGTTACGTCATCTGGTTAATGTTTGAAAAAAAATTGGAACAAATCCGATTCTCACCCTCGTTATCGGCCGCGGATGTCGTAAAGATGTTAAACCGCCAACGATTACAAAACTGACTTATGCGATCGTGAGTCGCCCGTAAAATTCGGCCCCTTTCCAAATTTTTTCCTACCATCACCTTCTTCTTTATCGCGTCATTAATTAAAAGATAAAACCTCCATCACGCCGTCAGCAGTTCGAATCAAAATTTTGACGACGCGTTTCTCTTTTTTGGCGGCGGCAAATCGTCAATTTACGATTTACGCAAAAAAAAATTATTATTTATTAATTTTTTTATTCGCCGAAATCGTCATCACTTCCGTCCGTTCGAATAACGACGAGGTGACGTCACGCCGCCGCCGCCGCCGTCGCCGATGACGATGATGTTTATTGTCGAGGCGATAAGAAAGAAGTTATCAATTTGAATTTATTTATTTTAAAACTAATTTCATTAATTTTTATCGAGAAAGACGATGGATGTTAATCGAAACAGTCGCCATCCATCATCACTCGCCGCCACCTCGCACGTTTCTTTATCGCGCCACTGTCGTAATTTAATAATTGTTGTTATTTTTACGTTTCTGGACGGTCATCAATGAACTCGTGGACTATTAAGTAACTTTGTCATTTGATTTATGGTGGGAAATCAACAACAGGTGTTTAATTAGTCTAATGAGGAATTGTATAACATTGAAAAAAACGTGTTTACATTATTTAGCGCAAGTGTTAACATCTAATCGTTGCCGGAAAAAAAAGAATTTTTTACAACGCTATTGGTACAGGGAGAATCAACTAAAATGAATTAACCGAAATATCTTCGTTATGAATAAAATTATAAATTTAATATATGATACAATTAAATAGCTGAAATAATGTTTCTGCAGTAAATTGCTGGTAAAACGACATTCAACCTAAGAAAGACATTGGAGACCGTCCATTGTAGAATTTAAAAAGCGCCCCGTTTCATTGTCAACGGCGAGGAAGGGTGGTAAGTTGGGTGGATACATTTCAGAATTTCAGAAATGATCAACGACGTGCTTCGCGGAGCTGACAAAATTGAACAGTTTTTAGCAGAGCTTTTTAAAATCAAATTAAAAAACTAAAATTTAAACAATTGCATTGTGATAGTATATTGCGTTTATTTCTAACCTCAGCTAAAAAATACTATTATTTGAAAAAATTAAAAAAAATTGATATTTTTTATTTATGGTTGCCCCTATTGAGAATTGTCTTTGACGTTAATTGTTTTAAAGAGTAACAATGAAAGTTAACCTCATATGTCATCGGGCAACTTACGTGGCATACCTCAAGTTGATATGTCTGCCCTCGCTCCCAGTGCAACAAGACGCGCGGCAACTCCGCTGCCGTTTAATTATTTGCGTGATTTTCAATACTTAGCCTCAACAACGATGATTATTGATGCCACTGTTTGTTTGCGTGTTCGTCATTGCCCTGTAATCTTCCCCCGTTTTGGTTACAGTCATTAAAAGCGAAACCGCCTCCGCTTCCACGACCCATCATCATCTTTTTGTCCCGGGGCCGCGGGCGCGAACCCCATAAACGTCGTCCGGGAGCGTCCGTCGTAATATTACAGTAAACCCAGTTTTAAATCACCCCAAGGTTCGACAGATTGACGTTTTTACCGTCGTGATTTATCGCGAGGTCGCCGTCACGACGATGGGGAATAATAATGCAAACACAAGAATGTTTCGCCATCACCAAACCGCAACATTTTTCTGTCGGTACTAAGTGTAAGATTTTATATCTATAGATACGGACCTGAAGAAGTCGCTCCTGCAGAAGAGTTTGTTTTCCCGGGAAAAACACTTGTCGGTGAGGGGGGCGTGACAGTCGAAACAGCGGACGCAGTCGGCGTGCCACGTCCTCTCCAGGACGTTCAGCAGGAATTTGTCCAGGATTGGCTTGTCGCAGCCCGCGCAGGCTATGAGCATACCGGCGGCTGGCTCGCACCGACCTGCAAAATCAAACAATAACGTCAAACAATATTTCGAAAGCTCCCCAACAACAACAACAACAACAAAAAAGAAGACAAGGACGAAAACAAAAAAAAGTTTTGGAATCGCTGCTCCCGAATCGCGACTTTCGCCCCTTTTGACCAAAGCCGACTCGATGAATAGAACCAAATCCACAGTCAGCGTTCATAGTTACTCTTTAGTGTTTTATCGTCGGAACGAGCGCGCACACCTCTAATGGCCAACAACGATACCTAGATTTATTTATTTATTTTTTTTTTGTTCGTCAGTGTCCGATTTTGCGGTCTCCGTCGTCATCCATCGATAATCGTCCGAGGCTTTTTATCGAGGACCGAGCCTTGCCCCAATTTTTGTTTTATTGGCTATCTCGTCCTTGGAAGCGGTTCGACTTGAGGTATTGTGGTCGAACGCGCACACCACCACCGTCAAAGTCCGGCGAAGTTTCGAAGGAATTTCCAGCCGCAGCATCAGAAATCCGCGGACGAGAAAGTCGAGATTTCGCCAAGAGACCGATTGTTCGGGGACTTTCCGGACCGAAAAGCGCCGTTAGGAGCCGTATCCGACCAAATTTCCCATCAAATACAAACTGCGGCAGTCGTAAAAAAATTATTCGGCCCTTGTATCGCTCCCATCTCTACAAGGAATTCGCCAAAGTCAATCGAAAAACACTCGTTAACATAACAGTTGCTTGTCTAACAACATCCTGTTCCTATCTTTGTTAAATTGACATGCTTATCACAATATACTTATCTCCCATCTCTATAACTATGAGAATGAAGAAATTGAAATAATAGTGTCTTTTTAAGTAGCTGTTATTTGATAATAGCAAAGACATTATTGTAATAAAATTGCTTCAATGTGACATCTAATGTTCACCTCTCCAATCTCTATAATGAGTGCTTGATTGTTTTTCTTAGATATACAACATTTGTTTCATTAATTTACTGTTCCATTTGTTTCTAACTTATACTTAAATAGTTACCAAGACATGAATTAAAAATTTCTAGCCCTTGCAACATATTTACCGAAATACATAGAACTAGAGATGTGACTAAGTTTCGACGTCTTCCATCTATATTAAGGGTAAAACAATTGAAAATTTAGCCCTACAAAATTTTTTTAATAACAATTTTTCTAAAGTTATGTTTAAATCATTGTTCTATTCTTAAGACAATGTTTTGTTTACGTGACAATGGATTAACTAATTTTTAAATCACAGTATCTTCCAAAATGTCAAAAAAAAGTCAGGACCCAGTTCTCCTGTAGGGTCAGGTTGGAAAATTAGCACTATGACAATATATCAAACTCCCATCTCTAAATTATTAAATGCAATCCAGTTTTAAATCAACGCTATTGAAGAAACTAATTCGTTCCCAGCTCCAAGTTTATTTCAAACTTGAGTCGTAATATTTGCCATCTCTATTAGAATAAGCTCTATAGAATATAGTTCAAAAATTTCTATTTTTGTAAAGGTTAGAGATGGGAGTTTTAATCTCAGCTAAAATTTCATTGTGCGTCAAGCCTCCCATCTCCACTTAATAGCTTATCTATATAACTGTATAAGATAAGAGATTGGCCGGTTCTTTTTCTCCGATTTCTAATAATAGGTACATCTAAAAATTTTGATTGTAATATTTGTAAGTAGATGTATTTGCCATCTCTATTAATAGACTTCATAAAATAGAGTTTCACTTTATTTTCGGGGCAATAATCATCATCTCTATTAGAATAAACTCTATAAAATATAGTTCAAAAATTCCTATTTTCGTAAAGGTTAGAGATGGGAGTTATAATCTCAGTTAAAATTTCATTGTGCGTCGAGCCCCCCATCTCTACTTAATGGCCTATCTATAAAACTGTATAAGATAAAAGATTGGCCGGTTCTTCTTTCTCCGATTTCTAGTAATACATTTATAGATTTTGATTGAAATAATTGTAAGTAGATGTATTTGCCATCTCTATTAATAGACTTCATAAAATAGAGTTTCACTTTATTTTCGGGTCAATAATCATCATCTCTATTAGAATAAACTCTATAGAATATAGTTCGAAAATTCCTATTTTCGTAAAGGTTAGAGATGGGAGTTATAATCTCAGTTAAAATTTCATTGTGCGTTGAGCCCCCCATCTCTACTTAATGGCCTATCTATAAAACTGTATAAGATAAGAGATTGGCCGGTTTTTCTTTCTCCGATTTCTAGTACCTACATCTATAGATTTTGATTGAAATATTTGTAAGTGGATGTATTTGCCATCTCTATTAATAGACTTTATAAAATAAAGTTCCACTTAATTTTCGGGGCAATCATCATCATCTCTATTAGATAAAACTCGATAGAGTATAATTCGAAAATTCCTATTTTCGTAAAAGTTAGAGATGGGAGTTATAATCTCAGGTAATATTTTATAGTCCGTCGAGCCTCCCATCTCTACTTAATGGCCTATCTATAGAACTGTATAAGATAAGAAATTGGCCGGTTCTTCTTTCTCCGATTTCTAGTAATACATCTATAGATTTTGATTGAAATATTTGTAAGTAGACGTATTTGCCATCTCTATTAATAGACTTTATAAAATAGGGTTTCATTTTATTTTCGGGGCAATAATCATCATCTCTATTAGAATAAACTCTATAGAATATAGTTCAAAAATTCCTATTTTCGTAAAGGTTAGAGATGGGAGTTATAATCTCAAGTAAAATTTTATTGTGCGTCGAGCCTCCCATCTCCACTTAATAGCTTATCTATATAACTGTATAAGATAAGAAATTGGCCGGTTCTTTTTTCTCCGATTTCTAATAATAGGTACATCTAAAAATTTTGATTGTAATATTTGTAAGTAGATGTATTTCCCATCTCTATTAATAACCTTTATAAAATAAGGTTCCACTTTATTTTTGGCGCAATTATCACAAACTAAAGTACTGCAGTCAGTTAAGTGGGTAAATTTTATAAAACTTTAGAGATGCGCACGAGCCCCATACCTATTAATGCAGCTGCTGGCGCCAGCGCATCCCATCAATAAATTTCGACAAGTAAACGAAAATTTCGAATATCTATAGCCACAAATATTCGCTCGACTAACCTTTAATTTCATTTTCAACTTTTTGGAACAAACAATCTCCAACTTTAAAAACCACCAACTCCATTAGGTTACTACGACGTGAAACAACCAATTCAAACTAAGGTACCTACCTAAGTAGCTTAGGCATACCCAAACCCATATAAAGTTTTTGTTTTCTTTCCGATAATGATTGCTCAATAAACATTGCCATTTTCTGATATAGTTACGCATAGCAATAACGATAACAATTTAAATTACAAATGTCCATAAATACTTAGGTAAGTCTAATTTGCGGGCGTTATAACATTAAAACCCGTAATCTTTCGACCCCCGTTTTTAACGACAAAAAATTATTACCGCCACTTACACAATTAACACAATTTTATCGAGCAACCTAACGAGCATCAGGTAAACAATTGACAGAATTTCGAAGATATATAGTTTAAATTTCGGTCGCCGCGCCGTCGCTTCGCGGTCGCTTCAACCACCATCCGGAGTAGTGTGACGACTTAAAATTTTCAACCCTTGCTCCCCTACTGCCCCCGTATCAATACCGCATTATTGAGACATTAAAAATATCGCTCCCGTACCTATTATAACTATAAGTTATACCTACAATAACGATTTTACTGTAAATTGATAAATTTGTAGCTGGAGTCGTAACGACCTGATAAGACCCTATTGTAATGGGTTGTTTGTTATTATTACGCGATGTGGCCGATACGCCGTTAATACTATAGTGCCAACCTCTATAAGTAATAATTTTTTTTTTTGTCGTTATATTATTGTTATTATTTTATTGTTTCGGTTTTGATGTCGTAAAAACGTCGTCGCCAGTTTCGTTCGTGTGTAAATGGTGATGGTGTGCACGACACGATCACCGAGTCCTACGCTTGTTTATTACAAGTTGTTGTAACCTGAATACATAACTTATTAATTCTTTTGTAAGTTATACAACGGCCGATTTGAATAAAACATCGCCGGGCGACCTGTTCTCCTCTTAAAACACGACAATTTCTTGTTAATTTATTGCCAACGCATAATGGCGCGATGACGGGAAGGAAGCGACGCCGAATTTAAACAATTTTTATTCGGAACGTAATTCAGAAGTTGACCGAGCGATAATTGGAAGATTATTGCAAAATTTCCAAAAAGTTAAGTATTGTCGCTCAAACAAGATCCCATCTCTACCTAATAAAACTTATGACTACGTCCTACTATGCGATAAAAAATTATATTCGAATTAATTGTTGGCAGAATTCTAAAGCAAAATTAAACTGCCATCTCTATTGTAAAAATATACTTTAAATTTTGTTCTGTAGAGGTGGGTGGCATGAAAATTTCTTTAGGAGAAATCTGCAGAAATATGTGCTTGAAAGAGATTAAAGAAGAAAAATCATTTTAATGTCGATGGTGATTCAAAAATTTATTGGATTTAACACCTAATTAGTTTAGAGATGGGAGACATGAGGTGAAGAAAATTCTTAGGACCAAATATTTTTTATAGCAATTGCTGTAGGTACACTTTCATTGACAATTTTGGTAAAACCTCACTTGCGGCAGTTTGCATCAACTGCAGTTAAAATTTTAATTTTGGGGTTTAAACTTAACCTACGGTTAATTTACTAATCCCGTTGCACCACCGCTTAATTAACCTTACAACGCCATACTAGCCTAAATGACGATTAGATTTAAACGAGAATTTGTTAAACTTAAACGTTGTTGGTGCAAACGGCCGTTAGGCTATTGTCGCGCAAATAGTGTTTTAAGTCTAGGAATAAAACTATAAAAGTTTTAAAAAAATAAAGACAATTTTGTGTAAAAATTACAAACTTTAAAATATAACTTCCTCCATAGTTTGGCCGTCAATGGACTAAGTATGCGAAAGAAATTCGCTTGAAAACTGATGATGATTTTAAAATTATTTCACCTTATGTTTCCCATCTCAAGTGATTTAGAGATGGGAGATATATGGTAAAATTTTTTTTTGCCAAATAATTCTTTACCGATTCCTAATCCAGTTCAGGGTGAGAATGGACCAAGAAGTAACGCTAATTTGATCAAGTCTCAAGAAATGAGTAGTAATTTTAAAAGATTCTACTGTATCATTATTATATTATTGTCCATTGTTATGTCAGCAAAGCGCTACCTCTCATATGATTAACATTTTAAGAGAATTCTGCAAAAACTGTTGTTATAGATGGAGTTAAAAAAGTTAAAGAAAAAAAATAATTAAATTTCTTGGACCTATGCGAAGAAATATTTTGTAAAAATTAAATTTTAATAAATTGATTAAAAATGATTGAAGGAGCGTAAAAAAGGCAATGAAACTAAACTGAAGAAAAAACAATTTGCAGAAATCTCTAAAGTTAGTGCTGTTGACTTTCAGCAACAACTTGTGAACTTGTGATCTGCACGGTCCCAAGTAAATCTTTGTCTTCTCAAAACGAAAGAGAAACTTAAAAAAAAATAAAATTCTATTTTATCAATTTAATAGGTAAGTACTACAAGAAATATTTTGAAAATTGTAGGTAGATACTAGGTATGTTCTAAATTTCTTGTAACTCTCCCAAATACCTACAAGAAATATTTGAGACATCATTGGTTATGTTAAGTTTGAGAAAAATAAAAAAGAAAGTTGTAGATTAATGAAAAAATGTTAAGTCATCTGAACCAAAATTTATAAGATTTGTTAAAAAAAATTGATAGCTTCCCAAAAACTTTGTTAATTAGTTAAACTTATTTGATTCACCATCAGTAACCAAAAACATCCCCATTTAAAAGTTTTAATGTCAATTTCTTTTCTCTAGAAGCTGTCCAAGTATTTTCATATAAAACTTTTGTTCAAAATTTTTTTTTGCTAAGTTTAAGAAAACTTGAAGAATTAAAACAAAATTTTAGTCAAATTGCAATTTTGACATCTTTACCGAAAAGTTAGACCAACCCCAACACCTTTAGAATAATTTACAAAATTTAGACCTGATCTAGGTACTTTAGCCAGAGTGCTTAAACTGGTTGTATGATGGCCAAAAGTAATATTGGCCAACAAGCATTTCTTTCGACTGCTTGTAACTATTGCACCAAGTCCTCGTCAACATTTCTAACTTACAACCGGCTATTCTCCTTTCCATTTTGCCAGAGGCTCAAAGCCACCATTATTAAGAAATAACTCACGAGGTAAAGTAAAATTAAAACTTTTTTATAGTCCACCTGTATACTTAAAATCAAAACCTATACTTTCCACAATAACAACCAGATAATTGCACAAAAGGGGGATGTTATACTAGGTACCAAGTACCTACTGTTGATGGGTACTTGGAATTTAGCAGCGGCGGACGCAGCGTTAAAAAATAGTTATTACCAAGACAATGGAATATTTCATTATCTGTTATGTTGGCTTTTACTTAGCAACTTCACATAGGTAGGTAGGTACCCTTATGGTCGTTAAGTTGGCCAAATGTTCAAACATCTAATTTTTGGTGAAATTATTTTCGGGTGATCGCACTTGTCGCGTCTTCACTTCTTTTACCGCCACCCTGTATATCGCGCAATTTCGTCGACAATCCTCAAAACGCGAAGACACTGACCTATATTGTGCGCTGAATGTTGTATGTAGTTGGAATTGGGCCCGATGGGTACATGGGCCAGTCCGGCCCTGAGCGTGAGGGCCCCCACAGACGTACAAGCGGGCCCTCCTTCGAGGTAGGCCGCCAGATTGAAAACCGTTTTTGCGCGCACAAGCACACCACTTTGCAACCACAAAATTATTTATTAAAAATCAGAAGAAAAAAAAACGATACCAACGAAGGAAGCGGAGGAAGATCTTAGTCACCACCAAAAACACTTTCGACGCCAAAACAAAAAACAGTCCGGAAAATCGAATTTTCCACCGAGCGAGAGAAGAACGAAAATTTTTCTTTTGTAGCCTCCGTCCGTCGAAACTACAACTTTTTTTGTCTGGTGACAAGAGAGAAACGTGGATGCGCGTCGTCACGCAATGCCGCCAACAAACCAACTGAGGAGCTCTCGTTTCCGAGACAACTCGCATCCCTACCAGCATCGATCCGACTACCCCCACCACACAACAGACCAATGACGTCGTGACGTAACGCCCTTTTTTTGGCCACGCCCAACGCAGGTAGCCATCAGCTCGCGATCTTATCGGAGGAGACCGGGAACCTCTCGCGCCCACTTGATTTTTTCCGCGACTACCGTTTCGCGGTGGCGACGCCGAACGACATCCACGAACAGCCCCTCGGCACAAGCACACACTGTACGTACGTACAGACACGTGTCGATACGTCTTACCCCCCACCCCTCGGCGCGTTAAAATCGACAGTCGATTAGCATAAACGTGGCTTTAGAATCGGGACCGAGCGATTTTTAATCGAGAGAGCTGCGGCCGCGATTCGTTTCGCTGCCGCCGCCGACGCCACCGTCACCCCTGCCGATATGATGATGACGTCAGTTTGACAGTTGGCCCCCGCCGCCTTAAAGCCACGTGTTCGCTAAAATGCAAAAGAAAAACTCGGTCCGGTACCCCCTTCTGGAGATCATAGGAAAAAGTTCAAAGAGAAAATTATTTTTATGTGTGAACAGACGACTTGATTACACTTAGACTTTTGAAAAAGAAACAGATCCCTTTTCTTGACCTCCAGACTTTTACGAAAGAGGCAAAGTTCTAATTTTTGAAATCAAAAAAATTCTTTTTTTGAAAAAAAGACAGGCCCCTTTTCTTGATCTCCAGAGACAAAGTTCCAATTTTTAAAATTGAAAAAATTCTTTTGGACCTCGAGATGGGTCAGTGATGTGCGGGCGCGGTTTCCAACCTTCCTTAACCGCTAAATAACAAAATGCAAACGGGATTCCGTTTATAGAAGTAAACATCATCGAGTTAATGTAACAAAGTCAAAGAACCCACCGTCTCAGTTCCATTGAATGAAAGCAACAAGAATTATTGGACAACTAATTCGGCTATCGAGAATCTGAGATTATCATCGCAGAAACATGAATCATGAATGAACTGGGTGTGATTGATCGTACTTCATTAAAACGTGGCGCTGATAAATAACACTGTAGAAAAATAAATTTTTAAATTTGGAAAATAAGATTTTGAGAATTTTACCTTTTCGGAGAGACACCACATGTCGAAGACACCGACGAAAAGATCAAATCGCCATTACGTCCCTGGAAAAAAAAGAAAAAAAAAATGACAGCTGATGACAGTTCGATCTGTGACGTAATGGGGGCGTGGCTTAGGTATATACCTACGTTGTATTAAATTTTAAGACAAGCATAGGTGTGAGTCCAATATTATTGAGTTCTCCACCCATTCGCTACTTTTTAAAACGAGAGATCAGCTGGCGAGATAGCAGTTAACGACGCTGGAGCTACAGCCGCGTTCTCGAATGACGTCATCAAAACATTGCTTCATCTCCAATCCAGTCAAATTAAACTTTTCAACAAAGTTTCACACAAATTAAAGTAGGTACCAAATTTCTACTATTCATAGATATTTCAGCTACCCCCTCCCCATCATTTCAACCCCCAACCCCCAAATTCTTGTCACTTTCGCCTCTCTTTAATAACTTTGTTTTGTTTTGATGGTGCCGTCATTAATAACCGACAGAAATCCAGATCCGGACGAGGATGAGTAAAATTCCTTTTTTCCCTCTCCCGAACCAAAATGATTAATTTACTCATCGGCCCTCTCGAACCGGTCGCCTATTAATCCCTTTCCAACAATGCTCCTCGTGTCCCATCTTTTCGTCCCTCTTATCCAAGGTTTGGACCTTTTACTTACATAAGGGGTGGGAGTGGTGGTAGAGGTCCCTCGGGAACTCTCTTTGCTGTATAAGCCCGACGCCACACCAGTATTCCCCGAGCGACATCTCGCGTCGTGCGTGCGAAGCTATTCAAGGCGATGCCCACACCCCCCCGCCCTCAACGCACCGAAGGATATTCCCTCAGGACGGTCCTGTACATTGTCCTCTATTATGCACGGCCGACTGAATTACGGCGACGGGCAAATAAACAGACGAGAATCTGACACCGGGAAATCTGGAGTGGATATAGCTGGCGCGTGCCCGACGACACGAAGAGGACACTTTTAATTAACACGCTTCGAGGGGGGACCGGAGAGATTGTCTAGGAAGACCCAATCTCATTTTTGAAGACCCAATAACGTTACGTAAAACTAATAGAAAAAGACGTTTCAAATTTTGCCTGTTTCAAGCTACCATTTGCGAAAAGAACATTTTGGTACTACCCTCACTTGGAGATACCTATAGAAGTATAATTTGTCAACAAGATGTCTATTTAGATCTAAACATTGATGTGATGTTTTTGCAAAAATTTGGTATCTAGGACCAAGTGCCACCAATTTAGGTAGTACTACTTAAAGTACCTACCTATATGTATATTATAACCAATTTTTTAAAATTATCCTTTTTAGTTAAGCATAAGTGATAGGTTTTGTATGTTCATCGACACCTATTGCAAATGCCACGCGGTACTACCTCAATGAAGAGTGATGCAACAATTATGAATACATCTATATGGCCAAAATTTTCTTGCCCAACACTGGTGTTAATCTCTAACAAGCATCTGTAACTTGAAATTATGAAAGGAGTAAATCAGGTTTTGTGGTACAGCCTGCTACCATCAAAATGACGGCCGGTCGATATCTTACAATCTAGAAACCTAAACATGTCTATACTACTGAGTTAATTGCTTGTAAAGATTAACGACAGAGTTCCTAATAAAAATTTAAAAAAATATAAAATTGATAATATCTTATATGAAATCAGTACAGGCAGAAACTAAGTTAGTACCTAACCTACAGGTACTATTTTAATTTTTCGATAGGTCCACACACTTGACTATATGTATTGTTTAATATTTCTGCACGTAAGACAAATTAAAAATAGTTGGAGATAAAGATTTTCGTCATAGGTGTTGCGTGAGTACCGCTCTGGAACTGCCTCCTTCGTCCTCTCTAATTCGCTTCTGGCATTGTTTTTGTCGAGCACGCAAAACGCCGCTCGTTCCCATTGTTTCAATTGCTTTTCACTTGGCGTATAAACCTACATAAATAACTATTACCATCAAGGTACTACTACATAGCGGCAGGTACCAATCATAATCCGTGGCAGTTCCACGTTGTTTGTTACCCGACTCGCACACTCACGCCCATAAATATACCACGGGCACATAATTTTGCGGCACCCATGCGTCAGTACAATTATAATTATTACGACGATGGTACTTTTAATACCTACAGTAGTACCGAAACCAAAACTACCGTTGCCCGACACATGCAAGGCCGTGACGTGCCCCAAAACGTAATTGCAGGTAACGAAACTAATGAGAAGCTGCTCCATCAGCCATTAGAAGATTTGATCTATCAATCGGATCGGTACTATCCGCTCAAATTATATGTCGGCTCAAAATTTGTTGTGATTAGATTTTTTCGTTTTCTGGCAGGTAGTGTGGAGGTAGGAAAAGTTAATGATAGCAGCGCGAAGCTAATCGATTGATTCTTGTACGTACCAATTTCGTTCGGAAAGTGAGTACTTTGTGTGGTACCGTGGCGGACAGCTGCGACACTAAAGTACTTATTATCATCGGGTAATTTCAAATCAAACGCTCGTTTAGGTCGCGTCAACGTTTTTCAGAACTCGATTAAGAAATTTCGGATTGCCGGCAGTACCTCGGATAGTAAGTACCTCTAAAGCTACAAAAATTAGTGTTAACGATTTTTTTTTTAAATTTAGGTTGATCAGCGCTAAATAATACAACACAAAAATTTCACAAAATTTTAGCAAAAGGTGGTACCATTCATATAAAACATTTATTAAGATAGAATGATAGAAAAAATAAAATGAACGTAACCAGAGGAGTAGACATTTGCACCTAACTTAATAGATAGGTAATTTCGAGCAAATTCAAAATTGCCAATTTGGTACTAACGATGTGGTACTGCGAATAATAAACTTATTTATCTACCTACTTGACATAAAAACAGAATTTTTTTAATCATCCGGTTTCACATAGCAATTCTAAATGCAAGTACCTACTTAGAATTTCTTGGAAGTGCAGTAGTACTGCTGTAGTACCGATAAATGTTAACTTACCAATTTTGAAATTTTTTGGGCAGATTTAGTTCTTCTGTTAAATCCGGTCATCCGTGATGTTTGCAAACTTCGCCAGTGCAGAGTTGGCTCGGGCCACGGATGTTTGATGTGGTTGGTTCGTTTTTAAGACGCGCACTCAACATTTATTTTGTTTACTTCGCCGCAATAAAACCGTAACGTTTCATAAATCCGTCGGTAGCTCTTTAAAACTGGCAAGAAGCTTCGTCGAATGACATTTCCTTATTTCCACCACAACGATCCACGAAACACATATACACACAATGTGTTTGTTTTTTCGTCCAATTCCAGAACGCACGTGAAGCGTCGGCAATTTTTTACTTAAAATCTCTCGAAATCAAACTTGACGTTTCGGCACTTTTTTCCCGAACTTCCATCACGATTTCTACCGCACACAGTTAGTTAGTTATAAAAGTATTTTTGTCATCGGACGTTGCTTTATTTGGTTTAGTGGCTTACAAAACACATTACAATTCGATTCGATTCCCTGGGCCTTCCGCTCATATACGCGCACCCCCGCTGTACTCCCTTGCTGATCCGACCGCTAATTCGCCTAAACTCCATTTCTCGATCGAGTGGTCACCCCAGCATGCATGCGAGGGATAGAACGCCGCGCTGCCACCCCCGTTCGACACTGGTGCGCCCCGATGGGTTTTCCGTTCGCGGCGGATTATGAATAAAAATCGCGTTACTGTGCGACTGATGGCAATTTTTTCGGAGTTAACTGAGATAGGGGGGGCGATTAGGCAATTGGGGGCGCCGTAACGCCCCCGGACCGTAATTGCTGGTTCAAAATTTGACGGCCAGTTAAAGCTAATAGCACTAAACAGCAAAAATTGCTACAACAATTTTGAAAGAAAAATTGTTTGAAATGATAATATCATCCTAAATTAACAAACCAGCTTCAAATATTATAGCAAGAAGTCGGTCAGTTAACTTGCGTTCGCTTAGATCATTTTTCGAGTACTTTTTGGTAGTACCCTTCGGTACCTCATTCTGTAAAATCCCCAAATTCAACTAAAATTTGGAACTAATAACAACAAATGCAAGATGTTGCTTAAGGCCATCTGTAGATACAATACTATATCACCATTATTTTGAGACTTAGGTGGTACCGCTCAAAGAACATCTGCACTTTAATATTTGTCAAAAAAAAAAATTTATAGGTAGCTTAGCTACCTGTAGACGGCGTACTGACGCTATTTTCTATAATAGCTAATTTTGGCGAATACCACTTAGAGTTTATAAGGTAAGTACTTGTCTATAACCATTATACTTTCCCGCTATTTATCTTCCCGTTATAATGGCCTTTTTATCTCTAAAACCACAATATGTTCAAGCATTTAACAATCAGTCACCCGTTGCACAGTTACGTACACGTCCCTTTTGAGCTATTGTTATAAAACAATAGAATCTTCTACAGTGG
Source organism: Schizotus pectinicornis (assembly GCA_951805265.1). NCBI lineage: Eukaryota > Metazoa > Arthropoda > Insecta > Coleoptera > Pyrochroidae > Schizotus > Schizotus pectinicornis. The sequence continues at coordinate 7,802,056 of OX638210.1, forward strand.
TGGTACCGCGGTCAAAATAATTATGACGTGATGCGACTCGTTATTGAACGATGGAACCTAAACTATCGATATTGAATATTTCCAAATTAATTGTGAGATTGATAAATCGAAGTGGTACCGCTACCATCAATCACAGCGGGAACCAACATTTTTGTTTTCACCTGCCTTAATGATCATATTAATTGGACCTGTTTAAGGTAATTAATTAGGACGTTCGAACGGTTAAGGTCAAAAAATTGTAATATCAACGTGCTAATAGTCGCGTTATTACATGATTGCGTCTAGAAGTGTACAATGTAGCAGTACCTGAATGAAAAACTTTTAAATTTACCGAGAATCACCTTCCATGTTCTATTTCTGAAAGTAATTAAATTTCTAATTGTCAAGATTCAATGTATACCGAACTAACTTATAAATGGTAGTACTGTTCAGTACTTAAACACTTAATTTCATCAGTAATTTTTTTAAATTGTTTTCTTCCGGTAGGTACCTTGCTTTTCCATCCTTTGTTATTACTTCCATATGTGCGATAATTTAATATTTTTAAAGGTATTTTAGACGGTACCGTCTAATAGTGGTGGTACCGAAAGTGCCAATTGCGCAAAATTGAGTTGTCGGTCCCCGCCAAGCTCATTTTGCGTGTTGGCGAGTCTTGAGGGGTGGTTGTAGGTGGTACCGTTCGGTACCCTATCCCGAAAATTAATTAAATTAATTTGGTAGAGCCCTAGTTTTCTCTAGAAACCATTAGCGTCGCGTTTACCATATAAATAACGGACCAAATATTTCATTAAAAAAAATTAATGGTCTCTCTTCACCGAACACAAAAAACGCCGCCAGCACCATAAAACTACCTGTAACCGAAAGAAAAGCAAAATCACCTTTCTAATTACCATACACTAATTAACTCGAAACCTCCACATTATGCATTAAGCCGGGACCGAATCGTGGAACCCTCAACATTTTGACTACCGCATAAAACCGCAGATGGGACTGTGATGTTTGTTGGTGATGGTAGCGGGTGGCGCGGTCACAGTCTGAACGTAACGTCGGACGTTTTGTGGCCGATCTTCATTTTTCAACTGTCCACGGTTCGCTTGATGTATTATCCTCGTTTTTGCCCGATCCTCTGGTGGCTTCTTCTCTATACAACTTTTTGCCATGATGGTCTGGCGCTACATCCAGAGACGCGATTTTCTAAATGAAACATGACAAATTCGTAAGTAGTCGGCGGCGATCGATGGCCGCTTAATTGGCCGGAGGGCCGTGCAAATCCAATTACGACTCAATTGTTCGTTTTTGTTTTACTTGGAAGATTTTTCGGGAATTTAAAAAAAGAGAAAAAAAAAACAATAACAAGACGGCGGACGACGCGACCGTGATCTCTAAATCTGTGTGCAAAAATCCTCTCTCTCGGTTCGGTCGTCGCTTCTCCTGGAATGAATGGTCGATTTAAACATCCCGTCTTCGTAATTAACACGTAATTAGCTGAAATCAAGGCTGCTGTCTGTACGCATATGTACAGTCGCCCATCGTCAAGAATCGTCCCGATCCCGGTCACGCACCCACCTCTAATCAACTGACTAACCGCGTCCACATGTTTTGGAACCGTACCATCAATCTGACGAAAATTATGGCAAAACGAACGTTTACTGACATGTCGGGGATGTGTCGGATATGGAAAAACGAAAAGTTTTGCGACTATGACAGATTCGGGCGGTTATCGATCGCGACTCAATTTTTTTCCTCGTTGTTGTTGTTTTTTTTTTCCCCGGGCCGATCCATGGCGGACGTAAATCACGTGACGACGCCCTAACGACGTGTCGACAGTGGAGCGCAGCGGGACGCGCGTCGGTTACATGGTGCACGCTGCGATCATCCCGGTCGGTCGTGTTTTGCGCCATATAAACCCCGATGTTATGGTTTTCTGATGACAGTCATTTGTTTCGTGACCGCCGGTCGCCGGCGTCGCACCTTTGAACCGCCGCGCCACACGGGAGAACCGTCGGCGATCCGGAAACCGCAATCGTCCCAAAGAGTCATAAGGTAGAAGTCTCGATATGCTTCTTATTAACAAAGAATAAAGAAAATGTTAAAAGGACCACATGGTGAAGTACCTCCAACAGCAGTAGTACCTCGGAAAATTATTCAAAAAGCACTATAGGTGTTAGTACCGATTTGCTTCTGGCCAAAGCAGTATAAAGTAGTTGAAAGTGAAGTACCGTTAATAGTAGCAGTACCGCAGTACTACTTCAGAAGTTTAAAACATAAATGTCAAAATTTGCAGAAAGCACCGTAAAAGTATAAAGTAGATGTTAAAAAAATAATTACGACTACGTAGTAAAGTACTTCTAATAGCAGTACTGCCTCGGTACTATTTCAGGAAGAATTTGGTAAAAACTCAGTTCAAAAAGTAAGATTTCCGCGAAAGAAAACCAAGTAACTACCTGAGAAATATTTGCCAAACACAACAACGAAAGATGGTTACCTTCAACTAAATTAATTAAAAAGGAACTCAACCACTCAACCACTTGGATATAATTTTTGTAGACTCCTTGCATATGTTCGGTACTTTCAAGCAATAGTTATTAAATTTCTTGCTGTTGCTATTGAAACCAATTCGTGAAATAAGCTATGATGAAAAGCTGAAAGTAGTACCGCGGTGTAGGTACTCCGTAAGTCAGTAGCGGAGCGACCATCACTTATTCGTTGTGACTGATTTCATTAATTACTATAAGTCATGTTTTCTACGACACGCTTTGTGGGTAGTACCGATTCTATTACACATGTTTAAAGGGTACCACGGTATTTTTACGGATGAGAAGGCGTTAGAACTAAGGTGAATAAAAGATTTATGAGGCGTAACGTAATGAGGTGTCTAATAGATAACGGAGCAGCCATTTACATAAGTGCTTAATTTATATGGTCAAATGACATTACCATGAAGAGTAGTACCGCCAACAGTTATCAATTTTAATTACATAGTATCCCAACTATTCCTATCAGGAACAGTGAGTGACTAACAAAATTTAATTGGTGCAATTGGTGACCAAACACTCAAGTTCCAAAAAGTTCAGATTTAGTAGGTAGGTAGCTATCTATAATATTTAGTAATTTAGGTACTACTCCTAAATGTTTGTAAAATATGGCACTTAAAGTTTCTAAATTTTGATAACCAAACGATTTAGTAGCGTGCCAAGTAAAACGTTTAAAGAAGAAATTTACAACAAATAAGGTAGTACCTTATTGTATTACTGAACACTAGCGTTTAATTTTGAACATTTCTAAAGATTTCAAAGATTTTACCTATCGTAACATTACTTAAATATTTCTAGTCTTATTCAATAGTGTGTCCAAATGATCAGTACCGGGTAGTACCCGCCAGTTCCCGCTATAATAATATTCATTTTAGAAACGAAATTTGGTGTCTGACTAAGTACGTCAAATTTTGTTTAAACATCTGCAAATATCGATTGGTAGTACTCTTAAGTACCTGTAGCTTAAATCATAAGTGATAATTTTTAGAAGTACTAAAAACGGTAACTATAACTTGCTGCTCATAAAGTTTATTAAATTTCTTTTTTGTGATCAATTAACTAGTAGACATGATGACAATAATCGAAGTACCTACTACCATTGGCAGGTGCTTCAAAGTAACATCAAGCTAACTTGTAAACCAAAGGTCGTAGGTCAATTCTGAAAACAGATTCGTGCTCAGCAAACCAAAATCTACAAAGAAAAAAATCAACAACTTCCTGGTGCCCTTTTGAACATTTTCGATTATAACGAGAAAAATGAAAGTTGCGGTCACAGCCACCGCGATTTTCGGCTTTTATTACATCGACGGCCCTATTTCACGCATATTTTCAGTTGGTTCGTGATTGGTGTGATCTAATTTTTATTGTCTGCATCGAAACGATTGAAATTGAAGCAAATATCACCGCCACACATCGAGATCCCGCGTCCCGCCCCCGCACCCGGCGATCGTGGGACTTTCGCTTCGTTTCATATTAAACGGGCATTAATTTTGTTGTTGCTGCTGGTATACCGAGCATGATTGCTTGATTTATGCAGCGGCCGAAGAACGAAAAACTTAATCAACTGTAACTATACCTACATAGGTAGTATATTATGCGCGTAAAATATTTGTAGGTACTTCGGCAGATTTGATTCGAGATCAAAACGTCGTTAAACGGTCACAGTCGGGTGAAATTGAAAATTCGATATTTATTCGATCAATCGATTTTACGCGACTCGAACCGGATATGAGTGAGGTGCACGAGCCGGCAATAAAGTTTTCGATTTAATACGAAAAAGTTAAAAACTGATGAGATTTTAGGAAAAAAATGTGGGGGTGAAGTTGGGCAAGAATTGGGGGTGGGGCAATTTTTTTTCGAAATTCTCACCGGAAGCGGCGGTACTTTCGGGCCGATCGCCGCTACCGAACCAATTATTCGAGTGATTGCAAAATAATGATGTTTTGATTTGGCAATTTTCCTTCGGCACGACCGCACATCGACATTTCGCTCCGTCGACAAGTCCAACTTTTGCACCGTGGAGGTCAAAAATCTGGGCAATTAAACAACCCAATAAGTCACGGGTAACTTCGATCTCACTACCACAAACAATCCGCTATTAAACAAACATGAGCAGCAACAGACCAAGAACGACCAGCACGTCATGACATGATGGGGAGGATGATCATCAAAATAAACAGTATTTATATTAATTTTAAATTTCTTATTAAAAAAATATTTTTTTTAAGTAAAATAATGTAATACTGAAAATTTTTTACTTAAAAAAATAATTCTGGAGAACATAAATAAATAAATAGAAAAACTGTTTTTAAAAAAAAATTAAAAAGCTAAATTTTTTCACTTAAAAAGCAACACAAATAAATAAAGAAACAATTTAAAAAAATAAAAATTTAATTTTTTTACTTAGAAAAATTATTCTAGGTAACATAAATAAATAGAAAAACAGTTTTAAAAAAAAAATAAAAAGTTAAATTTTTTCACTTAAAAAACATCACAAATAAATAAAGAAACAATTTAAAAAAATAAAAGTTTAATTTTTTTACTTAAAAAAATTATTCTAGGTAACATAAATAAATAGAAAAACAGTTTTTTAAAAAAATTAAAAAGTTAAATTTTTTCACTAAAAAAGCAACACAAATAAATAAAGAAACAATTTAAAAAAATAAAAATTTAATTTTTTTACTTAGAAAAGTTTTTCTAGGTAACATAAATAAATAGAAAAACAGTTTTAAAAAAAAAAAAAAAAGTTAAATTTTTTCACTTAAAAAACATCACAAATAAATAAAGAAACAATTTAAAAAAATAAAAGTTTAATTTTTTTATTAAAAAAAATTATTCTAGGTAACAAATAAATAGAAAAACAGTTTTTTTAAAAAATTGAAAAGCTAAATTTTTTCACTTAAAAAGCAACACAAATAAATAAAGAAACAATTTAAAAAAATAAAAATTTAATTTTTTTACTTAAAAAACTTATTCTAGGTAACATAAATAAATAGAAAAACAGTTTTTTTTAAAAATTGAAAAGCTAATATTTTTCACTTAAAAAGCAACACAAATAAATAAAGAAACAATTTAAAAAAATAAAAATTTAATTTTTTTACTTAGAAAAATTATTCTAGGTAACATAAATAAATAGAAAAACAGTTTTTAAAAAAAAATTGAAAAGCTAAATTTTTTCACTTAAAAAGCATCACAAATAAATAAAAAAACAATTTTAAAAAATAAAAATAAAAAAATTATTTTAGGTAACATAAATAAATAAAAAAACAGTTTTTTTTAAAAATTGAAAAGCTAAATTTTTTCACTTAAAAAGCAACACAAATAAATAAAGAAACAATCTAAAAAAATAAAAATTTAATTTCTTTACTTAGAAAAATTATTCTAGGTAACATAAATAAATAGAAAAACAGTTTTTAAAAAAAAATTGAAAAGCTAAATTTTTTCACTTAAAAAGCAACACAAATAAATAAAGAAACAATTTAAAAAAATAAAAATTTAATTTTTTTACTTAAAAAAATTATTCTAGGTAACATAAATAAATAGAAAAACAGTTTTTTAAAAAAATTAAAAAGTTAAATTTTTTCACTAAAAAAGCAACACAAATAAATAAAGAAACAATTTAAAAAAATAAAAATTTAATTTTTTTACTTAGAAAAGTTTTTCTAGGTAACATAAATAAATAGAAAAACAGTTTTAAAAAAAAAATAAAAAGTTAAATTTTTTTACTTAAAAAACATCACAAATAAATAAAGAAACAATTTAAAAAAATAAAAGTTTAATTTTTTTATTAAAAAAAATTATTCTAGGTAACAAATAAATAGAAAAACAGTTTTTTTAAAAAATTGAAAAGCTAAATTTTTTCACTTAAAAAGCAACACAAATAAATAAAGAAACAATTTAAAAAAATAAAAATTTAATTTTTTTACTTAAAAAACTTATTCTAGGTAACATAAATAAATAGAAAAACAGTTTTTTTAAAAAATTGAAAAGCTAATATTTTTCACTTAAAAAGCAACACAAATAAATAAAGAAACAATTTAAAAAAATAAAAATTTAATTTTTTTACTTAGAAAAATTATTCTAGGTAACATAAATAAATAGAAAAACAGTTTTTAAAAAAAAATTGAAAAGCTAAATTTTTTCACTTAAAAAGCATCACAAATAAATAAAAAAACAATTTTAAAAAATAAAAATAAAAAAATTATTTTAGGTAACATAAATAAATAAAAAAACCGTTTTTTTTAAAAATTGAAAAGCTAAATTTTGTCACTTAAAAAGCAACACAAATAAATAAAGAAACAATTTAAAAAAATAAAAATTTAATTTTTTTACTTAGAAAAATTATTCTAGGTAACATAAATAAATAGAAAAACAGTTTTTAAAAAAAAATTGAAAAGCTAAATTTTTTCACTTAAAAAGCAACACAAATAAATAAAGAAACAATTTAAAAAAATAAAAATTTAATTTTTTTACTTAAAAAAATTATTCTAGGTAACATAAATAAATAGAAAAACAGTTTTTTTAAAAAATTGAAAAGCTAAATTTTTTCACTTAAAAAGCAACACAAATAAATAAAGAAACAATTTAAAAAATAAAAATTTAAATTTTTTTACTTAGAAAAATTATTCTAGGTAACATAAATAAATAGAAAAACAGTTTTTTAAAAAAAATTAAAAAGCTAAATTTGTTCACTTAAAAAGCAACACAAATAAATAAAGAAACAATTTAAAAAAATTTAAATTTAATTTTTTTACTTAAAAAAATTATTCTAGGTAACATAAATAAATAGTAAAACAGCATTTTTAAAAAATTAAAAAGCTAAATTTTTTTACTTAAAAAGCAACACAAATAAATAAAGAAACCATTAAAAAAATAAAAATTTAAATTTTTTTACTCAAACAAAATTTTCTAAACTTCTACAACGCAAATAAATACTTAAAGAAATTGTTCAATGAAAGAATTTTTTTTTTAATTTAAAGTTTAAAAACTCTCAATCTTCTTTACCTCACCACAATCTCCGAAGATTCTCCGCCACCACGTTGTGGTCGAAAAGTTTTCCTTTGACGGCGCGATGGCGTTCGAGAATTCGGCTAATTAAACCTCCCCATCATCAATAAGCGACTTTCCGTCTCAAATGTTGTTCCTGTGACGTGTTACATGTCGCCGCGCCGCGTTATAACATCATCCACATGCGGAAGTCAAAGTCGGGAACGCGGACGCCGCACGTCAACACCCCTCTTTCGTCGCCCCGTCCTGGCCTGGTGCGACATTGCTTGCGTGCGGTCATGTGTGAGATGGTGTGTTTTGGCAGCGAACAAATTAGCGGCAATTTTTCAGAGATAATTAGGAACAAAGTCGACGATGCGTCCCGAGGAACGTCACACAAAAACGACTGACGCCCCACTTCCGGGAGAGAAAAATTTCGCCACTACGCACCTACCCCCGTCAATTCAGGGTTAACATTAATTATTTTTCTAGCTCCAGTAGAGGTGGGTCGAGTCGATAGCTATTATGCAACATCATAAGTCGCTATTGGTGATTGAGACTCGATGGACGAAATAATGGTTGCTTTGTTATGAAAGAAAAAGAAAATAAGAAAAAAGTTAAAAAAACTATGTTAAAGAAATCGCAAACTTTACGTCAAGAAGAAACACTAAAAGTTAGAAGAAGAGTAAAGTTCTGCGACAAATAAAAGCCCAATAAATATTTAAAGTGCAGAATAGAGAAAAAGTGTAAGAAAAAGTTAAGAAGCAGAAAGAAGAAAATAAAATAGAAGATGCCAAAAGAAATAATTGTAGCTTAACGTAAAATAGTGAAACCCCAAAGTTGTGGCAATTTTTTTTTTTTTTAATTTCTCATAGTTTCCTCTTGTCGCCGTTCAACCCCTAATCGCCCCACAAACCCCGCAGGTCCCGTGACGTTACCATTTGTTTGGCCGACTTCATGGCTAACATGCAGAACATTTCCTCTTATTTAGGCCGCCGCCACCCCCTTTTTGTCCGCAACTTGGGGTGGTATTGTACGTTTAAACATGCAATTTGTATTGTTACACTACACGTACATGATTTACCAGTGATAAATTACCCTGCAACAAGAGGGTGGAAAAAGTCGATCCGATCGCAACTTTTTCAAAATTGTCGACGTTGTTTATAAATCTCAACCAAAAACAGAAACGACCGGAGAAAGGGGGGGGGAGATTTGGGGGTTGTGCGCAGATGGGGGCTCGAGCCCAGATCTCTAAACCTAATTTGATAATTTTATTTTGACGGAATGGGATCGTAATGAAGTTTGGACGAGTGTATCATCCGTTCCGACGCCGGGGGAACGTTCAAGAGTATCGAAACTTCCCTTTCGTTTCCAACCCCCGTTGCGATCCGTCTCCGTCCCACTCGCTTCTACCCCCGATAACGTCAATACTGCAAAGTTAAAATTGTTTTTTGATTGAGTTTTTTCCCCGCACCCTCCCCGTCGCCTCGGGCAGGTCTCTCGATTTTGGTCGTCGCGACAATTTTCCCGGCCCGTCGTCGTCTTTTGTTCGCGCTCCTCCACAACCGCCCCGGCGAAATTCCAATTAATTTCGGAGAAAAAAAAAACTCGGGAACGGTAACGCGATGGGAAAAATTTAAGGGCGAGATTCAGGTGAAGGTTGAAATTTCGTTCGCCTTGGTAATGCTACGCGCGCTACACGAATGGAAGGTTTCATGAATAATTTTCGAGGAAGGGGCTCGGGGGTGTCAGAGCTAACCCTGTAGCGATGTAATTTCACAAGCCAGTGCGTCTGTCGCGCGCTCCTCTGATATGATGACCTGGCACCATCAGTCCTTCGTTACCGGAAAAATTACGATTTTCGCAATAATAAATCCGGCGACTCGGTGATTTTGGGGGTGTGAAAGGGTGCGATCATCGACGTGGAAAGAAAGAAAAACACCTGCAAAATTATTGAGGGGTCGACGTGACGACGAGTCGGGTGCTGGAAAACGTTTTCTTTTTTCGAACCCCTTTGCGGAGGGTTGTGGATGTCGACAACGCGACGGAAGTAGTAAAAGTGCAAATAATTGAATGTCAATACGGAAAACTCAAACAAGTCGGGGTGGGCCGTGGAAACACTTAACGACGGCAAACACTGCAAAAAAAGTTTCAATTGTGAAGATGATTGTTGATCGAACTTTTAACAGGGAGCCTCAACTGTCAAAAAACAATTCTAAATTTGTTTGTTAATTTTTTACGAATTTTTCGAGCTATTAATGGACTCTAATCGTTTAGGTGCATAAGAATTAAAAAAAAAAAATCATAAGTTATGAACTAGGTGTCGCACTAAAATAGTTTCTAGTGGTTTCTAAAGATATAAGCAGATCTTATTAGGGCAAAAATTGACAATTTTCTAATTTGATTCGTTAATTTTTTATTAATTTTTTAAATTATTGATGGACCCTGAAAGTTTATGTGCGTAGGAATATGTAAAAGAAAATCATAAGATCTGAACTAGGTATCATACTAAAATAGTTTCTAGTGACCTTTAAAGATATAAGCAGACACTATTAAAAAAAAGAATTGATAATTTTCTAAACTGATTCGTTAAATTTTTATAATTTTCTTTTACTTATTGATGAACTCTGAAAGTTCATGTGCATAAGGATATGTAAAAAAATCATAATCATACTAATATAGTTTCTAGTGGCCTTTAAAGATATAAGCAGACACTATTAAGGAAAAAATTGACATTTTTCTACACTGATTCGTTAAATTTTTATGATTTTTTTTTACTTATTGATAGACTCTGAAAATTTATGTGCGTAGGGATATGTAAAGAAATCATAAGATTTGAACTAGGTATCATACTAAAATAGTTTCTAGTGGCCTTTAAAGATATAAGCAGACACTATTAAAGAAAAAATTGACAATTTTCTAAACTGATTCGTTACATTTTTATGAATTTTTTTTACTTATTGATGGACTCTAAAAGTTTGTGTGCAAGGGGTATGTATAAGAAATTATAAGATCTGAACTAGATGTCGTACTTAAATAGTTTCTAGTGGCCTCTAAAGATATAAGCAGACACTATTAAGAAAAAAATTGACTATTTTCTAAACTGATTTGTTACATTTTTATGATTTTCTTTTACTTATTGATGAACTCTGAAAGTTTATGTGCATAAGGATATGTAAAAAAATCATAGGATCTGAACTAGGTATCATACTAATATAGTTTCTAGTGGCCTTTAAAGATATAAGCAGACACTATTAAGGAAAAAATTGACATTTTTCTACACTAATTCGTTAAATTTTTATGATTTTTTTTACTTACTGATGGACTCTGAAAGTTTATGTGCGTAGGGATATGTAAAGAAATCATAAGATCTGAACTAGGTATCATACTAATATAGTTTTTAGTGGCCTTTAAAGATATAAGCAGACACTATTAAGGAAAAAATTGACATTTTTTTACACTGATCCGTTAAATTTTTATGATTTTTTTTACTTATTGATGGATTCTGGAAGTTTATGTGCGTAGGGATATGTAAAGAAATCATAAGATTTGAACTAGGTATTATACTAAAATAGTTTTTAGTGGCTTTTAAAGATATAAGCAGACACTATTAAGAAAAAAATTTACAATTTTCTAAACTGATTCGTTACATTTTTATGATTTTTTTTTACTTATTGATGGACTCTAAAAGTTTGTGTGCAAGGGGTATGTATAAAAAATTATAAGATCTGAACTAGATGTCGTACTTAAATAGTTTCTAGTGGCCTCTAAAGATATAAACGGACACTATTAAGAAAAAAATTGACAATTTTTTAAACTGATTCGTTACATTTTTATGAATTTTTTTACTTATTGATGGACTCTGAAAGTTTATGTGCATAAGGATATGTAAAAAAATCATAAGATCTGAACTAGGTATCATACTAAAATAATTTCTAGTGGCCTTTAAAGATAGGAGCAGACACTATTAAAGAAAAAATCGACAATTTTCTAAATTGATTCGTTAAATTTTTATGATTTTTTTTACTTATTAATGGAGACTGAATGTTTTATGTTTTATGTTATGTTTTTTATGTTTTATGTTTTATTGTTTATGTGCATACGAATAAGTGAAAAAAATCATAAGATCTGAACTAAAGTATCGTACTTCTGCTATTTTCTTTAAAACCCTTGAGAAAAGAAGAAGACAAAAAAACGATAGAAAAAAAAGATAAAAGAGAAAAAGATGTTAAATTTGAAAAGTCAAATCTTCTAGGAATAATTGGTGGCTACTAAAAATCTTTGTCAACAGTCCCAGATCTTTTGTTGTTGTTTTTTTTTTGTTTCGAGAACCCTTGACTGCGCTAACCATATTTGACAACAACTCAGGTGGAATTACAGCATATTATAAATCTCGTTAGCGCTGCGAGGAGAGCGCCCTCTTTAGTGTCACTAATAGGGCGCCGTGCTGGGAGTCGACGGGGGGCGCCGTAGTGGGCACCCCTTCGCGGCCAACTGTTACTTTACCGAACTGACAAACACCCCCCCTGAGGCCACGAGGATCTCCCCCGAAAATTTTTCACACTCCAAACACATCAAGTGGTTGTTGCAAGTATTCAACTACTTATATGTAGGCATAGACAGATAATATAAGTAGTTTCGAGAGAACGAAGAAAAAAAAACAATGGAATCGCACCAAACAAAAGCTGTTTTAATAACGAATTTAAATTTCAATTTGTCCGTCGTCGTCTCGTTATAAAATCGAAATCGTGAAAAAAAGGCAACAACAACGACTCTCCCAGCTCCCAAGATCGACAGCTAATCTATGCGTCGTTATTTTTTACAACGTGCCGTGAAATTAGACGCCCGAGATTTCGGGCTTGTCATGCCGTGTAACCCGTGCGGATCGGCCGATCGACGGGAATTTTCTCACATCCGAAGTCCAGAGACAGGTTGAAGCTTTGAAAGGAGAAAAAAAAAAATTAAAAAAAAAAAAAATTGACCGAATCATGTCGCCTTTTTGTTGTTGCTGCTGCCTGTGTGTGTATGTTGTTGCGACATGGTCATCTAGTTACGTACGCAGTTCGTGGTTTTTAATTAGCTCGTTTATTGGGTTGTCGCCGGATTAAAATCTTATCGCGTGGTGGTTGGCCGATCGAACGTCAAATGGTCCGGAAAAAATCGATTCGTCCGTTGGCCGTTTTCAATGAGCTTATCTCGGAACGAATCGGCCGTGAATTTTGGGATACTCACTCGCAGGACGGAAATAAAGGACGACCAGATTCGTCACGATACAAAAAGAATCCCAGAACCACCCATGACAAGCCCAGGCAACCCACAAAATCGCGAGAGGTCCCAGAAATTAAGTTGAAGCGATTCGAAAAAATAGAAGTGAAATTACCCCTCTTCCAAAAACTCGAGATTACGATTAAAATTAACCCTTCAGCAAAATTTTGAACTGGGGGTTATCTTGCCAAGATGTTTATACTTTACGCTACAGTTGAAAATTAATCAAATATTGCATTATACTGCCACAAACCTCATCTTAAAACGGACCAATTTGACGAAGTGTAAAGCTCCATACATTTTTGTAAAAAGCTGATATTTCTTCCTGTACCGGAAAGCAATTAACATTTTTCTAGAAGTAGGTAAAACAAACAATCGTGTAAGTTACACAATAAAGTTTTCTCGTCGTTTTTCCGGAGGCGCGTAAATTCACATAAATCTCATACTGCACATGGGCCTTAAGAAATAGGATTGGTTTCAGGCAACTTTTGCGAGACAACTCATTCAACCATAATATCTCCCCTGGTACCTGGTTATGTTTCTATTATACCCCGCAACGTCCTCCTCGGCGACGCTTCTCAGAATAGCGTGTTCCTAGACCAAAACAAACATCAGTCAAAGAATTTTTAACAGGACCATGCAGCCACCCAGTTTTAAAATGTTTTCAAAAGGTGCCGAAAAGGCTTAAAGCCCGGATCGTTGTCGACTTGCCAGTTTCTGGAGGATTACAGAAACGTCAAAACGATTACGTCGGCTTAACATTTGTTAACCATCGTCGCGCTACTGTCATCCTGTTAAAAGTTAAAAGAAGCGCTCGTCCGTTTCGACAGAACTTTTCTCGTTCTTCGATCGGTTCCGCGCCAAATCGACATATATGCGTCTGAATGCCGATAATTACACGTCAATCACCAAAAGTTTCCAGCGCGCGCGCGACGAACCAACAACAGAAGTGGGATCGAGACGAGGAATGCGGGAACGAAATAAAAAAAAGAACAACACAACAACAAAATTGTGTGTGTGTGTGTGTGTCGGGGAACGCCATTTGCAATTAAAAGATGGAAGCCGAGAGGCTCTAAAGAACACAAAAAGTCTTTCTTAGATTACGTCCAGTAAAACGCGGTGCTGCTTCACTATTCCACCATTAATCATCGCGGTCGGCGTGCAGAGACGCGGATTGCAGCAGGTACGAGACGATCGAGGCGTGCAGCTGCCGAATTGGAGGAATGCCCAAATAATCAACGAAGGATGTGCGATAATTAAGAAAACTTTGCTCAGTTATGTCGCGCATCGGTTGATGTTCCGGCCGCACATCGCGACCTTCTTCGATAAATTAAAAAATCGCCGAGTGGCGCTATAGCTCGAATCTTTTTGATCGCGTCTCTATTAATTCGGTAATGCTCGTGAACGTTTCCGGATTAGTCTCGGGGGGCGTAGAAAGGTGCCTTCTACTCCTTCGCAGGCGACTGGATAATAAAACGAAAAACAAATCAATCTATCAACATGTCGACGGGGGGTGCGAACGGTCCGGCCAAAGCCGACAAAAGCCGTGTTATTCCATATATTTAATACACCGCAGGGCCACAGGTAACGGTTCGGGACAAATGGGATAAAGAGGGTCCGAGAAAGAACAACGCACAAAAGCAGTCGTCACAAAACAAAAGATGGCAACAAGGCAATTAGCGGGCGATTGTTGGGTAACGGAGACACAAAAAAAAATTGTAATTACGCAGCGCGCGAGATAATAGACGAAATTTGGGAAAATCGCAATTTTCAGGTGTAATTGTCGAACAAATTGGTGTTTGCTTAACGAAAACAAGCACGAATTACATTGGGGATTTGGGTAAAGAAACTTAATTGTTGAGGAGCGATGACGGAAAGTAATTAAGAATAGTGGAATCATGCAAATTTGACGGGGGCAGGAAATTACCATCGTTACAACTAGAAAGTTTTTTTTTCCATTATTTCGACTCTCTAATGGAAGAAGAACCGGAAATTAGCGAAATCAAAATTTTTTCCACGTTACGAAAAAAAATCCAAAATTAACCTATGGGACATTTTCGCCAAAACCGTTGGTTATACAAAAATTTCGAAAGACACTTCTCGTAGACAATTCTATTGCCGTCATTTTCGGTAACGACAACTTTCGTCGTGCGAGCCACAGAAACCGAGATATTTTCAAAAAATCACTTTTGGGTTCGGAACTCAATTAACGAAATTACACCGAAGACAATAATAACCAAATTGCTTGTTAAAAGATCTCGTCACCGATTAGACGCACACTTGACCGCCAACAGAAACAAAACTTGACGCTAACGAACCGAATCGGTTCGGAGAGAGCATCCGAAATTTGAGGAAATTTTTCTCATGGTGATGGTGCGTGAAGGTGGCGATCCGGTACGTGGTGGTGTCCCAATGTTTCGATGACGATGACGATGATGGATAAACGAAACGCCGATCTTTTCGGGGCGCTCTAGACGGGGCGTGGTGGAGTGCGTGGTTCTGTGAAAGCCCCCCCGTCGAGGTAATGGCGCCCCCCCAGGCCCGGGACATTCGCCGAAACAGAACCGAACAGCGGGACGTCCGAAATCCGAGGCCCCAAAACACGCCACGGACACGAGTTGTTGTGAGCAGCGGCCGGGGAGCTGCCGCAATTACCAACAATCGACGTGTTGTCGTCTGCAGTTCGGTCTTTTGGCGCTCACGGAATTACAAACTTTTTCGTCATTTACCGTCGGATCGCGTTCATCAATCATTCCTGATTCGAGATGATTTCTATGCGGACCGCAGACTGAACAACAAATATCCAAATCCCACAGCCGACTCGCACCGATAAGAACTGCCGTTTGTGACGTGGCAGGGCAGTTTAATAAAACTACACTTCTTGTCACCTGTCTTTCATCCAATATATGCAACTACATCTAGGATACGGGGAAACAGTTGTTTCGTGCAGCCTTACGTCATTGCTATATATGTTTTTCACGCGATATTTGCTCTATTATGATTGCGTTAACAGACATAAATTCCTCTTAGCACCTTCACGGTTGTGCGTGTGAAAGAGTTACGTGATTAGCGCGACGGCATGTCGGTGTTGTATGTAGGTACGTATGATTCACGTGTACTAATCCAAGACGAACCGTGTAGTTAACTTGATTCAGATTGAGACGTTAATGAGTTTGTTAGAGTAAAAAATAGACAACATATATATAGTTTTCGATTGTTTGTTTTATTTTCGCCTTTTCTTATGTCGACGTCATTACCGATGATGTTAATGGCGGAAGGATGAACAGAGGGACCGTTTGTTTTATCATTTCATTAATGAGTGGAGACCGTGGCGCGTTCCGTTCCAGGAGGCCGTCATTACGGCCAATTTAAAACGTATTAAGACCGAATTGAAATCGGTAAAAAATCGGAAAGGATCTCGACTATTAATCTCGAATTGTCGGCCGGACTCGCGGATCCTGCAACAAATCAAAATACACAAATCATTCCATCTCCAAAAGTGACGTTTCAAACACCAAAAGTACTTGCAAATCGCAATCCACAAGAGCAAGTCCTAAGATTCCTATCAGAGCTTCCAATTCTTTAGTTAGTCAAAATTCGACGATTGATTGTCTGACTTCAACTTTTTTTTTTTTTTTTTTTTTTTCTTAGGGAGGGGAAATCCCTTCGGACACCCAGCGCTTGGTTCAATCACGCTGGGTAGTGCCGGACATGAACCGGCTAAAACCCCTCCGGACGGGCCGGGACACTGTCCCTTCACCCCGTTATCTTCTGGAGAAAGCGCTCGCGGTGTGGAAATGTGTGTAACCTAAGTCAATGTCGTGTGTCGCGGTTCGCGGTTCGCGAGTTGACGCGGATGGTTTTACCCGTTTAAAACCATTTTCGGCCGTTTTAATCGATAGGGTGGTTCCTCGCCGTAGTCGACGGCTCTACGAACGAGGAGGTTCGGGTGGTCAGCTGCTGTTGCAAAGAACTTTATCGCGACATCTTTGAGATGTTCATTGATGTATTTAATACTAGCGTCTTTATGTAGCTGGTTGTTTCGAACAAACCAGGGTGCGTCGAAAACAAATCTGAGGGACTTGTTTTGCACCACTTGAATTTTGTTTAAATGCGTAAACGCTGCGTGACTCCAGACGGGAGACGCATAAGTCATTATGGGCCTGATAATTGTGGTAAAAAGTCGTAATTTACTTCGCGGTGACAATCTGCTCTTTCGGCAGAGCAGTGGATAAAGTTGGGCGATACATCCTCGCGCCTTGTTTCTGGCTGTCTCAATATGCTTGGCGAACGTCAATCGCTTGTCCAGGGTGACCCCCAGATATTTGGCTGATGCCTGCCACTGGATGGGCTCACCAAAGATGCTCAATTCTCTATCAGGTGTTACTAGGTTACGACGTGTGAAAAGGACTGCAGTACTTTTGGCTGCATTGACGTTAATGAGCCATTCGCGATACCATGTTTCCAGATTTTCCAAAGCTCTTTCGAGCTTATTTGAAATTTGGAACGCATGTTTGGCGCGCGCGAGTATAGCGGTGTCGTCGGCGTACTGAGCAAACTCAACTGTCGCGGGCTGAGGCATGTCTGAGATGTAAATATTGAACAACTGTGGCGCGAGTACTGATCCTTGTGGTACCCCAGCCGCCAGGGGGCGACTGGTTGATCTGATACCATCAATTTTAACGCGAAAGCTACGGTCCGAAAGAAAAGAATAAATGAGTTTAATAATTTTGCCCGGATAGCCCAAATTGATCATCTTATATATGAGCCCAGAGTGCCAGACACGATCAAAAGCTTTTGAGACATCCAGAAAGACGGCCCCGGTGTTGTATTTCCAGTCGAAGCTGGTGTAACAGTGCTCTACCACCCGAAGGATTTGTTGTGTTGTCGAGTGTTGTGCGCGGAAACCGAACTGAGTGTCGGGGATAACGCCATGATCCGTCGTGAACATATTTAGCCTATGGAGAATGCATCTTTCCGCAAGCTTTCCAATGGTCGAAAGAAGACTTATGGGGCGGTAATTTGAGGGCTCTTTCGGACTTTTGCCAGGTTTTTGAAAGAGAATGACGTCCGCCTTTTTCCACGTTTGTGGGAAGTGACCTAGCCGAAGAGTGGCGTTAAAGATTGCGGTTAGATGCATGATTGCTAACATTGGCAGATTTTTCATTGACAAGTTGGTGATTCCGTCTGGGCCTGGCGCGCGACGTTTGTGAAAAAATTTAATGTGACTCGAAATTTCCTGAGGGGTAATCGGATTGACGTTTCCGACGTCGTTTTCTACTTGATTTTCCAAATGTTGTTGAACAAATCTCTCTATGAAGCCAACACGGCCCAGGTCGGCATGGGTCGTGTCGGTGGTGAATTGCTCTTGCAGTGAATCTGCAAAGAGTTCGACTTTGTCAACTGGCGCGGACACGGGTCCCGTTGGTCCGTTAAGCGGGGGGATTTTGCGAGGAGCGGAATTTCTAAAAACGCGGGTCATTCTCCAAAGACTTTTCGAATTTTGCCCGTTTAAAGAAGTGAGTTTGTCTTGCCACGAGTCATTGGCGCGAACTGAGAGCGCGTCTCTCACCTCGGTTTGTCGTCGGTTCAATTCGGTTTTATCTAAAGGAGCTAAAGTCCTTTGATATCGCCGTTTTGCCCGATTTTTGTCACGAATTAAATTTTTTATAAAATTTGGAAGAGCTGGACGGTTATTTTGCGCGGGTTTTGTGAATTCTGCTGACTTTATTGCCTGAATAATGATGTTTTCTAACTGCCCGACGGTTGAATTTAATTCCGGAATTGAATTTATAATTGGAACGGGGCCCAGTGAATTACCAACATTGCTTTTGAATTCTTTCCAGGCTACCGATTGTAGCGGACTTGGTCGATCGTTGGGAATTGTGCCCATTTGGAGTATCACAGGGTTGTGATCGGAGCTAAGGGCTGACAGTGCATAGATAGAAGGGTGTAGGGGAACATTTTTCAAAAGAGCTATGTCTAGGACATCAGAGGTCCCATGGGTCGAGAAGTGAGTGGGTTCTCGGGGGCCCAAGGGAGTGATGTCATTTCTCAGCGTAAAGTCATGCAGCAGTCGGCCATTATTACTAACGGTGCGACTGTTCCACATGTGGTGTTTGCAATTTAGGTCGCCAGCCACAATTGTGGGGGCGTTGTCTGGGAAGAGGGCTTGGAGGTCTAGGTCTTGGATAGGATTGTTCGGCGGTTTGTAAGCGGAAATAATTTTGATCGGCCCGGATGTGGTTTCGATTTTGATCGCGGTTGTCTCGATATTAATCGCGGCCGGATTGGGTAGTTCGTGATGTTCGATTTCATTTTTAATATAAATCGCGGTTCCACCGCCCTGCCCGGTAGTTCTATCGGTACGATAAAGCTGATAATTTTGAATTTTGATTGCGTTGCAGGGTCTCGCGTGTGTTTCGGATATGAGCATGACATCGATATCGTGCTCGTTCATAAACTCGCCCAATTCGAGTTTCTTCTTAGGAAGCCCGTTCGCGTTCCAAAAACTAATCAAAAGGGAATTTGGTGTAATTTTGCGCAGCATAAAAAGTTACTGAATTAAATTAGGTTGTCTAAGATAACGCGGGTGTTTAAGACAAATTCTTTAGTTTGGTCGTCTGTTGCATTTGTTTGGCTGAAAGTAAGTAGCATTTGTGCCAGAGCGGCCGAAATTTTGGCATACTTGTTTCCGGAGTTTTCGCGCGGATTCGCGGTAGGCTTTGGCACCGGTGCCGGTTTTGGGATGGTGGTGGAGGGCTTTAGGGTTGGTGCCGCAAGGACCAGAGGTTTGGCCCAAGCGGAGGTTTTGGGAATGGGAGCCGGAGATGTTTTTGGGATGGGAGCCAGGGAGGTTTTTGGTTTGGGGTAGGCTGAGCAACCCCGGTAACTGGCCGGATGCGCAAGAGAACAATTTGCGCATTTCGGCGGATCTGATTTTGCCATGGGGCAATTGAAGGCTTGGTGGCCGAGCCCGCACTTGACGCACCTGAAAGGCGCCGTACACTTGCTCTGGGAGTGGCCGAAGAGTTGGCAACGATAGCATTGCCCTTTGCTTTTGGACTGCCTAAGGGCCTCCACTCTGACGCGGAGGCCGACACAGGTGGTGAGGTCGTAAATCTTACGACACTCACGCGGAACAATGGCTATAAATAGGGGCATTGGAGTCTTATCCATTCGGATCATTGGCGCAACCTTGACCGGCCTGTATCCAGCTTGTGTCAAATCGTCGATGATGTCTTCCGGATTTGTCGTTTCCGGAAGTCCGCGTATCACTACTTTTAGGTTGCGTTCCGACGCGAAAGTGAACGTATGGTACGGTGTCTCGTTTTTGTCAAAAAGAGCGGTGAGCGCGCGATGTGTGTCAGCGTCCGGAACACTAATTTTAATCCCCTCGTGGGTTACTTGAGCCTTCGTGTAAATAATATTTCTCCTCTTTAGATCGTTGGACACGCGGGACCAAATGCTCTTGTTGCGCATAATAATGGGAGGAATTCGTTCGCGAGTTACAGCGTTGTCGGTGTCAACTTGTTCTTGTTCCGGGCACTCGTGTGTGCGCGTGGCAGCTAAGGGGCGGGGCCTAGTTGTGTTCGGTGTTTGGCGCATGCGCGGTGTTATGCTTACTTGGTCATAATCAATTTCCTGTTCGTTGTTGTCGTCCTCTGCTTCTTCTTCTGCTTCCTCTTCGTTTCCGCTCAGAGGGCTGAACGGATTTCCGGTGGCGACTTCCATTGGGGTTGTAGGGGAGGCTGGGCGGGCGGTCTTTCTGGGGGCCTGAAATTCTTCGTCGTTGTCCGATTCTGCACGTCTCTTGGACATCCGCTCTATCTGGGCGCTGCAATGGAGAATTATCTCCCTCAGCTCCTGGATAGACCAGCTGTCAGAGGACGTGGCTAACTTTTCCATCGCTTGTTCCTGTAATCAATCTCCTGCCGAGTTTTAATAAAAACTTGGCAGTCGATTTCGACTCCACACAAGCAAATTCTTCTGATTGTCGGCTTCAGCTATTCTGACGAACGTTTGCCGCAGTTTTTCTGACGAACCACTGAGACTAGGGTTAGGGCTGTTCGCAAACTCTCACAAGACCCGAACTGATTCACTTTCGCAAAACTGTTCACAATCTCTCACCGTTTGGAAACACGTCAAGTCACATCTAGCGCTGCCACTCGACCAAGAGTGACTTCAACTGAGTGCGGTCTTTCGACCTTATCACTCTTGATCTGAGCAGCAGAGGCCGCCAGATGGGGCGGAGTCAAAATTCATCACGACAATGACCAGCTAAGCCCTCGGAGGAGTCGTCCAGACTTCGGTCCGCGTCAATTTCGTCACCTAAACGTTTAGACTGCGGTCCGCATCAATTTCGTCACCAGAACGTTCAAACTGCGGTCCGCATCTCCGCTGTTATTTCTCAATATTAATAGTTTTTTTTTATTTTTTATTTAATCAAATTTTTTGCGTAGCATTGTTCTTAATAATAGCAGCTTCCGTCGTCCAGAAAATATCGGAGGTCCCGCTTCAACTTCAGGCACACAGTCATGGGTCGTCATGACGACCAGTGAAGCGTATCGCTCGCGTTGCCCGGGTTACGTCCGAAACGATAAAATAGTGCGCGAACGAGGCGCCGTCGCAGACGTCGGGTCCTCTCTTCGTGACGGTGCGTCGTTCCCCCGGCCCGGAACGTTCCTCCCGCGCGCGGTCCCGTCGAACCGAAACATTGTTGCAAAGTAAACAGGGAAAAAAAAGAAAAAAAAAATCGGACCTGGAGGTGTGTTTAATTGGATCCCGGCCACGTTTGTTGACCGGGGATAATTAAATATGGCGCTGGGGCGTTTGTGTTTCGGAATGGAAACCGGGGAGATTTCGAGTTCATTTGAGAGCCCCTTGGCCAATATCCAAATTGGCATGTAATTAAAAAAAAAAAAGTGTGAGGGTTGCGTTGTATTGAAAAAAACGTGAACTTACAACCCCATCGATTCAGTTCTCTAACTCGAAAGAAAAATAATTGTCAACGCTTCAATTCCATTTGATCTCGATCGTTCAGTCTCCGGTCCGCATCGAAATTTTTGAGTTTAGTCTTCGGTCCGCGCTCCACCAACTGAGCCATTTAGAAATTACATTTACAATTTTTACCGCGGAAGATGAGGATTGGGATTAGAGGTGACTTGTTTCTGTCGTTTTTTCGCATTTTTCGGTCGACAAGGCGTCGGCGAGTCACAGTTAATTGAATGATGGTCCGATTGGCTCCGATAGCGAGTCGCCTTCTGCAGATCGGCGCCAGTTTCACACGATAAAACCTGTACAATGCACGTTTCTAATCGACAAATTGCCCGCGACGTTTTTGTTGCTAAATAATTCCGAAATGCGGCGCCATCGTAGGTGGCGTAGATAGATCGAGAAGATCGTCGGTCATCAGCGTCGGGCCAAAAATTTTGATACAAAACGAAAAGTGGAGATGTTGCTCCACTGTCACATTGTTCGTCGATGAATAGCGACGGATTCGTCGTGGTTAACACGTCGGGAATCGATGCGATTTCATCAAAGAAAGTTAAATCGTAACGCCGATGGATAAAGGACACAATGGTTCGCGTGGGAATTTCTTCTTCTATTACGTGGCAACCAGTTACGTCGATTTGTGATAATTATGTGCAAGTTGTGATTATTCGTTTCGTTTTTCCGTCTGCAGGCCAAAAATGGATGCGTGGGCAAAATCCGGTCGATGGAGAACGACACCCATTCATCCATCCATAGGAATATCCAAGCGGAACACGTGTTCGTTGTCATACGATTTCATAAACAAAAAAAATTGAAATCGTTTTAGCTACCGTAGCTTATCTGTGGTATGGGTTGACAGTTGTCCATGTCCGGCAACACCGAAGAAATCATTATGTCGCATCGACTCTTCTCGACGACCGACTGTCTTTATCTCTCAGATCTGACTTGGAAAAAGGAGCGTGGTGCTGGCGAGAGGTTTAAAATCTTAATTCCATCATCCGAGCCAGCTTGATGTTTCTGTCATTTTCTGTCGTTTTCGGTAGCCCACCGAACGTCGGGTCGACGTGCCGTTGTGGGTGCGTCGCCGGGGCCGCAACCAACAATAGGTGCTTTGGCTGACTATATATCGAGAGGATTACTTGATTCCGATAAGACGTCTGGACCGAAGAGGACGCAGCGTGGCGCTCATTGTTACAGTTTCCTGTATTTAACGACATATACGAACCAGGAGAGCCACACGCGAAGCGAAAGAAAACGCGAGACGGACGGACGTACGCTTATACTTCCCCAAAGTTCGATTGCCTCATTAATAATTTCGTGGCTCTGATGGATGATAGATAGCTGTTTATCTAGAGGAGAGGATCGGCGCTGCGGGGGACCCACACGGAATCCCGTCGATAAACCGAAAGGCCAGGGGGCCCCCAATGACCCCGCAACGGCCCGATTTGTTAACAAGCGACGATAACCCCCAACGCCTCCCAGGAACTCCTTGAACAAGCCAAAGTTGCTACCAAAAATTTGAAAAATCTCTTTTAACCCATGGAAGCATTTCAGTAGAGGAATTGGCAGTTTTGATAATTACAACTTTAATTATGATGCGCATCCCTTACTGGATGTCGCTCCGTATCCGGGATTTTCCTGGCGACGCTCCCGCCGGTAAATCCTCACCTTGTCGCGTTTTTCTCTCGGCTAAAGAGAAATTCTTGAATAGCGCCCCGGATATGAGATTTGCAGTGGCAGGAGATTAAACAGGAAGTCGTTCCCCGTGCCGCGGTTTCATCCCTCTCGTTTTTCTCCCGTTCCGGTCGAAGGCAACAACGGTAAAAGGCGAGGAGGCGGGGAGAGGGTAGGAATTCCATCAAAATTTTTCTTCGTCGTCGTCCAGGCACGCCACTGCACGTACCTAAACGTTTTCTGCTCGTTCTCCTTCTTCGTTGCCCTACAACCAAAAAACAACATTGAAATTCGGTTCATGCGCACGGTTTCACTTAGGGAAAGGGTGGAAAGCGCCCGGTTTACAACAACGTGTACCGCGTGTATATATACTATATTCATTTTAGATCCGGCTTAAGTTAAATCTCGAGAGCAGTGGGGCGCATACGAAATCCGAGTCATCCACCCGAGGACTTATTGAAATGCACCCGACGGGATTACGACTTCTCTCAAAACACCATCGACTAACCGCCATCGTCGACGATTGGAAAATTTTGACTTTTGGGAAATCGACGATTCGGTCCAATTGCACCGTTCGATAGACGTAACTGGAAAAGAAAACGATTCAATTGAAGGGGGGCTCGCGAGAAAAGTCATTGTAGCAACGTGATGTGCATCGATTATAGGCGCGAAACTCGTTAAAAGCGCAACCAACTATTTTTTAATTAACGCAGAAAAATGAAAGAGTTATTAACGTAATTACGGTAATAAATACGTCGACTACATTAAATGGTTGCCTCGATTAAAATGTTGTTTTCGATTTTTTGCCTCAATTTTCCCTAATGAAAACTGACGTTTCATTAAGCTGAGGCTACGTTTTCTCCAATTACCTATAATTGATATTCATTGGCAACGTCCGAATTGTGTATTTTAGCATTTTCATGAAGAAGGAAATATTCATAAATAAAAAAATAAATCAGAATTTTAATTGATCTAGCAGTAGCCCAGAAGGAGTCGTCCAGAGTTCGGTCCGCATCAGTTTGGTCAGCAAATGTTCAGACCGCGGTCCGCGTTACTTACGTCACTCCTCAGTTCAACGAATCTAACTGAACGAAAGCTGCAAAGAGCAGTGGACGAGCTAGAGGAGTGGTTCAGACAGTGGTTGATTACGGTCAACCCAGAGAAAAGTTCGGCCATCCTAATCTCGCGACGATACGTTCAACCCCACGGTCAAGTCAACATGTTCGATCGCGACATTCCGTGGAAAGGCGAGGTCAAATATTTGGGGGTAACATTTGACCGCCGCCTCAACTTTAAAGCTCACCTTCGCGCCGCCGTGACCAGGGCAAAGCAGGTTACGGGGACGTTGGGCTGTTTGATGTATCGCAGGAGCAAGTTGGCCGCAAGGCTCAAGTTGCGCCTGTACAAGACCATCATTCGCCCAGCGATGATGTACGGCTCGGGGTGTTGGGGGCATGTGGCTAACTGCAATGTCCGCGCACTTCAGGTCATGCAGAACCGAGCCCTCCGCTCGGTGTTCGATGCTCCCTGGTTCGTCCGTAACGAACAACTCCATCGGGAGGCTAACCTGCCAACGATACGCGACTTTATTCGAGCTCAATCAATCAAAATTTTCGCGAACGCGGAAGCCCACGAAAATCCGCTCATTCGTCAAGCCGTTGACTACGACGACAACCATGCCAGGTACAGGGTAAAGAGGCCTAGAATGGCACTCCACCTCTGAGTCGGATTTCGGTGATCTCTTTATGTTTCAGACAACGGTTGCGGGTCTTGGCGCGAATGGACCCTCAACCTTCCCCCTCCAACCAGTCCACCTTCCAGCGATCGGAAGGTAGCTCAAGTGTGCATGCAAATGTCCTTGTCTGTGCATGTTTGTTTATTCAGTAGTTTGTTGTTGCTTTCTGCTTTTTCGCTTCTGCATGCAGACTCCGATATGCGCGCTTATCGAGTCGATCAAAAGATCCTTGGGGGAAGTGGCTCTGTCGTTCGCAAAGCAATGCCAGGCAACCATGAAACCTAGGACGCTCAAGATCAATTTGACGACCTGAAACGCTTGGCTTTCACTCATCTTGGTGATCGCCACAGTTCAGATTCTAAGTGAGAAGGCTTCTGGCCGAAACTTGGTTAAGTCAGACAAATGAGCGCGCTAACTGAACGAGGCATTTTCAAAAATCATCTTATGTCGAGCTCCTTATTACACCTTCAAGAGAATCACCGAGATTGCGATTAAACTTGACGCTCCACACACTGAATAGGTTCCTTCGAGGATTCAAGGACTTTTAGAAACATTTTAATTTTTATGCTGCTGCTAGTGACTGCAGCTGGTTTGTGGACATGGAACGAATTGACCAAAGAGATTGAAAAAAGTCGTTGATTTGCTGTCAACTCTGTTTATATTATTACATTAACAAGACTTACCTTGCAACACTTCATCCATCAGGTACAGGTGCAGGATAAAGCAGGCCAGGTGACCCCTGAAAAGGAAGGAAACATAGGTCATTATCATATAATAACAATAACAATAGTGAATTAATGCAAGACCTATAGAAAAAAAGTTTTTTTAAACAAATTAATGGTCGATGGTTTTACGCAGTCTGAACGGGTTGGTGACGAAATTGATGCGGACCGCAGCCTGAACGCGTTGGTGACAATATTGATGCGGACCGAACTCTGAATGACTCCCTCTGGCGAATAATTCGGTTTCCATTTTTTCTGTTATAGTTCCGTAGTCTTTGTTAGAACATATCGAAGCTGGTCGGTCGTCTGGGAAAAAATCGCGGAATCACGTCAAAGTCATTTCGCGCGCCGGCGTTGTCCGTCCATCACAAAGGACTTTATTATTTTCACGGTCAAAATATTAGGCAATAACATAATACAACGACGGGGCCAATGAACAGGCTTCCAAACACTACGATTAATTATCCACGCAGTACAGTTGCTTCGTCACCTTATTCTTCGAAACCCGAAACGTTCCTCGCCTTCTCTTCCATTTCCACCATCATCGCCAACGTCGGATCAGCGAAACGCTCTCAAACAATATACGGTCGCACCACAAAAAAATCAAATAGACGAGTCATCCGCCGCGCATCAAGGTGGCCTTCCATCGAAGAAAGACGTCGCGACGTCATCGATACAGCGCGGACCATCAACTACCGTACGCCGGACAGTTGGTGATCACTGGCCGTGCCATACCTGAAAATTATATAAGATTAAAACCAGATGCAATTGACCAGTTAATTTTCAGTTTATGGGGATTTTGCAAGACCAAACGGCATACCACTGTAAGCATCGATGAAAAATGCAGCTGGAAATTGGCGCTAAAAATTTTTTGAGTTTCCAAAATCTTCACAAAATGAAGCCGAGTTATGGACGTGGGTGTACCTACTCTTTGGAATGATATATAGTTTATTAGTGGGATAAGTGGTGGCAAATTGGAAGTTAGGGCAATCAGTGTAGGCTAGAATCGAACCTCCCAGGAGAAGAGATAATGACAGGGCATCAGATCACGCGATCGTGTCCGTCTCCAAAAACTCCACGTGAAAGCGAATTCACTTCCGGTTACCTAATTCGAGATCCTCAGTTGTCGGAAAAATCGTATATAGCGTGCGCACGTGCCGACTTCACTACTATAATCACAGTCATGCCAACCTCCTGACAGGCTACCATTATAATACCAGGGATTCCGCATTGGAACTCCTCAAGAACGGCTCCCACGCGAACCTGATACGTCCACCTACAACAACAATTTGAATGTCGCTCATATACAGGGCTGGCCAAAAACCGAAGCACCGCGACTGTTGCCCAAGAGCCAAAAAAATTGCGCAATCCGTCATAAGCAATAAAACGACAAAACGCATTCAAATTGAAGATCTGCGTTGTGTTGGTTGAGCCAGAATGGCCAAAGGTGCCGCTTTACCGAACGTACTCGCCTTACCACCAACATAAACGTAGGAGCAGGCAAAACACTTCGGCGCCACTGGCAGTTGTCAACCGTCAAATGCGTATCCAAAGAAAGCATTACGAGACGGTACGTTGGCGTTACGTTGTTTGGTTTTCCATCATTAAAAGTTTGGGAAGACGAATAGAGAAAAGCATTTTTTTGAGCAACACTGTATATGTGTGATGATCGTAAATCACGTTCAAATGCCGACCTTGGACCTCTCCTTCGAGGGCGAAATTTTTCGGCGTATGCATGATGCGAGAATGGGCCGCCCACCACCCGGCCAATAATAACGCGACGTAATCTAATAACCTCAAAAATATTCATAGCCTACTAATTACGGGTCTGCCATCGAACCGTCTATTATAAAGAAGCAGGGGCGGTACGGACCGAACGAAAAACAGAAGAACGTCTCGGGAAGCTTTGGCCATTATTTTCAACCGTGCCGCAGAGAGAAACGCATCAAGAAGACGGCCGGGCTCCGGAAAAATCACCACCCGACCACAGAGCTAACAAACAAGGAGATAATTCCGATTAGATGGTGCCGTCGCGGCCGACTCGATTAAGCTTTCATTAATTAGTCGCGCAACATAGTTATCAACTTTTTCTCGTAAATAACTATACAAACTAAGTGTGCTGTTCAGACAGTTGCAATTAACAGCGATATTAAATGGGTTGTTTAAATAATTGAAAACAACTCAACAATCTATAGCTCTTAGGGTGAGTCAACAACTGAAGTAACATCTTCTTGAACGGAATTTGTAAAATTACTAAAAATAAATAAATAAGTAAATAAATTAATTGATTTTACTATTAGTTATATGACTGGTCGCATCGACATAAAATTTGGACGAGAGAAAAATTTTGGGCGGCCATCTCCATCTTTATGGATCTGTGAAATCTGGTATACCGACACTATCAAGGTATGCCTCGGTAGAAACAGATGAACGCTGAAACACAGAAGTGGGCGTGTCACGGGCCCCTATGAATGATGATCCTTGGCGAACTCGAAGTTATTAACTTTTTTCCACCCAACTTATGAATATAAAAATTTCGTTTGGCCATTAACGCGTCCCATGCAACAACCGTCGCATCGTCACACATCGTCCCACGGGAGCAGCTTCTTCAGCGCGACATTCCTTTGTTCGCGCGCCGGTAGCGCGACGCTCCAATCCCACGTCTGTGTCTTTACTTGACTCATTATCCCACTTCTGATGCAAAATTGTCCCGTTACTGGTAACAAAGATTATCGTGGTATTATGCATCTGTTTATGCTTAGAAGAAAAGTGGGTACGTGATGGTGAGTCGGACGCAGTAGGCCCTGACGACTTCTTAGCAGCAGGGCGCAACCAATCTTGGCACTCTTGACGTGTAACAAATAGACAGGCATCAGTCATCGCGGGATGAATTATAGCGCTTCCACGACGGACCGAACAATCGAAACGACGATACCACAGCCGGCCGGACCAGACGAACAGAACCACCCGGACCCGAAGGCCAACACAACCCAATCAATAACGATCACAACACCGATGAGCTGGTCTTCGCAGTTTTTTTAACAATAAAATTTGTTGTTAAAACGTCAAAAATTACCTCCGAGTGTCTCATGAACAACCAAAGTTTGGACACTTGACACTTGTCGCTCAAAGATCTTTCTAATAATATGATGAAAAGTTAAAGTCCGAATTAAGACTTTGGGGAGCGTTGTCCTCATCTGGTGAACTTGTTGCAACCGTGCCGCCAGTCAACATCAACATCCCTTATTATTTGCCGGTTATATCTGGAATGAGGTTAAAGGGGTGCGTCAATAGCACTATCTGCTCCTGACACGCATTCGCACGCACCATCATCATATCGGCTCGGTACCAGCCGCCGGAACGAGCCCTTCGTTTGAAGGAGAAAAAAAAACTTTCCTTAAGCCGCCCCCTTTGCAAAAATATCCGACGTGCCCCAATTTTCTCCCCGTATCAGTTATAGCCGTCTCACTCGTTCCCTATACTTAGATACATGCATACGACGACGATGACGACCGACTCCAAAAAGGGGGAGAACGAAACGGGGGAGCCGTCGCTCGACGGGAGGGGTGTCAGGCCCATTGTGCAAATAAATTGGAAACAGCGGTCATGAGTGAGCGCGCTGCGAGCCACCTGATAACAACTTGCACAAGAAGCGAGGGAGAGAGAGGGTTGCCGCCCCTCCCCCAATACACATATATTTATAAACAACCATTTACTTGACTAATGTACCCGTAAGAATTCCTGCGCCGCATTGTGGTCCGGACGGCTATGAATCTCGGCATTGTCCCGATTGTTACGCGAAATTGGACGATTGATAAAATGTGCAGAGAGGGGGGAGAGGAGGACAATAGACGACAAGTAATTGCCCCAAATGATGAAACGATAAAACATAGTTGGCTAGAAGACAAGTAAATAGTAGCACTTAGAAGTAGTGGATCATTTAAAAAACTTGTTTTATACTCCCCAATGTATTATTATATACAGTTGAAACTAGGGAGACTGTCTTACTCCGTTCGTAGATCATACAGCTGTTTTAAAATTATATCTACAAGATGGTACACGCCCACTAGAAACTATTCCGGCAGTAAGAAATCTTTCCTACTTGGGCACATTCCCTTCATCCCACCTGGAAGAGGAGAACATGATGATGGTGACGCTAGCGTCTTGGAGTTGACAACTTTCAATAAGTCCACTGGATGTGGAAATGGTGGTTGTTGCTGATTTCGCAAAACTGGCGTCGGGGGCGGCGTTGGCGGGTGATCCGCGCACAACGCACCCCCGACTCTAATCTGGTCGGCTGCTGTCTGTCACGGACATGCATGCACTTTAGAGGGGCACACATGGCCGACGTTGATCAAGATACGGTCGCATTGTTAAGGGTAATCTCGAGCACGCACCCTGCATCGTGTACGCATTAGGTCGTTACGCACCCGAATTATCATATAAATATGTCAAAGGCGAGCCCTGTCGTCTGTCCGTCCGTCCGTTCTCCACCCGATATCCCACAGGACTCGGAAAAGGACAAAAAGTCGCCGTAGATAAGGCAGTGGAGCGAACGAGGGACCGGGAGGGTCGAGCGATGAAAACGACATTTGTTACATTCTAACCTTTTTGTGTCTATGGAAGTATGTGTCTTTGTGTGGGAGGGAGTTTATGAGTCTTAACAAAATTTCTATAAAAAAGCGAGTACCCACTTGCTACAGAAAAAAAAAATAGATAGGACCGATAGGAAATAAGATTTGTGTAAAAGTTGGGACTTTATAAGAACCAAATGGCAACCCCAACACTTGTTATTACCAATTGACATTTTCTAGAGCGACTCAAGGACTCAAGGAGTTTGGCGAACAAGAACGAGTTTTTCATTAAGATATCTATAGAAAAGAAATGAAGACTTATAAAGAGAATAGATCATCCTTCAACTTTACATGCGATCATCTCCAACTGTCGTGTATCTATGTACGATAGCAAGATCAAAGACTTGAGCTCGAACAAGAGCTGAGAACGAACGAGGAATGGGAGACGAAGAAGAACTGAAAAAAAATGAGAACTAGAGGCAAATGAAAACTAAGGACATACAAGTAGGACGAACCAAGATGAACAAGAGCTAAGGACCAGCGAGAACTGAGAACGATCGAAAACTAGGAACTGAAGACAAACAAAGACGATTCCCTGCAAATTGGGTCCGTAGGAATTGGTAGATGAATTGGCGCTTTTCCCTTGCCGTTGGCACGCCTGCCGTATGGCGTGCCATCGCATATAAAGCAACCCTCGGCTTCCTCGACTCGGGACCATTTTAATTATTCGCATCGCGATAATATACAGGTGGAAAAAAGCTCGAAGGACCCTTCCATAATTCATGCGATGCGAGCGTCGTCCCGAAGAAAAATTAATGGCGTGTTGGAACGTAACGAAGTAAAATTAGTGTAGAGTCATTCCGGAGCCATAAATCCAGCAAGCTATGACACGGGCATATGCTCCAATTAAACGGTGCAACGAATTCAGCCCCACGGCCGACCACACTTAAGGCTCACACTCCGGTTACCATAGAAAGAAAGAACAAAGTTAAAAAAAAAAAAACAAAGTGGCTCCGCTACCTTTATCCAACACACAGGATTCACTGTAGGTACATATAGAACGGTTATTTATCTTTGAAGCGATGGGGCAAGAACGCGAGATCTAGATCTCTGGTAGGACGCCGAGCGATGATTTACGCGGTGTGAATTTTTGAATGAGACCCACCTGGGGGGAACTGGGAGCGACCCCGCACGACCGGATTCTTGTCACCCGAACTGGCAAAGGAATCCGCGGTGGCCTTCGTCGTGGTTGTCGGAGATAAGACGCGGAGGCAGGACGATGGAAGTTAACACCTTTCCCAACGACCAATGGCTCACTGGCACCAGGTACCCGTTGTGATGTTCGAGATGGGCGCCTACCACAGCGATCCGTAATCCTCGTATTGTAAAAAGTTTCAAATTTCGTCTTCCGTTAGTTATCGCCCTCATTACGAAGAAATTTGTCTTCGGAGTTTGCAATTTTTATTTTTATTCTCCAGAAATTTTTTTAAAGGTCTTCGACACTTATTAACTCTTCAATTCGCAAGACAGCGATTATTAACTCTTCTTATTCATTAATCATTAATTCATTAATAAGAACTATGCAATTCGCAAGACAGTGATTGCATCGAGATAACGATCTTCTCCGCATGCGCAAGCTCCGCCCACTCAAGCCCGCGAAATTTAAATATGCGAACAAAGTACTGCTAATTTTAGTGTTAGATTGGTAGCATTGAATATTTGGTAACTAAAAGTAGGCGGAGCTAACTTGCCGTCTTAGTTTTGCCGACTCTTCTCTACAACAACACATAGTAAGTTAGGGGACTTCCATCTCTGCGATTGAAGCGCCCGTGCCGCCCCCAAATCGTCCTTTAAACGGGAATTTGAACCCGGGACCGGTGTTAAGCCGTTCCAGAAGCGGGACGAGTGGACGGGAAAGCTTAAACTCTCCGGCTTATTGACTGTCAACGGGTTTTAACCCTTTCCGCGCCGCCAACTGTGCGAATTTACATCCACCGCCGTCGCCGCCATCCCGATCAAAATTTAAAACAATTTCGCATCGTCGCAAAAGAATCATCATTGCCGGCGCGATCATTAAGGAACATGAATAATGAAGACGACGAGGAATTACTTTAATATTCCCGAAGGAAGCGGTGGCGGCGCGCGGCCCGAACAAAGACGCGCGTCCCTGAATAATTCAGGGAGGCGCGTTAAAAATTGTTTTAAAATAGTTTTTTTTACTTTTGTGCGGTCGGCCGACGACGCGTGACGAATTCTTATCGCACGGCACTGGCGATAAGGCGTGCTACAGATATAACTTTGCGTTGTTTATCGTCCGCCTTTAATAATGTAACTCGGACACTTAAAGGCTTTATAGCCCTAAATAAACTTCTTGATACGTATAGCTGCCAGAATTAAAAGCGACTTTACAGTCTCTCCCATTAACCTCGCGACGTAGGTATAAACTAGAAAATCGGACCACCCTGTATTAATTGAAGCGAGAAATAATTGCAACTCTTGATCGAGCCGGGTGGCGTTGGAAAAATTGAATAAAAGAAAAAATTACCACCGCCGCCGCCGCCGGAGAGGTTGATGCGGTTCTCCCCATTCGTCTCCCCGTCGCGGCGGGCGTCGGCGTCGTATAACTTGACGTCACAAAAATCAATTTTCTCTGAGAGTTTTCTCATCCAATCAGACGGCGGCGTCTGAAGAAATCGCTCGAGGAGATGGCCGCACACTTTTTATTCCCGTTATGGACTGCAAAAAGAAAATATTCCCACAGCCCTCTTTATGACGGAGGCGCCGGAGGGGCGGCGGAGGGAGTAATGGCTAAGAAAATAGTCCGGGGCGAGTGCGGAATTAATTCCGGGAGTCGCTCCCAAACCGACCGGGATGAACTTCCTCCTTAAAGCGCACACAAAGATAACCTCACGTTCAGCATTTACACAATTATTATTATACAGGGTGCTAAAAAAATTGTTTTTTAAAATCTACAGCGTGTTGAAAAAAATTGTTTTTTTCTGTGATCGGCAGGTGTTAGTAAAATTAATTTTTTTCAATTAAATCTACATTCTACAGGGCGTTAAAAAAATAAGTTTTTTTTCTATAAATAGACTTTACAGGGCCGTTGGAGTGGGCATATTTTGGAAAACAAAATTTGATAATTTTTTTATAATTAACCTTTTACAGGGTGTTGCAAAAATTAGTTTTTTATAATCTACAGGGCGTTGAAAAAATTATTTTTTTGTAACCTACAGGGCGTTGAAAAAATTATTTTTCTTTTAGCCACTGTTGTTAGCCATGCGTTGTTGAGGGTCAAATTTCTGGCGATCGGATAATTTTTTTTGTTGATGGAACAACGAGAAGAAGAGATTGCAGGTTGCATCACGCTGCACCCGTAATCGGCCGTGAAATCAATCGCGGCCGCTTCTGCGAAAGCGCGCAATTCGGTTTTTCCAATGCGGAAAGTCGTCGTAATGCAATTAGACTTAATAGAATTTGCTTTTACAACCACAAAGCGCATCCTAGGATACGATATACAGTCGAAGCCGGCGCTTTTGAACCCAGAAAACAATGAAAATTGCCGGCATCAGAGGTCTGCCTCGAGGTCGGAATGTCGCACGCTCTTTTGCCCGCGCGCCATCAGCAACTTCTTTGGTGTTTTTTTTTTGCGACGTCGCAATTTGCCCGTTGAACTAAAGAATTTTTGTCTGAAAAATCTAGAGACTAGAGAACTTGTCGTGGTGAACGAGAACGCAACTGAAAAAATCAAAAAAAATACAAAAAATAAAAAAGAGCTCTTAGGTCGGTGCCGGCCAAAAATTCGGTGGACCGGTTCGGTGCTGATGCATCAAAAGTTATATCTAAAATTCATAAGTTGGATGTGACATCCTTAGGTATCTGATGTAGGTAGGTAATCTAATTATCCAAAACTATATGTGCTTAAAAATATTTTCCAAGATATCTGAACTTATAGCACTCTCTTCGAATATCCTATGTAGAATAAAAAATTCTTAAAAGGTACATATTTAATATACTCGTTCTCAAATCTTTTTCTAATTCATAAAATTGAAGTTTAATTGTGTAATCGACGTTTCCGAAATCAAATATGAACTCAATTTGGCTTTAGAACCGCTGGATTTTTTTATAATTAATTTTGAAACATTTGAAACTTATCGTATGTTGAAAATAAAAGTCAAACTCTCATTATTTATTGATCCGCCCGTCGACGAGACTATTGTTATGCATGTTATTTAATTTATTGGTCCGGCCGTCAAACTCTCATGTTATTTATTGGTCCGCCCTTTTGTTCTTTTGGCCGTCACTGGATGTACAATAGTGCCGGGTGCATTAGGTTACACTATATTATAAGGTCAATGTGTTTTAGTTTTAAGTTCAGTTCTGATGCGAAGCTGCCATACGAGCAACATCTCCCGATTGATTACAATAAGTTGTTTTGTTGAATAAACGTTTCGCATAGCAAAAATCAAAGTCGGATAAAATTATTTAACATTGTATAAAAATTTGTTACTACTTAACTACTAATATTTGCCATATATTTTCTTAAACAGTAACAAAGAAACTGTTCGGAAAGGGAGAAAAAGGTGGAAGTGTGTGGGTAACAATTGATGAGATTAACTTCTGCACCACCGGAACGCAGCCTCACGTTCCAGAGTTTGTAGGCCTGGAAAGTCGTGCAGATGATGGGATGAGTGTAGGATGTACCATCGGAACGCAGCCTCATGTTCCAAGTTTTTTGGCTTGGACAAGTGGTACTGGGAAATAGGTATTTTAGTGCTACTGGGATGCAGCCTCACACCCCAAGTTTTGTGGCTTGGTCCGTAGCACTGGATCGTAAAATGTTCGAAGGACCATGTTTAGAAAGAGAGGAGGAGGTAGAAGTGAAGACTGTTAGACCGTAGTTACGACACACTGCGTAACGTCTAACAATCTCAATTTAATTAATAATTCTAACAAATATATACAAAAACAAACTCAACATTAAAACAGAAAACACAAAAGTGTTGATTATTTCAATTCTATAAGCAATGATCGATAATGGATATTTGTTGGGTGCCGCCGACTTTACCCCCAACGAACTTGCTAAGAAACGGCAATCAATGTTACCTACGACTAACGGCTTCAAAAAATGTAATTCTTAATTAAAAGTAAAACTTGTGCTTTGACAGAGCAATTTTAGCTGCCCCTTATAGATATGTATAGTGAAGAATTGAAACGACTCACTGCAAATCTTCAATCGACTGCAGAAGTAAAGGGTGTTATGGTCGCCATCCATCCTTCTCCTTCGCCATTGTAGTTGGGACTTACTGAAATCAACATTTGACAATTTAGTTTCAATCCTCAATTCTTTGAAATAAATTGGATGGGAAAACTTAGACTTAATAAATAAATATATTACCCTTAGTAGCAACACCTGTCGCAGTCGTCTACCACAAGTCACATCACTACACTACACAGCACCCTCACTACATTACAAGTTCTTTATTTTTCCAACAATAGAGCAAAGATGCTCAAGTAGGTACGCGATGGTAATCCTTTATTTGTAACGTGTTGTTCCAGCCGTCTGCGTCGCGATTCAACTAAATTTTGTAACCGTAAATCCTTATCGCTGAAGTATAAAAAAGTGTTTGCATTTTTTTACGAAACTAATACGTAACAACATTACCGAGCGACGTCAGTGCCGATCTCCACAGCGGACATCATCGTTGAATTCAGAAAGAAAATCCCTATTTTGTAGAAAAAAATTGTAGTGTCCATTTGATCAATTAATTCTAAATTAAAAAATTAAGTTTAGCCACCCTGTATAATTTTTCAAAAGTAAAAATGATTCAAAAACATCCCCGATTTTTTTTAAAATTCATTTTCTTGTTTCTGGCCCGAACAGGAAGATTGAAGCAATTGACTACAAGCATCGCGTCGTCGGTAATTACCGTCAACCTATAATTAACATATTGACTCGAGCGTGTACCGTGGGCTGTTTATTTTGATTACCATCGTCCGTTGTCGAAGCTTAACTACAGTTTTCTGACGTTAATAAATCAATTTTGCGTAAATTACCGTAAATTCTACATAGGTAAGGTACCCATTAGTTACCGACGACGAGTAGCTTTACTTTAACAACTATTATTATTATTATTTGGAATTTCAAAAAAGTGTCTGAACTATTATTGGTAGGTATACCAACATTGAGGTGTCGCAATAACGTTGTTGATGCGGCGGCTCGTTTTTCGAGAGATTTAGTTTGATGATGCGTCGGATGAAACGAGTCTGATTTAAATGTCCCGACTGACCATTTAATGGTCGTTTTAACGGTCCCAGATTATTTTAATTACGCAATAAATACGGGAGGCTATTAAAAATACATGTGTTGACCACTTTAACCGGGAGCGAGAAGGGGCGCGGTTCCACGCACCAACCGACTCAATCCCAAAACGACCCCAATTAGTTTCCTAATTTTTTTCAACCCCTATCGGTAACTTAAAAAAAAATCAATCATTTCTTCCATAATCTTCAAAACGACACTATTATTCAGTATTAGTTTATTCTTCTAAAAATTTTTTTTTTAACTATTTCTTCCAGAAGCTTTCCACGAGCTGGAGATTGACGAAGGGTTGAAAAAAGTTGTCTGGATTTTCGCACCGTCCCGCGTATACGCGCTGGTGGTGCCTCCACCATCTGTCCTCGCCCCTGTGTCTGCGGAACTACCGGTTCGCATACCCACAAGTCTCCCAATCTCCATCATCCCCGTCCGGATTGATGGGTTGTTTTGTTGTGTACCTGATGCGGATTATCGCCTCGCTATTCTCACCCCTCTAAACAAGATTAAAATGAACAGTCGATTTGTCCGGCCATTTCCCAGCCGTACCAAAACACCTTAACAACTTTTCTTCTTCACTTTGTCGCCCCAAATTAAGAAGAAAAAAAATCACCTCTTCGGTCGTAGCGTTTTGTCCATTTTTCTTCACTTTATCGCCTCAAACTGCCACAGTTTAGAAAGAAAAAATTCTCTTCGGTCGTCGCGTTTTGTTCCTCCTCTCCAAACAAGAACGACAATATTCTGTTGACGGAACACAAAGTAAACTGCGATGATGATGACGATGGCGTAAGGTTTCGCAAATACCGGCGCGGGTTCTATTTAAATATTTATGGCTTCTCCAATTACACCCGGGACTTGTATTGTGTTCCCCGGGTTGTACGAGGATGGGATGGTGGTGTTTCCGGGACGTTTCTCTTTCCCTCTGGATGATGGTGATGGTGGTTGTTGATATTGGCGCCGATCTCCAATTCTGGCACGTGTGATTGTTCGATTGCGCGACGTCCCGGTCCTAAAACCGAATCTGTTTGCACTCTTGATCGGGGGGAGAGGGAAAATGCGGGACGTGCCGGATCAACCGCTTTCCCGCCAGAGGCGGATTTCGCGCGATTGAAAAGGAAAACGACCTCTATTTTAGTACAAAATGTAGAGTTAAGATAAAATGATAAAAAAATAATTATAAACTAAACTATTAAGGAATAAATTGGAATAGACAAAAGACTTGGACGTTTGGATTTTTATAAATGTCTAGGTATATTCTATAAATTTATAAACGAATTTACAACATTAAAAAGAAAAAATTGTGAAATAGCAAAAAAGAAGAAGAAAAGGAAAATGAAGAAAAAAGTAAAGAAGAAAAAACTTAAAAAATTAGAGGTACTGATATGTACTGAGGAAATAATAAGAACTTCAACAAAAATAAAAACTTTTTAAACAAGAAAAACAAATTACTTAAGCAAAACAGTCACCGTCAAAGACCACTGTCAATAGGAAGGCGCCGTTAAAAAACAATAAAAAACATTTTTGAAAAAATACAAGTAAAGATCTATGTTAGATAGAATATCAAAAATAATGGTCATTGTTTACTTTACCCATTCTTCGATTTTCAAAAAACTAATTACACCAACGCATTCGTCACCATATATACATTACGAAAATCAATATCTTTTCTTGTGCAAACTACTTTTATTTTTACTCATTTTCCTTGCCCTAGCACATTTCTTTTTTTTTTCTATAAATTTTGCATAAAATTATTTATCATTTGCACAACATTTTATTGCTCAAAATTGCATTCTAATGATGTTTTACGATGGTTTCCAAAAAAAACAGCACAAAAAGCGAAGAGTGGAAATTGTAAACAATTACCAAAATAATTATAAAAGCACA
Source organism: Schizotus pectinicornis (assembly GCA_951805265.1). Classification (NCBI taxonomy): domain Eukaryota; kingdom Metazoa; phylum Arthropoda; class Insecta; order Coleoptera; family Pyrochroidae; genus Schizotus; species Schizotus pectinicornis. The sequence goes on from OX638210.1 coordinate 7,840,740, forward strand.
GAAACATAATTTTTGTATAAACAAGAAAAAAAAATTAAACAAAAAGGAGGAAGAATTTTATTAAACTTCAACAAAAATAGATAGTTTTTTTGATACGGGCAGAACAAGAAAAAACGTTGTCCGAATGTCTATTCGTTATCTTGAACACGTCGTCCTGTAGATATGAAACATAAAACATTTCTGACACGTGTCGAAATCTCACTATAAATGATAATGGTAACAAATGCGGGACAGCCGACACTCTTATCCATAAAAAAAAACTATCACGTTACATTTATGTGGGCGATAAAAACGAATCGGTAGATTTGCGGGCTATTGTTTGAATTAGGGGTGACAAACGCGAGGGGTGAAATCACCACCACCACCAATGCCAACAACCACCGTTGTCGTAATTTTTCCAATTAATCACCAGAAATTTGCTTAAGATCAGGAATCGATCCCTGATCCCTAATTTTCACGTCACGAATCCCATCCGTATCCGTGGACGTGTGAACCCAGTCACGTGCCACTGACGTTCCTCCAGGGTGTATAACACGAGATAGCCAAGAAACGCGGCAAGTGTGTCTGACGTGACCAAAGCCTTTCGTTTTTCGATTAACCCACACGAAAACCAATCTATACGGGGACGGCGGCCGCCCACCGTCCCCGACACGTTGCCAAACACCCACAGGACCTCGCGGAACTCGCCGACCAATCCCGACGACGACGACCAATCAGGTGACAATCAATGAACCAATTACGACGACGGCTACAATCAGGTGACAATCAATCAACCAATTACGACGATCGGGAGACGCGCCACGTGACCCGATCGTGACATCATCAAGTCTTCCGAGAATCTTACTTTTCGGTCGTCCCCGGTACACGGCGAATTTGGCGGTTTTTGGCAAAAAACGCGTGTGGTCCTCGGGTCCATTGTGCGGGGTGTCAAACAGATTTTTCTGGACGAGCGATCTCTCATTCAGTGTGTTGGGGATCGCGGTCGGTCGGCAGCGGCTTGTCACGGCCTGCCCGGGATGACAACGGGGATTAGAACCCGATACCCCCCCCCCCCCAACCACCACCACCACCTGCCTCACTGTTTTGGGATTAGGAGAGAGAACGGGCCCACCGTATCATGGCCTCCTGCGATCATGATATAATGCCCCCGTAATAACAACAACGGCGGCCGCATCACCGCAAAAACGTCGGTGCGAGACCACGCACCCGTGAAATAGATCCGGGGTTGGAATTAGAGAGAGAGAGAGGGTTTCGCTGGGTGACGTGCCCTCTATGAGTAATTTTTTTAATCACGGAGGTATTAAAAAAAATTTAACGAGAAATTCTAGATTTAATTAAAACGGTTGGCTCAAAAACAACTGAATTAGGTAATCAATGCAGTTGTGTAATTGAATAGTGTCATAAATCAATTGTTGAAGAACGGGTAACTCGATCGTTAATCCCTGTTGTATTATTTGTCGATTACGTGTCACGCACATTTAATTTATTTTATGCAGAACTATTGATGAGTTGAACTTTTCGGTTTAACCGGAAAGTGACGTAGTTAGTATAGATTTTCACTTTCTGCTAGTAACACAAGTAGGTAGGACCAAAGCCTATTACTGCTAATATACAAATTTCGCGTGTAGAGAAGAAAGTAGTACATATCAATCGGTTTAACCGTTCTAAGTTTTCGGTTTCACCGAATTTTTTTTTTCAAATTACCCACGCGTTAAAAGTTGGAGTTTCATTTTAGACAAAACTACGTTTTTGTTGTTGTTGTTGTTTAGTTTCCAGGTTAGAGTAACAACAAATTCCCATTCAATTTGACGAAATTCCCGCTTCGCCATTTGGACTTGCAAGGTCGCTACAAGCGCGATAAAACCGCCACATAACCGATTTTATGCCGCCACCATCAAACCGCGACCCTTTCCCGCCCCCGGCCTTCGCTTGATTACCAAATAAAAATGCAAAGATCCGGTCGTCCGAACCCATATAATACCGGAGCGTAACCTGATGCATTTAAATTCGGCCATTTCGACGGCGGCTCCGGGACTAATCCGGACGAGAGCAATATCATCACCAGAACGAACCAGGAGTAATATAACAAAAAAAAAAAAAAAACCGCCGTCGGCTGATGGTGGTGTTGGAGTTTCTTCTTGGATGGAAGCGAGCGGGTGGGGGGTGGGTGACGGTTTTTCTGCACGATGACGACGATGGCATCTCGTACACGGGCCGGACCGGCAGCATCTCCTCTCGCGAGGCGCGAGGAGAGAACCAAAACAGCTAATCTATATTCATAGCGCCGCCGCCCCTGCCCCGGCCCGTCCCCGGCCCACTGACGGCTCTATCTCACAGGCCACCTAGCGGACGCGTCGCCAACCCGACACGGGGGGCTCGTTCACAACCGAGCGCCGGCGATCCGCGCCAAGCCAATCGATCCGACGCAACCACGCACGCCAAACGACGCAGCGGTCAAGTGTCAATTAATAATGACGCAGCGATCAAGTGTCAATTAATTTGCAAGACGCGTCAAACGGAACTTGGAGTGTTTCAAAATTTACCCAAAATTGCTAGAAAAGTTTAGGCGTTCTAAAGTTCCACTTCACAGTTGAAACATCAATAGAGTGTTTGAACTGAAGAACTAGAAAAGTGCTTGAAAGTATTTATTACCATTAAAGTCTTAGGCCATTTGAGGGGTCTGAAATGCCAATTTAAGCTCATATTAAGTGGCTCTAATTGTAATATTTAAATACTTAAAACTGATCTAAAGTACTTTTAATAACAGCAGAAGTGGGATTCAAAAAAATGCATCAAATGTTGTAAATGTCAACTAAAATCCTTACAATTCAAAATAGAGAATTTTTTAAGAAATAAATTGTTTAAAATTTCCATTACCTTCATTTGTTTGACATTCATCATTTTTTTTCTTCTTCTGCTATTTATTTCTTCTCCATTATGATTCTTATTATAAATTAAAATTTTTACAATAACGTTACGCTTGTCGGACGCGACGTTCTCGCATAACTATGAAGATGCAGTAGTAATTGACCATTAACGGTTATAATTTTCCGTGTTAGCTTGTGAACCAGCCACGCGACTGCGACTTGCCGCGTCGACTGTACAATGATTGAATCCGCGCTCTGCGCGAAACTGTACAAAATAGACATCGGGCGCACGGCCCGTTAATCTGCGTTACCCCGGCAACCAGGGATAGCTATCAACAATACCGGCCCGAGGCGCCCCCTTCGGCCCCTCACCAACACAACACATATATACACTCGAATAACGCAAGAAAAGAAACGTCAAAGTCCTCGAGGTCGTCGCCGTCGAATCCACCATCAGTCGCTATCGTCTTTGTAGATACAAGTACCAAAAAAAAAAAAAAACTACCCTCCGAGATGACGCAACAACCCCCGTAATGACGGCTGATTTGGCCGCCCACTAATTCGGTAATTTGCCGGTGTGATGCGAGAGGGAGACGACGACCTAATCAACTTAGGCCGCCGTGGTTCGGGAAAAATTAGGGGTGTGTGCCCGAGGATGTCGTTATTGCGTTTCGAGTGGGCTAATAAAATATTTGGTTTTCGATTTGGGGGCGGGGGCGAGAGAGGCAATCGTACATTGCGAAAACAGTGATTTTTCGGGGAGAAGGGGGCGAATTACGCACGCGACCCGACATCGACAAATCGAAGGGGTGTTAATAACTTTCGTGACACTTGTCCCGTTTTCTTCGCCCCAAAACCGAAACAACGGGCTGACTATTGAAACGTCGTTGAGCAAAAATCTCAAACTCGAAATAAAATTTTTTTTTCATGGCGCGTCCACGTGAAGAAATTCGCAAGCGCGGGTAGTCACAGAAGCTAATTTTAATGGTTACAATTTGTACTACGACAGGGGTTGTTGCTCTAAATTTTATTTCAATCAATTTTAACTTGTACCAATTTTGTTTAGACCACGTGACAACAAAAAAAAATTCCACAACTTTTATTATTAGTGATTTTATTTTCCGTTCTGAAATTGTCTCCACCCTACCGGTAATCACCCCTCCCCGTTCTTCGGCCACGTGAGGTAGGTCGTTTCTAATCAGTCCTCTTGTATCCAGGTCATGATCGGGCGATACCTCCCAGTCCCAAAAACGCATCCGACGTCCTCCTGTTCCTGACACTCCATACAACACGGGAGAACCTCCAAATGGGAAAGGAGCGAGAGGTTGGACGAGAGAGAGACGGCAAAGGGAACGGTTGGGTCGCGTCCCTCGGGAACTTTCGGATGCGATCGGTCGCGACCCTTGTGTTATGCATTTAAATTGCCTCATTAACGGCAACGGCCACCTGTGATCTGCTGGCGCGGCCTTCCTCTCAGTCCTCTCCCATATAATATATATGTATCTATCTGCCCGTGTGTGTATGTACCTACACTTAACTTATACGCAACAACGGCCGATGACGACGTCGACGTCGTTATTCCCGCGGGAGAGGGCGACGCGGCCGTCTTCGTGCATCCAAGCGAGATAAATCAAATCGGCATTAAAACAGTATCGGCGGTGGCGATCGGCCGTTAACACAGATGGTATCTTCGACGTTGCATAGATAAAGGGGGGAAAATGGGGGGCGGAAAGGGGGAAGGTTTACCCCAGTGATGCTGGGAGATATCGGAGCGGGAGCAGACGTCGCCGCCGCCTCGGGGAATACCGAACTGATAGCAGGACTTGCAGGAAGATTTTTAATTGCCAACAATGCCATGTTTAAGCCCAACTCGGCGGTATGGAGATAAGGGTGTTGTTAAATGTAACAGCGCGGTTAAAAATTTAGAAAATACGAGGAGCACTCGTCGTGGTCCGCACACCCATCTCTAAATTTGCGTATCTATAAGAATCCGTTTTAGAGATGGGAGAGGATCTAAGCGCCCATCTAAGGAGTTAGTTTGTGTGGAGTGGAGAACGGCGAAGGCGAGCTTCAAAAATATAATTACAAAGTGGGCGGGTTGGGACACGAACCGATTACGCCGTTCGACCGGTATAGAAGGTTGTTATTATGTGGTGGCAACCCTGCGAGCGTGCATATACCGCTCTTTGCTACCGTGCGCCTCTATAGTGAGTGAAGATAATAGTAGGAAAGAAGAGAGAAGAAAACCGTGCGCCTGTATAATATCCTACACCTACTATCTGCCTATCCAGACCATCTATCTTAAGCATTAGTTAGTACGGCCCTGAATTGGTGATGGTATCAAAGTCACGATCAGGATCCGGAATCGAGTCGATATCGCTATCGGAAAAACGACACCCCTTTATCGTCGTAAGTCGATAAGGACATAACCAGAAAGAATATAATTATAGAAGAACAGTAATCAACTAAAGACTACAACTACTGACAACTTAGATGTAATAGTAGCAGCAGTAATAACACTAATAAAGGTGATAGCAGTAATAGTAGAAGTACCAGCAACATTAATAGCAGCTGCAGTGTCTAATGGTAATAACAGCAGTAGTAAGTAGTAGTCAAGGCATTACTAGTAGATGTTGTAGTAGCACCAGTAATAACACTAGTAGAAGAAAAAGTAAAATGACACTAAATCCAATAGTAATACTGACAACAAGAACACAGAAACAGTATTAGCAGAACTAGAGGAAATAGCCAAAGTACTAATAGTAGATATGGCAGTAGTACTAGTAGAAGTAGTAACAACAGTAGTCATGATACTAGCAGCTGATGTACTTAGTAATAATAACTGCAGTAGGAGTAACTATCTTAGGAAGAATATTAGAAGTAGTAGTAACAGTATCAATAATGTCAGCAGTAGTAGGAGTAGTGGTAGTAATAACGTTGCTAGTAGTACTTAGTAGTAGTAATAGTAGTAAAATAATGGAAATAGTAGCAGCAGTAGCAATGACGCTAGTAGCAGTACGCACGATAATAATAAATAAGTAGCAGGTACAGTTGCGGTCCTTCAACTGTTGCACTTGATTCGGAACAATATCCAGGGATTCGAGCCCCGTTTTGGATGTCGGCGGCATCCCGTCTGGCAGTCCTTTGGCCAACTGCGCAGCGCATCATCATCATCATCAACATATTCCCCGAATTTGCCCCAATCGTCCCCGAGGACCAGTTGACCGAATGTTCGCTGACGTTGAGCGATCGTGTAAGTACGTCCTCACCATCCACTCGTGTGCGGGGTTCCCGGGGCCGGATGGCACCCTCGAGGCGACATCCACAGAAGGGGCCCCAAAACTTCACCCCCATATGGTCTCGTTTACAACACTCATAACATGCAACTAACAAACACAACAACGAAAAAAAAATATAATAAAAAGAAACCTGTTCATCCCGCCGGACGCACAACTGTTATTAACGTCCTTGGAGATTTCGCTTTTATTGCGTCGTCGTCGATCTGTAATCACATCCATCGAAACGGGGTGGCAAAGGAAAAGGGAGAGGGGATTGTTAAATCGAAAAAATACCATCATCAAACATTCATCGAGGTTTGAATGCTCGCGTAACATTGAGAGCAAGAGTAGAGAGAACGCGGGGGCAGCTGAGGGCCCGGCGGCGTCTTTTGTTGCCGAGACCGGAACAATATGTTGGCTTCTGTTTATTTTGCAGTCGAGTTAACCTCAATTGATCAGAACAAGTACAGGGTAAACAAGACGACGGTGGGGCGGTTGAACCTGCGTCTTGGGAAGTGCGACAAACTTCCAAAGTTTCACAAAGGAAAGAAACACATTGTTACGTCTCTGTCTTTATCAAGCAAAAAAACAAAAGAGACAAAAAAATTCTAAATCTAAAAAGAAACAAAGAGTTTAGACTTAAGATGGACCACGCGTTGACGTTAATCATCACCAATAGATGGCGCAACAATTTCGACGCCCCCTGTGACCTCCAACTGAATCAAGTTTGGAGTGACGGTTCGAATAAATTTTTTTTTAACTGAACGCGAAACGAACCTTTGCCATCATTAGACAGGTGGTGGTAAAGATGGCAATTTTTCAAAATTATATGTATTTGCGGCAGATCCAATTAAGTTATTACCAAATGTGTGTAATTACACTTATGTCCCCTATCTAATCACAATTTTTATTTGTCTTTCTCGCATAGAAACGTTACGTGGCGATAATTGCGACACTTAAAACTTTAACGACAACAATTGACCAATTGCTTAATTCATAAGGGGTCGTATGTAACAGTCTACCAAGTTTACCCAATATTTTCATACAAAAAAATACTTTTGTTTCCCAAAAATACTAAATGCTCACCAAAATTAAGAAAATACATGATCTTAAAGCGACAACCAAATATTGATATAATGCTGGCCTCTTATATATTTTGTTCGCCAAAATAACTTTTGTTGACCATAAATACTAAATGTTCACCAAATTTTATTCCGCATTTAATTCTAACATAATACCCAGATATTTAATTTTCGACAGTGTCTTATATTATTTGGCAGTTAAAAATACTATTTGTTGATCAAAAATACACAAGCAATAAAATGTTGTGCAAATGGTAAATAATTTTATGCAAAATTATAGATGTAGATGTGCTAGGGCAAGGAAAATAAGAGTAAAAATAAAAGTGGTTGGCACAAAAAAACATATTGATTTCCGTAATATATAAATGCTTTGCTGTAATTGGCTTGCATTATGTAAAACGTAAAACTTCTTTTAGTGGTAATTTCTAATCGTGCTTTAAAAAAAAATTACAGGGCCCTGAACTGACCTTGTACAAAACTTTTTTCGCGTGCCTCTTGTCTGGAAGCGCAAGCGGCAAGGAGAGATGCGCGAGCATATTTCATTTTTGGAGTAATAGAATAATTATTTGACGCACAAATAGTTTTTTTGAGAAACACTAAATATAAATGGATAGCGCGAATATTTATTATGTACAGCACGGACGCGTAACTTGAGCGTTCTAAATTTGGTGAACATTTAGTAAAATTGATAGACATATAGAATTTAAAATGTAAGCAATAATAAAACAATACGCAGCATAGTTATTTTAGTGGTGATGTTCTCATTTTCTGATGTATAATAATTTGGGTTTCATTTAGATTTTTTGATGTTCATTAAATTTTCTGGTGGACAGTGCAAGGGATGTATGGTTTAATTTGGTGTACATTATATTTGTTCCCATTCATAAGTCAATAACAGTTTTTGGATTTGTGACAGTTGCCTGTCCTCGATTTGGCTGAATTCTCATTGACCAAATTGCTGTTTTTACTTTTAACAGTGACGTAGGCATATAAAACCGACGAGTGTTGCGCTCTCTGTCGCACACACGGTCGGTTATAGGCACGACAATCTATTTTTTACAGAGTAATTTAATTATTTAAAAAAAAAACATTATTTGGCTTCTGTCATAGATTTTTGACAGAACGAAAATTGCGTTGTCAAAAGTTTCTTCGGCGTTATCCCAAATTCGGGCCGGGCGTTCCCGCGGCGCGTCTCCAGGCCACCGACGCGTTAACGTCGTGTTCCTGGCAGAGCGTAGATCTGTCGCGGACAGGATAACACATCCAGGCACACATGACGGTGACGTGAGCTTGTGCTCTGGGGGGACAAAAAGGACGACGCGTGTGCGTATTAAGGCACGCATCGAGGATAAGGGAAGGCTGTCGCGCCGAGATAAGGGGTCCCTTTCGGCAAGCAAGATCGACAGGAACGAGGAGCCCGCGAGGGCGAGAAGTTAAAAGAACGCAAGTCAAACCTTCAATTTAATTTGCGGGCTCTCCATTTTCCGGGTCCGGTCCTGCCATCTTCGACCACGTCAAACCTACAAATTTTCAAAATTTAATTTGCGGGCTCTCTACTTTTTGGGTCCGGCCCTGCCATCTCCGACTGGCCACATCAAAGAGGCCGCGTCCTCCAGAAACTGCTTGCGGTCCAGGCAAACGATCAAATGACAGTCTATTCGGTCCGGTAGCAAGATGACGGAGGCGGCGGTGAAATAGCACAATCGCAGACGGCCGTGCCGTCGTCAATTCGAACAAAAGAGCCGCGCAATTAACCGAAACAAAACACGGCGTTAGCTGAGGCCCCCGATAAATTCTTTTCTACGACATTAAACAACGATTTCATTTCGAGCAAAGGGGGCGCCGCTCAAATGTACCGGGCAAAAGCCAAGAAATGCCATTAACGTGCCCGATTTCCAGTCGGCCATCGCGAATTGCCCCCAGCAGTTGGGGCGCCAAGCGATGACGTCACGGGACTCGCCCCGCGGCCGATTTCGACCGGAATCCCCGAAATGTCGAGCGGGAATCGCGCGTTTCGGGATCGGGGCCGGGACTTTTAAAAAATTAGGAATAAAGCAATAAAAAGGATCTTACCGTCATCTAGTCGTAACGGTCCGCGACGCCATTGACACTTGTCGGCAACTGTAGCGATCTGTAATCTATTACCGACTTACCGACATGGGTGACTCGATTTTGGGGGAATTTGCCGAAATTAACAACAAATTAACTTAGTTAAGCACTAACGCAACTCCGCTTTGCTAATAATTTTTTAAAATGTTTAAAGAATTAATAACAATTTTAGAAGTTACAGATTCCTGTGATTAGAAAATCCGTGTATTCGATTTAACCTCACATTTCAAACATAACCTCAAATTTCAAACATAACCTCAAAACTCTGACAGTTAAAAGGCCCCATTTTCGGGCCCGTAATGACCCCGCAGTGAAGTGAAACTGTTCTTTTAGATTCATTAAAGTTCTTTTTGGTAGTTGCCAGCATTAAAATAGTTCGGGAGTCGTGACGCGAACAAGACATAACCTCAAATTGACACTTCCTCAATGGCTAAACAGTAACTAAAATTTTTCTTCCTCTTTCAATTACTCTACGTGTTTGTTTCAGGTACGGCCTGATCGTGTCGAATAAGGGCAAAGGCCCGGGGCGCCCTTCTATCTTCGACGAAGATTCAGATTCTGACGGCCAAACTGCCCGGCCGACAGGCCTGAAGAAGCCCCTCAAGAAACAGGATAAAATCACGCAAAATCGGGCGGTCGAAGAGGACCCCACCGTTTACCAGTACGACGAGATTTACGACGAAATGGACAAAAAGAGGAAAGAATCGAAATTGAGCCGCAAGGATCTGGATAGGAAGCCGAAATACATCAGTCGGTTGCTGGCGGCCGCCGATAAGCGCAAAAAGGAGAACGAGAGGAGGATCGAGAGACAGGTTCAGAAGGAAAGAGAAGCTGAAGGTTTGGCGCTTTTTCTGCACTTGGTGGTTTGTTAAAAAATTTATTTGCAGGTGAGGAGTTTAAGGATAAAGAATCGTTCGTGACGTCGGCTTACCGAAAGAAGTTGGAGGAAATGAAGGAAGAAGAGGCGCAGGAGAGAAGAGAAGAGTATTTGGAGGCGATCGGTGATGTGAGGAAACAGGGAAATTTGGACGGGTTCTACCGGCATTTGTACGACCAAAAAGTCAATTACGAGCATAAAATCAAACAAGAGAACGACGAGATAGGGGAGTCGAGTCAAGAAACTGAAAAAACTCCAACTGAAGCGAGCGATAAAGACGATCACGAAGAAGACGACAACAAAAAGAAGGGGAAGAAAAGAAAATATCGACAAAGAGAAAGTCCAGATAAGAGCGACAACGAGAACGGCGACGAAGAAGTGAAAAAGGAACATTTGCCGTCGAACTTGGACGCCGATTCTGACTTCAGCATCGATTCTTCAGACTCTGATGACGAAAATAACGAAACTAAAACGGTCGATAAAATTGTCGCTCCAGAACCAAAAGCTGAAGAAACTGCCAAAGAAGAGCCGAAAACTGAAACAATTGACAAAAAACCCGAAGAATCGCTGCCAAAAAAACCCAAAATCGACATATGGAAAAAGCGAACAGTCGGCGACGCCTTTGATGCGGCCCTCCAGCGCTACTTTGAAAGGCGGGCATTGCGGGAACTATAAAAAAACAACTTATCTTTGTCCTGTAACTTAAGTGTAATTGAAACTGTAATTTTACAAGTTTATTTAACTCGTCTCTGTTGTCTCTGCCTGTAGATGTCGTTAGTCGGCGGCATCGTCATGTCCTCGTCGTCTGAACCGTCCAACGACAGTCCCAGACGCTTCCGTTTCCTTATACCGACGCCACCGCCCTCTTCCACGATCCAATGGACCGATTTCGCCAAATCAAACAGTCGAACGTCGCCCCCATTCTCCGAAGGTTGCGGAACTGAAGCCACAAAACAAAAAATTTCACATCAACCAAAGTGACGTCACAAAAATTACGTGACGCCCAAATCAATATTCTCGGCAAAATTTGACACCAATAGAGCGTATTATTCCGTAACTAGACAATGACGTCACAAAAATTACCAATTAAGTAAAAATTACAGTTTTCTGTAATAAAAATTACAGTTTTCTGTAATAAAAATTACAGTTTTCTGTAATGCTTCTTTAAAGTGCTACAGTGATGACGTCATAAAAATAGCCTTGTTTTACTGTAAACGAGTCAATCACGTCGTGAATGAACGTAACGTTGTCTCTAATGTGTCGTATCGTCGTCCTTACCTGTGTCAGGCAACTGGATCCGGTTGAAAATGTCCATGAGTTGATCGACCTGAACGAACGGTCCCCTGAAACAAGCCGGAGGCGGCAACAAAGTGCACAAATACGCCGCCACTGGTGGATAAGGAAACGAACCCCCTAAAAAAAAAAATCTTAACAAAAAAATTCCGGTGAAACCAGACACCGACCAGGTACGGGGTGTTCTCCGGGTAGCGGACTCGATTTGGGTTTGTACGGGATCATTTGAGCGTAATCGGGGGTGGGGAGCGGGGCGTCCGAATCGCTGTTGAAAATCGACTGGAGGATGTGGTTCCTTCCGGCTCCCGTCATGTTGATCACTTCCGTGTAGCTGGAAATAAATTTTAGTTGCGAGAAACGAAACGGTAGATGGCGTATGCTTACCCTATACTCTTCAGTTCGGCGGGGGTACAAGGGTAGAGGTCGAGGAACTTGTATCGGTCGACCAATTGCGCCGTTTCTTTACCTTCGAACTCTTTGATCTTCGATAGGACTTCGGCGCGTCTCTTTTCTACCTTCACGATGCTCTGGAGGTCGCCGATGTTGCATTCGAACTCCAGGAAACGGTTCCAGATGTCGCTGCGGCCAAAAACTAAGTTAACGAAATCGACCCAGAGATGGCGCTTTCGATTATTAACAGAAATGAACAAGAGAGGGCGTCCTCAACAATTAACTCAAATGAACGAGAGAAAGTGCTTCCAACTATTAACACAAATGAACAAAAGATGGCGCCCTCAACAATTAACACGAATGAACGAGAGAGGACGCTTCCAACTATTAATGCAAATGAACAAGAGATGGCGCTCTCAATTAATTAGTAACACAAACGAACAAGAGAGGTCGTTTCAACTACAGATTTCATTCTTTCGATACTTGGAGCCTTACACTGATTTTTCGTTCTCCAAACTGCCGGAAGATAAAACTCTTTCGAACAAAACTCTTGTGTTGTTATCTTCGTTGAGATGCGACAAGTAGTCGATGTAGCACGTGATGTACTCAGGGATGTCTCCGAATTTTTTGAGACCCAATTCGAAAATACGAAACGCAATATTCTTGTCTTTGCTGCAATAATATTCCATCAAGGCGGCGCAAACGAAAATATGGTACTTGGTTCGGTTGTCTTCTCGAGCCCTCTTGAAAACGGACCTGGCCGACTTGATGCCTTCCGCTCTTCGCGCAAACTTCATGTATTGAATCAGGGCCTATTTTTGGGGGGTAAATTATTTTTTTTATTTTCGAGTTGGGGATGGCGTTACCAAAGTGGGGTCGATATCTTCGATCTCCAGATATTTCTGGTAGATTTGGTGGACTTTCTCGTACTTGAGTCGTCCCTCTTCGTAGTCGGCGTAGGCGAAATAGAGCAACATGTTTTTGCTCAACAAAGAACTGGTGGCGCGATCGAACATGTTGGCGGCCTCTTCGCTGAATAACTTGGAGGCGTTGACGTCCTAATTTTCGTAAAAAAAAATATTTTAACGATATTGAGGGAGTGACTTGAAATTTTTACCCCTTTTTCGGCCAAAATTTTGCAACTGTACTCGAGAAATTGGGCGGCCTGATACCAGATGTCGGGGTGGTGGCCGAGACATAGTAAGCACTGTTCTAAGGCAAACACCACTCGTTTGGTCAAGAGGGCCGTGTCTTCGGTCCTTAAGGGGTTGCTTTTCTCCCAGGCTATGTACTTTTGCCACAGTTCCACCTGCAAGCTCATTTAAATTGTCACAATAAAAATCTCCAGGTAACGACAGTAATACAAAAATTCGTAAAAAAATTAAAAATAAAGTTAGGAAAATGATATCTTTTTTTCTAGAAAGAACATAATTAGCTCTTTCCAGAGAATTAAAATCTGTTTCAGTAACACACTTCGTCCAAAACTTATAATTTTTTGAAAAATTGACAAAATTAGTGGAAAACCCAAGGTTCCAAAATTCGTAAAAAATTAACAAAAGCAATAATCACCTTGCAATTTTTTTTTCTATAGAAATTATAATTAGTCCTTTTCAGACAGTTAGGATCTGTTTAAATATCACGTCTCGTCCAAAACTTACAATTTTTTGAAAAATTTACACAGTTAATGAAGAACAAAACGGAGTAATTAAGGCAAAAATTTATAAAAAATTAACAAATGCAATTATCAACTTGCAATGTTTTTTTCTATAGAAATTATAATTAGTCCTTTTCAGAGAATAAGGATCTGTTTAAGTATCACGTCTCGATCAAAACTTATGAATTTTGAAAAATTGACAAAATTAATGAAGAACAAAAGCAAAGTGATTAATGTAAAAATTCATAAAAAATTAACAAATGCAATTATCAACTTGCAATTTCTTTTTCTATAGAAATTATAATTAGTCCTTTTCAGACAGTTAGAATCTGTTTAAATATCACGTCTCGTCCAAAACTTATGATTTTTTGAAAAATTGACAGAATTAACGAAGAACAAAACGAAGAGATTAATGCAAAAAATTTATAAAAAATTAACAAATGCAATTATCAACTTGCAATTTTTTTTTCTATAGAAATTATAATTAGTCCTTTTCAGACAGTCAGGATCTGTTTAAATATCACGTCTCGTCCAAAACTTATGATTTTTCAAAAATTGGCAGAATTAATGAAGAACACAGCGAAATAATTAATGCAAAAATTCATAAAAAATTAACAAATGCAATAATCACTTTGCAATTTTTTTTTCTATACAAACTATAATTAATCTTTTTCAGACAGTTAGGATCTGTTTAAATATCACGTCTCGTCCAAAACTTATAATTTTTTGAAAAATTGACAGAATTAATAAAGAACAAAGCGGAGTAATTAATGCAAAAATTCATAAAAAATTAACAAATGCAATAATCAACTTGCAATTTTTTTTTCTATAGAAATTATAATTATTCCTTTTTAGACAGTTAGAATCTGTTTAAATATCACGTCTCGTCCAAAACTTATGATTTTTTGAAAAATTGACAGAATTAATGAAGAACAAAGCAAAGTGATTAATGCAAAAATTCATAAAAAATTAACAAATGCAATAATCAACTTGCAATTTTTTTTTCTATAGAAATTATAATTATTCCTTTTTAGACAGTTAGAATCTGTTTAAATATCACGTCTCGTCCAAAACTTATGATTTTTTGAAAAATTGACAGAATTAATGAAGAACAAAGCAAAGTGATTAATGCAAAAATTCATAAAAAATTAACAAATGCAATTATCAACTTGCAATTTCTTTTTCTATAGAAATTATAATTAGTCCTTTTCAGACAGTTAGAATCTGTTTAAATATCACGTCTCGTCCAAAACTTATGATTTTTTGAAAAATTGACAGAATTAACGAAGAACAAAACGAAGAGATTAATGCAAAAAATTTATAAAAAATTAACAAATGCAATTATCAACTTGCAATTTTTTTTTCAATAGAAATTATAATTAGTCCTTTTCAGACAGTCAGGATCTGTTTAAATATCACGTCTCGTCCAAAACTTATGATTTTTCAAAAATTGGCAGAATTAATGAAGAACACAGCGAAATGATTAATGCAAAAATTCATAAAAAATTAACAAATGCAATAATCACTTTGCAATTTTTTTTTCTATACAAACTATAATTAATCTTTTTCAGACAGTTAGGATCTGTTTAAATATCACGTCTCGTCCAAAACTTATAATTTTTTGAAAAATTGACAGAATTAATAAAGAACAAAGCGGAGTAATTAATGCAAAAATTCATAAAAAATTAACAAATGCAATAATCAACTTGCAATTTTTTTTTCTATAGAAATTATAATTATTCCTTTTTAGACAGTTAGAATCTGTTTAAATATCACGTCTCGTCCAAAACTTATGATTTTTTGAAAAATTGACAGAATTAATGAAGAACAAAGCAAAGTGATTAATGCAAAAATTCATAAAAAATTAACAAATGCAATAATCAACTTGCAATTTTTTTTTCTATAGAAATTATAATTATTCCTTTTTAGACAGTTAGAATCTGTTTAAATATCACGTCTCGTCCAAAACTTATGATTTTTTGAAAAATTGACAGAATTAATGAAGAACAAAGCAAAGTGATTAATGCAAAAATTCATAAAAAATTAACAAATGCAATAATCAACTTGCAATTTTTTTTTCTATAGAAATTATAATTATTCCTTTTTAGACAGTTAGAATCTGTTTAAATATCACGTCTCGTCCAAAACTTATGATTTTTTGAAAAATTGACAGAATTAATGAAGAACAAAGCAAAGTGATTAATGCAAAAATTCATAAAAAATTAACAAATGCAATTATCAACTTGCAATTTCTTTTTCTATAGAAATTATAATTAGTCCTTTTCAGACAGTTAGAATCTGTTTAAATATCACGTCTCGTCCAAAACTTATGATTTTTTGAAAAATTGACAGAATTAACGAAGAACAAAACGAAGAGATTAATGCAAAAAATTTATAAAAAATTAACAAATGCAATTATCAACTTGCAATTTTTTTTTCAATAGAAATTATAATTAGTCCTTTTCAGACAGTCAGGATCTGTTTAAATATCACGTCTCGTCCAAAACTTATGATTTTTCAAAAATTGGCAGAATTAATGAAGAACACAGCGAAATGATTAATGCAAAAATTCATAAAAAATTAACAAATGCAATAATCACTTTGCAATTTTTTTTTCTATACAAACTATAATTAATCTTTTTCAGACAGTTAGGATCTGTTTAAATATCACGTCTCGTCCAAAACTTATAATTTTTTGAAAAATTGACAGAATTAATAAAGAACAAAGCGGAGTAATTAATGCAAAAATTCATAAAAAATTAACAAATGCAATAATCAACTTGCAATTTTTTTTTCTATAGAAATTATAATTATTCCTTTTTAGACAGTTAGAATCTGTTTAAATATCACGTCTCGTCCAAAACTTATGATTTTTTGAAAAATTGACAGAATTAATGAAGAACAAAGCAAAGTAATTAATGCAAAAATTCATAAAAAATTAACAAATGCAATAATCACCTCGCAAATTTTTTTTCTATAGAAATTATAATTAGTCCTTTTCAGACAGTTAGGATTTGTTTAAATATCACGTCTCGTTCAAATCTTATGATTTTCTTAAAAATTGACAGAATTAATGAAGAACAAAACGGAGTGATTAATGCAAAAAATCATAAAAAAATTAAAAAATGCAATTATCAACTTGCAATTTTTTTTTTTATAAAAATTATATAGTCTTTTCAGACAGTTAGGATCTGTTTAAATATCACGTCTCGTCCAAAACTTATAATTTTTTGAAAAATTGACAGAATTAATAAAAAACAAAGCGGAGTGATTAATGCAAAAATTCATAAAAAATTAACAAATGCAATTATCAACTTGCAATTTTTTTTTCTATAGAAATTATAATTAGTCCTTTTCAGACAGTTAGAATCTGTTTAAATATCACGTCTCGTCCAAAACTTATGATTTTTTGAAAAATTGACAAAATTAATAAAGAACAAAGCGAAGTAATCAATGCAATAATTCATAAAAAATTAACAAATGCAATAATCACCGCGCAATTTTTTTTTCTATAGAAATTATAATTAGTCCTTTTCAGACAGTTAGGATTTGTTTAAATATCACGTCTCGTCCAAAACTTATGATTTTTTGAAAAATTAACAGAATTAATGAAGAACAAAGCAAAGTAATTAATGCAAAACTTTATAAAAAAATTAACAAATGCAATTATCGACTTGCAATTTTTTTTTCTATAAAAATTATAATTAGTCCTTTTTAGATAGTTGAGATCTGTTTAAATATCACGTCTCGTCCAAAATTTATGATTTTTTGAAAAATTGACAAAAATAATGAAGAACAAAACGGAGTGATTAATGCAAAAATTCATAAAAAATTAACAAATGCAATTATCAACTTGCAATTTTTTTTTCTATAAAAATTATAATTAGTCCTTTTTAGATAGTTAAGATCTGTTTAAATATCACGTCTCGTCCAAAATTTATGATTTTTTGAAAAATTGACAAAAATAATGAAGAACAAAACGCAGTGATTAATGCAAAAATTCATAAAAAATTAACAAATGCAATTATCAACTTGCAATTTTTTTTCTATAGAAATTATAATTAGTCCTTTTTAGATAGTTAAGATCTGTTTAAATATCACGTCTCGTCCAAAACTTATGATTTTTTGAAAAATTGACAAAAATAATAAAGAACAAAACGGAGTGATTAATGCAAAAATTCATAAAAAATTAACAAATGCAATTATCAACTTGCAATTTTTTTTTCTATAAAAATTATAATTAGTCCTTTTTAGATAGTTAAGATCTGTTTAAATATCACGTCTCGTCCAAAACTTATGATTTTTTGAAAAATTGACAAAAATAATAAAGAACAAAACGGAGTGATTAATGCAAAAATTCATAAAAAATTAACAAATGCAATTATCAACTTGCAATTTTTTTTTCTATAGAAATTATAATTAGTCCTTTTTAGATAGTTAAGATCTGTTTAAATATCACGTCTCGTCCAAAACTTATGATTTTTTGAAAAATTGACAAAAATAATAAAGAACAAAACGGAGTGATTAATGCAAAAATTCATAAAAAATTAACAAATGCAATTATCGACTTGCAATTTTTTTTTCTATAAAAATTATAATTAGTCCTTTTTAGATAGTTGAGATCTGTTTAAATATCACGTCTCGTCCAAAATTTATAATTTTTTGAAAAATTGACAAAAATAATGAAGAACAAAACGGAGTGATTAATGCAAAAATTCATAAAAAATTAACAAATGCAATTATCAACTTGCAATTTTTTTTTCTATAAAAATTATAATTAGTCCTTTTTAGATAGTTAAGATCTGTTTAAATATCACGTCTCGTCCAAAATTTATGATTTTTTGAAAAATTGACAAAAATAATGAAGAACAAAACGCAGTGATTAATGCAAAAATTCATAAAAAATTAACAAATGCAATTATCAACTTGCAATTTTTTTTCTATAGAAATTATAATTAGTCCTTTTTAGATAGTTAAGATCTGTTTAAATATCACGTCTCGTCCAAAACTTATGATTTTTTGAAAAATTGACAAAAATAATAAAGAACAAAACGGAGTGATTAATGCAAAAATTCATAAAAAATTAACAAATGCAATTATCAACTTGCAATAACCATTAACAGTTTGAGAATTTGGGACCAAACCCACTTGTTTTCGCTCCTCAGGTGTGGCACTCGGTGGAACGCTAGGAGCGTTCCTGTTGATGCCCCTGATTTGCACCTCCAACTCCTTGGCAACCCTCCTCGCGTTCATGTAATCCCTGCTTCGTTCAATACTCATTTTTTCAGCGATAATGGGGTTGATAGCCTTCAAAGAAAAAAATTAACACAACCTGAAGAAAAAAAATGACACGAAAAAAATCACTTGTTCAAACGCTATGTAGTCCTTCCAAAGAGTCTCCATGCCGGTCATTGGATTATTAATGCCTCTTTGATACACCTTCCTCACCGCCGAGATCTTTTGGTTCTCAGCGTACGACCCTACGGCTTCCACGCCCTTTAAAAAATTAACGTACTCATTCCAAATGGAATAGGAGTGAATATCCATGCCGATCTTGTCTAAAGCAAAATCGTAGGCTTGCGCCATTTTTTCCCTAAAACGCCCCAAATTATTTTCGGTACTTCCACCACACGAAACTGACTCACTTGTAAGTGGGCAGCGAAGCCTTCGTTTCCTTAACGTATCCGAGATAGAGCTTCCACAATTCAATGTTTAAAATCTTCATCAAACACCTTTGAAACAACTGCACGAAAAATAAATTAATTGCCGAAAATTCGGGCGGCTGCCGTTGGTTAACGAAAAGAGGATACCAGCCGCACAAGAAAACAATTACTGTCAAAATTCTTTATTGAGGGGGGGTGATTTGGAGGGATGGATTAAAACACAAGGTATCCCCCAATTCGCTAACAAACGTTACCAGTAACAAGTCAAGTTAAAGGAGGAAGAAAATCATTTGATTAATAGAGAGACGTTTTTATTGTTGAAACCTCCACGAAAACAATTTGATAATGTCGTCTTGTAATTACCCCCTACCTTTTCCACTTTTTCGAAATGCCTCGATTTCATCTGAAACCTCCAGAATTAACGAAAACAGTTTGGCCGAAAAATATGGACAGTTACCTCGTGTTCGATGTAGATGCGCCAGTACCTCGAAGCGCTGGGGAAGATGTCCACCAGTTGCTCGTAGAGGGGACGCACTTCGGAAATGTGTTTGGTTTGGGCCTCTCGCAGAAGGATCGACCATGATTCTAAGTCGTAGGGGTTCTTTTCGACTTGTTTTTGAGTCCGGTGCAGTTTGTCGTTGCCCCAATCCTGCAAGGGGACGAAATCGAGAAGTGGGGTTATGTTTCTGGGAAATTTACTCACTATGTGCAGCCGTTCTTCCGCCATTTCAGTCGCAATTTTGAAGACTTTTGCAGCTGTTAACGGCAACTATCGCCGATTTTTGCCCAATTTGCAGGAGTTAAAAGAAAAACATACAATTCACTTTCTATAAACATCAACTGTCAGCGAACGTCAATTGAGTGCTTTGCCGGTTTGCCGCCAGATGGCGCAGCGGAAAGCGTAGGATCTTCAGGGGCGTAGACAAGGGTTGCATGAGATAACCGACCCCAAATTGTAAATTGGGAAGTTTTTTCTAAGGAGGCTAATTCCCACTTACCAAACACCTAAGAAGTGTTTTAGTGCGATGCTACTTTCAAGACTTATAATTTTTCTAAAAATGGATAATTAAATGTTGGAAAAGCAATGTGACATTATTATTTCAGAAATTCATAAAAAATTAACAAATAAAGTTAGAAAACTGCAAAATTTTTCCTAAAGAGACCAACATTGCCTCTTTTTAGAAAGCTAAGAGCGGGTTTAATGGGTCATCCGATTCAACATTTATAATTTTTTTTTAAAACTAACAAATGTTAAGAGCATCCAAGAGAGGACTTATGTGCCGATCTTATTTCAAAAATTCATAAAAAATTAAGAAATAAAGTTAGTAAATTGTCAGTTTTTTCGTAAAGAGACTAACATTTGCTCTTTTTAGAAAGCTAGGAGCGGTTTTAATGGGGCATCTGGTTCAACATTTATAATTTTTTTAATAACTAACAAATGTTGGGAGCAACCAAGAGAGGACCATGTGCCTATCTTATTTCAAAAATTCATAAAAAATTAACAAATAAAGTTAGACAATTGTTAATTTTTTCATAAAAAGACTAATATTAGCTCTTTTTAGAAAGCTAAGAGCGGTTTTAATGGGACATTCGGTTCAACATTTATAATTTTTTAAAAAACTAACAAATGTTAAGAGCATCCAAGGGAGGACCTATGTGTCGATCTTATTTCAAAAACTCATAAAAAATTAAGGAATAAAGTTAAAAAATTGTCAATTTCTTCATAAAAAGACTAACATTTGGTTCTTTTAGAAAGCTAGAAGCGGTTTTAATGGGGCATCTGGTTCAACATTTATAATTTTTTTAATAACTAACAAATGTTGGAAGCAACCAAGAGAGGACCATGTGCCTATCTTATTTCAAAAATTCATAAATAATTAACAAATAAAGTTAGACAATTGCCAATTTTTTCATAAAAAGACTAATACTGGCTCTTTTTAGAAAGCTAAGAGCGGTTTTAATGGGACATTCGGTTCAACATTTATAATTTTTTAAAAAACTAACAAATGTTAAGAGCATCCAAGGGAGGACCTATGTGTCGATCTTATTTCAAAAATTCATAAAAAATTAAGAAATAAAGTTAGAAAATTGTCAATTTTTTCTTAAAGAGACAAACATTGTCTCTTCTTAGAAAGCGAGGAGCGGTTTTAATGGGACATCTAGTTCAACATTTATAATTTTTTTAAAACCAACAAATGTTAGAAGCATTCAAAAGAAGACCTATGTGTCGATCTTATTTCAAAAATTCATAAAAAATTAACAAATAAAGTTAGAAAGTTGTCATTTTTTTTTTAAAGAGACTAGCATTGGCTCTTTTTAGAAAGCTAGGAGCGGTTTTAATGGGACCTCTGGTTCAAAATTTATAATTTTTTTAAAAACTAACTAATGTTGGGAGCATCCAAAAAATGACTTATGTGCCGCTCTTATTTCAAAAATTTATAAATAATTACCAAATAAAAATAGAAAGTTGTCAATTTTTTCCTGAAGAGACTAACATTGGCTCTTTCTAAAAAGCTCGAAGCGGCTTTAATAGAACATCTGGTTCAAAATTTATAATTTTTTTTGAACTAACAAATGTTGGGAGCACCTAAGAGAGGACCTATGTGCCAATCTTGCAAAAATTCATAAAAAATTAGCAATAAAGTTAGTCAAATGGTAATTGTTTTCTAAGTTTTCCAAACAGTTAAGGTAGAAATAAATCACTAATTTAACAGCTAATAAAAATTTATTCTAAGACTGCTCTGGTAAAAATCACATAACTTTGGGTAAAATTTCGCCGCACTTTGCCGAAATCTTCAAGTCAGCCAACTTATCGGCCCTCGTCGGTCCTATATTAACTATTGCAACTTTCTTCTTCTCATCGACAGCTTGCAGAATTATTCTATAACCGGAAAAAACCGATAAACTCGAACCTAAAACTAGAACCGAATCACTGGCAGCAACCCAAGACCGGACTGCTTCAACCCTCTGCTTGGGGACGTTATCACCAAAAAAAATTATATCAGGCTTCAAAATTCCGTTGCAAGCCTCGCAAAAAGGTGGCCGAAAATTCCGAATTTTATCCTGAAACAAATTTTTTCAACCCTCCGTTTATCCACAATTAATAGTAGCTACTTGTGAAATTTCCACGTCACCATCAGGTCTAATCATCTGAATTTCTTCCCTTAATTCCGGATTAGTTTCCATTAATTGTCGCTGAATCTCCGCCCTTTCGTAATTATTGCCGCATTGCAGACAAACGACGCGAAAAGCGGTTCCATGAAGTTCAATAACGTTCCCGCTTCCCGCTTTCTTGTGTAAACCGTCCACGTTTTGGGTGACAACTCCCGAAACTTTTCCGTGAATCTTCTCCAGATCCCTCACAAACTCGTGGGTACCATTGGGCAAGTTCCGGGAAAACCCGAACCAACCCAAGTAGTTTCTGGCCCAATAACGCTGTCTTATCGCCGCCGACTTGAGGAACTCCTGAAACTGGACGGGGCGATGGTTAGAACGGGCGTACAAGCCCACATCTTCGGAACGGTAATCGGGAATACCTAGAGACAATTAGAAGTAAACTGAAACGAAACGAGGGGGCCCTACCTGATTCCGTCGAGATACCAGCACCTGTCAGGATCAGGATTTTGGTTGATTCTCGAATGAAGTTCTGGAGGGAGGAAATGTCTTCGGAGATGGCCGGGGAATGTTTCGGGACGCAATTGAGCATGGGGGCGTTTAAATTTCGGGTTGACACTTTTCTAATAAAGTTTAAGACAATGTTTTGGTTCATTGACATTTTGAGGTTAGGTGGTAACATCTCCTGTCATTCTGACTTTAGTCAGTAAAATTGAAAGCTTTAGGTTGGTAGCGCAACCAAAATTGGGTTGGTGGCACTGCTTCTAGCCCGCTTATTACGTTTGCGTCGCTCTTCCTAAAATCGGAGTTTTATATTCGAATTTTGTCAAAAACTTTGCAAATTAGTGTTAAATTGGACAATCAGTGCCCGCGAAACGCGTTCGCGTAGTTGCATTTACGGTATTTTTCGGTTTTTCCTGATAAATTCGCGATTTTGGCAAATTGAAGCAGTGTTCATTTGTTTTTTCAACACCTACTTGAAAGGGGCAAGTTTCTAATTTGACAGTTTTCTAGTTCGGTCGTCGTCAAAATTAAGTAATTCTCGGGTAAGAATCTTTTCTTCTTTGTAAAAAACCTTTCGCAAGACGCTAAAACGCGGATCGTTTTCAGTTTTGGGCCAATTTTCCAAAGAAAAGTGGATTTCTGTCTTCAAAACGACCGTCAATTGTTTCTCCAGCGCCAACGTCGAGAAGGTAAGAACTGTCAAAAAAATTGTTCTCCAATTTCAGTAAAAACGCCCCTTTTTGGGAATAAAGTTCCCACAGGACTCAAAGTGTCTACTGTTTCAGGATTTGGTTCAATTTCCGGAAGAAAAGTCGATCCTCGCCCTCTAAGCGGTCTTCAATTGTTCTGCCAGCACCATCGCTCTCTAGGCGGTCTTCAATTGTTCTGTCAGCACCAACGCGATTAAAGGTAGAAACTGTCAAATGTGTCAAAAAAAAAACAATTGCGTTCAGGGGGGCAACAATTAAAACGGCCCCAATTTGTACAAAATCCTTTAATTTGGCAGTCTGCAATATGATACCACATAATCTCATACTTAAAATTTAACGTGATTGCTTCAACAATGGGGATCGCTCCAGAGTGGAGCCCTTTGAGCGGCCCCCTTGTCGCTGATACTTCCGATATCAACCAAACACGACGTGAACTTCTAACCGGGTCTACCAATTCGGCCGAAATAAAAACAATTGCGCCATCATAAACGTAACTTACCGATAGTTAAAAATAAGTGGAATAATAAGAGAATACATGTAACAATTGTTAGGAAAAAAAAAATATTACGCTACAAATCTAAATTAGAGGAAATAATCGGCTTGGGGCTTCTTCGACGGTACCCCGCGGGTTTCTTGAGGGGCCGCCTCGAAAATGGTGAAGTCTCTCTGGAGGTGTTCGTTCAGTTCCAAAATGGCGGCCACGTTGCCGCATCTGCAAAAATTCAGCTATTCAACCCCAACAATTTTAGTGATAAAAAAGAAACCTGTAGCAATAGTTGGGGGCCGACCACACCGTCAATACTGTTTCGTTAAAGTGCCATTTGTAACCCTCCATGACCAGTTGGTGGGCGCGACAGATCATGTCGATCTCGTTAGCAGCGTTGAACTGGGCCACCACGTCGGAGCCGAAGAGGTAGCCGGCGCCCCGCGGCGACACACCCCATCCCTGAGTATCTGCAACAACAATAATTAACGCTAGAACCTTAATTAAACGTCACTTTTAAGCGATAACAAGAGGGTGGTACTGTTGATTAGGGGAGGGAAGGAGGGCAATTTTTTTTTGACAAACAGTCATAAATCATTTTACCTTCTGGGTCGCTCCAGAGGAGGTCGCACATGGGTCCGTCGTGCGGCACCTCCTGCTTGCGGTCGATTACCCTAATTTGGTCCAGAGTTTGGATGGAGGGCGAAAGGCCCCCGTGTACGCAGAAAATTTTGCCGTCAATGATGGCGGACAATGATAAATAATCGAAAATTTCAGTGCAGTATCTCCAGACGGTGATCGAGCCGTATTTTCGTAAGCACTCGTCGTAGAAGCCGTAGACTTGGGTGATTTGACGCGATTCGTGGTTGCCTCGAATCAAAGTGATTCGGTCCGGATATCTAACCTAAAAAAAAAAATTAATTTTTTTCCTCCAAAAGTCCCTCCCCCACTCACTTTTAACGCTAACAGTAACAGGAAGGTTTCTACACTGTAAAAACCGCGGTCGACAAAATCCCCCATGAACAAGTAGTTCGTTTCTGGAACATCTCCCCCAACTTTGAAAAGTTCTTTTAAGTCGTAGAATTGGCCGTGGATGTCCCCGCAAACCTGCAAAAATCGGGGGGTTAACCTCCGCTTTCGATAATTTTTGGGGGTGTTACCGTAACGGGGGAATCGACGCGTTGGACGTTGCTTTCCTCGACGAGGATCTCGCGAGCTTTGGCGCACAACGCCTTGACTTCGCTCTCCTTGATGGTTTCGCACCGTTTCAACTGTTCGATTTGCCGGTCCAGATCGCTAGTGTCTGTCATTTTCGGGGCTTGTTCACCTGAAAAAAACGCCGCCGAATTCAGCCCCCATTGACACACAAACAAATTGAGGTTATGTCGGCGGTTGTTGTCTCAAATCGCGCCATCGCCCCCGATGCGGGGGCACAACCGGGACGGTTTTGTCGTCGAATCGAGGGGGGCAAAGCCCCCCTGTTTACTTACCCAAATCACGCCACAGCCCCGCAATTCGCGTTTTCGTGGTGGCAGAACGCGCCGCTCCAACACTCGACACACGTCGCGCTTGAGTCACGCGACGCCCCAACGACGCACGTTTTTCACGCCGGCGCTTTCACCCCCGATTTCCGGTTATCACCCCCGTGGACGTCGAGGAAACGACGAAAGGGCGCTTGTTGCGATTTTGCGGCCGAGAGTGTCGCGGGTCGGGAGGGCGCACGCGCAGGGACAGTAGGTCGTAGCATGGCTGAGGGAGCGTTCGTGTGAGTGTTAAAAAAATTGTAATTCCGTCGCGATTTTTATGTTTTATCCGGATTTTCGGAAGAATTGAGTGTTGTCGGTGTTGTTGTTGGAAGTTGCGGGCGGTAATCGACGGCAGAATGGGAAATATTCACACGGTTGGACCTAACGAAGCCCTCATAGTTTCAGGTAGGGTTAAATTGTTCATTTGTTTTCGGAAATTTGACTGGATTTGAGCGATTTCGTCCCTAATTTCGCCGAAACTCATCCCGAAACTCATCTCTGGGACCATCTCTGGGCGAATCTGGCATTTTGGGGGCGATTTTCGGCGAAATTTCCACCTTTTCGATATTTGTTGTTAATAAATTAAGTCGGCGCCGCTTTCGGTAGTGCCAACCCAACAGCGCCAATCAAAATTTTGGAAATCTTTAAGTCAATTTTTCAGCGTTGTTTTTAGGTTATGTTGCCCCGTTTTTATTTATATCCTTGTTTACATTCAAGTCTTATCGCCGCTGTTTATTGACATGCCAGTTCCCGTCCGTTGCATAATAAGCCGTAACCTCGTTGTTTGCCCCGTTTTCAGGACGGCACTGGCCCGCGCCCATTTAAAATTTAAAAGGAACTCTCCCCAACAGCGGCCCGGGGGCGCACTCTCGATTTTCATTGCTTCAAACGGAGATCAAACGATAAAATTTATTTTTAGTATTTTTACATACTCGAGGTCAAGTACGTTGGCGTGGGAGCCAGAGCCCTCTTAATCGAATTTTTTGATGACGTCCAATTTAAATTCGCCGAATTCCTACACTTTCACGGCCAACTGCATCGTTGTTGTTTGTTTTCAATTTTTTTTTTCAATAGTCGAAGTGACGCCTCCTCCACAAAACAGGACCGTCCTCAGGGACGAACAACCCTCGTTCTGCTAATGCGTATCGATCCGTTTCACCCCATCTCTCAACCCGTTTTTTTTTTTTTTGTTTTGTTTGCCAATAACTATTCATAAACGCGATCAAGTGCGTCGGCGCAACTGTCAAAATGTGACGTCACAGTAATAATTGCGAAAATTAGTAACACTTGTGAACGCGATCAAGTGCGTCGGCGCTACTGTCAAAATGTGACGTCACAGTAATAATTGCGAAAATTCGTAACACTTGTGATTAGTATCGAAATTGTCGGAATTATTAAAACAATCGTTAAATCGCAAAAACGTCATCATGGCTGTCTAATGAAAAAAATGCGTCTCATCATCACGTTTGTCGAGAGGTTTAACAACCACTTAGCTCCTTTCTGAAATCGAGTCGCGATGCCGATATCACCCCATTGTCACCCTCTCATTGATTCTCACCCTTATTTTCGACGTTTTTGTCGTTTTATTTCCCATCAATTCGTTGTTAATTTTATTGTTTACGTCGCGTTGCCATGACGATTTCGGTTGTTTCGTTGCTAATAAACAATTGTGGAGGATGGTCGAATCAAGTTGGCGACGGTCCATCCATAGCCGCCGCTGTTTCTCGACGTTCTCACTTATCCCAATCGATATGACGGACGTCCCGATGTGTAAATAAAGCTCCATTATGGTGTAAATACATACGAGTCTCTCTCTGTTTTCCACCCCTCTATTTGACGTTGAGTTATTTGTCGTAATTCGCGGTTTTAATGATTTTTGTGATAAAATCGATTCTTTTGTTTTTTAGATTTGTAGATTAGATAATAGTAATAAAAATTATCTTAGAAATAATTAAATTGTGATTGTGTGAGCGAGTGACGCAATTTTAGCTTATCAAAAGCGGCGTGTAGCGCGATGCTTGTACAAGTCAGGTTGGCCGAGCGGTCTAAGGCGCCAGATTTAAGCTCTGGTTCTCGAAAGGGAGCGTGGGTTCGAACCCCACACCTGACAGGGTTACTTTTTTTTGTTTTTTTAAATTTTTTTCGCTTTCTTTATCGATTTATTAGCACTAATTGGTCAATTTGCGTTACCTGCATTTTTTTAACACCGACTTTTAATTATTTATCTAAAAAACGCTGGGTGTTCAATTCACGAGTTCGAATCCTGTCGATGCTAAAATTTTTTTTTTATTATTTTAACGCTTTGCTTACGTTGTTTTGTTCGTGTAAGGAACGTTTATTGCAAATATACTTTTTTAGATTTTTTTAAAGTTAATTTAGGCTCTTTTATGGTTACACATAGAAATTGGAGGTTCCAATCCCACTGCTGAACTAAATTTTTTTTTTGTTTTTTTTACAACCTTTTACACCGTTGCAGCCACAGTCGAAGAAAATGGGTAAAACAAGGTTTTTGAATTTTTTTAAACACAACATTAAATTTTTAACGAATTGTGGCTATTTCGATCATAAAGTAAGCTGGTATGGCGGCGGTATTAACAACATTTTTTGATATTTTTCGGAAGTGGAACGTCTTCGTTAGCGTGAAATATTTTCTTGTTCGTACTTATTAATGCAATATTAAATTTGAAGAAAAAAACTGAATCTCACTTCTGAATTTGTGCTTCAAAATTTTCAATTTTATTTAGTTTTTATGAGTAGTTTAGCTTTTTAATATATAAAGAGTGTGGGTGCAGCAAGGTTTCTGAATTGTTTAGCCCCAAATCCAAAATTTTGAATCTTAGTCTCAGTACTGATTGTTTTCCAACCACAGAACCGGCCGGCATTGCAACATTTACAGTGTAATTGAAATTTTATAGCAATTTTTTACCATTTTGCAATAAGTTTGGGACAAAAATTTCAATCCCACTTCTGATTTAAATTTCCAATCCCACTTTTGATTAAAAATTTTAAAATTTTGAAAGAAGTTTTTTAACCAGTTTTCCTTTTTTCTTCACATATTAAAACTTTAACCAAGAAAATACTAAGAAAAAAATTCTTTTTATTTACGTATCGCTAACATAACAACAATGATTTATTTACGTAAAATTTTTTTTAACTGAACTTCGTCCAGGCGCTCTTGATCATGTCGGCGGCTTTCTCGCCGATCATGATGGCAGGCGCGTTGGTGTGCGCCCCCGTTGCGAAAGGGATGACGCTACAGTCGGCCACCCTCAACCTGCCGATTCCGTGCACCTTCAGTTCGTTGTCGACGACCGCTCCGGGATCGTTGGCCGGTCCCATTTTTGCCGTCCCCACTTGGTGGTGGAGAGTAACGGCGATCGACCTCAACGAACACCTCCAATAATCGTCACTGTCGAATTCGTGCTCTTCGCAACCCGGAATTCTGTTCGGGTTCAACGTCGATCCCAACTTCCGGAAGGGTTTGGTCTTGGCCAGTTTCTGGATGAACCTGATCGACGCCAAGAAAGTGTTGATGTCGGTTTGGTCGGGGTCCGTGAAGAAGTTGCCGTGGAGGAGGGGTGGATCGTACGGGTTGGTGGTGCGAAGTTGGAGGAAACCTCTGGATTTGGGGTGGAGCAACATCGGGAAGATCTGCCAACTGGGAAGGTTTTCGATGGGGCGGAAGAGAGCGTCGTAGACGTCGTCGCGAATGTTCATCCATTTTCTGGTGTAGTGACCGTAATCGGTGGCGAGAGTTGCGCCGACGTAGATGAGTTCGATGTCGGGATAATCCGCGGTTTCTCGCGAAAGTTCGGTTTTGATATAGCCGATACCTTCGACACCTCCTAAACTAGTTAACGGACCAGTTCCGTTTAATATGTAGTCTACAATTGTTTCTCTTGACGCGAGATTGCCGATGGACAAAGAGATGTCGCGGTTGATCAAAAAAGTTATGCCTGGAAAACACAAGTGGTCGTGAAGATTTCGACCTACTGGCAAATCTTTGAGGAGAGGTATCCCCAAATCTTTGAGGTGGTCCTTGGGACCGATCCCGGCCAACATCAACAGTTGAGGAGAGTTGAAAGTTCCAGCTGACAACACGACTTCTTTACCGGCACCAGCTCGATACTTCTTTCCTTTATGGTCGTACTCGACACCATAAGCCTCTTTGGTGGTTGGGTCGATCAAAATTTTCGTTACATGAGCTGACGTGAGAATTCTCAAATTTTTTCTATGTTTGACAGGATGAAGAAAAGCTCTGGCTACAGTATGTCTGCTTCCTTGCAGAACCGTAGCTTGCATCGTCGAAAACCCTAAACCGTCAACGTTGGCGTTGTAGTCTATCTTCTTCAACCCCAACTCTTTAGCTGATCGAACGAAAGCTTTAACACCCTTCGATTGGTAAATATCTTCAACGCCCAGGTATCCTCCTGTTCCGTGGTAGCGATAGTCGCCGTTTCGCAACGTGGCGTTTTCGGACTTGATGTAGTACGGCAGTACTTCTTGGTACGACCATCCCGGGTTGCCTTGTGCCGCCCATCGATCGAAATCCAATTTGTTTCCTCTCGTGTAGATCATGTAATTGATGACGCTAGTACCTCCTAATGCTTTACCTCGAGGCCAGGCCATGCGATTGTTGTTCATCCCTCGGGAGATTCCCGGTTCGTACTCCATGTAATAGTGCCAGTTGTAGGGTGTTAACGACATTATTGGTGCGGCGAGGGGAATTCGAGAAAATTGATTTTCACCTTTGCCCGCTTCGAGGAGTAGTACCGACCATTCGGGTACTTCGGATAGACGATTCGCTATCACTGCGCCAGCTGACCCGGAACCAACCACGATGAAGTCAAACATGGGGTCTGGAAAAAATATTCTTTAAAAGTGTTTGTTGGTGGTAAGGTTAGGTAGACGGTACTTATTGGTGGTGTGGTGTCAGTTGCTGATGGTTGGGTCCATTCCGTCCAAGTGGTCGGTTGAGAGGGGAAGGTGTATCGGGCGTAATGGTTGAATGTGGTCGCCATGTTGTCGTATATGGTTCTGAACGCCTCGAAATCTTGGCTCATCACGAAGGTCCGTTGGACCACCAGAAGAGCGAATAAGACGGTTTTCATCTTCCTTTACCCGCGTGGGTGTCCACTTTTGGTACTACTGATGTAGATGCACTATGAAATACAATATTACAACTTTATAGACTTTTATTATTATGTTGTTGCTACTTGGATTGATATTGGTGCTTTTTGGTACTATTTGGTACCATAATAATTTTTTCTAGCTTTGCTAATGCTGTACATAATAAGAGTTTAATCATAATCAAGCAAATAGCGCGTAGGAATATAGAATTGTTTATCCAAATGTTGGTAGTACTGCTTGGTACCACCGCAAAGTAGGAATTTTTGACATTGAGGCCCGTCATGGGCATTTCTGTCACTAGTATTGTGTTTTACATCAGTTTTTACATGCAGGGGTCATTTGTAAGCAATTTCAGTCATTTGGGTGATGTCATTGAAAGCAATTAAAGGTACTTAAGTTATTGCGTTTCACGCTACAATTGTTATGTGATGTTCAAATAGTTCCAGGACCGGACTCGCGCAATCTGAATCTGCCGGTTTCCCTTTTTATGCCATATATTTTTTTAAATTGTACAAATATAGGTACAGTCCATTTTATAGTTTCTACTGACTGGCATGATTCTGGTTATCTGGAATTATCTCAACTTGGCACAGGTACGACATTTCTACTCGACTGCCTAAAAGTACTAAAGAAAAAAAGTGGTACCGAAAGTAACACTTTTGGTACTTACACGCAACTTTGGTACTTTCATTCAAGGTTACTTCTTTTGATCAACGCCTCCTTGATGAAGATGAGAAATTATCGCCGGATTGGGCACCAGAACAACGAACGAATGATTGAGGATCACTTACCTTTTGTCGAAAGAATTATTTAACAAATAGTTGTCAGATAATTGCGTGTACCGAACAATCGGTTTGACGCACAAGACTACCTTATTTCTGCAGGTGTTTGTGGCTCTAACGTCGTATCAAATTGTGTTTTTGGTGGGATTTATCCGTTATTCTTAGAAAGAAGGTCGTTACTGAGTTGTTCATCTAGTGATGGACGCATTAGCGATTACCACTTTTTGTCCTGAATATTAAGAACTGGTTTGGGCTGGGCGAATTTTTCCCCGCAAGTTCTTGGTTTGTTGCCAGATTGTCCAGAAATGACGTTTAATTTTTTTTATGGAGGCGCAACATCAACAATGGGATTGGAGATACTAGTCTTCTCGTGCTCTGCTTCTCATTTTCTTTTAGGAAAAAATTTTATGTCTAAATATCATTTGTTAATTATTTATGATTTTTTTTAATGCGCTTCTACCATTTTTTGAGTTTTTAGTTTCTCGAAGATTTAGGACACAATTTTTAAGAGAAACTATTGAGGCCCAGAAACTAATATATTAATGATTTGTGTTTGTGAACCGAACTTTATTGATTGAGTCAATTTTTAAGGCCTGTTCTAAATTTATGAATTTTAGCTCAAAGGAAAAAATTCTTTATTCTGCATTAGGTTCTTAAAATAAAACTTTTTTATCCTAAAACAACTTTGTTGTCGTGTTATGTGTTTGCTTCCATAGATAAGAGACGACCCAAAACTATCTTGACGTAACTATAACTGTTGTCTTACGAAACGGATAAAGAATTCCGTTGCTACCGAGATCCTTTAACAATGGCAGATTAAAAAAAATGTTTAGAAAGACTCGGACTTCATTCAAGGAGTGTAGAAAGGACGTGAATTTTGTATTCAATTATGCAAAATTTTTCGGGTGCAACGTTTGTAATTATTTGAATGAAAAGGTGAAAGGCGCCAGTTCCATTGTTACTTTTTCAGCCATAAACTAATCTAGAATTTTGACACATTTTCGACATTGTTATGTAAGAAAGCCACTCCCATAAGTTATTTAAAAAAAATAATGATTATTGTCTGCGTGTCAATTTCAATTTTTAGTTAACGCTTGCAGGTACGCCTTCATCAACTCTAACATAAGATATGCGTAACGTAATTGTGCCATGTTAATGCAAAATTTGAAAATGGAAAGTGAAACTTTCTCCTTGGTGTCTTAAGGAAAGCAGTTTGTTACCATTTCTTCAGCAGGATCTGTACCGCTTCTCATTTCCTAATCCGATTTGGCGAAGCCAAACCTTTCTGGGCGTCGAGAAAGTTATTCTCTTGATCGAACAATTGTTTTCAATTTTTTCTACTCGTGGAAAAATTTACTAAAGTCAATAGATACGTGGGTCATTGACAACAACAAAATTATAAAAATAATACTTTATTAATACTTAATTAACCATAAGTCGCAATTAAGAAAATTACGAAGTTTGACTGGTACGCGAGAAAATTAGTTACAATTACATAAAAACAAGTGGTCGCAGCAAAACAAACATCTGACGTCACGGTTTCTATAGTTACTAAAATAACAACTCGCCAAACATCGTGATAACTTATCAACACTTTCCCAAAATTGTCCCCCCGGGGTTAATGTTCAAAAGGTTGTCGCATCAGAGGTCGCCACTATCGTTCGCCCCAAGTTTCCTTGATCAAATCGGCCGCTTTCTCGCCGATCATGACGGCCGGTGCTGACGTGTGCGCCCCCAAAGCGAACGGGATGACGCTACAATCAGCGACTCGCAACCTTCCGATCCCGTAAACTTTTAATTCGTGGTTGACGACGGCGCCGGGATCTTCGGGCGGTCCCATCTTCGCCGTCCCGACTTGGTGGTGGAGAGTGACGGCGATGGAACGGAGGGCGCATCTCCAATAGTCGTCGCTGTCGAATTCGTGCGATTCGCAGTCGGGCTGTCGATTCGGATTGAGGATCGAACCGGTTCTTCGGAACGGTTTCGTTCTCGCCAATTTCTGGATGAACCTGATGGACGCTAAGAAAGTGTTGATGTCTTGTTGGTCGGGATCGGTGAAGAAGTTGCCGTAGAGAAGGGGATACTGGTAGGGGTTGGTCGAGGCCAGTTTGAGGTAGCCTGTCGATTTTGGGTGGAGCAACATGGGGAAGATGGTCCAGCAAGGGAGGTTGTGGATTGGACGGAAGAGGGCGTCGTAGATGTCGTCGCGAATGTTCATCCATTGTCGCGTGAATTGTCCGTAGTCGGTCGAGAGACAGCCGGCGACGAACAACAATTCGATGTCGGGAATGTCCGCCAGTTCTCGCGACAGTTCGGTTTTGATGTAGCCAATACCGGCGACACCCCCTAAACTCGTGTAGGGTCCTGTACCGTTGAAGAGGAACCCGAGGATGTTGCGAGGGTTCAACAAGTCGGTAGCAGACAGCGTTAGGGGCCGATTGGGCAAAAAGCCGAGACCCGCGAAGCATAAATGGTCGTGCAAGTTTTGACCGACAGGTAAATCCTCAAGGGTAGTAATTCCCAATTGTTCCAAGTGGTGGCGTGGACCGATTCCGGCCAACATCAGCAATTGTGGCGAGTGGAAAGTACCGGCTGACAGAACCACCTCTCGTCTCGCTTCAACCCTAAACTTTTTCCCTCCACGGTCGTATTCAACCCCGAAAGCCTCTCGAGTTTCGGGATTAATCAAAATTTTCGTCACGAAGGCCGAGGTTAATATGTGAAGATTTTGGCGATGACGAACCGGATGGAGATAAGCTCTAGCAGTCGTGTGTCGTTTCCCTTCGAGAACGCTCGCTTGAATTGTCGAGAACCCCAACCCGAAGACGTTGGCGTTATAGTCTATGTGGCGGTACCCCAACTCGCGACCGCCTTCGATAAAAGTCGAAACTATCTCCGGTTGGTAGATGTCTTCGACTCCCCAAGCTCCCCCAACTCCATGGTAACGACCGTCGGCGTTGCGAAGTTGCGCGTTTTCTGCCCTTATGTAGTAGGGTAGAACCTCCTGGTACGACCAGCCGGGATTGTTGCTGCCCCATCTGTCGTAATCTAGTTTGTTGCCTCTGGTGTAGATCATGTAGTTGATGACGCTGGTGCCGCCGAGGGCGCGACCTCGCGGCCACAACATCCGATTGTTGACCATTCCGTTGGAGATGTTGGGTTGGTACTCCATGATGTGGCCCCAGTTGTAAGGGGTGGCGGCCATGACGGGGGCGATGACCGGGATTTGCGACATCAAATTCTCCCCCTTTCCCGCTTCCAGTAGCAAGACGTTCCAATGTGGTACTTCGGATAGACGACTGGCGATCACCGAACCAGACGATCCAGAACCGACCACGATGAAATCGTAAACGGAAGCTGTAACCGTTGAATTAAAAAAAATCAAGTCAAACAAAAGTTGGTACTTTCAACCTATAGGTTCCTCAGTGTCGATTTGGGTTGGTTCCGTTAATTCCTCCCAGTTCAAAGTGTAGCTGCTTTGTCTCGTGGTTCTGTGCTTGTAGATACTCCTTATGCGGTCGTAAATACTCTCGAGATGATCGAACTCTTTTGAAGTTCTTCCAGTTCTCAGGAGCACCGCCAGGGTTAAAACAACGATGACCTTCATTTTTTCTAAGTAGTACCTAGAAGTGGAACATTGTTACTTTTAATCGAATCGGCTTGGCCTGAAGCAAACGGTTGATTTAAGTTCATTGCCAATCGAGATAACTGGTTTTGCGCCGTGAGCAACTTGATGGTACTTACTGCCGCCGACTCACGTCCGTATGGGCGGGTTTGGGAAAGTTTTGGTACTACTTGAAAAACATCTCAATGTTCTTTAAAAGAAATTGCCCTAAGGTTAATTTATTAAATAAGTGGTACTTATATACCTAACTATGCTATTTCTATCTTTGCTTCAGGTACTTCTTTTATCTAGTACTATATGAGAAATATTTAATTCTTTTTTTTAATTGGAACTAATTACAAAATTTTTGTGGTGCGAGTACTACCTGGTAAGTTGTCTCATTGCACTTATTAAAAACCACATCGTGGTACTGTAAGGAAGTGAATGCTAGAATCTGTTTGATGGTACCTAGACCAGGAGTTGTAAATTAAATGCAGCTGTTGTGCCTATCAAGTGTTTGAAGATCGAAACGAAAATATTAACAGACTTTGGTAGTACCTCTTGTAATAAGTGAAATCTCACCTTAATCACGTTGATACTGTGCGTTCTTTTTGTAGTGAAGAAAGCTTTTATGAAACCATAAGAGCAATGCAACAACATACCAATGCGGAAACCGGTACCACAAACTTGAAAAAGTACCAACAATTTAAATGATTTCTATCAGATTGCTGCAGGTACTTAGTCCGTCAGTTGCTGGTCGCTGCCTCATTATCTCTTTGTTTTGAATTACTTTAAGTTAGTAGTACCTCCGAAGCCTTGGTATTACTTTGACTTTGTACTGTGACCATCTACTCTGAAATTTTGTGTCAGAAAATTATGAGACAAGGTGTGCTTTAAGAAATTCTAATCTGGTAGTAATACAAGTACCGTATGAACTCAATTAACATTATTAAATATTTCATAAATTCAACAAGTATGCAGGTTATGGTTTTGGTGGTACCAAACGGAAAAACCATGATTACCTCACGCTTTAATCTATTTGTTATGAAATGACCTGAATTTATTAGGTAAATTGGGACTTTCATCGTTTTTTATGTATTAGTTATTCAGTACTACCTTGGTAGTGTCTTATGGTTTTCTAATTAGAATTTATTAAACTTCCTTTTGTTATGTGGGCAGTACCTACCTAGAAAGTCTTCATTTCCTTTTATTAAAAACCGCAAAACTGTGCTGTAACATTTTCAAACAGACTCCCAAGACAATTTGATAAAAATGAAAGGAATATTAATTTAGTACTTTCGGAAACAAATGCCGGACTACCTTGTTTCACCGGGAAATCACGAATTCAAATGTTAGTAATGAGTCAGACCGACAGATAGTTTCTCATCGAAGACCAGAAACATTTTGGTGGTACCTTCGGGCGTTTTACTAATAACCACAAATTTATTGCGGTTGTTGAAATAATCACAATACTTGATGAGCGAATAAAAACCTATGCGCAATTACGCAACATCTTTTTGTTATAAGCGAAATTTAATCTCGATCAGGTGGGTGCTGGATGTGTCCTATATGACTAAGCACCAAAGTGAAACCAAATGCTATTCCTCAAGTAAGCCACAGAGTACTTGGTTGGGTACCACCTCCGAAATTTTCTTACTTCTTTGATTCAAAACTGCTGATAATCGCATCTGATGTTTTGGGAAACTAAACTAAAGTTTTTTTATAAAAATTTTAGTTTAGTACTTACAAAACAAGTACCATCATTTATAAAAAATGTTTTTGATCAACAACTAGGCTTCGAACTAATTAATCAAATTTGATAATATGAAGTACCCGTTTT
Organism: Schizotus pectinicornis; assembly: GCA_951805265.1. Taxonomy (NCBI): domain Eukaryota; kingdom Metazoa; phylum Arthropoda; class Insecta; order Coleoptera; family Pyrochroidae; genus Schizotus; species Schizotus pectinicornis. The sequence continues at coordinate 7,877,647 of OX638210.1, forward strand.
CAAAATAATATACATATACATACTGTAGTACCAATTTAATAGGTCCGAAGAAAATAGATACCACCTTTATTTTTTGTTGGTGTTATATCATTTGAAGACTGATTATAAATTAAATGATAATAACACGCATTTGGTATAGTAGTACCAAACAAATTAAGTACTTTTTTTAGTAGATGAAATTTAATGGTGATCTTATGATTGTGATATATTTTATTATGAAACCCCTTAGTAACTTCGTATAACGTAAAAACATCAATAGTAAGGAAATTTAAGGTACTGGTTCGTACCAGAAAGAAGGGTTGCACAGTATGTGTAAAATAAAAAATAATTGCGGATTTAATGGCAAAAATTAAGAGTTCACACTTTTAGAGCTAATAATTGTCGGTTTCATTTTTATTCGGCCGTGCGTGCAGACAATATTTCCTTCTTCCTCTGACAAAGTTTAAGGAAGTGTTGCATACACGCAACCATGACGTGAAAAATTTTTTTTTTTGCAAAAATTAACGCAAGAACCGCTACAATTTCGGGGCGTTGTCTACACTTCCGGAATTTGCGGAGGCTCTTGAAACTCGGTCAAAAACATAAACAAGGGCATCAAATGCGAGGCCATTTTTTGGCGAGTACAAAAAAAAATTTCTTGGCCAAAATTGTTATCATTGAACTTAACGACGACAAGTAGTATCAACAAACTGACTTAACTGACCGGTCGTAGTAATTATCCACGCGACCATCACCTTGTTGTAGAGTTCACTATCACTTCGTCGCGCCGCTGGTGTGACGACTGGAAGAAATGCAATAGTCTACTGGCGATTAAACAATTCAGACTCTTGATGGATATAAAAAAAAAACGGAACACTTTCACTCTCTTGCTGCTACTCCAGTTTGGCTGCAACGCTTTGCGTAAAAGTCATGAATGACTCGAACCGGCCTCAAATTATCACTTTCCAGTCTTGCTTGATAAGATCGCCCGCTTTTTCGCCGACCATCATCGCAGGCGCTTGGGTGTGCGCCGACAACGTTACCGGAATGACGCTACTGTCGACAACTCGCAACCCTTTCACTCCTCTGACTCTCAATCGGGGATCGACGACGGCTTCCGGATCCGTCTCGGGCCCCATCTTGCAAGTGCCCACTTGATGGTGCAAAGTGACCGCCAACGTTCTCACGGCACATCTCCAATAAGGGTCGGAATCGAACCCGTAACTTTCGCATCCAGGAATCGGGATATCGTGAAGTCTCGAACCGTACTTCCGGAACGCTTGGGTTTGACTAAGTTTCGTTATGTAACGGATGGATTTAACGATAGTTTCCAAGTCTTCGCCTTGGGGATCCGTGAAGAAATTCGAGTAGAGCAGAGGCGGATCTAGAGGGTTTTGTGATCGTAACTTGAGGTAGCCTCGAGATTTCGGATGGAGTAACATGGGGAGGATCGTCCAAACTGGGGAGGTTTCGATTGGTTTGAAAACGCGGTCGTAAATTTCTCGTTTGATCCTCAATTCGCTCGCTACCACCAACCCGAGGTCGGTTTCTAAAGAACCGGCTCCCGAAAATAACAATTCGACGTCCGGATAATCGGATTGTCCCGATCCAGTGTTGATGTAGCCTATCCCTTCGATGCCGGCGAGACTCGTGAAAATTCCAGTGCCTCGAAAGAACCAATTGATGCTTTCTTGGGGGTTGAGCGGGGCTAGTTTAGGTTCGACGGTTCTGTTGATGACGAAAGATAACGCGGTGAAAGAAACGTGATCGTACATCAATTGGCCGACTGGCAAATCGCGAATTAAGGGTATCCCCAGGTCTTCCAAGTGGTTTCTGGGACCGACTCCTGATAGCATAAGCAATTGGGGGGATGCGAAAGTTCCGGCGGACAAAACCACCTCTTTTGAGGCTTTGACCACGAATTTTCGGCCGCGTTTCGAAAAAACTACCCCAAGAGCTCGTTTGGTGGTTGGATCGATCAAAATTTTTGTAACGCGCGCCGAGATGACTACGTCCAAGTTGGGTCGGAGCATGGCTGGTTTTAGGAAGGCATCTGCGGCGGTTACGCGACGACCCTTCCGCTGCGTCGATTGTATCCTGGAGAAACCCATGTAGTTTTCGGAGTTGTAGTCGGTAGTTATCCCTCCCATTTCGCGACCGCTCTCGATGAAACTGTCGGTCAATTCGGATTTGAAAGGGTAGGAAACGGTTAGTTCCCCCCTTCGATTGCGGTTGGGGCGCGAGCAAATTTCTTCGCCCAAATTGCAATTTTCGGATTTTTTGTAGTAGGGGAGGACTTCCTCGTAGGACCATCCGGGGTTGCCTTGCGCCGCCCACTTGTCGTAGTCTTTCGGGTTGCCTCTGGTGTAGATCATGTAGTTGATGACGCTGGTGCCGCCTAAAGCGCGACCACGTGGCCAGTTGCAGGTTTGGTTGTCCATCCCTAAACAGATTCCAGGTTGACGTTCGAGGGTGTAGTTCCAGTTATAGGGGGTGTGTTGGAGAACTGGAGCGAGAAGAGGGATTTGCGTTAGGAAATTTGCAGGTCTTCCAGCTTCCAACAACAAGATTTTCCATTGTGCAATCTCTGACAGACGATTGGCCAAAACGGATCCGGCAGAACCTGAGCCAACTATGACGAAATCGTAACTGTCACCTAGAAAACAACGTGATAACACCTGAAAGTCCAAGAGTCACTTGACTTACCTAGGATTTTGGTTTGGGGGAATTGAGGGGGTGGTGAGCCGTTTGTTAGAACGTGGTCCAAATTTTTGACAAAAGTATCGAATCTGGTGATGATGTTGCTAATTCCATAAGGGTGCACCGATTGGAACCTCAACAGTACTACCACCGTTAAAACTACCCCAAATTTGACCATTGTTGAAGAAGCACCAACCACTATCACTTTCTTCGCATGGTACTACTAATTAGGGACCTATCGTGTCTGTTTCCATAAACCGAATGGCGGCCGTCGTTAAATTCTTAGGTTTTATTAAATTTTCCGCCGTACTGTGACCCCTAACGTAACCGGCTTCTAGCTCCCCTTGGGCCAGAAATTCGGGTGGTTGAGTTTGCAAAATTCGAGGAACTCACTTGTTTTTGCGACCAAAACTTTAGGTACAGTAGCTGCCAAAAAACTGAAACACTATTTAAACTACCCACAACGATGTCCAACAACATTTGGGGATGTTACCGAATTTTTTGACCAATTAATTGAAAGTGCAAAAATTTGACGTTCCTCATTTTTTGCGTACTCAAGCTCGGCCGAGACTCGGCGGGCAAACGACAATGAACTTGCTCGTCCTTGTTTGCTAATCTATCCTCGCCTTATTGACGTTTTTTCTAGGCTAAACAACCGGTCTACGATGTTAAGTGGTACCAAAAATGTTACACCATTAATTGACTTTACTTTATTGAATTACATAAAGTTTGATTGAAACAAGAACCTCGTTGACAGTTTGTCTTCTTTTTTATTTGTGGTCACCCTTGACGAGATCGGCGGCCTTTTCTGCGACCATGACAGTAGCGGCGAATAGGTGTCCCGAAACCGTGTCCGGAATAACGCTGGCATCTACCACCCTAACGTTGTTGGTACCCCTGAGCTTCAAATTGGGATCGACTACTGCTTTTAGGTCTTCCGTTGGCCCCATTTTGCAAGTTCCGAATTGATCGTGAGCGGTGCTCGCTAAAGTTCTCAAGGCGCATTCCCAGTAGGCGTCGGAATTTGGGGGTAATGTTTCGCACCCCGGTACAGGGTTGGGGTTGAGTCTCGTCTTCAACTTCTTGAACTCTTGAGTTTCTAACAATTTCAAGACGAATCTGATGCCTTCGATCATCGTTTTGATGTCGCTTGGGTCGCTAAAGAAGTTAGGGTGGAGGAGGGGAGGTTCCGAAATGTTCTTGGATCTTAACTTTACAACCCCTCGAGATTTAGGGTGAAGCAGTACCGGATAGATGGACCATTCGATTAGTTTCTCGGTACCATTGTAGAGTTTGGTGTAAGTTTCGTCTTTGATGTTAGCAATTTTTTTTGTAACTGGACTCAAAATGGCGTCGTGAAACAGTAGTTCGATATCGGGACGGTTTTGGGGGGAGTTGGGAAGTTTTACGTAACCGACTGCTTCTAATCCCCCCAAACTCGTCGAAGTTCCCTTTCCTGTCCAGTACCAAAAAGGTAAATCTACGATGTAGCTCTTCATGATGTCGAAGTGAGTTCGATTGGTGGTTGTGATGAAGTTAAGGGCGGGGTAAACCACGTGATCACCCAACGATTCACCTACCGGCAAATCCTTGACTACCTCGATCCCCAAATCTTTCAAATGATCCTTAGGACCGACTCCTGATAACAATAGAATTTGGGGAGTATTGAAAGTACCGGCGCTCAAAATGGTTTCTTTGGAAGCTGAAACTCGATACTTTTTACCATCTTTCACGAACTTGACGGATTTCGCCTTTTTTCCGGTTTTGTCGAAACCGATTTTTGTCACAAGAGCTCCCGGTACCACCTCCAAATTGTCACGTGGCTTAACCAGAAACAAATCGAAAGTGGTTTGTCTTGCTCCTTTCTCCAAAACTGCTTGAATTGCAGAAACACCTATTTGGTTACGACCATTGTAGTCAGTAGCGTTGTATCCTAAAAAAGTATATATAGAGAAAATTTGGAACTACCAATTGGAACTATCACCGAGCTCTTTGGCAGCTTTCATGAAACTAGCGCAACCTTCTCCATAATAAGAATATTCAACACTCATGGGCCCGCTGACGTTATGGTACTGATGTTCGAAGTACTCCAAATTTTCTCTTTCGGTTTTGAGAAAATACGGCAGAACTTTCCGGTACGACCATCCTCTATTACCTAACTTCTCCCAATTATCGAAATCTTCACTGTTGCCTCTCGAGTACACCATGTAGTTGATAGCGGACGTACCACCGAGAGATTTTCCGGAAGACCACAACATCCTGTTGTGGTTCAAACCTTTAAAAACGCCAGTTTGTGGTTCCGACCAGTACCGCCAACTTGACTCGGTCAGTTGCATCATGGGGGCGGTGGCGGGGATGCGGGACAATAAAGGTGGATTTCCACCGGCTTCGAGGACTAGAACGCGCCATGTCGGTACTTCTGCTAGTCTAGCAGCGATGACGGCACCGGCGGTACCGCCACCAATCACCACGAAATCGTAATTGCCACCTACAGTACCATAATTAAATTGGTGATTTGGGAGAAAAGGGATGTTACGTACCCCATTTTGATTCGTTTGCTGGCTTTCCGTGTTTTCTTTGTTTTGCGTCAACAGTTGCCGTAGTGATTAGAGCAGCTAGAAGAATAGTCTTTAGTGGTACCATGCCTGAAGTATAATATTGTTTTTAGAACTTCGTGACTAGTTTTGGGGTAATTAAGGGTTATCTCGAACGTGGTCGTTTAGCAGTTAGCTAATCTTAGGTTTATGAGTTTTTTTGTTTGTGAGTTAAGTCATTGGCTACCTTGCTAAAACATAGTTTTTCGTAGATTTAAACTAAATCTCACCATAACGCCATCGATTTAATAACAATTTTCTCATAAGAAGCCTAAGTTTTTCAGAACTAATGCGAGTACCTTAAGTACCTGAATAGAACTTTGCCCACATTTTAGAAACTTTATTATAAAGCAAGATAGTACAGTAAAAAAGTAGTTAGTTTTATTTCCAGTCTTCTTTGATCATATGGGCGGCTTTCTCCCCAATCATGATGGTGGAGGCCGTCAACCCGCCGGTGATGGTGATGGGTATAACGCTGGCGTCAGCCACCCTCAACTTGTGGACGCCATAGACCTTCAAGTGGTTGTTGACCACGGCTTCTTTGTCGGTTTCCGGCCCCATCTTGGTAGTACCGCTGACATCTCCGGTGGTTATCGTCAAGAATTTGACGGCACACCCCCAATAGTCTTCGGAAGCGAACTCGTACTTGTCGCACCCATGAACCGGGTTGTGGTTGAGTTTAACTCCGAGTTTGTGGAAGGCTTCAGTGTGCGAAAAATTGATGGCCGCTTTAATGCCCGCCAACATGGTGTGCAAATCGTATTCGTCTTCGTCCGACAACAATGCTGGTTCGATGATTGGATGGTGAAGGGGATCGTTGTCGTGAAGGGTGACGTAACCCGTCGATTTTGGATGGGTTAGGGTAACAGCGATGTTAACTCCTTTTTTACCGACCAACGGCTTCCAAAGAGACTCGTATTGTTCTTTGGCCAGTCTCACCCCTTTGAGACTGTCCAGTTCCGTAAAGTACTTCCAAGAGAATTTCAACTCGACATCGGGGTAGTCGGCGTGTTCTTTGGACGCTTCAGTTTTGATGTAAGCCAAAGCTTCGGTTCCAGGAGCGGTCAACTGTCCTTTGCCATACTTCAAGTACTTTATGGTATCGTGCAAATCGTCGATGCCTTCAGGGATTGGTTCTTCGAAAACAAAATCGAGTCCGATGAACGTAGGATGAACCTTCAAGTTTTTCCCTACATGCAAGTCGGAAATCGGTTCGATTTTCAATCGTTCGCACTCTTCCTTAGGACCAATTCCGGATAACATCAAGATTTTCGCTGAATTGATTGCACCAGCGGCTAGTACTACTTCTTTGGTGGCTGCTGCCGCAAAAATTTTGCCGTCGTGGAGGTACTGGACTCCTTTTACGTCTTTGGTGTGAGGACTTACCACAATTTTCGTGACGTGACTCAACGGCTTGATTACTAAATTGGCGCGTTTTACGGCAGGTTCTAAGTACCCTTGGGCGGTACTGCTTCTTCGGCCGCAATTTGTTGTTAATTGCGCTAATCCCATACCCATCTGATGTTTGCCATTGTAGTCGATGTCGTGAATGCCGAGTTTTTTGCCGGCTTCGAACACGTGATTTCCTAGAATTGTCAAGTGTTGAGGGAACTCGAGGTGTTGGTGGCCGCCGCGATGATGGTACTTTTTGTCGAAATGTTCCAGTTCAGCGTCCTCGGCGGCTTTGAAAAATGGAAGAACGTCGGCGAAGCACCAATTGTCATTACCGTGATCTGCCCACAAGTCAAAGTCGCGTTTGTTTCCTCGCGTGTAGACCATGGAGTTAATGGCGGTACTACCACCAAGAGACTTGCCCAAAGGAATCGAACATTTGTGATCAACCATTCCTGGAAAATAACACAACCATTAAAATCATTCGAAGTTAGAAACAAACACAAGTACCACTAACCTAGACACGAATGGTTTTGGGGGGTGGTTGAGTACCCCCAATTGTAGTGAGTGTTTTCGAGCAACGGCCAGAACTGGGGAACTTGAGTACTTTCTGTTTCGGTCCCGCCGGCCTCCAAGAGGAGAATCTTCCATTCCGGTACTTCCGAGAGGCGATTGGCGATAACGGCACCGGAAGTACCACCTCCAATTATGATGAAATCAAATTCTGAAGCTCCTGAAATAATCTCGAATTAACTTTGAACGACGCAAAAGATAATGAACAAAAACCTTTCAAAGGACTTGACTTGTCGTGGGACTCGTGGGACTCGCTGGATTCGCTGGATTCGTGCGAATGCAAACTTTCCTCTTTAAACTCGTTGTGGAGGGCCACATTTCTGAGTTCTTCAGCTTGCGATTTGAAGTCTTCCACTAATTTGTCGGCGATTTCGAACTGCCATTTTTGCACGTATCCCACCGAGAGACCGAGGAGCACTGAGATCCCCAACAAACGCAACATGGTGAGGTTGAATGGCCGTTATGGTGATGAGCTCGTCTTTATAGGCGAGCAACCTTTTGACTCTTTGGGAAAAACCGAACTGACCGAACGGGTAATCCTAATTGAAATTAACGAGAACTAGTCGACGAAACAACGCAGGTCATTAAGAACTGGTCCTCCGATGACGATGGTACTGATTGGAATCCACAGGTGTTTGGATGGGTAACAACCTGATTCTGGGATCGACGTCGATTCCGTGAATCACTCTATAATTATCAGTCAGTTTTTTTAACTACTGTTATAAATGTTTGGAATCATGGCGTGTGGTACCGGTATAAATTAGCATGAGTTGAAGGTTAATTTTTATTTAGATCGTGATAATAAAAACAAAACAAAACAATATGTGCATGCTGTTCTAGAATAAACAAAAGTTTCGAAAAGTACGACCTTTTGGTACTACCCATAGAACTACAAATTGAAGATGTACCACTCAATAGATGATGCTCAAGCAAACTCAGGAAAATGTTAGAAGATACCACTCTTCAGTAATTCACATTTGAAGATGAGTACCTTAAAGATTACACAAATCAATGTTGTTTGGGAGGGTACCAGTTTGAGACCTATCTTGGTGTTTGTTTCCACGATCTTGCCGGAAGATTCCTAATTCTTTGACATTTGCAGGCTCGGGTCGATTTCTCAATTGTTACTGGGTTTTCTGCATTCATTTGACCAAATCGGGGGATCCCGGTTTTATTTCCGGCCCTACCACGAATATTGGTACTTACCAACTTTTTCTGGCAATTTACAACAAAACAACTGATCGCTCCGGGTCTTACCACAAACGCATCTATTTATATAGATTTTTCGAAAAACATCAGGTACCACCTTGGTGTTTGTAGTTCAGGGTAGTCTTGGTTTGCGTTTTTTAACTGGTCTTGTAAGCACCTTCACTCTTTTTTGAATTGGAGACTCTCATCGACTGTTGATGGTACCGTCAATAGGTACTTTCATGGTATCTTCTCATATTTAAAATATTTTTAAATTAGGATTCTAATTTTTTTTTGCCTTATTATTGCTTTTTTATTGAAATCCCAATTAATTGAAGACATTATGCATGTATAATTAAGTACTTCCTTCAACGCCAAAATTACAAATTTGAATTGCATATTTGCCAACAACACCTTGAAGGTGTTGCATCGACTGAAACAATTCGCTGTACCAGAACGGAATAAATTTTGGAAAGTACCATTTTTTAGTACTGTTCTTCCTGGTCATTTGTAGTTATCGCTATTGAACGTCTTGACATCCCAGTTGATCCTATCTACACTTTCTTATTATTTTTTGCTTTAGTTTTGTTTACTATTTACGTGCTTTTGCTCTGCGAGTACAAAGGTACTTGCCACTCGAAGATTATTTGTCTCGATGGTATTTTGAACCATTTTTGCTCTTCAACGTTGTACTAAACGGGACTCCACTCAAGTTCTCTAGTAGGTCTTACAAGTACAGTACTTCTTAGTCACAATCCCAGTAGGTTTAATAAACTTTTTCAATTATGGTACCACCTTGAAGTAGAAATCAAAAGTCGCGGAACGATTTAGAATGTTGCTTAGGTGCGTTGATATTCCCGATAATTCTTTGAAATATTGTTGGCTATTTATGAAACTGGTACTACTTGAATATTCACCTTGTCATCGAGTTGCGGTCACGCCGCGGTTAATCAGATTGCTGTACAGAAGCTCTCCGAGTAACGGAATTATAATTAAATGGGTAGGATAAGTAGTACCTTTGATTCCAGTTTTGTCCTGAGGTACTTTGTATTAACCACCTACTCTGGCTCTAATTATTATCAAGTTTACTAAACTTCTATATTTATGTTTTTGAATTGGTACTACTTTGGTGCTAGGGTTATACTTGTGACAAAATATTTTGAAGATTAGTTTTTTAAAACTGGACATGCCGCCAAGGACAATTAAGTGATTTTTGAAAGCTTAAAAAGTTGATGGTACTAGTCGTACCATTTTTATAAATTTGGTAAGTGCTCATAAGCGTTCCGATAAACTGAATCATGTAATTACCACCAAGATGGTGGGGCAGTACCACGAATTTTTTAAGTCAGCTATTTTTTTCAGACGGTACTACCATTTTCAAAAACCAAGGTTTTGAATGTTTATTAGCATTTGCAGGCGATAATGGCAATTTCCTTTGCTTTTGTTGATAAGGCATCTGGTTATTATATGCCAATCTTTGTTTATTAGATTTTTGTATAAATTATTAAATTACATACGTTAATTATTGCTAATACTTAATTCTTTATTTTTTGGTTAAGGTGTTTGAAAAATAATAGTTTGCTAAATATAACTTCAAGGCAAGATTCTGTCGTCATACAGGTTGCTACTGTTGCCAAATTTTTATATCAATGAGTAGATGCTTGCTATATCTAAGTAGTACTTAACTTTATTTTGATGTTTTACTGAAATTGCTCCTCATTACTAACATTTATCTTTTTTGCAGGTATGCGAGTTAATTTCCTAACAATCAAAACTACAAATTAAACCAAAGGAAACGTAAGTGTCATGACAGCAAAAGATTCCAACGAGTCGTAAATAAAGTTGAAACAAAAATAAAGAAAAACATACTTTAGTGCGCATAATAATTAGGTTATAAAAATAAATAATATCAACAAATTACTTCCAGTCGTGCTTAATCAAGTCGGCTGCCTTCTCGCCGATCATGATCGCCGGCGCCATAGTATGGCCGGTTATGGTAACGGGAATAACGCTGGCATCAGCCACCCTCAAATGATGAACACCATAAACTCTCAATTTATTATCGACAACCGCCTCCTTGTCAGTTTCCGGTCCCATTCTAGCGGTACCGGTCACGTGTCTCAAACTGATCGATAAATGCTTGATGGCGCATTTCCAATAATCGTCGCTGCCCCATTTGTGATCTTCACAACCCGCCACTGGATGCTCGTTGATGTGACCCCCCAATTTTTTGATCGCTGCAGTTTCGGTGAGAGCAATCGCCTTCTTGATACCGGCCAAAATCGTTTCGAGGTCATGGTAATCAGGATCTGACAGTTGATTGGGATCGACCAGAGGTCGATGAAGAGGATCTTTGTCTTTCAAAGTGACACTTCCTGTAGATTTGGGATGGGCCAACATAACACCTATGTTGATGGCCGTTTTACCTTCGACGGGTTTCCAGAGAGTGTCGAAAACTTCCTGTTTGAACCGGTAGAAGTTGAGGCTGGAATCTGAAGAGATTTTCTTGGTGCCGAAGAACAACTCGACGTCGGGTAGTTTGGTGGTTTCTTTGGAAGCTTCCGTTTTTAGGTAGCCGATGACTTCGAAGCCGAGCGTTGTTAACGGACCTTGGCCGTGTTTCAAGTACTCGAGTACTTCGTCGTGTTCCTCGACGGGTTTTGATTCGTTGTAGAGGTAATCGAGGCCGAAGAAGCCGATGTGGTCTTTGAAATTACTTCCGACTTTGGAATCGTGGATTAGAGGAATGCCGAATTTCTCCAGTTCTTCTTTGGGTCCGATTCCGGATAACATCAAAATTTGGGGGGTGTTGATGGTACCGGCTGACAGTACCACTTCTTTGGTGATCTTCGCCGCGTAAAGTTTGCCATCGTGCAAGTACTTGACGCCAGTTGCGTGTTTGGTGTGAGGACTTATTACGATTTCGATCACGTGACTCGAAGGTTTTACCACTAGATTGGGGCGTTTGGAGGCTGGTTCCAGGTAAGCTTGAGCCGTACTATGTCTTTTACCGTGTTTGGTGTTGATTTGGGCCAAGCCTAAACCTAGTTGGTCTTTGCCGTTGTAATCGACGGTGTCCAAGTGGAGTTCTTTGCCGGCTGCCAAAACATCTTCGTGGATGTGGGTGAGGAATTGAGGGTTCTCCACGTGGAAAAGACCTCCGTGATTGTGGTACTTGTTGTCGAAATCCTTGATGTGAGCATCTTCAGCTTTTTTGAAATAAGGAAGAATATCGTCGTAACACCAACCATCGTTGCCCAAATCGGCCCAAAGGTCGTAATCCTTCGCGTTGCCTCTAGTGTACAACATGCCGTTAATAGCAGTTGAACCTCCAAGAGCTTTACCACCGGCGATGGCGCATTGATTGTCGATCATCCCTACAAAAAAAAAATTGTCACTACTTTAATCAAATTTTTTTGAAAATCACCTTGACACCAATTTTTTTGGGGTGTGGTGACGTAAGCCCAGTTGTAGGGCGTCTTCTGGAGGAGGCTGGCGTATTTCGGGATTTGGGTGAATTGGGTTTCGGGTCCTCCGGCTTCCAGGAGTAAAACTTTCCATTCGGGCACTTCGCTGAGACGATTGGCGATGACCGCTCCTGAAGCTCCGGCTCCTATGATCACGAAGTCGTACTCGGAGGCTTCTTTGAAGGCTTCGCTTTCGTTGTAAAGGGTGTGGTCGAAATTTTCTTCGTGGAACTCGTGTTCGTGGGCTAATTTTTTCAGGTTTTCAATTCCCAATTTGAACTCTTCGATGTAGTTGTCGGTCAATTGGAAGGGGGAGGAATGGATGGCTGTCACCAGTAACAGACAGAAGAGGGGGGCGTGTTTCAACATTTTCCTGCATTGCACAAGAAATTATTTGGGATTAATTCAACTATTTATGGGAGTGTTACGATTATAACTCAATTGTCTTTGTTTCGTTTAACCACTATGCTAATTGCTCCGTAGAAACATTTCCTTAGCCACCTTGATTTTTTTGCTTCAAGTGAAAGTACTACAATAAATTTCTCGCTGGATTAATTCAATTAATTTTGCGGGAATCGTCACTATTTCAGGGGTACTGAGGAGCTTCTTTGCTTAATTTAGTTGCAATTGTCGAATTTACGGCTTCGCGTTTACTTACCCGATTGGAGATGTTAACTTCAACACCAAATTAAACAAACTGTTCGGACCCAACAATCCTTTCGATAGTTATATGAAGTCAAGAAGGAGCCGCCTCCAGTCTCCCCGATTTACATCCAACATGTTTTGTCTGTTGCCATCTCTATTTGTTGTGTGTGTCGAACAGAGACACTGACGTTTCCTTTCTTTGAGACGACGGCTTTGATTGAATCGTTCGTCCGTTTGCACATGGTCGTTTAGTCGTTGACGAGGAACAATGTTTTTTGTAAAAGTCGTGATACCCGTTGCCTTGCTTTGTTAAGGACAACATTGGGGCTGTTGGGAATCAATGGATGATTGTTGACGAATCTGATGACCTTTTGTGTAAGGTCCGTTGTGATTGTGCAAATTTTAAGGAAAATGTCAGGTTGATTAGTTTAAAACATCGAGAGAAACGGTTTCGTGCTTGTATTTCGTTCGTTTAACGGATTTTGCAATAATTAGCTCCGATCGAAATTTACATCTTCACATTTGACAGCTTGTGAAATCACATAAAAAAATTACGATTCCTCCAAGTTTTTTTTTTCTGCAGGAACTTGCGAAATTTTAAACCGCTTTAATGAAACTTTTACTGTTAAGTTTCACAAGATTTCTGCAAAACTGTCTAGTTGGACAACGGCCATCTGCAGAAACGAATTTGGAAGAACCGTATCAAATTTGATATATTTTTTTCTGTTTTGTTAACGCCGAAAAAAAATTATTTAAAAAAAATAAAAAATGCAAGGAATTAAACCTAAATATTTTAAAAAAATAAAAAATAAAGCAAACTTTGTTCTTTATTATTAATTTTAATTGCGAAAAAATTCAACGACTTAATCAGACTAACACTTCCTTTAAAATCTATTAATAATAAGTGGTCTTTATTATGGGTACTTCCCAGCGAACTTTGATCAAGTCCGCAGTTTTTTCCCCCACCATAATTGCAGCTGCGTTTATATGTCCAGCCAGTGGTACCGGAATAATTCCAGCATCAGCGACCCTCAACCTACCAACACCATGCACTTTCAACTCATGATCAACAACAGCTTCTTTATCGCTTCTCGGTCCCATCTTGCAAGTGGTACTTTGATGATGTGTCGTCGTAGCTAAATTTCTGATTGCACACTCCCAGTACTCGTCAGAGTCGTACTTGTGCTTGTCGCAATCAGGAATTACAGTAGTATCTAGTTTGATGTCGTACTTGCTGAAAGCTGAAGTTTTTGTCAACTTCTGAGCAGTTCTGATTGAAGCTATGAGAGTTTTCACGTCGCTGTTGTTGGGGTCGCTCAGGTAATTGCCGTAGAACTTGGGGGGGTCGAAAGGGTTTTTGGACGTCAGCTTGAGGAACCCGTGGGATTTTGGATGGACTAGGATTGGGTTAATTTGAAACGCTTCCTTTCCTTCCAGCGGCTTCCAGAGAGAATTGTAGTTTTGGTCCGAAATTCTGAAGACTTGTTTCATTACGGTACCACCGTCTGAGTGAAAACCTCCAGAAGAAAACAAAAACTCAATGTCGGGCGTTTCAGAAATTTCTTCAGAAATGTTAGTTTTGATGAAAGCTAAAGCCTCTATAATTCCTGCCAAAACAGTCAAAGGTCCTTTACCGTTTTTGACAAAATGTTCCATGTTGGTAACGTTAAAGTTGGTGGTAATATCGGAAGTGATGGTGTCGTTGGCAGTGAAGGTAAGACCCATGAAGAAAATGTGGTCGTACACTTTCTGTCCTACAGGTAAATCCTGGATTAGGGAAATTTTCAGATTATCCAAGTCCTTCTTCGGCCCGACTCCCGACAACATCAGTAACTGAGGCGAAATCAACGCACCTGCCGACAGTACTACTTCTTTTACAGCTCCAACTCTATGGTACTCTCCATTACGGTAGTACTCAACTCCAAATGCTTGCTTAACGATTGGGTTGATCAAAACACTAGTCACTCGAGCTTTCGTTAAGATTTTTAAATTTGGTCTAAGCCGTGCTGGCTCCAAAAACGCCTTGGCAGTACTACATCTGCGACCATGGCGCAAAGTACCTTGCACGTATGAAACTCCCAATTCATTTCTTCCGTTATAATCAACATTTTCAAATCCTAACTCTTCGAAAGCTTTAACGAAAGCCTCAGCTGATCTAGTTCTATATGATAACTCTTCAATTCCTAATTCTCCACCTCGTTGATGGTACCCCACGTCTCCCTTTTTCACCAAGAAATCTTCGGATTTGATGAAATACGGTAGTACTTCTCGGTACGACCAGCCAGGATTTCCCAAATTAGCCCACAGGTCATAATTAAATTGACTGCCACGGGTATGAACCATGAAGTTCAGTAGTGAGGAGCCGCCCAAACCTTTCCCTCGAGGCCAAGCCATCACTTGGTCTTGTAATCCTGAATATACGATTTCAACTGTTGTTCGTCGTTAAAACTACCACTTACCCAACCCAACGCGATCATCTTTCTCCATGCGGTAGTTCCAATTGTAGTCGGTGAATTGCATAACTGGAGCTAACGCTGGAATTTCGTCAATAGCATCGGCTTCTTCTCCAGCTTCGATTAGTAGTACTTTCCATTGCGGTACTTCCGATAATCGATTGGCTATCACGGAACCCGCGGAGCCCGCACCCACAATAATGAAATCATAGTTTTCTTCCACCAAATTCGGAAAAATATTTTCTGAAAATCGGTACTACCTTGGTTGTGAATTATTATAGTACAAGTACTTACCAGCTGGAGGTTTTCTGTTATTATCCGTTGCATTTTGGTAACTTTCTGTCACTGTTTTTAGAAGTTTATCGATCGTTTCCTGCTGACATTGTGCTTCGGCCAAGAGCAGCAAGGTTAGTACTATATATGACAACATTTTTAAAAGATATCTTGCAATCAAGTGACCAGCTTTCTCGGTGATTTTACGTTTTATATTGAACTTCCCTTGGACATGTGAAAACGATTATCATAAAAGTACCTTAATTAGTAGATAATTAATCCTTGCGTTATCATTCAGCTAAAATTATGCTATAGAATTTAACGGTATACGCAAAGTACTTGCGTAATATTGTTTTTGCTGTTGCCATGAAAATCACCGAAGACGCTTGAACTCTTGTACTTCTATACCTGTAGTGCTACAAATAAGAGCGCGAGTATAGCCATGTATATACCACCTTAATTTCTATGGAGCTGTCAGTTATTAGTTTTCATATTTTTATTGATTAGTTAATTTGCCAAAATTAAATAAAAGGCCATTTAAAATCATATATTTTTTTTAAATTATCGAATTTTGAACCAAATTTTTTTCCAGAAATTTAAGAAATGAAGCAAATATTATCTCGTATCATTTATTCAATTCCGAAAAATTTTATCGACCTAATTAATGAGAGTAACAATTTCTTTAACGTCCTATTAATATTGTCGGTACTCCATAGCACACTTTGATCAAATCGGCAGCCTTTTCCCCCACCATAATTGCAGGTCCGTTGGTATGTCCAGCAAGTGGTACCGGAATAATCCCGGTATCAGCTACCCTCAACCTACCAACGCCATGCACCTTCAACTCATGATTAACAACAGCTTCTTTATCGTGCCACGGTCCCATCTTGCAAGTGGTACTTTGATGGTGTGCTGTCGATATTAAATTTCTAACTGCACACTCCCAGTACTCGTCAGAGTCGTATTTGGGCTTGGCACAACCAGGAATTACAGTGGCATCTAGTTTGATGTTGTACTTCTTAAAAGCGGAAGTTTCCGTCAGCTTCTGAGCAGCTCTGATTGAGGCTATGAAAGTTTTCACGTCTTTGTTGTTGGGGTCGCTCAGGTAATTACCGTAGAACTTGGGAGTATCGTAAGGGTTTGTCGATTTGAGTTTTAGAAACCCGTGCGATTCTGGATGGACCAGCATTGGGTAAATTTGAAACGCTTCTTTTCCTTCCAGGGGTTTCCAAAGAGTGTTGTAATTTTGGTCTGAAATTCTGAAGACTTGTTTCATCATGGAACCACCGTCAGAGTGAAAGCCTCCAGAAGCAAACACGAACTCAATGTCGGGATTATCAGAAATTTCTTCAGAAACGTTGGTTTTGATGAAAGCCAAAGCCTCAAATAGTCCTGCCAAAACAGTCAAAGGTCCTTTACCGTTTCTGACGAAATTTTCCATGTTGGTAACGTTAAAGTTGGTGGTAATATCGGAAGTGATGGTGTCGTTGGCGGTGAAAGTAAGACCCATGAAAAAAATGTGGTCGTAAAGTTTCTGTCCTACAGGTAAATCCTGGATTAAGGGAATTTTCAGGTCTTCTAAGTCTTTTTTTGGTCCGATTCCAGATAACATCAGTAACTGCGGAGAAATCAAGGAACTTGCGGACAGTACTACCTCTTTTACAGCTCCGACTCTATGGTACTCTCCGTTACGGTGGTACTCGACTCCAAATGCTTGCTTGAGGAATGGATCGATCAATACTCTAGTTACTCGAGCTCTCGTTAAGATTTTTAAATTTGGTCTAAGCCGCGCTGGTCGCAAAAATGCCTTGTCAGTACTACATCTCCGACCATTGCGCAAAGTACCTTGCATGTATGAAACTCCCAATTCATTTCTTCCGTTATAATCAACATTTGCGAATCCCAACTCTTCGAAGGCTTTAACGAAAGCTTCAGCTGATCTAGTTCTATATGATGACTTTTCAATTCCTAATTCTCCACCTCGTTGATGGTATCCCAGGTCTCCCTTTTTCACCAAGAAATCTTCGGATTTGATGAAATACGGTAGTACTTCTCGGTACGACCAGCCGGGATTACCTAAATTGGCCCACAGATCGTAATCAAATTGACTGCCACGGGTATGAACCATGAAGTTTAGTAGAGAGGAGCCGCCCAAAGCTTTCCCACGAGGCCACGCCATCACTCCGTTTTGTAACCCTGAATTCACAACATGAGCTGTTGTTGTTTGCATTTGAAAGTACCACTTACCTAGCCCAACGCGATCATCCTTTTCCATGCGGTAGTTCCAATTGTAGTCAGTGAACTGTAGAACTGGTGCTAACGCCGGAATTTCGGCGATAGCATCGGCTTCTTCTCCTGCCTCGATTAGTAGTACTTTCCATTGCGGTACTTCCGATAATCGATTGGCTATCACGGAACCCGCGGAGCCCGCACCCACAATAATGAAATCATAGTTTTATTCCACCAAATTCGGAAAAACACTTTCTGAAAATCGGTACTACCTTGGTTGTGAATTATTATAGTACAAGTACTTACCAGCTGGAGGTTTTCTGTTATTATCCGTTGCATTTCGGTAACTTTCTGCCACTGTTTTTAGAAGTTCGTCGATCGCTTCCTGCTGACATTGAGCTTTGGCCAAGAGCAACAGGGTTAGTACAGTAATCAACAACATTTTTAAACGGTATCTTGCAGTCAAGTGACCAATTTTATTGGTGATTTAGGTTTTATATAGAACTGTCACCGCCCATAGTTTCTTTATTTGGAGCAAATGTTAATGCTTTTGTCATAAAATTCGCAGGTAAATAATCTTTGCGTTATCATTCGGGTATAATTGTGCTACAGAACGATATACACGAAGTCTCTGCATAATGTTATTGTCCTTGCTATTCCGTCGATCGTGTCACTGTGAAACAATGAAAGTTGTTTCGACCGAAGACACTTGAACTCCTGCACTTTTATACCTGCATCGCTATAAATAGGAACTCGAGTATAGTCAGGCGAAGGTGGTACCGCCTTAGTTTCTATGGAACTCTGCATATATTTATTTTTAATAATCTAAATTTATAATCTATTACAACTGTTACTAGAACTATTTACTAAAAAAATGACGTTCAGAGAAGTACCGTAAAACCTCTACTGCAATAGAGGCCAACAGTACCGCTGGGTAGCAACGATTTTTAATATACCAAACCACTTTCATGATTTTTATGAAATTGTGAACATACACTAAATTATTAATTAGTAGTACCTTCCGGTTCTACACAAATTTTTATCTCCGATACTTCAAAAATAATCTATTTGGTGGTTTTGCACAGAAACAATGTGCATACAAGATACAAGTATTAACTTCTGTTACGCAATTCTATAATCTAGGTAGTACCCCACAATACCTAATGAAAGTAACTCTATTAAAGCAAGTTTTTTGGACGTTATCCTTTCTTTATGGACCATAATATATAAGTACTGCTTAAAAAGTATAATATTACGGTAGTACTGTTTGTGCCGAATAGTGTTCCTTTATCAAATCGGCCACTTTTTCTCCCAACATGATCGCCGGTACGTTAGTGTGTGCTGCAAGTGGTGTCGGGAATACGCTAGTGTCGGCGATCCTCAATCTTTTGACACCATACACTTGAAGTTTGTGATTGACAACAGCTTCTGGATCGTGCCGAGGTCCCATCTTGCAAGTGGTCGATTGATGGTACACTGTCGTCGCTATGTGTCGAATGGCGCATTCCCAGTACTCGTCGGAGTCGTACCGAAACGTTGTGCAACCGGGCATCGGTGTCGCCACCTGTTGACAGTTGTACTTTTGAAACGCCGACGTCGCCGCTATTTTCTGCACGTATCTTATTGAAGTTATGAACGTTTTCATGTCGTTGTCGGCCGGGTCGCTTAGGTAATTGCCGTAGAGTTTGGGGGGGTCGAAGGGGTTCTTGGAGCGAAGCTCCATGTGACCATATGATTGGGGACTGGTTACAATAGGGATCAATTGCCAAGCTGCTTTTCCTTCTAGTGATTTCCAGATGGCGTTGTAGATTTTGTCGGAAATGCTGTAGGTCCGTTTCAAGATGCTACCATTGTTACTGTGAAGACCTCCAGAGATAAACAGTAGTTCGATGTCTGGATAATCAAAAATTTCTTCAGAAATGTTGCTTTTGATGAAAGAAATCGCTTCAAATATTCCCATTGGAAGTGTTAGAGGTCCTTGACCATTTGTAACAAAATTTTCCAAGTTGGACCAACTAAAGAGATCGGCTGCATCAGTTGTTATCGTTTCATTAACAGTGAACACTAAACCAAGAAACATCATGTGGTCGTAAAGCTTCTGTCCTACAGGTAGCTCTTGGATCAAAGCAATCTTTAAGTTCTCTAAAGATTTTTTTGGTCCAATTCCAGATAGCATCAATAATTGAGGCGAGTGGAAAACACCAGCTGACAGTATTACTTCGTCAGTGGCTTCTACTCTATGGTACTGTTCGTTACGATAGTACTCGACACCATATGCGTGTTTGTGGATTGGTTCGATTAAAATCTTTGTTACTCGAGCTCTGGTTACGATCTTTAAATTTGGTCGAAGTTGAGCTGGACGCAAGAAAGCTTTCTCGGTACTACAACGATGACCATTGCGTAAAGTATTCTGCAAATACGAAGCTCCCACCTGGTCTCTCCCATTATAATCGACGATCTTCAATCCAATTTCTTTTGCTGCTTCAAGAAAAACTTCAGCCGATTTGGTTCGATACGATGCCTGTTCTACTTCTAAGGTACCACCGCGCCGATGGTATCCGGGGTCGCCTTCTTCGACCAAGAAATTTTCCGATTTTAGAAAATACGGTAGTACTTCGTCGTACGACCATCCTGGATTACCCAAACTCTCCCACTTATCGTAATCCAATCGGTTACCTCGCGTATGTACCATGTAGTTGGTGAGCGAGGAACCACCCAAACCTTTTCCTCGAGGCCACTCCATCATCTGGTTCCGTAATCCTAAATAATCTCCGTTTTTTACTTGTCGAAAGAAAGTAGTAGGTACTTACCTAAACCAATTTTTTCGTCTTTCTCCATTTGGTACTTCCAGTTGTAATCGGTGAATTGAAGCATTGGAACTACCGCAGGTATATCAGTGATTTCGTTAGGCTCATCGCCCGCTTCCAAAAGTAGTACCTTCCAATGAGGTACTTCCGAAAGTCGATTCGCTATAACTGAACCTGCGGAACCCGCACCTACTATAATAAAATTGTAGGTTTCTTTCTCGAAAATTGCAGATTGGTCTTCTGAAAAAAAGACAATACTCTGCCACTGTAGCGAATCAATGGGATTGGTAAGGTACTCACTTTTTGGAAAGTTTTTATTATGCTCTGAAATGTTATAGTAAGTATCCGCTATTGCTTTTAAATATTCGTTGATCATTTCTTCTTGACATTGGGACGCGCGAACCAATATCACCATTAAAGTGAAGAGTACCAACATAGTGTGACGCCGTTTTGTAGTTAAGTGACCGATTTTGGGAGCTTTTTGTATTTATTATGTAGTTTATGACATCGTCCTTCTGTTTTCCATAAAAATGTCACGATGATGTAGATGGTAGATAGCTAACAACATAGTAAATATGTACATGGTATCACTGAGTTAGTTTTTATTACCGAACCAAAACTTTGTAGCAATAAAAAAAAATTTGCGGGTGGTACCAATTTGTTGAAAGTCAGACCATTGCTTCCCATTGATAGATTTTCCAAAGTCATTCTATCAATTTTAATAAGCTCGTTATAAAGATAGGTATTGATTCATTGAAGAGAAATTAATTTTTTTGTGATAGTACCAGATTAAGTATATTGATGGTACTGGTTTTCTTGCGCGTTTTTATTAATCTAGCTAATCTTATTTATCTGAAGATAATTGTAATCGTTTCCACTAGCTTAAAGAGCTCTTTATGGTGATACTTTATTGTACTTTTTTGATAGGTACTATGTTTTAGTATACATTATGTTGCCGTTTATTGATTCAGCTATTGAAATGATTGTAGTCTGTAGTTACATACATATATTTATGTATGCAAATAGAACATGTGGTGGTTGAAAAGCGACAATTGTTATCTTTTTTAAAGTCACTGCACTTGACGTTTGCGATTGTATTCAATTGGCTGCATTATGATTAATGGGATTGTTGATTTGAGAATTTTTCAAGAAAAGTACTGCTAATCGAGGATCGGCATAGTGTGGTTTCCGCTGAATTTATTTTTGCGTTTAAATTTTACATATGAGTTCAGATTTGTATGTAAGTGGTACTTAGGTACTACTGGTTGAATCAAACTCTTTGTCAAATAACTTTTGGTTATTTAATCGCCCCCACCTGTTTGATTGAATTTAAGTTATCTCAGAAGCGGTACTACAATATGATTTTGAGTCAGTTTGGTAGAATTTTTTGGTACTACAATTTATTGCCATAGTGCTATATTACTAATATTTACTTAGGTGTTTTTTTATACCATAGCATAATTTTATTATGGTACTGTTGATTAATAGTACCATTTATTGTGGTACTATTGGTTAGTTTCCCCAAACACTTTTTATCATATGGGCCGCTTTCTCCCCGATCATGATCGTGGGCACGTTAGCATGCGCAGAAATGGGAAGTGGAATGATTCCAGCATCGGCCACCCTCAAATTCTGTATACCATGTACCCTCAATTCGTTATCGACGACCGATTCTTTATCGCTATCGGGACCCATACGACAAGTAGAAAATTGATGGTGGACTGTTGCGGCGAGATGTCTCAAAGCGCACTCCCAATACTCATCCGAATCGTACTTTTGATCTTCACAACCTGGAATCGGCGTCGTCACTTGTTTCGATCCGTACTGTTGGAAAATCGGTGTTTGCGAAATTTTTTGCATGATCCTTATCGCAGCAATGAAAGTTTTGATATCGTGATTGTGTGGATCGGTGAAGAAGTTTCCGTGAAGGAGGGGTGCATCCAGAGGATCTGCTGAACGCAACTTGACGCTTCCGCTAGATTTCGGATGAAGGAGGAGAGGGAAAATTTGCCATGTTGCCCGACCGTTGAGAGGTTTAAAGATTTTGTCGTAAATCTCGTCGTTTATTCTATAGGCGTGTTTGAAGAGGGTGCCGTAGTCGACTGCTATTGACGAAGTACCGCAAGCTAGTTCTATATCTGGATAGTCTTTTTCAGGAGCATCGGAAACGTTTGTTTTAACATAAGCTACTGTCTCCAAGAACAATGATAAAGGTGTTAGAGGTCCGGTGCCGAAAATGCCGTACTTAATGAGACTGGAAGGACTTAAAGCTCTTAGTAGCTTGGTACCAACGTCTTTTTCAAGCGTGAAAGGTAGACCCAAAAAAGTAAGATGGTCGTAGAGTTTTTGACCAACAGGCAAGGGTTGCTTGACTTTAATTCCGAAACTTTCCAGGTGGTTTTTTGGACCGACTCCTGATAACATCAGCAATTGTGGAGAGTGAAAAGCACCGGCTGACAGTACTACTTCTTTGTCGGACAGTACTTTATAGTACTTTCCTCGATAATTAAACTCGACTCCTTTGGCTACATTACCTGAGTCTATCAGTACTTTGGTCACTCTTGAATTGATCAAAATGTGGAGATTTTTGCGACGGTAAGCAGGTCGAAGAAAGGCTTTCTCTACTGACCATCTAGCTCCGTTTCTAGTGGTCGATTGGAAATAAGCAACTCCCATTTGTTTTTGGCCATTATAGTCAAGGTACTGTGACCCCAAAGCTTCAGAGGTGGCATTGATGAAAGCTCGTGCAAGTTCGCTTTTGTACGGTGCGTCCGAAATTGTCAAGTACCCTCCTTTGTTGTGGTATTTTGGATCAACTTTTAAATCAACAACGAAATCTTCGGATTTCTTGTAAAAGGGTAGTACTTCTTCGTAAGACCATCCGGGGTTTCCTAACGCACGCCATTTATCAAAATCCACCTTATTGCCTCTTGTAGCTATCATATAGTTTATTGTTGAGGTACCACCTAGAGCTTTACCTCTTGGCCATGCCATTTGACCGTCGGTTAGTCCTGAAATATTGCAATTAGATACGACCAATGTACTAAACGGTACTTACCCAAAGCTGATCCGTTCTCTTTCTCCATTAGGTAGTTCCAGTTTTGGGGAGTGAAGTGTAGAGCGGCTGCCAAAGCTGGAACGTCTGTTAAGACACGAATGGGATTGCCACCGGCCTCGATTAGTAGTACTTTCCATTCTTTCGTTTCTGATAGTCGACTCGCAATTGTAGCTCCGGCAGATCCAGCACCTACTACGATAAAATCGTAGGATTGCTCTAACTGCCAAGGTTGTTTGATAGCTGAAATTGTGAAACTTCTATTTGTTGGTACTGATATTTGGTACTACTCACCTGGTCTGGACTTTCCAAAAATATTTATTTTATCAAAACCGTTCATTACTTTCTTCATTCCATCTTGTATCAGAGAAGGTTCGCCCAAAGGCAATAGAAGTAGTACCATTAATAACAACATGTTGATTATTGAGCAAATTGTGGAAAGCTATGTAGAGTTCATATAATTACGCAACTTACATGTTAGAATACTAACAAATTTTGGTACTGTTCGCTTATTTGCGAATATCGCTTTGTCTACAGTTTTTGATTTTTTAACTGGTGGTTAATGGAAAAACCTTACGAGAGTGGTACCGTGTTTGTTTATATTCTTAATGCTAAAAACGTGTCTAATCATTTACTAAAAAATTTACGTTATTTAGTAATGTACTGATAAGGTACTGCAGGTCATTAATTTATTTTAGTGGGTCACTCATCTAGTTAAGTTTATTTATGTTGTCATGGATAACAGTACTTATTTATGCTACTTCCAATTTTTGTTGTTTTAATTTTTTTAACAATGAGGTGGTACCACTTACTGAATCTTGCTGTTCAAGCTTGGGTATGGCAACCAGTCAAAATTAAACCAAGCCAATGATGGTAGTACCACACTATATCAACGATTTAAATTTTTTACTGGTAGTACTTGTTATACAGGGTTAGTCAAAAAGAGAAGACGCTTTGGTTCACCCTTGTGACTAACCTTCCATATTAAAATAGGGACCTCTTCTGCACTTTCGATTTGGTACCATTTAATCTCATCATAGCATAATTACAATGGTACTATTTATCTTCGTACTGTTGGTTTGCTTCCCCAAACACTTTTTATCATATGGGCCGCTTTCTCTCCGATCATGATCGCGGGCAGATTAGTATGCGCAGAAATGGGAAGTGGGATGATTCCAGCATCGGCCACCCTCAAACTTCGTATACCATGCACTCTCAATTTGTTGTCGACGACCGATTTTTTATCGCTATCGGGACCCATTCGACAAGTAGAAACTTGATGGTGGACTGTAGCGGCGAGATGTCTCAATGCACACTCCCAATACTCATCCGAATCGTACTTTGGATCCTCGCAACCTGGAATTATCGTCGTCACTTGTTTCGATCCGTACTGTTGAAAAATCGGTGTTTCCGAAATTTTTTGAATGATCCTTATCGCAGCAATAAAAGTTTTGATATCGTGATTGTCTGGATCGGTGAAGAAGTTTCCGTGAAGAAGGGGTGGATCTAGAGGATTTGCTGAACGCAACTTGACGCTTCCGCTAGATTTCGGATGAAGGAGGAGAGGGAAAATTTGCCATGTTGCACGACCGCGCAGAGGTTTAAAGACTTTGTCGTAAATCTTGTCGTTTACTCTATAGGCGTGTTTGAAGATGATGCCGTAGTCGACTGCTACTGACGAAGTAGCGCAAGCTAGTTCTATATCTGGATAGTCTTTTTCAGGAGAATTGGAAATGTTTGTTTTAATAAAAGCTACCGTCTCCAAGATCATTGATAAAGGTGTTAGAGGTCCTGTGCCGAAAATTCCGTACTTAATGAGACTGGAAGGTCTTAAGGCTTTTAGTAGCTTGGTACCAATGTCTTTATCAAGCGTGAAAGGTAGACCTAGAAAAACAAGATGATCGTAGAGTTTTTGACCAACAGGCAAGGGTTGCTTGACTTTAATTCCGAAACTTTCCAGGTGGTTTTTCGGACCGACTCCTGATAGCATCAGCAATTGTGGAGAGTGAAAAGCACCAGCTGATAGTACTATTTCCTTTTTGGACAGCACTTTATAGTACTTTCCTCGGTAATAAAACTCGACTCCTTTTGCTACATTAATTGAGTCTATCAGTACTTTGGTCACTCTTGAATTGATCAAAATGTGAAGATTTTTGCGACGGTAAGCAGGTCGAAGGAAGGCTTTCTCCACCGACCATCTAGCTCCGTTTCTAATGGTTGCTTGCCAATAGGCAACTCCCAGTTGTTTTTTGCCATTATAGTCAACGTACTGTGACCGCAAGACTTCATAGGTGGCATTGATGAAAGCTCTTGCAAGTTCGGTTTTGTACGGTACGTCCGAAATTGTCAAGTACCCTCCTTTGTTATGATATTTTGGATCAACTTTCAAATCAACAACAAAATCTTCGGATTTCTTGTAAAAAGGTAGTACTTCTTCGTAGGACCATCCGGGGTTTCCTAACTCACGCCATTTATCAAAATCCACCTTATTGCCTCTTGTAGCTATCATATAGTTTACTGTTGAAGAGCCACCCAGAGCTTTACCTCTTGGCCATGCCATCTGACCGTCGGTTAGTCCTGAAATATTCCAATTAGATACGACCAAAGTACTATGCGGTACTTGCCCAAAGCTGATCCGTTCTCTTTTTCCATCAGGTAGTTCCAGTTTTGAGGGGTGAAGTGTAGAGCGGGTGCAAAAGTTGGAACGTCCGATAAGATAGGAATGGGATTGCCACCGGCCTCGATTAGAAGTATTTTCCATTCTTTTGTTTCGGATAGTCGACTGGCTATTGTAGCGCCGGCAGATCCAGCACCTACTACGATGAAATCGTAGGATTGCTCTAACTGCCAAGGTTGTTTGATAGCTGAAATTGTGAAACTTCTATATGTTGGTACTGATGTTTGGTAATACTCACCTGGTCTGGACTTTGCAAAAATATTTATTTTATCAAAACCGTTCATTAGTTTCTTCATGCCATCTTGTATCAGAGAAGGTTCGCCTAAAGGCAATAGAATTAGTACCATTAATAGCAACATTTTGGTTATCGACCAATTTGCAGAAAGCTATATAGAGTTCATATAATTATGTCTCCACTACTTTCATGTTAGATTACTAAGAAATTGTGGTGCTGTTTTCCTGATGCTGAGAACGTGTCTAATCTTTTGCTATATAAATTTACGTGATTCAGTAATGTACTCGATGTGGTACTAAAGGTCATTAATTTCTTATTGTCTAGATAATTTGTTTATCTCTTCATGCATAATAGTTCTTTTTCATGTGGTTTCTAGTTTTTGTTGCTTTAATTTTTTTTAATTATGGGGTAGTACCACTTACTGAATCTTGCGCTTTCGATTTTTTGGACCCTGTCTAATTTCGGATCACTTAACGATTTTACATGGTACTGACTGTTGGTTGAATTGAAATGGTTGCAAAAGCGGTACTGTCAATACGGTACCACATTATGGTTCTGAGTTAATTTGATAGAATTTCGCAGTACTACAATTTATTGCTTTACCGTACATGGTGCCATTTTACAATTATTTGATTAGCTATTTTTGGTACCAGTTAATCGCATTATAGCATAATTACGATGGTACTGTTTATTATGGTATTGTTTATTTGCTTCCCCAAGCACTCTTTATTATGTGGGCTCCTTTCTCTCCGATCATGATCGCGGGTAGATTAGTATGGCCAGAAATGGGAAGTGGGATGATTCCAGCATCGGCCACTCTCAAATTCTTTATACCGTGCACTCTCAATTCGTTATCGACGACTGCTTCTTTATCGTTCTTAGGACCCATGCGACAAGTAGAAACTTGATGATGTGCAGCAATGGCGACATGTCTCAAAGCACACTCCCAATACTCATCTGAATCGTACTTTTGATGTTCGCATCCCGGAATCGGCGTCGTCACCTGTTTCGACCCGTACTGTTGAAAAATCGGGGTTTCCGAAATCTTTTGGAATATCCTTATCGAAGCAATGAGTGTTTTAATATCGTGATTTTCTGGATCGGTGAAGAAGTTTCCACGAATTACTGGTGTTTCTAGAGGATCTGCTGAACGCAACATAACTGTTCCGGTGGATTTCGGATGGAGGAGACCAGGGAAAGGTTGCCATGTTGGTCGACCGGTGAGAGGTTTGAAGACTTTGTCGTAAACTTCATTGCTAAGTCTATAGGCGTGTTTGAAGAGGATGCCGTAGTCGACTGTTACTGACGCAGAAGCTATAACTAATTCTATATCTGGATAGTCTTTTTCAGGTGCGTCGGAAACGTTTGTTTTAACGAAAGCTCCCGTCTCGAACATCGTTGCTAAACATGTTAAGGGTCCGGTGCCAAAAATTCCGTATTTTATAAAACTGGAAGGGGTTAGGGCTCTTAGTAATTTGACACCAACATCTTTTTCAAGCGTGAATACTAGACCCATAAAGGTAACTTGGTCGTAGAGTTTTTGACCAACGGGCAAGGGTTGCTTGACTTTAATTCCGAGGCTTTCCAGATGTTTTTTCGGGCCGACTCCTGATAACATCAGCAATTGTGCAGATTGAAAAGTACCAGCTGACAGTACTACTTCTTTTTCGGATAGTACTTTATAGTACTGTCCTCGGTAATAAAACTCGACTCCTTTCGCTACATTACCTGAATCTATCAGTACTTTGGTCACTCTTGAATTGATCAGAATATGGAGATTTTTGCGACGGTAAGCAGGTCGAAGAAAGGCTTTCTCCACTGAACATCTAGCTCCGTTTCTAGTGGTCGCTTGCCAATAGGAGACTCCCAATTGTTTTTCGCCATTATAGTCAACGTACTGTGACCCCAAAACTTCAGAGGTCGCATTGATGAAGGCTCGTGCAAGTTCGGTTTTGTACGGTACGTCCGAAATTGTCAAGTACCCTCCTTTGTTGTGGTATTTTGGATCAACTTTTAAATCAACAACGAAATCTTCGGATTTCTTGTAAAAGGGTAGTACTTCTTCGTATGACCATCCGGGGTTTCCTAACGCACACCATTTATCAAAATCCACCTTATTGCCTCTTGTACCTATCATATAGTTTACTGAAGAACCACCACCTAAAGCTTTGCCTCCTGCCCACGTCATTTGACCGTCAGTTAGACCTGAAATATTCCTATTAGTTACTACCAAAAGACCAAGCGGTACTTGCCCAAAGCTGATCCGTTCTCTTTTTCCATCAGGTAGTGCCACATCTGAGGGGTGAAGTGTAGAGTGGCTGCCAAAGCTGGAACGTCCGATAAGATAGGAATAGGATTGCCACCGGCTTCGATTAGTAGTACTTTCCATTCTTTTGTTTCGGATAGGCGACTGGCAAGTGTTGCGCCGGCAGATCCACCACCTACTACGATGAAATCGTAGGATTGTTCCAATTGCCAAGGTTGTTTGATGGCTGAAATTGTTCAATTTTCTTTTGTAGGTACTGATGTTTGGTACTACTCACCTGGCCTGGACCTTCCAAAAATATTTATTTTATCAAAACCGTTCATAAGTTTCTTCATTCCATCTTGTATAAGAGAAGGTTCGCCCAAAGGCAATAGAAGGAGTACCATTAATAACAGGATGTTGGTTATCGAGGACCTTGTAGAAAGCAATGCAGAGTCCATATAAATATAACAACGCAACTTACATGTTAGTTTACTAGAAAACTACTGATAGTGTTCGGTTATTTCCAAAAATCGTTGCGCTCAAAGCTTTTGACTTCTCATCTGGTTACTAATGTTAAAACATCAAAAGTGGTACCGTTTTTGGTTTTGAGATAGCGGAACGGCGTAATACCATTAATGCCGAGACCGTGTCTAATCTTTTGCCATAAAAATTTACTGTACTTAGTAAGGTACTGATACGGTACTGAATGTCATTAATCTTTTATTGTAAGTCACTTATTTAGTTCAATTTATTTATGCTGTCATCGATAACACTATTTTCTCATGTTACTGTTAGCCTTTGTTACTTTTATTTTTTTATTTTTTCTTGTAACTATGGGGTAGTACCACTTTATGAACCTGACACTTTCCGTATCAATTGACTTTTGTGACTTTAGATTCTCTAATGTGGTGGTACTTGGTAAGATTGAAGTCAATATATGTGGAACTACTTGCATCATTGTGTAACAGTGGGTATTTTACAAAAATATTTACTTTATTGCTGAAGCGTTACCAATGCGGGAGGTGCTAATACAAAGTTATAGTACTACCTTAATGTGGATGTTTCTCTTAGTACTATAACTAGTTGCTACTATCACTAAATATCCAGTTACTACTTAAACTCAAACTAGTTACCATTATATACATTATAGGTAGGTACTATGTTATGGAGATATCCTGTTAGTACCGTTTATCTCCATTGAGTTTTAATCATATCCGCCGCTTTCTCGCCGATCATCATCGATGGTAGGTTGGTGTGTCCCGAAATTGGTCCCGGGATGATCCCAGCATCAGCCACCCTCAAATTTTTGATACCGTACACTTTCAATTCGTGATTGACAACCGCTTCGGAATCGTTGCTGGGTCCCATCTTGCAAGTCGAAACTTGATGATGGACCGTCATCGAGAGATGCCTCAACGCACACTCCCAATAATCATCCGAATCGAAAGGGGTATGCTCACAACCTGGAATGGGTGTTTGGACCATTTTCGACCCATACTTCTGTAAAATCGGAGTGTCCGACATTTTTTGGATCACCCTGATGCAAGCAATGAACGTTTTGATGTCGTGATTTTCCGGATCGGAGAAGAAGTTGCCGTACAGTAGAGGAGCATCTAGAGGATCTGTGGATCGTAACTTGACTCCACCTGAAGATTTTGGATGTAACAACATTGGTGTGATTTGCCATGATGGTTGGCCGAAGAGAGGTCGATAGACTTTGTCGTAAATTTGGTCGTTGACTCTGTAGGCTTGTTTGAAGGCAAGACCGTAGTCGACTGCGATGGAGGCGGTACCACTAACTAGTTCTATGTCGGGGTAGTCTTCTTCAGGGTCGTTAGAAGCTTCAGTTTTGATGAAAGCTACAGTTTCGAGGATCATAGAAATTACCGTTAATGGGCCAGTGCCAAGAAAGAAAAATTTAAACAAACTAGATGGATATATAGCTCTTAAGAATTTTGTACCAACATCTTTGTCTAGAGTAAAGGGAATTCCAAAGAAGATCAGATGGTCATATAGTTTTTGACCAACAGGCAAATCTTTGATGACGTTAATCGCTAAACTCCTCAAGTGTTCCTTAGGACCGATGCCAGATAACATGAGCAGTTGAGGAGAATGGAAGGCTCCAGCTGACAGTATCACTTCTTTGGTAGCCTTCACTTGATAGTACTTTTCTTTGTGGTAGTACTCAACACCATAAGCTACATTACTGGCGTCTATCAATACTCGTGCCACTCTAGTGTTGGTTAATATATCGAGATTCGAACGAGCGTAAGCAGGTCGTAAGTAGGCTTGCTCAGCACTCCATCTGGCGCCGTTTTTTTGAGTTAACTGCCAATGAGTGGCTGACAACTGTTTCTTGCCATTATAGTCCCTATTTGTAACTCCTGTTACTTCACATGTAGCATTAATTAACGCATATGACAATTCGGATCTGTATGGAATTTTTGATATAGTCACTGGTCCTTCTTTATTATGGTACTTCTCGTCGAATTCGTCATTAATTTGAAAATGTTCCAATTTCTTATAGAAGGGTAACACTTCTTCGTAGGACCATCCCGGGTTGCCTGCAGCAGCCCATCGATCGAAATCCACACGGTTTCCTCTCGTCGCGATCATGTAGTTAATAGTGGAACTACCACCTAGAGCTTTTCCTCTCGGCCATGCCATCCTTTCGTCGATAAGACCTTATGAGGAAACAGTATCACATTAATAATTTTTATTGTTCGGTACTAACTTGGTAAAATGATACCTACCTAAAGATGACGTGTTCTCTTTTTCCATCAAGTAGTTCCAGTTCTGACGGGTAAAATGTAAAAAGGGCGCCAAAGCGGGAACGTCGGTGAGAATCGGAATTGGTTGGACTCCGGCTTCTATTAGTAGTACTTTCCAGTTTTTCACTTCACTAAGTCGATTTGCTAAGGCGGAACCGGCGGATCCGCCACCCACAATGATGAAATCATACGACTCGCTCAACTGGCGTGGTGAGACGCTACCTAAAATTTTGACAGTTTCAATATAGTACTACTTACTCTACTAGTTGGTCAAATTAAGTTATCATAATTACCAAACTGCTCTAGAATACGCTAATAAAGTGTTTCTTAAATGAAGCATCAACAAGTTAGCCAGCAGTTTAGTACTTTGGTAGTACTTACCTAAAACATTTGCTACCGAAAGCAGCAATATATATATAAGTTGTTTCATGGTTCTATCTGTATTTCTGAAGTACCTATAGTTCATAGTTCTTGAGCAAATATATATGTTTCGGACTTCACCAATTATTTTAGTAATTTGCCACATTCGCTATTTTATCTGGGAAATTGGCGGTACTACGAAAATTTGTGTAAGTTTTTATCCACGCCCTAATCCTCTAATTATGATAGTTGGCCTCATTACGTCTATCTATTACGGGTGCTGTAATTTTGCAAGAAGGCATTAAGCTTGTTCAGAATTTACTATAAGTGGCCTTTATCTAAAATGACTTCATTAAACTTTATTATTGACATTTAGATCTTCTTGGAAAATTTTTAAATAGGGCAGTTTACAAAAGTATTATGTATTGTGTTCGTTTATCTTGTGATATCACCTTATTGAAACCTTTACTGAAGATTGTGGATGGAAGCATCTGAACTGGTATGAATTGTGCAAAGCTGCTTTTAATAGTGGGTACTGTTTACTTATTTGGTTAATTTATAGTTTTGTACTATTTATGTACATTTGAAATGTGTATACTTACGCTAAAGTTTGAGCTTTAATGACGAAACTAAATATTCGCAATATTTTTTAAATCAATCTTTTTGACTTATTTCGTATCAACGGTTCTAGATTCTTCAATGTGGTAGTACCTGGGAAGGTTGAAAACTATATCTGTGGAGATAATCATAGTGACTGTTTTACAAAAATACTGATTTTATTGCGGAAGCTTGGCCAATCCTGCGAAGTACTAGTACAATTTATGGTACTACTCTGACGTAGATTTTTCTGTTGGTACTATGACTAGTTACTATTACTACTACATATCCAGTTACCACGTAAACCAAAACTAGTTATTACTACATACATCATAGGTACTACGTTATGAAGATATATATCTTGTTGGTATAATTTATTTCCATTGAGTTTTAATCATATCTGCCGCTTTCTCGCCGATCATCATTGCTGGTAGGTTGATGTGTGCCGAAATCGGCCGAGGGATGATCCCGGCATCAGCCACCCTCAAATTTTTGATACCATACACTTTCAATTCGTGATTTACAACCGCTTCGGAATCGTTTCTGGGCCCCATCTTGCAAGTGGCAACTTGATGATGGACCGTCATCGAGAGATGCCTCAACGCACACTCCCAATAATCATCCGAATCGAAAGCGGTATGCTCACAACCTGGAATGGGTGTTTGGACCATTTTCGACCCATACTTTTGGAAAATCGGAGTGTTCGATATTTTTTGGATTACCCTGATGCAAGCAATGAACGTTTTGATGTCGTGATTTTCCGGGTCGGAGAAGAAGTTGCCGTAGAGAAGAGGAGCATCTAAAGGATTGGTTGATCGTAACTTGATACGACCTGATGATTTTGGATGTAACAACATTGGTGTGATTTGCCATGATGGTTGGCCGAAGAGAGGTCGGAAGACTTTGTCGTAAATTTGGTCGTTGATTCTGAATGCTTTTTTGAAGGCAAGACCGTAGTCGACTGCGATAGAGGCGGTACCACTAACTAATTCCATGTCGGGGAAGTCTTCTTCAGGGTCGTTGGAAGCTTCAGTTTTGATGAGAGCCACGGTTTCGAGGATCATGGAAATTACCGTTAATGGTCCGCCGCCAAGAAAGAAAAATTTGAGGAAGCTAGAAGGATATATGGTTCGGAAGAAATTAGTACCAACATCTTTGTCTAGAGTAAAAGGAATTCCAAAGAAAATCAGATGGTCATAGAGTTTTTGACCAACGGGCAAATCTTTGATGACGTTAATCGCTAAACTCTTCAAGTGTTCTTTAGGACCGATCCCAGATAACATGAGTAGCTGGGGAGAATGGAAGGCTCCAGCTGACAGTATCACTTCTTTGGTAGCTTTTACTTGATAGTACTTTCCTTGGTGGTAGTACTCAACACCATAAGCTACATTACTGGCGTTTATCAATACTCGTGACACTCTAGTGTTGGTTAATACATCGAGATTTGGACGAGCGTAAGCAGGTCGTAGGTAGGCTTGCTCGGCACTCCATCTAGCTCCGTTCTTTTGAGTTAACTGCCAATGAGTGGCTGCCAACTGTTTCTCTCCATTATAATCCCTATTTGTAACTCCTGTTACTTCACATGTAGCATTAATTAACGCATATGACAGTGCGGATCTATATCGAATTTTTGATATAGTCACTGGTCCACCTTTATTATGGTACTTTTCGTCGAATTCGTCATTAATTTGAAAATCTTCCAATTTTTTGTAGAAAGGCAACACTTCTTCATAGGACCATCCCGGGTTGCCTGCAGCCGCCCATCGATCGAAATCCACACGGTTTCCTCTTGTCGCGATCATGTAGTTAATGGTGGAAGTACCACCTAGAGCTTTTCCTCGCGGCCATGCCATCTTTTCGTCGACAAGTCCTTATGACGAAAAAAAAAATCGTAATATTATTTTTGTTGTTCGGTACTACTTGGTAAAGTGATACCTACCTAAAGATGACGTGTTCTCTTTTTCCATCAAGTAGTTCCAGTTCTGACGGGTAAAATGTAAAAAGGGCGCCAAAGCGGGAATGTCGGTTAGAATCGGGATTGGTTGGACTCCGGCTTCTATTAGTAGTACCTTCCAGCTTCTCACTTCACTAAGTCGATTTGCTAAGGCGGAACCGGCGGATCCGCCACCCACGATGATGAAATCGTACGAGTCGTCCAACTGTCTTGGTGAAATAATACCTAAATTTTTGACAGTTTTAATATGGTACTACTCTACCATTTGGTCAAATTAAATTATCAAAATTATCAAACTGCTTTAGAACAAGTTAATGAAGTGTTTCTTAAATGAATCAGTAACAAGTTAGTGGGTACTGTGGTAGTACTTACCTACAACATTTGCTACCAAAAGCAGCAATATATATGTAAGTGACCTCATAGTTCTCTCTGGATTTCTGGAGTATAGATTCTTGGAAAATAGTTTTTCTGGACTATTTTAATAATTTACCTCATTCGACATTTTATCTGTAAAATTAGCAGTATTACGAAATTGTGCGTAAATTTTTATCCACGCTCTGATTCTCCAATTATTCTAATTTGCCTCATTGCATCCGTCGATTGCGAGTTCTGTGATTTTGCAAGAAGGCATTGAGCTTGGTCAGAATTTGCAATAAGTAGCCGCTATCTAAAATGACTTCATAATTACTGATACCCAGACCTTTAAAAAAATAAATAAATTTGGGGGATTACAAAAATACTATTTTACTTGTTTTGATTGTTTATCTTGTGGTTTCATCATTATTAAAATATTTGGTTAAAATTAAGAATGGATGCATCTAAGCCGGCATAAATTGTGGTGAGTACTGTTTACTAATTTTTTTAATTTGTTATACTATTTATATACATATTTATGCTAAAGTTTGTTCTCTAAGATACCGAAAGTAAATATTTTTTATTTTTTTTCGTAAATATTTTTATGTCACAAATTTTGATCGTCACGACTTTGCATCAACTTTTTTGATAAACAGACGCCTCTAAGGGTAAACCTTCTAGAACTTTTGTGATTTTGCCCAGTTGCTGGTTTACCTTGCGATTTTTTGGTTCCATAGAAATTTGCACACACCTTCCTAACTCTCGCAGCAAATCACACAAAATGCAAAATTTGGTTGCATAGAAGAGCGTCAAATATCGCTTCACTTACCTTATTCTCCAGAATTTCTCCGCGCGAAAAAGTTGAAAACGTTTTAATTATTTATACAATTTTGGACATTTGTAATTTTAAATTTTAAACACACCATAAAAGATAGTTGGTAATAGGGCGTGAACAATCAACTAAATACTGTAACAAATTTTAGTCCCCGATCACGTACATCACACGTTTGTGATAGAAATGTTTTTTTAGAAGTGCAGCAAAGAGTTAAATTTTATTCAGCACGTGCCTTATTTTTTCCCCTCTCTCGTTGGGGCAATTTTCAAACGTCTCATTAACTCGATTGAAATTCTTGAATGCAGTCGGTCGAACCGCAACATGTCTTCGCAGCGTCATCACGGGTTGTCTAACGCAGCAGAAGTACTACCTGTAACTTACCTCTCGATCGTGCCCTCCGTAGATCGACGCCGCCTTGGAGTCAGATATGTGGTTCTATTACGTCTGGCGCAATTTAGTACTACTTTGGGAAGGTGGTACCTACTTGTTTTCTTTCTCAATCCAGTACTTTCGGTACAGACGAAATAATTATTAAACTGTTGCTAAGACTGGTATGTAGAGAGAATCGAATTGGGCTACTATTAATGGTACTGTAACCATAAGTTCAATTTAATGGTACTAGCAGTTTTAACTATTGCTTGAATTTTATGCTACTAAAAGGAGTTTATTCAGTTTATATTGACTGGTTTATTTATTGAAATTAACTTCTAATACACCATGGTACTTACTAATGGTACTGAAAATTTCTATTCAATTCCTTATTATGGTTGTTAACTTATTTTTAATTTATTGCTAATTACAAAAAAATTCGACCCTTAACGCTTCTATTTGGTGTGGTACTTCCAGTACTGCTTGATCATATCGGCCACTTTTTCTCCTACCATGACTGCCGCAGCATTGGTGTGGCCCGTGGTCGTGGTTGGCATCACGCTAGTATCAGCCACTCTCAATTTCTCAACTCCGTACACCTTAAGTTCGTTACTGACCACAGCTTCTGGGTCGTCTCGACTACCCATTTTACAAGTGGCGACTTGATGATGCCCCGTGACGGTCAAATGTCGCAAAGCACACTCCCAATATTCGAACGAGTCGTTTTCGTGCAGTTCACAACCTGGAATCGGCGTTTCTACCTGTTTAGAGCCGTATTTTTGGAACGGAGTAGTTTCAGAAATCTTCTGGATGACTCTTATGGCTGCCACCAAAGTTTCCACGTCTCTGTTTAGTGGATCGCTGAAGTAGTTGCCGTGGAGTTTGGGTGAGTCGAAAGGGTTGTTGGAGCGAAGCTCCAGAAATCCGTGAGATATCGGATGTTTTAAGATTGGTAGTACTTGCCAGCCTGGTTGGTTCTCGATGGGTTTCCAGACGGTGTTGTAGATTTCGTCGGAGATTCTTAAACTGGTTTTGTAGCTTAAACCACCGTCGCTGTGGAGACTTCCGGAAGTGAAAACGAGTTCGATGTCTGGGTAATCAGAAATTTCTTCAGAAATGTTAGTGTTAATGTAAGCGAGAGCTTCGATGGTACCACCTAACATTGTTAAAGGACCTCGATTGTTCTTGATTAAATCAATGTAGGCTTCGGGACTAAAATTGTTGAGGACCTCTGCAGTGATGGTTTGGTTGAGGGTGAAAATTAGTCCCAAAAAAGATATGTGATCGTAGAGCTTACGACCTACAGGTAAATCTTTCAGAACTTCAATACCGAAACTTTCCAAGTGCTTCTTAGGACCCACTCCTGATAACATCAGTAATTGGGGGGAGTGGAAGGCTCCAGCTGACAATACTATTTCGTTTTCTGCCTTAACCCTATAGAATTTGTCTTGGTGGTAGTACTCCACACCGTAAGCCATCTTAGTTTCAGGATTAATCAACACTTTGGTGACTCGAGCTTCTGTTAAAATTGTGAGGTTTGAACGGTTTCTGGCCGGTCGCAAAAACGCTTTTTCGGTACTACACCTCCGACCATCTCTTAAAGTTCCGTGGACGAAAGAAACTCCGTTTTGAGTTTTACCATTGTAATCGACGTATTTTAATCCTATTTCTTGGGCTGCTTTAACAAAAACATGCGCCGATTCAGTTTTGTGAGGCACATCTTCAATACCCAGGTAACCTCCACGATTGTGGTAACCTTCATCGCCATTTGACACCAAAAAATCTTCTGATTTCAAAAAATACGGTAGTACCTTTTCGTACGACCAGCCGGAATTGCCCATTTTCTCCCAGTTGTCGAAGTCCAAGTGGTTTCCTCTACTGTGGATCATGTAATCGATGATACTGGAACCACCTAAACCTTTACCGCAAGGCCACGCCATCAATTGGTTTTCTAATCCTATAAAAGCATAAGTTTCGGTACTGATCGAAAAAAATCTCGAACTTACCTAAGCCGAAACGTTCATCTTTTTCCATAAAGTATTTCCAGTTGTGATCAGAAGAGAAAGATAGAAGAGTTGCTAGAGCTGGGATTTCGGTGATTGTGCTGGGTGGTCGTCCGGCTTCGATTAGGAGTACTTTCCAGTGCGGCACTTCCGATAAACGATTAGCTATTACTGAGCCGGCGGAGCCGGCCCCAACCACGATGAAATTGTAGCTGTCATCGATAACTTGCGAATTTTCTACAAATAATTGAAGTAGTACCTAGTGAATATCGTTCAAGGTACTTACCCGGAAACATTTTCTTTTGTTGATAGTCATTGTTGGATGAGGCGTAATTGTTTAATGTTGGACACTGATCGTTATTTTTGATTTGACATCGGTACTCGCCGATTAGTACTGCTAGTACCGCTAGAATTTGCAACATCATCGCTGGAAATTTTAGTGATTCTGGTAATTCCCTGCCGGTCTTATATAAACATTTCTTTCGTGGGGTCAGCGGTGGTCGTTGCAAACGTGATTTGAATCCAGTTTGGGTACAATTTATTGCATTATTTACTTCGAAGCGAGTATTATTTGAATATATCGTCGAACTGCCCGCAGGACCTTATAATTTGACATACTATTTTAGGTACTTATGTTAGAGGTTTCTGGTTCAAGTAGTACTGCTTCTGTTATCACCAAATGTTGTACTACCTAAGTACTACTTCAAATATATTTTTAATTGAATCCTGATCCCACTGCTGCAAAGTCGTAAGCTTTAGTGGTACTTTTGAAATTTTGACTTTAAACTGACTTTCGAAAAAAAGTAGTACCAAATGCTATCAAAGTTATTTTAAAAAATTTATTTTTTAATTATACACAGCCACAACAGTTACTTCCTTAATATTTTTTTCAAAATTTTAAACGTGCCGCCTGATATCTATTTTATGTTCGCTGCCTTCTGTCCAGTCTTCCTTGATCAAGTCAGCCGCTTTTTCCCCCACCATGATGGCTGGAACGTTAGTGTGTGCGGTTGGTGGCAACGGTATAATGCTGCAATCGGCCACCCTCAAATTTTTGATCCCGTAAACCCTCAATTTGTTGTCGACAACGGATTCGGGATCGTCTCTAGGTCCCATTTTGCACGTGCCAACTTGATGATGAAGGGTAGCGGAGACGTGTCTCAACATGCACTCCCAGTACTCGTCACTGTCGAGTTTCGAATGTTTGCAACCGGGAATTCGATGTAGTACCAACTGAGTCCCGATTTTTTGTAACGCCGGTGTTTGGATAACGCGTTGCATTTCTCGAATTGCAGCAATGAACGTTTTCACGTCTGTTCCCTCGGGATCTGTCAAGTAGTTTCCGTATAGCAGCGGCCAGTGGTAGGGATTTTTCGATTTGAGTTTGAGGTAGCCATAGGATTTGGGATGTACTAGCATGGGAATAGGTGTCCAAAGTGGGGTGTTTTCGTAACTTTGCCATCCGGCATTGTAGACCTCGTCGGTGATTCTAAAGGTTTTTCGATAATTATCACCTTTATCGGTAG
Organism: Schizotus pectinicornis; assembly: GCA_951805265.1. Classification (NCBI taxonomy): domain Eukaryota; kingdom Metazoa; phylum Arthropoda; class Insecta; order Coleoptera; family Pyrochroidae; genus Schizotus; species Schizotus pectinicornis. The sequence continues at coordinate 7,916,931 of OX638210.1, forward strand.
CGAAAGTACCGGAGGTAAATAAGTACTCGATATCTGGATAGGGTCGAGGGTCGTTGGAAATGTTGGTTTTATGATAGAGTAACCCTTCGACCCCAGCAAGATCTGTTAAAGGTCCTTCACCATTCAGCAACCATCGCACCATCGACACTGGATTTATTAACGCCGATTGACTGCTAACTATTGACGCATTAATAGAGAAAGACAATCCTAAGAAACAGAGATGGTCGTACATCTTCTGGCCAACGGGCAAATCTCGCAGTACCGTCACGTTAAGTTCCTCCAAATGTTCTTTAGGCCCCACGCCCGATAACATCAACAATTGCGGGGAATTAAATGTACCCGCAGAAAGTACTACTTCTTTGCTAGCTAGAGCTTTACGGTACTGCCGGTCCTTAACGTACTTAACACCGTAAGCAACTTTTGTGACGGGGTTTATTAAGATTTTAACAACTCGAGCTTGCGTTAAAATTTTGAGATTCGTTCGATGTCTCGCTGTTCTCAAAAAGGCCTTCTCGGTACTACACCTGAAACCTCGACGGGTCGTTGCTTGAACGTACGAAACACCCAATTGACGTTCACCGTTGTAATCGACGTATTTGTGGCCGGCCTCTTGTGCTCCTTGCACGAAAGCGTCCACTGAACCCGTTCGATGTCTGACGTCTTCAACTGACAAGTATCCACCGGAACTGTGGTACTCGGGGTCGGAAATTTTTATGTGAGCATCTTCTGATTTGAGGAAGTACGGTAAAATTTCGTCGTAAGACCATCCAGGGTTGCCGAGTTCCGACCACCGGTCGTAGTCGTACCGGTTGCCTCTGGTGTGGATCATGTAGTTGATAATGGTGGTACCGCCAAGAGCGCGACCTTGAGGCCACGCCATTCGCTGATCGATCAAGCCTGATTTTTTGAGATTAATACGAGAACAAGGAGGTAGTACCGATTACCTAAACACATGTTTTCTTGCTTTTCCATCAAGTAGTTCCAGTTGTACTTAGTGAATTGGAGAAGCGGAGCCAACGAGGGTACTTCGGTTAGGAACGATGGTGCTTCTCCGACTTCCAGAAGTAGTACCTTCCACTTCGAAACTTCCGATAGACGATTTGCGATGACCGAACCTGCCGAGCCCGATCCCACTACTATGAAGTCGAAAGTTTCTTCGTCTGCTGTTGGTGGTACTTCTGAAATTTTGGTACTAGTAGTACTTTTTGTAACTTTTTACCTATAATTACCATATGAGAAGTCATTGATGAATCGTCCTTGTCTTTTGCTGATTTCATTGTAACTATTTTGGGTTTGACTGAGGAGATCGATGGCGTCGTTCGAGGCTAGTACCGTCACGAAAATAGCGTGGAACAGGTGCGTCCAGTGTAGCATTTTCTGTAATTTTAATCACATGGTCACCACGGTCTTGATTCTTCCTGTGGAAACTGGTATTGAGGTCATTGCATTTACTTGCCATTTAATTAGATTAAGTATATGTAGTCAATTAGCAAACTTCTCCAATTATATACAGGGTGTATCTCGTGACTTGAAGTGAAAGTAAATTTTTTTTTAAATAAGTTTCTGTTGCTACAATGGTACCTTTGTTAGTATTATTGGAAAAATATATACAGGGTGTATCCCGGACTTATAAAATTAAAAAAATATGTCAAATAAATTTCTTTTATTTTTGAATCAATCCCAAATATGTTTGTGTTATTGAAGAAAAACAATTTAAATAGTTGTTTTGGTTACGTTTACCTTCACCTTCTACGGAACCTTTGATGACAGTAAGTCGCGCGCAACACACAGCACTCTAACAAAAAATCGTGCAACCACCAGCCGCACTTTAATCTCAAGTGTTATTTAGTTGAATCTTTCTTGTCTTAAATGTAGGTGGAGTGGTTGAACCCGAAAGAATTTCTCCCCGCCAACAGGTTGCCTAAACAGCTGTTACATTAAGGACATTCTTGTAGGAACCTTGAGACGTTTTTAATGGCGCTGGAGACCGGCTCCCGCTTAAAGTAATGGCGGCAAGTTCTTAATCAAATCAAATGACAGCGCACTAGCAATTTTTTTTATTTATATCTTTTTTATACAGTTTTGATTTTTTTCTACTCTTGTTACGTTTTAATTTCTTTCCTGCTTTTCACATCCTTTTCTGTAATTTCGTATTTGAGGCCGTTGCCGTTTTGGAACGTCGAAATTTGAGCTTTACCTTCAGGATCGTGTTGTGGTCCTTCTCCGATCACTTCTTTCTCGCTCCTGAAACTCTTTAACTTGAGAAAAAATGGACGTTGAAACTACCACTACTCACCCTATAATTCGATATCCTTGGTCGTCAGCCACATACATGACAGTGACTTTGACGAAACCGTCATTGTAGGAGTATTGACCTTTAACATTGGCTCCATCTTTAGTTTCTTGTCTTTGGTGCGAATTGCCATTGATTCCGTCCTGGACATCGCTGGCAAACTCGTATGTTGATTCGTCAGCAACTTCTTTACTGTAGGAATCATTAGTTTTGCTTTGAGATGGTTTGCTGTTACGTTGGTGGGAACCAACAGGAACTGATTTTGAAATATGTTGACGATCAAAGTTATTTGGTCGCACATTTTTGGACATTTGGTAGTACCGGTTGATTTGGTTATTCGGTAATACTTCAGTTTGGTACTGGTTGACTGATCTATAGTTAATATGTGCTGCTTGGGGTGAATTGCCAAAATTTTGACGACTTGTTTGGATTATTGGACGAGACGTATGAAGACCTTCGTTGAATTCAGAATTGACCAAATCAGTTGAGGTTTGAAGAATTTGCTGGGCAACACTAGGAATTGTTGAAGGTGCCACATAAACATTATTAAGGTAAGGGTTATTTTGGTAGTGTTGTGGGAAAAAATTTTGTTGCGCTGGTTCCTGATGGTTCAAGAATTGGCCTAAAAAAAGCATCAAAAATTTTACATTTTTACTAATAACGATTAAAGTACCTTGCTGTTGTATGTACGGTTTTGAAGTAGTTGGGTAAAAAAACTGATTACTTGGTGGGTTAATTACGTGTTGAGGTACTGCTGGATACTGTTGAGGTGGTACCGTTGGAAACGCTGGTACTTGATGTTGGTAGTTTATTGAAAATTCTAAAAAATTAATTCTAATAAAACAAAGACTATAATTTAGTACTCTCTAAGTACCTTGATGGTTGATCGGCCTCGGAGTTGTGGGGTTCAAATACGGGTTATATTGGATATTGATAAGGTGCTGCGTCGGGTGTTGGTGATGATTCGCCAGCACTGGATACTGCTGAGGTGGTACCGTGGGAATTTGGTACTGGTAGTTTATTGATGGGTCTACAAGTTTGGTTTTAAAAAAATTAGAAAAATTGATTTTGGTACTTGGTACTTGGCCTTGGAGTTGTTGGATTTATAACAGGGTTATTTTGAATTGGGGGAGATGACGCTACGTAATTCGGTACCGTTGGGTACTGCTGCGGTATTATTTGAGGTTGAACCGAATTGACTAAATAAGGGTTGTTTTGGTACCGAGACGGGAACCTCTCCGTAGCTTTAACCTATAGAATCAATATTTTAGATAAATTCAAACTTTATTAAGTGGTACCTTTTGGCCGTATTGTGGGTACTGCTGGTTGTATTCTTCGAGTTGACCGTCGAAACTTGGATTTTGCCACTGTTGAATCTTTTCGGTTGTCGTCGTTTTTCCATTTCTTCCACTTACTGAATACTGTCCAGTTGAGGGATCGATTCTTTCTTCATTTCCAACATAAATGAACTTTGACTCAACTAAAGCGATTGCCACTGTGATTGTTAATAGAAGCTTCATCGCAACACTCGTTGTTGTTGCCACAATTTTCTTCGATTTACTGACGGTTTGTCTTCACACTATTCGATTAGGTGCAAGTTTGGACGACTTGGAGGTGGCTTTAATTAGGAGGATTTTGGTAATTACGTTATCAGCGCCACTTTCGAAATGCTCGACGGAAAGTCTATTAAGTGATAGGCTTTAGGGCAAATTTCGATTGGTCATTAGATGTCTCGTACTTTTCTTGAATAATTGTCAAAGTTTTATTCGAGTTTTTAAATTTAACTTTAAAAAAAAAATTTGGCCGTTAATTATGCGAATCACTTTTCCGGATTTCACTCACATAAGTTCTCTTTCCCTCAGTTAAGTATTAGAATTTTTTTACATTGTCTTTGCTTTGTTTTATGTTAAGAACTTGTCAACTCTTAACTAGCGATTGGCAGCACTCTGGCGCCACTTTTAACCGTTAACGCAGCTTTTAACAAAGCAGTGACCGTTGATGAAAAATTAAATCTTATTGTTAACCGTTAATTTGACAAGTAATAATTTGATACTCAATGGAATTGTGTAGTATTGAAATCTGACTTGTTTCTTATAGTTAACAAATTCTTAACGGTCAATTTAAAACTATTAGCGTGAACTTTAACCGTTAATTTGTCTAACGTCTACAAATAAAAATGATTCTTAACAGATATGTTGTCTTAAAGTAAAAGCAATATATTTTGAATCGAGTTCTGTTTTCTTAGGGGTACAGGCCGTTAATGAAACCGTTAATTGTTAACGAAATAAGTTCCAATTTTTTCCAATAAAGTCAATTTTGATTTTAGAAGTTATTGAATTAAAATTTATAACAAAGCACTATAAAGTGACCGTTAAGGAGGTTCAATTATTTTTCTCAATCTTCCTCAGTTATTTTTATTTTTATTTGCAAAGTTTAAATTATTTTTAACTATTAACATGAATCGTTAACAGTTAATATTTTAAAAAGTTACAAAGAATTTTTTACCAAAAGGTTTTTATTGCGCATTATTTATTTACAATTTTAATAAGTACATAATTTTTAACGTTTAAGAGTTCTAATAATCTTCGACGATTTTTTCGACGGGTCCGGGTACTTCGACGCTTTGCACCCTGTAAGCCAAATGGGAACCGTGGGCGTTGGTGCTGATGTCGGCCGTACCGTGATTATTGACCACCGGTCCTCCCAGTGGTGTCGTTTCTTGTCTGCAAATTAACCGTTAACTTTCAATGTTGGTCGACAACGAAAAGAATTAAAAAAAAAAGAAAACCGACCCTGTAATTCTGAATCCTTTATCGTCAGCAACGTAATGAACGGTTCTTTTGAAATAACCATCGCTGTACGAATACGAGCCCTTCACGTTAAGTCCGTCTCTGACCTCGTCTCTTGTGTGGGTCAAATCGCTGATGTGATCCTGGACGTTGGTGGAAAACTGGTATCTGTCGGGAATATTTTAAAAAAAAATTTTTGGGAAATTTTTGTTACGTACCTGGCGTTTCTGTTTTGTTCTTTCTCGATTTCGTTGATTGGAACGTTTTGGACTGTTGGAACGTTTCGAACTATGAGTGGTTCAACGTAGGTATTGGTGACTGGCGTTACGGGGGGGCTAGTTCCGAAGACTGAGAGTGACTTATAGTTGGCGAGTTTTGGGGGGTGAGGGATGAAGTTTTGGGGTCGGGCGTTTGCTACCACCACGGCACACGCAATTACGACCTAAAATTTTAATTATTGTTATTTTTTTTTTCGTAAAGTACAAAGTGATAATTACAAATTTGAACATGGTAACTACTTTTCGAAACCTCGACAATGCAATGATTTTGTTGTCGTCGACTGGTGGTATTTATTGGGTCTATATCGATCCATCTAAGTCGTTAGAAGACTGGAAAGGACATTTGAGGCAAAAGTTTTGACGATTACGTTAAATTTACACTAACGCTAATTGTTTCTTGAAATCGTTATAATTGTCCGATGGAATATGCCGAAGTAGCGATAATAATAGTTTTTTTTTCTTTACAGGTAAGCCACTGAATCAGCCAGGAAATTGTCCAATATCCAAGTAAGATTTTTCTAAATTTAAAAAATGTAGAAAAACTTTAAACTTTTACTTACGTAAATGTTTGAATGCATTACTGGTTGTCTAGCAGCAATTGCTCTTGGTTTTTAATTAGTTTTTTTAACAACTCGTTAGATGGCGCTGTTGATGGCATTATTTTGCAAAAATCGGCACATGTTTCACATTTTTCCGGTGATTGAAATTACGTATTGAAGGCAAATTCGGACGAGGACTTGCGACATTTTCTTTTCTTATTTGTGAGAGTTGGAGATTACGTCTTGCTTATTGTCCGATGCTTATTAGAACGAAATCGCTATTTTAGTATTATTTATTGTTACAATTTTGTTGCAATATGCTAATTGCCAATTTGAAAATAAAAAAACTTTGAATCCTTAAGTAAACTGTTGCCGAAAAATATTAACATTATTTAGAAGTTTTCTCACAAATTGAACTGCTTAACCTTTACATTTGTGCTAAGAAGACCGGAATCTACAAGAATATTTCTGCACTTAATTTGGCTCTAGAATCGATAGTTTCCTTGTAAATTTCCAAAAACCAAAAATTTGAATTTTTTTAAATTTTTGTAACTTTTGAACGGTGATATCACGATACATACATCAAATTCATCCGCTTTTCAGAGACTACCGAATGTTGCAAGAACGAAAAGTCTGAAGCCTTTAATAAGAAAGTTGACATTTTTTCGATTTTGGCGTTTACATAATTTTATTATTTTTATCAAAATATTAAACATTTACAACAAGTATCACAAGCTAGACTCGAATCGTTTCTCATCCTTCACGTACGATAGCCCCAATCTTCTTTTACCATATCGGCTGCTTTCTCAGCAATCATATATGTTGGCGCGTTGGTGTGCGCTGCGGGAATATCCGGCATCACCGACGCATCCACCACTCTCAACCTTTTAATCCCGTACACCCTCAATCTTGGATCCACAACAGCCTTCTTGTCTTTGGCCGGTCCCATCTTACAAGTGCCACTCTGATGGTAGATGGTAAACGTGAAATATCGCGTCATACACTGGAAATAATCATCGCTACCGAAAGAAAATTGACTACATTGAGGTATAGGAACGTCGTGGAGACGAGCTCCAAGTTCTTTGAGAGCCGCCTGTTGAGTTATGTTGAGAATCAAACTGACACTCCGAACGATCGTTTCGATGTCGCTAGGATGAGCGAGATAATTGGGATAGATGACCGGTTTCGTTTTGTAATTGTTGTCCCTCAACATGATTCTGCCACGACTCTTCGGCCTCAACAACATTGGGAAGACCATAAAACTTTCTTTGTCGACGATCGGACCGTAGACAGTGTTGTAGAGGTCGTCGGTGATGCCGAAATTTTTGTAGACAAGAGGATCGGAAATCATGGAACCTCCCTGGAAGAGAAACTCAATGTCTGGATAACCGTCGCGATCTTGAGGATTTTTAGTGTCGGTAAAGATGAGAACTTCGCAACCGCCAGCAGTTGACAACGGACCTCTGTGGAAGTTGAAGTATTCTTTCAAACTTTCTCGTTCCAACATCCGCGTTACGCTCAACGAATACGGTTTGTTAATGAGGAACGTCAAACCTCCAAGAGCTATGTGGTCCATGAGGTTGTTGCCTACCTTGAGGTTGCTCAAAACTCGAATTCCTTTTGAAGTTAAGTGTTTTTTCGGGCCGATCCCCGATAGCATCAGAAGAGTTGGTGAGTTGATGGCACCTGCTGATACTATAACTTCTTTTTTGGCGGCAACTGATTGAAGAACACCGTTTCTCTCGAACTCGACACCTTGAACCTTTTTGGTTTGAGGATCGATCAAAATTTTGCTGACCATTGCAATTTTTCGCACGTGTAAATTGGGCCGGTCTTTTATTTGATGTAGGTAAGCTCTACTGGCGCTATCTCTCACTCCGTCTCTCATACTGAGCTGGAGTCGCGACACTCCCACTTGTTGAGCACCGTTGTAGTCGACGTAATCGAAACCGTTTTGGATGCTCGATTCGATGATGGCATCGGCAATTTTCGTTTTGTACGGCGAATACTCAATAGCCACGTGACCATCTGTGCTGTGATACGAAGAGTTTTGATAGTCGGCTATGAGGAAGTTTTCGATTTTTTTGAAGTACGGAAGGACCTCTTCGAAAGACCAGCCTTCGTTGCCTAAGTTCGACCAGTTGTCGTAATCGCGATAGTTGCCTCTGGTGTAGATCATGTAGTTGAGGACGCTAGAACCGCCCATCACTTTGCCTCTGGGCCAGTTGCAACGTTGGTCGTTCATGCCCAAGCAAAACTTACTACTGGGTTCCGTCCGGTACTTCCAATTGCTGTCGGTGAACTGGAGGTAGTTGGCCAGAAGCGGCACGTCCATTAGGTAGTTCTCAGGGTGACCTAAGAGCAATCGAATTTACAATACCTATATAGAAGTAAATAAATAGAATGTAGAAGTAGAAGAAATTTTGGGATGCTTAATTGGTAGTGGTGGTCTTTAGAAATGGAGAGAAATGACTTGATCTGTCAAGTTGTTATCGGTGTTTTACGCGAAAATTTTTGGTCCTTCGAGTCGGATAACCGTAGGGATGACTTGATCTGTCCTGTTGTTATCGGTATTTTAATTGAAAATTTTTGGTCCTTCGAGCCGGATGACCGAAAATGTTAAAAGGACGAAAGCTTCGATGATAAGAGATACTTGCCTGCTTCTATCAATAATACGTTCCATTCAGGATTTTCGGACAACCTGTTGGCCATTACGCACCCTGCGGTTCCAGCGCCCACCACGATGAAGTCGTATTCGGACAGCAATTGCGGCACATCTTGCGGTTCCGTAGTGAACTGGTTCGAGCCTTCTTCGACAATGTTGATAAGGCCGTCCAGTAGCGATTGTTGTTCAGTGGCGGCGACCATAACGGCACAAATTATCCACAATTTCAACATTTCGTCGTATTTTTTTCCAAAACTTTTCTTTAGTTGACTAATTTTGTATTTTTTTTTTTTTGTTGCAGATAATTGAATTTGTTCAAGTGTTAACGTCCATAATACAACAATAAATATGATAAAATTTGGGATTGGCGGTTTTTGATTTTTTTAAAGTAGGTACCTTTTCAGATTCTCTTGTTCTCAATGCACGTGTTCAAATTTTGAGTTTCACTTCACTTAAAAACTTTTGCAAACACCTCCACTACTTTTGTGGCCGTTTGACAATATTGCGAATCTTTATAAAGTGTCGGAAATTGAAGCCCCACCACCTACTCAATTATAGGTGCTAACTGTTACGTAGCATCGTTTAACATTGCCTTGTTTTTCTTGTGACCAAAATTAGATTTTTATTTCCACAATAACACGGAATAGGTATTAATGCAGTAAATGGTTTCCTTTTTTTCCGTGTGAACGGTTCATTTTTTTTAAATATGAGGTAAAATAACAAATTACAGCTTAATGCGCAGGCTTTCAGCTGGCTATTTTCATTTGTTTCCAAAAAAAAAAAATAATTGCAGGATGAATTAGAGTATGAAGGCTGGTCACTATGAAACGCCGTTTTTGTGACTCTGTGGCCCGATTGCACCAACGACAGTTAAATTTCACCTAAATGTCATTTAAAGTTAAATCTACAGTAAGGGTAGTTTTCGTTACACCAACTTAAATGGCATTTAAAAATCCTCTGTTGCTTAAATGTTGGTGGAAAGAAAAGTCCCTAAAAATATTTCAATGTTAAATTTTTAACTGGCAAAAATCGGGCATTTAAGTAAATACCAATTTTAAAGGGCTGTTAAAGTTAAATGACGTCGGCGCAATTCGTTTTTGCTTAAATGACAATTTTAACAGTTAATTAAAATTAACTGCCATTTAAATTCTTAAACGACGTTGGTGCAATCGAGCCTGATTTTTTCCTCCCTGTACTCTACGTAATTGTTGTGTAATTAACTAGCTTTGATTATCGAACTCTCGGACTCTTCACAATTATCAGGAATTTAAATGCGTCCTTCTGTAATCCAGTTAACCTTTACCTATACGTGCAATAAAATGTAGCATAATTACACGTGTGGTGTATTTTATACACCAATGCTAGAAAAGTGGTCACATAGAATTGGAAATCAGTTGTTTTTAATAAAAGATTATGGGAATGATGTCAAAAATATGTTTATACTGTAGTAACATACAAAAAAATTAAACAATAATAAATAAAAAATTAAAGAATACAAAGAATAACGAAAGTGTACATTTTAATGATAATCAACAAACATTTTTTTTTTCTAATCATAAACTCATTGCGCTTCAATTATATTCATGGTGCTACTTTGTGGAGACATTGTATTAAAAGAGGAAGATAGCGAGTTGAAAATAAGGAAAAGAGCAACAGCGCGGTGGTAAATTGATTTATGCGAGAAATGGAAGTCGTTGAGAATGGTAATATAATTAATATAAAGAAAAGCAACGTTTCTGGAACCTGCTAATTTTATTGAAGAACAAGTGGAAATAAAGAGAAAATTTACACGAAATATCTTAAACCAAACTTTTCGGTCAAAATGTTAATGATCATTTCTCAAAAAGTATAAAAGTTACCGCCAGATTTGTATTAAGTGATCCGAAAACTACAAGAATTCACACGCAAAATTTTGATATTAATTTTAAGACTTTTGCGTAATTGCCACTTGTCTTTTTCAATACGAAAATTTTTGTTTTTTCAAAATATGTTGAAAGGCAACAGTCATTGACGAAAGAGTTGCTCGTAGGTCAACAGCTCTAAAGGCCGGACTTTCAATTGTCGCTATACTTAAGATTCTTGCTATGTGACCTTCAACTTTTTTCTAAGAGTTCAAATCTATTTTTGTATTTGCGTGACATTGCAAACATCAATAGTCAAACACTCAAAATTTTTCTTAAGTGTTTTTGTCCCACTCCATCATACAAAATTAAGACACCGCAAAGTTTCTTAATTTTTATCTAAATATTACTACAATTCTTTAAGTCAACTTTACACGTAATTGCAAAATCAACACTATTCTTTGTACATCCACAAATACTCTTCGGACTTAACGAAATAAAAAAAAATCGTAGATTATTTGTTTTTCGTACGTAACGCGCAGTCATCACTCCGAATGTATATCTAGTTTTATTATTATTGGCACATTAACTGTCTTGATTTAATACAAAAATATTAAACCGACATTTGAGAACAATTATCACAAAGTAGACTCGTATTGTTTCTCATCCTTCACGGTCGATAGCCCCAGTCTTCTTTCACCATATCGGCTGCTTTTTCCGCAATCATATAAGTGGGCGCGTTAGTGTGCGCTGCGGGAATCTCAGGCATCACCGACGCGTCCACTACTCTCAACCCTTTAATCCCGTACACCCTCAATCTTGGATCCACAACAGCCTTCTTGTCTTTGGCCGGTCCCATCTTACAAGTGCCACTCTGATGGTAGATGGTAAATGTGAAATATCGCGTCATACACTGGAAATAGTCATCGCTAGCGAAAGAAAATTGACTACATTGAGGTATAGGAACGTCGTGGAGACGAGCTCCAAGTTCTTGAAGAGCCGCCTGTTGAGTTATGTTGATGATCAAACGGGCACCCCGAACGATCGTTTCGATATCGCTAGGATGAGCGAGATAATTGGGATAGATGACCGGTTTCGTTTTGTAATTGTTGTCCCTCAACATGATTCTGCCACGACTCTTCGGCCTCAACAACATGGGGAAGACCATGAAACTTTCTTTGTCGACGATCGGACCGTAGACAGTGTTGTAGAGGTTGTCGTCGATGCCGAAATCTTTGTAGAGAAGAGGATCGGAAACGATAGAACCTCCCTGGAAGAGAAACTCAATGTCTGGATAACCGTCGCGATCTTGAGGGTTTTTGGTGTCGGTAAAGACGAGAACTTCGCAACCTCCGGCAGTTGACAACGGACCTCTGTGGAAATTGAGGTATTCTTTCAAGTTTTCACGTTGCAACATCCGGGTTAAACTCAACGAATACGGTTTGTTGATGAGGAACGTTAAACCTCCAAGAGCTATGTGATCCATGAGGTTGTTGCCCACCTTGAGGTTGCTCAAAACTCGAATTCCTTTTGAAGTTAAGTGTTTTTTCGGGCCGATCCCCGATAGCATCAGAAGAGTTGGTGAGTTGACGGCACCTGCTGATACTACGACTTCTTTTTTGGCGGCGATTGTTTGAAAGACGCCGTTCCTCTCGAACTCGACACCTTGAACCTTTTTGGTTTGAGGATCGATCAAAATTTTACTGACCGTTGCGATTTTTTTCACGTGTAAATTGGGCCGGTCTCTTATTCGATGTAGGTAAGCTCTACTGGCGCTATCTCTCACTCCGTCTCTCATACTGAGCTGGAGTCGCGACACTCCCACTTGTTGAGCACCGTTGTAGTCGACGTAATCGAAACCGCTTTGGATGCTCGATTCGATGATGGCATCGGCGATTTTCGACTTGTACGGCGAATAATCAATGGCCACGTGACCGCCTGTGCTGTGGTAGGAAGAGTTTTGGTAGTCGGCTATGAGGAAGTCTTCGATTTTTTTGAAGTACGGAAGGACGTCTTTGAAAGACCAGCCTTCGTTGCCTAAGTTCGACCAGTTGTCGTAATCGCGATAGTTTCCTCTGGTGTAGATCATATAGTTGAGGACGCTAGAGCCACCCATCACTTTGCCTCTGGGCCAGTTGCAACGATGGTCGTCCATGCCCAAACAGAACTTGTCGCTGGGTTCCGTCCTGTACTTCCAATTGCTGTCGGTGAACTGGAGGTAGTTGGCCAGGACCGGCATGTCCATTATGTAGTTCTCGGGGTGACCTGAAACCAATAGAATTTAATACAAAAATAAAATTATTTTCCAAGTCCTAGGTAACTCTTCTGGCACAGTTCTGAACCTTTGAATCTTTGGCAGCTGATTAAGCATTTTTATAGGCTTTTGATCCTTAAAGCTCTCCAGGATTTTTTTTAATTAGTAGTTTTGGCTTTGGAGCTGGAAAATTTTAAAATTTTGGTCCTCGGAGCCGGATGACCCAAACAGAAAGTTTCTTCTGAATGAACAAAAGTTGAACGCATTAACTATGTCTGAATTTTAAAAATAAAAAGAAACTGTCGTCACATTTTTATTTATAAAGTGGGACAACGAGGAGTATTCGAAAAATTTTAATTCAATCAAAAAGTGTAGTTTCATAAATTATTTTCGAAAAAATAATTTTCGGTCCATCGACTCGAATGAACATAGATTTTGAAACAACGGTAACTTGCCTGCTTCTATCAGCAACACGTTCCATTCAGGATTTTCGGACAACCTGTTGGCCATCACGCAGCCTGCGGTTCCGGCGCCCACTACGATGAAGTCGTATTCGGGCAACAACTGCGGCATATCTTGCGGTTCCATAGTGACCTGGTTAGTGCCTTCTTCGAGGAGGTTGATGATGCCGTCGAGAATCGATTGTTCGTCAGTGGCGGCGACCAGAACGGCGCAAACTATCCACAATTTCAACATTTCGTCGTCGGACTGAAAGACGAAACGAGTTCTTTAGTTAGATGTCGCAATGTCGTCGAAGGTTGCCACTATACATCCCAGATTTTTTTTTAGATCCGCGACGTAGTTTTAAACTTTTTGGGGTTTAACAGAACTTGGCGAGTAGCTCTCAACGGTCTTGACCTAAAGCGTCTGATGGTTACGTGACAGTATGCAAGGGCAAGACGCGTTTGGACGTGTTACCTAAGTGGTTATATGTTTAATAAACGACTTTTAGGAATTTTGGTGATTTACTAATTTCCGTGTCAAGTTAATTGATCCAAAAAAAAATTTGTTCAATAATTTTGTGTTTGTTTTGTTTGGGTGCACGTAACCGAAATTGCACAAGTGTTGTTAACCTGGATAATGCAACAATGAAATTGGCGAGATTCGAGATCATCACGTGAAAATTGGCGGGTCATTAATTTTTTTAAGTACCTTTTCAGACGGTTTCGTTTTTAATGCACATGTCACAGTTTTCAGATTCACTTCACTTAAGAACTCGATAAGGTTGCGGGCACCTCCACCACTTCTGTGGCCGTTTTACAATAACATTGCGGATCCTTGGAATTGGTTCTTATAAACTATCGGAAATCGAAACCCCACCACCGACTCAATAGCGGGTGGTACGTCACAAATGGTAGCATCTTCTGACATTAATTCGTCTTCTACGTGACCACTGCTTTAAATTCTTCTCACAACAACACGAAATAATTATTGATTGCAGTTATTAGAGAAAATTAGCAAGAAATTTTTCTAACTATTGGTTTGTTTCAATTTTAATTATTATTCGACCCTAAGAAAATTTCCTCTACTTAAAAACCTGATCGAGTCATGTGAACTTGGTACCTAATACCTCACCGATTATTATTGTTCAACGTCTGCAGAAATTTTTTTATTAACTTTAGCGACCACATACAAATTGATTTATTCGGTTTTTTTATTTATTTTTCATAATAAATTAGTGATGAATGTCAATTGGAAATATTTGAAGGAAAAAATATTTGCTAAATTTGCAACATTTGCTTGAAACACGTCACCAATGAAGGCCATAATGCTTTTGTCACATTTCAAAATTATCCTAAAATTGGCTTTTTGTTTATGGGCGCGTTTGCTAATTTCTTCACGTTGACTAACATGTATTGGTAGGCAATTTAGGCACGTGTAATGGTATTGTCACACAATTTCAATAATTCTAACTATGAGAAGAAGAAGAAAAAGATTGTGATGCGAGACAACGGAACAACCTAACTTTATAGAAGAAAATATTGTTAAAAGCGTCATATTTGTAGATAGCGCGATAGAAAAGTGACTATTAAAAGATATGCAACAGAAGTAGAATGAAAGTTGTACTGAAATGCCAAGCAAAGAAAGACAAAGAAGAAGTAGCAAAATCAAGAAAAAAGATCAAGGAAATGTTGTAATAAAAAAGACTGAGAAGAGGAAAAAAATAGATTAATGTGATGAACGAAAGTTATGGAGAATGGTAATAATAAAATAAAGGAAGAAAAAATTCAAACTAAATTGTGGAAGTTGTGACATTTGAGATCGATGTTTTTTTTTTTGTCTATTTCGTCAGTCCTGACGACCCTCACATGGTGGCGCTACCATTGACATCGATGACTTCTGCTTCCGGGTCTTAATTGGTTACAACCACCATGGGGTTCATTTGAAATTGTTAGATTCGCAATTGTTGTCCATTTGATACGTCAAGTTGGATCAATTTATGGATTTATGGTTCGACGTTGTCGAAACTGTTTCAGATCGTTTTAGTAATTATTATGTTAATTTTGTTTTTGTTGCAACCCGGACGGTCGATGCGGCAGCATTTTACGGTTGGCTAACCTGCCAACGACGATTGGATAACGTTAATTGAGATGCCACTGTGCTGTAATGTGGTTGCCATGTTTTTGATTATAACAATTAAACAAAACACTTCCACATTGGCAGTTTCGTCAATCGTAACGGAAATTGTGCAACATTAAACTGAGTTTAGTTCAAATCAATTAAACTGTACCGGATCATATTATCTACGAGGTTTGGTTGAAAAGTGTTCGATTAACAGTAATTTTTATAGTCGATTTAAATTAATAAAAACCTGAAGGGCTTAGATCCGATGAATGATATATTTTTTTCAACTGTACCATTTTTGATCTATTTTGTGTTGAGGTGGAAGTTTGTGACCTACCCTCGTATTGTAGCTTACTTAGTGTATAGTTCCGACTCTGTCAATTATTCTCCAATTTCGGCGAAAGGTGAATCAATGTCCTCAATTTCAGCAATTGCTCATTTAAAAATCTCTAGAATCGCAAACTTGAAGCGGTTTGTTATTTGGTACTTAGCGCTTTATTTGTTGCGTAACATTCTTCTTGGACAACGAAGATTTTTACGATCTCTTTTTGCTTTAAGAAACATTTGATGACGACAAGCGAAAAATTGGTAATTACCGGATAGTTAAAAACTTAGTGAGGGTGTTGAAAAAATGATTACCTATTGTTTGCAAGTCTTCATTATCATAATGTGAATGTTAGAGTGCATGTTACTTTCAATGTTGTTTTTAACATTTCTTTTTTTTTCAGGTATGTCCGCAGTTGTAATTGTTCAATAAGTCAGGTAAATAAAACAATTTTATCGGAACGTAAAAATTACGTTACTTACGCGTTCTGGAAATAGAAGGTGATAATTTCTGCCGGTCCGTCCGAATCTTAATCGGGCAGTTGGCGAAAAGGTAATCTACCTTGGCTCGATTTGAACTGAGGTCGAGATTATTCTCATCACTCCTGTACCAACTGGTATAGTCATTGTCATTCCGTCATGGCTAACGTGACGAACAAAAGTTTAAACAAGCGACAACCGAGGAGACGGCGATTTCCGGGTAGTAGCTACCAGCATTTTTTTCCTTGCAAAGAGATAACCACTGACCAGGTGATGATGTTAAACGTTTTTGTACACTTTTGTTCAAGTGTCTAATTTTGTTTATTTATGGGCGGTTAAGCAACGACCGTGAGTTGGGTTTTTCTTCGACCTCTGAAGCTTAAATCATCGTCACTGTCCGAAGATGTTGCCAAATTTACAATAATACATATTTCGAATTTTAGCAAATTTATTATCAAATTATACTGACATCTAATAGGATTTTGATGACGCATAAGTTTCTTGAGCTTAATATCAAATTTTTTCAGAATAAATTTTTCTAGTTCTTCATTTTTCAAATTATCAAATTCTTATAGTAATTTTTTAAATTTTTTTGGTTTCTTCTAGATTTATCTAATTATAACTGATTTAAGAAGGAACTCTATCAATTATCAAGTTCTTTAGATGCTTATCAGAATTCGTGTAGACATTTTTTTAATTTTTCTTTTTTATCCAAGATCTATCAATTCCATCTTAATTAATTACTTAGAAACTCGTATCAAATTATTATCAAATTATGAAACTATTTTTATTTTTAATTAATTAATTTTTTTTCTAGATTTATCTAATTATAGCTAATTTAAGAAGAAACTTTTTTTAAATTTTTTATATCAAATCATCAAGTTCTTAAGATGCTTATCAGAATTTGTGTAGAAATTTTTCTAATTTTTTTTAAATTGAAGATCGATCAATTCCATCTTAATTAATTAATTACTTTAAAACTCGTATCAAATTATCAAACTTTTTTCATTTTTCTCAAATTTCTATAAAAAAATAATTTCTTTTTCTAGATTCATCTAATTATAGCTAATTTAAGAAAGTACTCTATCAAATTCTAATATCAAATTATCAAGTTTTTTAGATGCTTATCAGAATTCGTGTAGAAATTTTTCAAATTTTTTTTTATCCAAGATCTATCAATTCCATCAACTCGTATCAAATTATTAAATTTTTTTTATTTTTATCAAATTTCTATAAAAAAATATTTTTTTTTAGATTCATATAATTATGGCTAATTTAAGAAGGAACTCTATCAAATTATCAGGTTTTTTAGTTTCTTATCAGAATTCGTGTAGAAATTTTTTTAATTTTCTTTTTTTATCTAATATCTATGAATTCCATCTTAATTAATTACTTTGAAACTCGTATCAAATTATCAAACTTTCTTTTTATAAAATTTTTGTAAAAAAAAATAATTTTTTTTCATATTTATTTAATTATACCTAATTTAAGAAAGAACTCTATCAAATTCTTATATCAAATAATTATCAAGTTTTTTAGATGTTTATCAGAATTCGTGTAGAAATTTTTCTAATTTTTCTTTTTTATCCAACATGTATCAATTTCATCTTTATTAATTAATTACTTTGAAACTCGTATCACATTATTATCAAAATATCAAATTTTTCTCATTTTTATCAAATTTCTATAAAAAAAAATTTTTTCTAAATTCATCTAATTATAGCTAATTTAAGAAGGAACTCTATCAAATTCTTATATCAAATTATCAAGTTCTTTAAAAATTTATCAAAATTCTTCTAGAATCTTTCAAATTTTCATAAAAAAACTATTTTATTATTTTTATCCAAGATCTATCAAATTATATCTAAATTACTAAGAGTACTTGAAACTCGTATCAAATTCTTAGATCAAATTATCCAACTATTTTAGAATTTATCAAATAATTAAGCAATTATGATTAGGAATTCTTGTCTCCAACCAAATTCTTTCAATCTATTAAATTTTTGATGTACTCTTATGTTTTTTCTCTTCGTTTCCAATTTTTGCACTAATCATCCATATGGCATTCAGTATCGCTGATGGAGTTCTTGGATTTGTTGAAACATTAAGAATGATTGGTTAACTAAGCATTTGATGACGGCTCCTCCCCACATCATCCAGGTAAAGTCTGCAACGTCGTTTTGAAATTTTCTCCAACATTGTTTTTTGTTTATGCAAAGTTTTAAACAACAATCTCATAATAGATTTCTTGTGTTGTTAAAATTTTCTAATGATTCCGTGACGCCAATGGCATCGCCGAAAATGCTTCAATGGCTGTTGTATGTGATCATAATATTGTGTTTTGACCCAACATTTTTTTTTAACTTTTTTCTCCTCGGAAACTTACGAGACGTGCATAATCGAAGGGGTTTTTTGTATTTTGCAGCGTCACCTTGTTTTTGTCAGGCCAAATTAAACATGTAATTCTAGTAGATCTAAGAACTGTTGTTCGTAACTTAATTTCGCTGGTGTGGCAAAACCCTAGCCTAATTGGTTAGCAGATCGTCTTGTAGTGCATGACACCTGCAGAGGAGGATCTAGACTAAACGACCTTGACTATTAATCAAGTTGGCCAAAATCACGCCTTCATAGTATTTCTTTGAATTTAATTTATATTTTATTGAAACTGAACTTTATCAATGATTTGATTAAAATCCAACAAAATTTTTACTACCTAGTTTTTTTTACGTCATTCTCACATTCCAACCTTCTCACTTTCTGCATTCTCAACATAGATAATGAGGTGACATTATGTGAGTCACGTTTTGTTGTTAAAAACCACTTGCTGACCATCCTCAAATAAAATCGTCGATTAAGTTTCGATCGATAATTGTTTTTTTTCTTGATTAATTTCGTTTTTCGGAGAAGAAGAGAACGTCTTGTTTTTTGTCAACCAATTGATTTTGAGCATTGTTGGTTGTCTATGTTCACCATTCCGCAATTCCTTCAATGCCAACATGACGATTGCGAGATATTTCAATAATTGGCCAGGTTGCAACAACTCTTTGCAATTTCTTTTTTCTATATAGCTCCATCTCGTGGTAACCTAGAAAGAAAATGTCTACAGTAACCTAGGGCTAGTTGGCCTAAAAATCTTAAAAGTATCATTTTTTTCTTCATTATTGGGAGCTAGACGTAATAGACGACGCAAAAACTGTACAGTCATAATTTATTTACAATTGCGGACATAACAAGTACTCAGACAACTTAACAACAATCTAACCTACCGTAACAATATTTACATCGTTTACCAGACGACCTTTGTAAACTCGCCGAAAGAAACTTGTCGCAACGTGGTCAAGTTTCCATCTCAATATTGCATGCGCCCAGCAAAACTACCCCTACGTAACTATATACAAAACAAAAAGTTCAAAAGTCCATTGACTATTTTTCCTTCAACCAGTCTTCTTTGACCAAATCCGCCCCTTTCTCCCCGACCATGATAGCTGGCGCGTTGGTGTTGCCGCTGGGTATCGTCGGCATGATCGAAGCGTCAATCACTCTCAACCCTTGCACTCCATACACCCTCAATCTGGGATCAACGACAGCTTCTTTATCCCAAGCCGGTCCCATCTTGCAAGTACCAACCGGATGGTACACAGTCATCGACATCGTCCTGATATGGCACTCCCAATACCCGTCGCTGCCGAACTCGTGTCCGCGACAATTGGGAAAACGCACCCGGTGCACCTTAGTTCCGAACTGTTTGAACGCTTGCGCTTCACCGATTTCCATCGCGATCTTCGCCCCCTCGACCAACGTTCGAACGTCGGACGGTTCCTCGAAGTAGTTGGGGTTCATGACGGGGGCGTCGAAAGGATTGCGACTCCTCAAACGCACCCATCCGCGAGATTTCGGCCGCAACAACAACGGCATCAACGTGAAAACGTCTCGGTTGGCGATCGGTTTGTATACCGTGTTGTAGACGCGTTCGGTTAAACCGAGAACGTGACGGACTTTAACGCCGGCGTCCGAATTGACGCTCGCCGGAGCCATGTGGAACTGGATGTCGGGCCAGCTGCGATTGCCGTATTTCGTATTGACGAAGGCTAAACCTTCGACGCCGCCGAGAGTCGTCATGGGACCTTTGGCGTGGACCAAGTACTGCATCGTCATTGGGAAGGCTTGGAAGCGGTTTTGGACGATCGATACGGGTTTGTCGACGAGAAACGTCAAACCACCCATCGCCACGTGGTCCTGGAGATTCTCCCCCACCGGCAAATCTTTGATCAGGGGTATCCCGAACTTGGCCAGTTCCCGTTTCGGTCCTATCCCCGACAACATCAACAGTTGAGGAGTGTTGATGGAACCTGCTGATAATATGACTTCTTTTCTCGCCACCACCCGGTGCTTCCGGCCGTTTCTGTAGAATTCCACCCCGTAAGCTCGCATGGTTGTCGGATTGATGAGGAGACGAGTCACGTGGGAGTTGAGGGCCGTGTGGATGTTGCGACGTAGTCGGATCGGCCGCAAGAACGCTTTGGCGGTTGAACAGCGAGAACCTCTCCGGATGGTGCCTTGGGCTATCATGAAGCCGGCCTGTTCGGCACCGTTGATGTCGCGGTTCTGGTAGCCGAGTTCGGTGCCCGCCTGGACGAACGCCACCACCAGAGGGGTGCGCCAAGGTGATTCCTGAATCGTCAACAAACCGCCCTTGTTGTGGTAGGGGGTGCGCGCCAAGTAAGGGTTGCGGTTGTCTTCGGACTTCTTGAAGTAGTACAGGACGTTCTCGTAACTCCAACCGGGGTTACCTGCGAAATTCGCTATTAACTCTTCGGCAGTCATCGAAGACGAAATTGTTAGCTTACCCAGCGCCTCCCAGTGGTCGTAGTCGTGCCTGTTGCCTCTCACGTACAACATGTAATTGAGGACGCTCGATCCCCCTAAAACTTTCCCTCTCGGCCAGTTACACCTGCCGTTTTTCATCCCCAAACACGCCTTCCCCGTCGCTTCCGTCTTGTATTCCCAATCTAATTTCGACAATTGAAGGTATGCGGCCAAGGAGGGTACGTCGGAAATTTCGTTCTCGTCCGGTCCCGCTTCCAGTAACAAAACGTTCCAATTGGGGATTTCGGAGAGACGCGACGCCACGACGGCGCCCGCCGAACCGCCGCCAACTACGACGAAATCGTATTCGTTGTAGAGGGTGTTGCGATTGATCACCGGCGATTCGGGATCGTGACGGTCATAATTGTAGAACGTTATGCCGGCAAGGAGGAGAGGGATGATCCACAGGGTTGAACCGACGATTCCGATTGTTTTAAGGGTGGTCGTGACGAAGAGAGTTTCCAACATTTTTTTAGGTTCACTGGTCAATCGGGAGGGCGAATTTTCATTTTAGTCTCGGAGTTTCGGAAGGGTTGGTCCACGATTCGGTGCATCGCGACTCAAGGCTCGGACCTCTCCACACCGCCTCTGATCTGAGCAAAATAATTCTTAATTATGTTTTGCAAAAATAATTTAACCTAAGTACATCATAACCTAAAATCCCGATGGTTGTTTGCCACTGGTAGTTGGTAGGCGACTACTTGACTATTCTACTCAGCACTGGGATCCCCGACAAAGCGTTTCAACCGCGTCGCTTTCAAAGCGACCAAAAAAAGCGATAGCTTCTCGAAACTCTCTGTTTAACCGATAGAAATGCAAGTCGACCCGGTCGACATTGAAGATTTTTGGTCGCTTTGGTAGCGACGCGGTCGAAACGCTTTGTCGGGGATCCCAGTGCAGTTTTGAAAAAAGTTTGAACAAGTTGAGTGTCGTCGAGAGCCAGTGGCAAACAATCGTCGGTGATTTCGAGGTTAGGACTGTCAACGGTAGATTCAGCAGAAGACCTGCTGTTTTGTAAATAGTATAATATTGATGACCCTACAGTGACTGGGATGAAGACAAACCGCTGAAAATTTAACTGTGGTGACCCTGAAACGGAAGGGACCATCAGAAGAGGTTTCATCTACTTCTTCGTCGTTTTCAAATTTTTTCTTTTGACTCTAGAATAGCTTCCGTTCGCATGGGAACCTTCCCACTGGTTCGGAGTCGAGGTCAAGGGACCCATTGCTGCTGGTTCCAGTTGGTCGGCTGTCGAGGGCCGATTAATCGCCGACGAATGCGGAACTGTAATGGAGCGCAACACGTTCGTTTTCACTTTCTTCGTGATCTCGTCCAGCAGATCGAACGGTGTTACCGGGTGGCCGTGTTGTTTACTTTTACCATGAGATCATCTCTTCGTCCGTTTTTTCCCTTCGTCTCGAAATGCGTGTGTTGGTTGGTGGTAGTGACAGGTCGAAGAAAGGGAAAAATTGCGTGGCCTTTCTAATCTGTGGGAGTCTCTTTTTCGACAACAATTGTTAATTGTGGACCCGCTACTAATAAATCAAGTGGGTTCTCTTGTTGCTACAACAATTGATGGTGATGACAAAGACACGACAACAAATGACGAGAATGGGTAATTTGATTGCGGTTTTTTGCGTTTTGGGTAAATTTCTCTCTTTGATTGATCATTCTCGAAATCGACCAAGTCGGGTCCAGAATCGACCATCTTCATAAGGAATCTATTCTTCTTTTTTTTTCTCTTTTTGAAACTTTTTGGAGCGCCATTTTCCACTTTTAATTTCTTCATTGATTTATGTTCGACCGATTTTAAATTTTTGTTGGGATCTTGATCGCGTGCGTGGGCGTGATCGCTTTAATCGCATCATCATTTCATGCTTTCTTCTCCCGTCGCTACAGTACTCTCACATCGGATCGGATCAAGAAGTTCCTCTTTGATCGTCATGCGGAAGCGGTAACGAACAGTTTCCGTCGACGAAGTGATTTTTGGGATGCGAAGCGGAAATTGGTGGTGAGTCCTCGGGGCAAGGCCAACGAAAGGTCGGACCGGCAGGCCGAAACTGTTGTTGTTACGACATCCCGACTGATGAAAGTTGCGGGGCCGTTACGTAACCGAAACGCAACCGAGATGGCTTCGGCGAGGCGGTTTCCGTTACGAAATCCGCGTGTTAACTCATTATTGTTCGAATTCGACGGAAATCGTCTCCAAGAATGATGATGATGGTGGTGGCGACAATTTAGTTTCTTCAGGTCGCAAAAGGTAAAAGTTAACGAGTTAATTATTGTTCGTAATTCCGTCTCGAAACGTGCGGTCGTTGTAGTCCGAAGAGTTTTATGAGCGCGAAGCCGGAAACGGAGGAAAGTGAAGGGATAACGAAACGATACTCACTTGTTTTTCGCGGTCCATTTCGTCTTGGTGGCGCCAAAACACTCTACTTATGGAATCTGCTCTGAACACTGGGAAAGAAAAAAAATCACTCAAGTTATTATTATTAATTTTTTTTGGCTCACGTGTTCGGGGGAGAGGTGGTTGTTTGGTTGGTTATCGTGCACCGACTGATTTCTGCGACGACCCGCGACTCTTGCGAGGTGGTAGTAGTACCGCTTGGTTCTACGGGTGGGGACGCTCGCCTCCTAGTTCGTTCGTGGTGAATTTTTTTTCAGAAGAGGTACTCGGTTTCGCTCTGACGATTTTCGGATGTTACGCAAACGTAGACGTGATCGGCTCGTCCGTGGAATGTCAAGTTTCCGTTCGACGTGACGCGCTTCCGATAGAGCACCAACGCCTCTTCTTCCTCGTTTGCCAACCAACTAGAGTGAAAATTTTAACTACTTACTGCATGAACGTGCCAGCGTTTCTCAAGTAACCTCGACAACCACTACCTCATTTTGGCATTAATAACTCATTTTCGGCCTTAAACTTTTTTCCAAGATCTATAACTCTTATTCAGAGCCAAATTAAATCCCAGTCTCGAAGTCATTTTTAGTTTCTATAGAACTCTCTCTCTAGAACTCCCAGTATCTTTAACTCATTCCCAGTCTCAAACTTACTCCCAGTATCTTTAACTCATTTCCACTCTTGTGTTTCGTTCTTGCCTCGAACTGATAAAACTCATTTTCTGCCTCTGTAATTCATTTCCGGTCTTTAGAACTTAATCTCAGTCTTAAACTTACTTCCAGTCTCGAGAACTCGAATTCAGTTTCCGCCTGGAACTTATTTATTGTCCCTGCAACTCATTTTCGGTCTCTAGAACTCATTCCCAGTTTCAAACTTACTCCCAGTATCTTTAACTCATTCCCAGTCTTGAGTTTAGTTCTTGCCTCGAACTGATTTCTAGATTCTAAAACTCATTTTCTGCCTTGAACTCATTTCCAGTCTCTGCAACTCATTTTCGGTCTCTAGAACTTATTCCCAGTTTCAAACTTACTCCCAGTATTTTTAACTCATTCTCAGTCTTGAGTTTAGTTCTTGCCGCGAACTGATTTCTAGATTCTAAAACTCATTTTCTGCCTTGAACTCATTTCCAGTCTCTGCAACTCATTTCCGGTTTCTAGAACTTAATCCCAGTCTCAAACTTACTTCCAGTCTCGATAACTCGAATTCAGTTTCTGCCTGGAACTTATTTCTAGTTTTCATAACTCATTCTCGGTCTCTAGAACTCTCTTCCAGTCTTAAATTTATTTCTTGTCTATGCAACTCATTTTCGGTCTCTAGAACTCATTCCCAGTCTCAAACTTACTCCCAGTATCTTCAACTCATTCCCACTCTTGAGTTTAGTGTTTGTCTCGAACTGATTTCTAGATTCTAAAATTAATTTTTTGCCTTGAACTCATTTCTAGTCTCTGTAACTCATTTCCGGTCTCTGCAACTTATTCCCAACCTCTGACACTTTTCCACTCTTAAATTGTATGATTACTGTGGGTCAAAGTGTATTTTGGGGGAGGAGGGATGGGTGCTAATTAGCTCAAATTTTGTTTGTTGACGTCAATTTTTGGAAACCACCCACGAAACCGAACACTTCAGAATAGGAAGTTTCTAGTTGTTTTTTTTTTCGTAGTAAGAAAAGTTTCTGATGACGCATCAGGGAAAGAAAGCAATAAACACTTTAGTTATCCATCAAGCCACTTCTAGAATTGCAACAGTTACACCAAAGTGCCACTTCCAGGTGAAACCTGCCACGATAAGTTAAAAGTTTTAATGAAAACAAACATTAATTAGGTAGCGTGGGGTTATAATAATTTATGACAAAATTCCTTTCGCCGAACAGTGGACGAGAAGAATTTTTTTTTTGTTCGGAATTTCATCCCACTGATCTACAGACAAGTTCAAGATAAATGTAGAAAGTTCAGTGGCGGCGTCGCTAATAAAATCGGATTAACTTTTCTTCATGTAATTCTTGTAACAATAACAACAAGAAGAAGTTGAAGAATTTTTTCAACGATTGCTTCACGAAATGGAAATTTCGCCATCAGCAAAAGATTATTGTGGTTAATTAGATGGACGTCATACTGCGCCATCGTGTAACCGGCGCTTTGATTTTAATTTGTTTACAATACAGACATTATCTAACACTTTCACCGCCTTGTCGGGCGATCAAGAAAGTAGCAAATCGATCACGTGTTACAAATACCGAACGCACGTAGCAAACACCTAACCAGAGGCAGTTTCAAGGAAATCGCCACCTTCTAAAAAATTGAAATTTTCGTTAATCAAAAATTGCGGTGGTGGTCTTTTTGATAATCTGGGTCGCTTGATCAACTTTTGGCGACCTTTCCTCAATTTGCGAAACGGTTTTCGTAACAACTCTTCTTGCAACATTCGTAATTTTATGCGTCTCGATTCAGTTGTGTGTGTGTGTGGAACAATTAGATAAAAGTAAGAGTGGGTTCTTTTTCCGGAACAAAAGGTGGGCGCGTGTCCGTCAGCACGTTTGTCTTCTTGACGTCTTCTATCCTACTCGAGTGAAAGTTGAATCGATGATGGGGGGACGTAATGTTGGCACGTCGGTTGTGTCGATAATATCGCGGCCGAATTGCGTAATTTCCATTATGGACCGTTACACTTTTCTCAAGGTTTTCACGGGGCACCAAGGGTGGCTTTGGCGCGAGAATTGACAGTGAAAGTGATCCGCCGCCTGCCTGCCTGCCGGTCGCGCCGCATGCAGGAAGTTTGCTGTGCCTAAATCAATAGGTTTGAGTTCCAGGGAAAGCGGTGGCGTCGACGATTGTTTGCGTGGCGTAAAAGGCCCGTCGCGTACGCGATTTGCTTGCTCATGTGGCACTAACTGTTGAAATTAATTCTCTTCGAAGAACGTCCAAAAGGTCAATAACATCCACGAGGTTAAGATGCAAACCTCTATTTTTGCGCCATTTTGGAAAATTAATCAAGGGACGACCAAAAGATATTCTTTAAGCAAAACAAATCTTCAGGGACATTGTTTAAACATCTCCTTTTCCAAGGTTTCAACGATTAACTTTCTCAGTAAAGTTTGCTGTCTTTACTAGGAAATGCTTCATGAGCGTAAATAATGTTAATGTATGAGAAATAAATGTATGTTCAAAGAATAACGTTATTTTCCTTTCGTTAAGAAACTGATTAGGCAAGACAATTGTGTGAGCACTTCTTTAAGTGCCATTAATTATGTTAAGAGGTCTTAAGTTACGTAGGGGGAGCAAGTTTGCATTTATAATGATGTTGCTCTCGTTCACATACCCACAGAAGGCATAGAACCACTTTTTCATGACGGTTAAACAAGTGTGCAGAGAAATGTGAATTAATTAAAGCCACACCGTTGAATTAAGTTGATATGGAGGTTCTCGTTCCGATCCATCATGACTCGCGGCAGCCACGCTGCCGCCTCACTTAAGTTCTCCGATCTCCCAAGACACCGGGGTGCCAGCGAGAAGGCTTTAACATCTTTAAATTATTAAGTTAGAGGTTTCTAAATTCAAAAAATGTTTATTTAATAAAAACAACAATTAAGAAAATATAATTTAAACTTATCATAGAAAAAATGTACATTATTTACAATAACCTTAAAATTGTAAAACAGCACTAGAGTCTTTGTTGTGTCGTCTCACCCGAACCACTTGACTAGGGATTGTCGTTTTAGCGACGAATTAATAAATTAGTAACTTCTACCTGATCCTGATCCCCCAATCCTCCTTGATCATGTCGGCCCCCTTTTCCCCGATCATGATTGTCGGAGCGTTGGTGTTGCCGCTAACAATCGTCGGCATGATCGACGCATCGATCACCCTCAAGCCTTTCACTCCGTATACCCTCAACCTGGGATCGACGACGGCGTCGGGATCGGATGCCGGTCCCATTTTCGCCGTCGACGTCGGATGGTAGATGGTGAAAGTGAAATGTCTCAGACTGCATTCCCAATATTCGTCGGTGTCGAAAGCGTATTGTCGACAACCAGGAAATGGAATTGTGTGAGGTCTCGAGTTGAACCGTTGAAACGAGGCGGTGTTCGAGACGTTCAAAGCGATGCGGATGCCTTCGATCAACGTTTGGACGTCTTCTTTGTGGGTGAAGTAGTTGGGGTTGATGTCGGGGTAGACGTTGGGGTCGCGCGATTTTAACTTCACCCATCCCGTGCTGCGAGGTCGCAACAACAAAGGGAGGATCGTCCAAGTTTCGGAGTTTTTCAGAGGTTTGTAGACGGTGTTGTAGACGCTGTCCCGCATTCCTGTTATCTTCCTGATTTGATCCCCGTCGGAATTGATGCTGCTGGGGGCGAAATGGAACTGGATGTCGGGCCAGTTTCCGGATGGCGGGGCGTATTTGGTGTTGACGAAAGCCAAACCTTCGACTCCTCCCAATGACGTCATCGGACCTCTTTCGTTAACTATATACTCCATGGCTACTGCGAAGGTTTGGTAACGAGTTTTCGTGAAACTTATAGGGTCGTCGATTATGAAAGTCAACCCTCCTAACCCGATGTGGTCTTGGAGGTTCTGGCCGACCTTCAAATCGCTGATTACTGGAATTTTGAAGGAGTCTAGATGAGGTTTTGGGCCGATTCCTGATAACATCAGGAGTTGGGGAGTTCCGATTGCTCCTGAAGACAAAATTACCTCGCGACGTGCCCTGACGGTTTGAGGACGGTTGTTGCGGACGAACTTGACTCCGTAGGCGATCTTGGTGGTTGGATGCACCATAATTTTGGTTACTTGAGAATACATAGCGATGTGGAGATTCTTTCTGTTTCTGACCGGTCTCAAGAAAGCTTTGGCAGTCGAACACCTGGAACCTCTCCTGATTGTTCCTTGCGATAACATGAAACCCGTTTGTTTCTCCCCGTTGATATCCCGAATATCGTAACCCAACTCCCTTCCGGCCTGGAGGAACGCTATGGAAAGGGGAGTTCTCCAAGGTGCTTCTTGTACCGTCAAATAACCACCGGATCGATGGTACTTGGTTTTGCCCAAATAAGGGTTGCGATTGTCTTCGGATTTGAGGAAGTACTTCAAGACTTGGTCGTACCCCCATCCAGGGTTGCCTTGTTGTTCCCATTGGTCGTAATCATGCTTGTTGCCTCTTACGTAGATCATGGCGTTCAGAACACTAGAACCTCCCAGTACCTACAAAATTATTTTATAGAACCAAATTTTGGTTGGTACCTAACATTACTTTTCCTCTAGGCCAGTTGCAACGGTCTCCTATCATGGCTAGACAATAGGGGGAATCACCGGGTGGGGATGTTTGGTACATCCAATCGAACTGGGACATTTGCGTGTAGCCGCTCAAGGAGGGAACGTCGGAAAGTTCGTTTTCGTCTCCTCCAGCTTCGAGGAGCAAAACGGTCCAGTTGGCTATCTCGGATAGTCTGGATGCCACCACCGCTCCGGCGGATCCCCCACCCACCACTATGAAGTCGTACTCGCTCCGGACCTGCAAAGAGAGTTTATAATAGAAAAATTGAAGATATTCAAGAAATTGGCATTATGGATAACCATCATCACACGTCATATTTGAAGGTTGTTGAAAATAAAATTCAAACTCATTTATGCTTGTTATTTATTGGTCCGCTCGTCGCCGAGACGAGGTCACCATCTTTTGTTCTAGCATCTTTTGTTCTTTTGGCCGTTACCGGATGTACCGTGGTGCCGGGTGCAATATCGGTCGGTGGCATTGAGTATATAAGGTCAATGCGTATTAGTTTTAGTTCTAGTTCTAGTGAAGCTGCTACACGCGCAATATCTCCCGTTTGATTGCAATTGAATAAACGTTTTGTATAACAAAAAGCAAACTTGGCTAAAATTATTTAACAAAGGTCTAACAGATGAAGAAGATTTTAAAATAAATAGAAGAGTGAGGATAGGGTCAATGGGGTAAAATTATTTGAAGGATTCGTGAAGATAGAAAGATGCTCAAATAGGCCAAGGAGTGGCAATGGGTAAATAGGGCAAGGTTTTTTAAAAGACCTATGAAGATAAGAAGATGCTAAAATAGATAGACAGAAGAGTGAAAATAGGGTAAATAATATAAGGTTTGTTGAAGGACCTGTGAAAATGAGAAAATGATAAAATAGATAGACAGATAGGATAGATAGCGTAAAGTTTGTTAAAGGACCTGTGGAGATGAGATGCTAAAATATATAAACAAGAGAATGAGAATGGGGTAAATAGGGTAAGGTTTGTTGAAGAACCTGTGACGATGAGAAGATCTAACAGCATTTAAGATCTTCAGCACATTACAAAGAATGAGGTGTTAATAAAAGTTTTAGAAGAGTGAAAGAAGTGGTGACGTGAGGAGAATTGAATAAAGTTTAAAATGAGAAAGATGAAGTGAAGAACAAAATTAGCACAGTATAAAGAATGAGGTGTTGATAGAAGTTTTAAAAGAATGAAAGAAGTGACGTGAGGAGAAGTTAAAGTGTAAAATGAGAAAGATGAAGTGAAGAACACAATTATATTGCTTGATGAAGAGTGAGGAGAAATCGTTTGTTAGTCCGGCCACCTGGAAGAAAGCTAATAAATTTCCATGCTTGCCAACTGTCACTAACGTGTCTGACGTTGGCAGGATGCGATTCCGGATCGACGGACAGGTATCGCATGAACGCCAAGCCGGCGGCGAAGATGGGAACTAGTCCGATGACGGTCAAGGGATTCCCGGCCAAGCCCACGGCGAAATGGGCCGCCTGACCAATAACAGCTAACATCGACATAACAATAAAACTGTCACATCCACATTCCCATGTTGATTTCTTGATTCAATATTTTCGGAGTGTAGTTCCTAAAAGAAACTTTCTTCACTTGGAAATTGAGAGCGTTGAGATTGCCACCCAAACACGATTTGATGTGAAGATTGTTTCTGATGTAATCGAACTGGGGACTGTTGACGTCGTTTGATTGGCGCGTTTCTTTCGTTTTATTCGGCGTTGTGTGGTAACCCTGATGACGGAGTTTTTCTTTTTTGTCGCCGCGATGAAGATACTCGGTCAAATATTTCGGGTCGTTAGGGGTGGTAGCACTGGATTTTTTTCCTGGATCGGATTTACCCATGTCACTGTGCCGAAACCAGCGGCGTAGGCTGCAAAAATTTCTATTTTAGAAATTACGAAAAAAATAATCAACTATGATTAGTTGCGGCGTTTGTTGTCGCGAAGTGTGTGTTCATCGAGGACGAGGTCTTTTTCTCGAGTTATTGCCCAATCTCGCATGAGAACAATGATTTATTTGCGATTTAGAAAGGTTTTTTTACGTTCACCCACATTTTTGGGTGATAGTGTGTGAAACACATTTCGTAATGTGGGGATTTATTTGCTTTTGGGTTTTTCAAAAGATGATCCTGCGCTGCAGTGCGCTTTTACTGTTTTATTTTAATTTTTAAACGTTTCCTAACGTGAAATGTAAACGGTATTGCTTTCACCCGTGAATTTGCATCATTGTTAAAATGTTGTGCACGAGTTTCGTGATGTTGAGATAATGACTATTAGTGCTTCTTTGTTAAGTTGTGGAAGTGTCCGAAATAACATTAGGTAAATCGGTGAAGTTTGCGATTAATTACGTAACACCATCATTTCCGCGGTTTAAAATTTTAACTATTGGACGAAAAAGTTGAAAAGTTCATATTTATTCTAACAAAGTAAGAGTGACGTTATTGTAGTTGTTAGTAAAACCGTATGAATCGTTACGATTTTCAACGTTATCGCTTTTCAGGTTTAGGAGGTAGACTCATTTTTGACCCTCTTCATGAAAGTCAAGTATTTATCTATTTCTGAATTTACCAAAAATTCAATAATTTTCTTTTCTTTTGAATTTCAGCAACTTAAGCTAATTTGTCACACGAGGAGCAAAGAATTTTGCCGGAAAACACTAGAATGGAACAACTGGAGAAACTAATAGGGCAAAAAAGCGAAAAGTTCATATTTGCGCTACTGAAGTAAAAGTAAGGTTATCTTGTTTCTTAATAAAAGTAGACTAATCGTTACGATTTTCAACATCATCGTCAGTCAAGTTTAGGAAATGACACATTTCTAACTCGCTTCACGAATGTTACGTATTTGTTTCCGAATAATCTCTATTATTTTTTAATACTGACAAGTTGACAATATAATATTATTGACGCCTTTCACGTGATTTCACATCCTCATCAACTTAAGTTAAGGTCAATTCACAAATTTGTCGCGCCCCAACTGAACTTGTCAACTTTTTTGCGACTTCTCGTACCACAAGCACAAACATTTAAATCGATTTGTCGCGATTGGTCATGTTCCAGCAACCGTCTAGTTTCATTGCGTGATGGTTGCTATTACCAGTAAAAGTGACATTGAGAATTGTTATTATTAAGAGAGCCACGAAAGTTTCTCCCGTATTTAAATAAAAAAATTAAATTTTCGAAAACTTCTGGAAAGTCTCGATTTGGTACTTCTATCCGGTTGGTGGGTTCTGCCCGGCAGCGACGATATCGCCGCCTTTCCTTTCTTGCACTTGAACCAGATCTCTCGTTATTTTCATTGTCGTCAAGGCCGATGTGTGGAAAAAGTTTTTCTACAAATCGAAAAGTAATACCTTGTGGTAGTTTCGGTTGACACCAAAATCCTTGCGTGTCGTCATTTCGACGACGCGTCCCAAAACACTTTTCGTCACCTGTTCGCGCACTGCAACGTCGCGGTTCCGAAGACTTCACAGGAAGAAAACCAGGTGAACGGTCGCGACGTCGGATGATAACTGCGAGTAGTGGTGCAACTTCGGGAGAGGTCGCGCCGACTCGGTCGTTGTCTTAAGTAAAAATGAAAGTAGCGAATTTTCTTCGGCGACTCATCCGCGAGATTGCGTGGAAAAGTTCACGTAAACTTGTAGCGTTATGTCAATTTCTAGTTCCTAGTCGCTTTCCTGGTTATTGTTCCTTGAAGGTCGACGTTTCAACGCCCACTGAAAGGTCGAATCTTCGATATCGTTTTCTTAACACCATAGTTGAGATTTGACACTTTCTATTGACTTTCGTTGTCTTTGTGTTATTTAACTTGAAGTGATACGCTCAACTGCGAAGCTTCTAGTGTCACTAAGATGTTTTTCTGCATAGTAGAAATTTTAGAAGATCTCTCAAAACCTGTGAAATTTTCTTAAGTAGGTGGTAGAAACCTAAGTGAAAATGACCCGAAATAAGGTTGTTAGACAATTAGTAGGTACGACTTGGCTAATTGGACACTAACTGCATAATAGTTACCAAAATTGTTGCGCCATTCAACTAGTTCTCAGATTTTTTACTTGAGTTGCATCATACCTCGAATTCCTGCATAAACCTCTACTTAAAATGTTCGGTGATCTTTCACAACTGAACCCTCCGCATCAGGTTCAAAAAACTCGCTACGAAACGATCCCACTTCTGACACTCAATTACCATACACTAGAGATGTCGATAAATTCCAATAACATCCCACTGCTGAAACTCAATTTCCGTACTCACCTACAAAATTTCGGTAAATCCCAATAACACCACTAACGCACTTCTTGTGGCCATCGAAACTACCAAAAACTAATTGTCTAACTTCTTCGCCACGAAGTCCTACCATTGTCGTTGTTGTAATTAAAATTACCATCAAGTGAAAGCTTTTTACTTAATCACTAAGTAATTTTTGCTATTTTATTCCATTGTTAATTAGCGAGTTCTTTGTCCTCGCGGTCGTCTACTTAATCGACAATACGTTTCGTTCTTCAAACATCTGACGCCGTTTCGTCGTCACACTGTCATCGGAAAATTAAAGATTCGTCTTAACGTCGAAAAAGAGAAATTTCAAGTGAAAATAATTATTATTCGTTCAATTAGGCGATGCGCTCGACGCACGTGCGTCACTGATTAAAATTGCTAAGTGATGGCGAGGTCGCGAAGAAAGTGTTGCGTAAGGAAGAAGCGTGTTCCGGATAACTGATCCCGGATTTGATTTCAATTGAATTTTCTCGCCAAGGCCAAATTTGTCACCACCAAAACTGTCAATGTTCAAATTTGTGCCGGCGAGAAAATAGTGACGCGATTCGATTTGGCGATGGAAGGGGAGGAATTGTTACGATTTTCAATTTTTTCGGCACGAAACTTGGTGACTTACCCCCAATTTTGGGGCGCCCTACAAACGACGTAGTTGTTGATAGCTTGATTTAATGGTTATATTTTTTTTTTTTAGTGGAACTACTTCAGGTGTGGAGTTTTATTTAAATTTGTTGGTTTGAATCTCCGAGGATCTCCAAAGACGTCAAAAATTGATTGAGTCCTTCAAAAACCCCAAAAGTTCAAATGGGTGTTGGTAAAATTTTTTTAAGGCGGTTCGAACGAGACCGTCACCTTGAAGAATCGTTACAGTTTTCAGTGCGATATTCCCAACGAGTCGCCGTTTAGACGCATTTTTAGGTCAATCGTCACTTAGAAAGTATATCCAACATTTACAGATTGTTCGAAATATGGAGCTAATCGACGTGCCGATTACAAATGACCACCGATTTGGCTTCGGCGTCAGTTTCTAAAACTACCTTCAACGAATTTCAACGCAATCGCAATTTATTAACAAAAATTACAAAAACTTACTATTTACAATGAGCAAATCATCATTACAACCTAATGACTATCTTCCACATCAACCTATTTTAACAATAAATAATTTGGCACGTCACCCTTAAAGACACGTGGAGTCTCCTATTCTTACGTTGTACTCCGGCCGCAACTCTCGTTTCTTTCTAGTAGTCGGACTTAACCAATACTCCTTCACCAAATCGGCCCCTTTCTCCCCAATCATAATAACGGGAGCATTGAGGTTTCCGTTAGTGATCGTTGGCATGATCGAGGCATCGATGACTCGCAACCCCGAAACACCGTAGACCCTCAATTGAGGATCCACCACTGCATAGGGGTCGGATTGAGGACCCATCTTCGCCGTACACGAATAATGGTAAATCGACAAAGTGTATTGTCTCACGTAACAATCCCAATACTCGTCGGTGTAGTCGGGTAAATGTTTGCATTTCGGCACTTTTTTATCGTGGAATCTCGCCCCGAAACGTTTGAGGGCCTGAGTTTGACCGTAGGCGATGGCAGCTTTAACACCTTCTCTCAACACCCAAACATCGTGCGGATGAGTGAGATAGTTGTGGTAGAGGAGGGGGTAATCGAAGGGGTTGTTAGTGCGCAATTTCACTACGCCTCTACTTTTCGGACGCAACATCATCGGGAAGATGCCGAAAGTGTCACGGTAGTTGATGGATGAGAAGACTTCGTTGTAGAACTCATCGGTTAGGCCGTGAGCGCGTTTGACTTGAGTACCGCCATCAGCGGATGCGGAAGTGCTGGTGGCCATGAACTCCATGTCGGGCCAATCGTCGCTTTGATTGGTGTATTTCGTGGGGATGAAGCCGACCACTTCCAAACCGACACTGGACGTTAAGGGGCCGTCTTCTTTGATCGCGTATCTGCAACAGGGTGGAAGATCAGAAATTTGTGACAAAGTGGAGGAATTGGAGGCGTGGAAGATTTCCAAGAAGAATGGTAGGAAAGCAGTAGGTGGTAGAAGTAAGATGGTAGAAGATACAACAATAGCTTATGAATTGGAGGCGAGGAAGATTTCCAAGAAGAAAGGTAAGAAAGTAGTAGGTGGCAGAAGTAAGATAGAAGAAGATATAACAATAGCTTATGAATTGGAGGCGAGGAAAATTTCCAAGAAGAAAGGTAAGAAAGCAATTGGTGGTAGAAGTAAGATAGAAGAAGATATAACAATAGCTTATGAATTGGAGGCGAGGAAAATTTCCAAGAAGAATGGTAAGAAAGCAATAGGTGGTAGAAGTAAGATAGAAGAAGATATAACAATAGCTAATGAATTGGAGGCGAGGAAGATTTCCAAGAAGAAAGGTAAGAAAGCAATAGGTGGTATAAGTAAGATAGAAGAAGATATAACAATAGCTTATGAATTGGAGGCGAGGAAGATTTCCAAGAAGAATGGTAGGAAAGCAATAAGTGGTAGAAGTAATATAGAAGAAGATATAACAATAGTTTATGAATATTAGTAACATTAAATATAAGAATACTAAAATAAAATAGAAAAAAAAAATTAGTTCAAAAAAAAAGAAGGTATGTGGTATATCTAGAAGATTGGAGAGAAGATGAGATTAGGACTTGAAGAAAATGGTATAAACCAAATCAAAGATAGAACATGAAATGAAGAGATGGAAAAAGAAAGGTTACTAAGATCCAGTAAATGTGAAGATAATAAGATGTCATCAAGAGCAAGGAAGAGACAAGATGAAGAAGGAATGGAGATTTTTTTATAGAACTATGTGAAGCGAAGACCCAAAACTACCTTAACGCCGTGTTGATGTTGACCATCCTGTTGATGACGATACTGATAGGGTAGTCGATCAGGAAGGCCACCCCTCCCACCGCGATGTGATCCTGCAGATTCTCCCCCACCCCCGGCGAGTCGTGCACCACTTTGATACCCTTCTCTCGCAGATGACTCGCCGGTCCGATTCCGCTCAACATCAACAACTGGGGGGTGTTGATGGCCCCACTCGACAGAATCACTTCTTTTCTCGCCTTGACCACGTATCGTTTGCCGAACTTCACGAATTCGACACCGTAAGCTCGTCGAGTTTGCGGATCGATCAGTACTTTGGTCACGTGCGAGTACAGCGACACGTGGAGGTTGTTGCGTAAACGGATGGGATTGAGGAAGGCTTTGGCGGTACTGCATCTGGCACCTCTTCTCATCGTGAACTGGTACCAGGCGAAGCCCGTTTGTTTTTCGCCGTTGACGTCGCGGACGTCGTAACCCATCTCTTGGGCTGCTTCGAGGAAGGCAACACCCAATGGGGTGTAATAGGGAGCTTCCTGAACTGTTTGGTATCCACCTAGAATTTTTTTTTAATTAAGAAATAATTGGTTTTGGTCGACGACGAACCTGTTCCGTGGTACTTGGTTTTGGCCAAATAAGGGTTGCGCTGGTCTTCGCTCTTGATGAAGTAGGGTAGAACGTCGTTGTACGACCAACCCTCGTTTCCGAATTCCGCCCATTGGTCGTAATCTCTTCGATTGCCTCGTATATAAAGCATAGTGTTGAGGACGCTGGATCCTCCTAAAACTTTCCCACGTGTCCAACTGCACCGGTTTTCGATCATCGCTTGACAAGCAGTGTCGGAAGGTTCGGTCCTGAACGAAATTTTTATTAGACAACCAACAATACGAGAATCGAATTTTCTCACTTGTAGCCCCAGTCGACCTTGCTTTTGTGGAGGTAGAGACTCAGAAGTGGGACGTCGGTGATTTCCGTTTCGTGACCGCCCGCTTCCAGCAGCAACACTTTCCAATCGGCAATTTCCGTCAGTCGATTCGCCATTACCGACCCGGCCGAACCAGCACCGACCACGACGAAGTCGTATTCGGCATCGATCGTTTTCCGATCGACCGGTCGATTTTCCGGGTCGAACTGGTCGTAGTGGAAGTAGGCCAGAGCGGCGACCAAAAATGGCAGGATCGCTATTTTTCCAGCGCCGACAAGAGCGACGGCAGTTTTGATCGAACCCAGAATCGTTGGTAGCGCCAACACCGCCATGGTACTATTTTAAGGTTACGTCCGAATTCTGCAACAAGCAAAAAAAGTTATAGTTTTATTTTTCGTCACGATTGGTCGAGGATTAACAAATTTAACGCGTTCACTTTCACCCGGCCGTGAATAATTCATTGCTTTCGTCTTCGTTTGGGCGGAGGTCACGGACGCCACTGACTTTCACTACTAGATCGACGAGGAAATTGAACTTTGAAGGTTGTCGGAACAGTTGTTGGGTGAAAACGCGCTTCTTGGTCGGTTGCGTTGCTGCGGTCGAATATTTCGGGATATTCAGGTCGCACGTTCACTTGTTTTCGAGTAAAAGCTTGTTTGTTGTGGCGACCGGATCGAGAAAAGAAACTTGAAAAAAAAGGGTTTAGTTGCGGTGCGGTTTGGCCTTGGTACTTTCAAGCGCTGCCGGTCAATCTTTAACTGGGACACTTAAGGAATTGGGGCAAAAATTTTAAACGAAACCAACTAATGCGAGAGGAAGAGTGAAGAGTGAGGGATGGTGGTGCAGGAAAAAAATAGTTTTTCTCAAACGAGTCTTACAATCGTTGAGAGGACGATTGGCAAAAAGGTTTAACAGAGAGAGATTAGGTGGACTGATGGATCAGTGGTTAAGAGATCAGCCGAAGGATCTAGAAGTCCCGGATTCAAACCCCGGGGCTAACGGGATCAGGTTCACAATTTTTCTCTGGTTAAACGGTATCACGAGGAACTTTTTCATCTGAACTGACGCGAGAGGAAAAGTGATGCAAGAAAATTGTCTTTCTCGTTCGAGGAACTTTTGGTAGAGGCGGCAGTTGTCGGTTTCACTTTTTTTTTCGCCATCAACTGATGGCATCAAACTGAGAAATATTCCATATTGTGGAGAAAGCTGCTTCATCTTTGTTAGTTTATTTTTAACGTTACGTAACGCTTCATCACTGTACACCCCAAAAGGTCACGTTGAGAAAGAATAAACTGGAAAGTATCGTAGAAAAAAAAACAATTGTTGTCTTTACGTAATTATCTTGTTAAAAATGTTGTATTAATTTTGACGATCGCGTTGGCTGCTTTAATGCGTGTGCGCACGCACCCTTCTCACGCATGTCTTTGATAACTGTTGCGTGCCTTACTGTTTTCTAAAACGCCGCCTTATATAATCCGACGATTTAACTATTAATTTTCGAACATATGCAATTGTGGTCTTCAATAAATAAATGATATCCGCGTTGTTGCAAAATGAAGTTATGACGAACCATCGATTCCTGCAATGTTGTTATAATTAAGCACTTTACTTAATTTCCTTGATTACAGTTGCGGAAACCTGAGTTTAGAAGAAGTGGAAACTTCATCTTCTTCACGATTTTCCAAATTTGGGTATTAGGAAAATTTTAATTGGTGCATGTGGAAAATGATGAAAAATTGTTTTGAAACGTTGAGACAGAGAGAAACGTTGAGGTGTGGTCAATCAGTTAAGTTAAAGAAGTGATGCAAGTGTTTCTTAATAAATATAATTTCGAGTTTTTAAATTTAGTTTCATCATTTTCATTTAGTTTGGTATTTCTTTAGGAGTCTTAGTAATATTGCAAATAGATGTTGAACTGTGTGAGTTGAGTCGCGTTGCTGCCACCAAAGTGAAAATGCTATTTTTGTTGGTAGACGTGGTCTAAACTGAGAAGAGTCTAGAAACCGAAAATTACAATCAATTCTTAAGAGACCAGAAATAATTTATTGTGTTTATCGGTTTCAGGCTGTAAAAAGGTTCTTAACATTTTTGTAATTTACCTTATAACTGTACTAGGAGTGCAAAAATGACATATCGGTAATGTAAAAATGATATATTGGTAATGTTACATTTTTACAATACAATTATTAATTTGCTGCCGCTGTTTGAACTCAGTATAACATTTTTCGTACCTATCTCACTTTCGACTTGGTTAGAATAAGTGCTTGCATAGCTTCCTCAGCACTTTCTAGCACGTTTTCAGGCAAATCAGCGTCACTCATTTTACAAATTATTGAAATTTTAAAAAATAAAATATTTGTTGACAAATAAACATCTTTGTGACTACCTAATAACCAACTTGTATAACGACTTTGATTTTTACGGAAAAAGTTGCGGAGGAGATCGCCTGAAACCGATAAAATATTAAACAAACCTCGATGTTATGACATATTACAGCCTTGGATGTCTTAAAATCCTCGCTCTTTGAGCTCGGTTTTCAACCTGACATCTGCGTCTGTAATAAATGTCATAACATTTCTAGATATGTTAATAGCTATAGCAGATTTGATGAAAAAATTAAAAATTTACTGGGAAGTTGGAAACTTTACCAAAAGAGTAGTTTCGAAATTTGGTGGATGGAGTCAAAGTCTAAAGAGTCACTCGTGGCAATGACATTGTCTAAAAATTGGCCAAACAACATTCTAATCTACAAGTCATCAATTGGTTCCACTTGTAAACTTTTACTTTTCGAACTTTCATGACCATGAGGAGTTTTAATCAAAATGACCAAACAAGAGTCAAAATGAAAAAAAAAACGAATAAATTGACACTAAAGTCTTTAAGTTCTTAGGTTTGAAGTGTTTGGCTAGAAAATAATTAAAATGCAAGGAGTGATCCAAAGGTTTATTCCTTCTCGATGGTTGTTTCATCTTTTCAAAATTTGTGGAGTTTACCCCTTTCTCAGATCCTTTTTAGAGCCAAAAATTTATCAAAAAGGTGCCAAACAAAATTGCAACTAAAACTGTGGAAGGAGTTTAGAGTAAGAAATAGTGTTCCAAAAACCAATATAATTTATAGTTAATGTTATCTCCTTCTTGTTTCAAATATATTGAAGCCCTCCAGAAGAATATTTTTTTTTGCAAATTAATAAGGTACTTTAAAACAAAAGAACTTACATATACTGTCTCAACGACTATCTTTCTTTAAGAAAATTTTAACGAGCACCTCAAGCAAACAGGTGCGTCGTTATCTTACGAAAACCAACTAGTTTGATGTCGACAATAATTACCAGTTCAATTTTAACGAATTAAGCCGTTTCGAAACTCTTGGATTGCGTGCAGATACTCGCCAATAATTATTTCATAATTATGCAAAGAAAACATCTGACCGGACGACGTAACGTTGTGGCACAGTTTCTCACCTCAAGTGCTCCATTTCAAACACATCTTATTATCATCGACCACGACGCCGCGACAGCAACCACCAAAACTACCGCACGTTCTTCGACACTACCATTGACTACAACTACACATCAACACAGTGAAAGTCATGCAACGTCTTTACGGTGTCGTAGTGGCAGAAGAATGTGGGTTCGCTTGTGGAGGAAAGCGAGAGTAATTATTTAATGGGTTCAAACGGGAGGGTAGAGTGGGACAAATTTCAACATCCATGAATGGAGACGACATCTTCGACAACTGATGATGGGTCGATTGTATGGTAATTGTAATTGATCATCACTTACACGTAATGGTTTTGTAATTTGGCAAATTAGAAATTTAGTTTTATTACTGGTTATTTTAGCTGGCGCCTAATTGAGAGAAACTTTTTGGATCCATGGGTAATTTGGCAATTGGACTAATTACGATTTGAACTTTTGACAGTTGTTTTGAGGAAAAAATCATAACCACAACCATTGGTGGTTGTGCAAAAATTTTGACCTCTTCTGGTCGGGTTTGTTGTCTTCACTGCAACTTGAGTTATGACGATGCAAGGTGAGCGAACCTTTGGTCGTTACTGTTGGTGATGGTCAGCTCGACTGGTTTCGCGTCGTCTTCTTTCCATTTTTTTCCTTATTTTTAATCTTTTCATTTTTTATCTTATTCTTTTTCCTGCGATTCTAAGGTAAAATTGAAACATAACTCTTCTAAAAAAATCCCTTAGGAGAGCGTTTGAACAATTTAGCTTTTACGTGTCTTGCAAGAATCATTACGTAGTTGCAATAATTAACAATCGCACTTAAATTAAGTAACTGCGTGTTTCCTTGACTCTCATTACCCAGTCGATCAACTTTCTCTCGTAATTACCACCGATCGCCCCAAATCAAGCAACCACCTCCTGTTTACCCTGACAACTGTCAAAATTTTTGACAACCCCCCAACACTAACCGCCATCCTCAAGATCGCGATGAAAACACCGACCAACATGTGTTTCAATACCGATTTCACACCTCCAACTCGTTCCGGCGACGACGACCGAAGACGTCGATCGGTCCGGATGACCGAAGACTTATTGAAGGACCTGCAAGCTCCGAAAATCGGTACGTCTCGTAATCCCTTCGTCAATTTCTTGATGGAATTTAAAAAAGTTACACCTACCCTTAATTTGGGGGCGGCGCAATTGGCCAAGATCGGTGGCGAAATGTGGCGGGTGATGAGCGAGAACGAAAAGTCGCAGTTTCGAATTTACGAAGCCAGAAGGAGGAAACAAGGGTCGAAGGGGAAAAGGAACAAGAGACGGAGACGCAGGATGAATCGTGACGATGACGTTGAGTGATGGGTGGTGCTGGTGATGGCAAAATTGTTCGTCAACGAGCATTCTTAATTGTTGGTGCAAAAAAAAATTATACAATATTATACGTGACTGTTGGTTATTGATGATTTATTGTTCTTTTATTGAAACTTTCTCTTGTGTGGTCAATTAATTTTTTTATTGTTGAAGAGTTGGGAGGAATTTGAAAAGTTTTTCCGGAATGCATTGTCTAATTTTTATTCTAATGTGGTTACCCGCAAATGGACTAGGTAAACGGCCGCGACGAAGCGCATGCGCAGAAGGGACGTCTATTGGTTAGTATCGCGTCATGTAGATGGCGCCACAGGGCGTTACGAAGAAAAGTATGGCAAACATCTTTGAGAAGCTCAAGTTTTAGGTGATGAGATATTAGAAAAAAATTTAAAATTTCGTATCGAAACATTTGAAACTATTCTACGTAGCTTATAAATTTCTCTTGTGACAATGAAGTAAAATTGAAGAAAAGTAAAAATTGCAAAATAATATGTAAAAAAAATTGTTTTTAATCACACCACCACAAAAATTTAAAACTTCCACCTCTACGAATCTAGAGTTCTTCGTGTCTATTCTCCCAGTCTTCCATAATCATTGCCGCTCCTTTCTGGCCGATCATCAAGCAGGCGGCGTTGGTGTTGCCGCTCACTATGTTCGGCATAATCGAAGCATCGATCACCCTTAGTTTCTCGATCCCGTGCACCCTCAATCTGGAATCGACCACGGTCCCATCTTCCCTCCTCTCTCCCATCTTGCACGTACCCACCGGATGGTAAATGTTGGCCGTCACATGTCTCAAAGAACACTTCCAATAGTCGTCGCTTCGAAACTCGAAACTCTCACAACCCGGTATTGTCAATTCGACAATTCTAGCGTCAATCTCCCGAAATTCAGGCGTTTCCACCAATTTCTCCAAGTACCTGATCCCTTCCAACATCAAATCGACGTCGTCGATTTCCGTTAAGTAACGGGCGAAAATTTTTGGTTTCTCCAGAGGATTTTTGGATTTCAACTCGATTCTTCCACGTGATTTCGGACGAAGAAGTGTCGGAAAAATGCTGAGAGTCGATGATTGTCGGTTGGTCGCCAAATAACTGGCAGTTATGGCGTCGTTTAGGTTGAAAATTTTTAGCATTGTGGGGAGGAGGTAAGGGTCGTTTTTCTTCGAGAGAGCGTGGTGGAACTGAAGGTTTGGATGGAGCGAATCGTTTTTGGTGTTAATAAAACCTAGGAGGTTGGTAATGCTGATTCCGGAAAACTCGCCTGTTTGATGCATGAAATAGTTGTAGACTCCATCTAGAGGGTTGAAGGTGGAAACTGCGGAATCGGAGATAGCGACGAAGAATCCCACGAAGGCTGCGTGGTCTTGCAGATTTTTTCCTACTTCCAAGTCTTGGATCACTTCGATCCCTAAATTTTCGAGGTGACGTTTTGGACCTATTCCAGATAACATCAAGAGTTGTGGCGAGTTGATAGCGCCAGCTGAAACTACGACTTCCTTTCTTGCTTTGAGACTAAGCACCTTAGTTCCTACTCTAACGATCACACCTCGAACCGTTTTGGTTTGATCCACTATTAATTTTTCCACCATCGAATTGAGAGCTATCTTCAAGTTCTGCCTATCTTTGATTTTACCTAAGAAACTTTTTGCGGCGCTAGCCCTGACACCCTTGTCAATTGTCATGAGGCTATTGATCCAACCCAATGGAGCTCCTTGAGATGATAATGGGTAACCAAGGCGAGCGTTTCCTCGAAAAATTGCTTCTTTCAGTGGTTCTTTCGGGTGGTACTGGGTCAGTGGTACGACACCACCACGACCGAAATTTTCACCATTTTCTAAATCTTCAACTTGCAGGTTTTCGGATAATTTAAAGAATTTTTCTATGCTATCAAAATCCCAACCTTGGTTACCTTCAGACGCCCATTGGTCGTAGTCTTTTTTGTCTCCTCTAACGTAAATCATGCCGTTAATAGCGCTGCATCCCCCTAACACTTTGCCTCTTGGTACGTGACATCTGCCG
This sequence comes from Schizotus pectinicornis, assembly GCA_951805265.1. Taxonomy (NCBI): domain Eukaryota; kingdom Metazoa; phylum Arthropoda; class Insecta; order Coleoptera; family Pyrochroidae; genus Schizotus; species Schizotus pectinicornis. The sequence continues at coordinate 7,960,381 of OX638210.1, forward strand.
TCTTTCATTCCTAAACACGACTTCTCACTTGGTTCCGTCGTGTATTGCCAGTCTTCTTCAGTTCCTTGTAGACTGAACAACAAGGCTGGTATCTGTAAGAGTCAAAGTTGTTTTTTTTTTTTAATTTTATTTAACGGTTCAGTCACCTCAGTTGTTAACGATGGATAGTTGCCGGCTTCTAGTAGTAAAATTTTCCATTTTGGATTTTCTGAAAGTTTATTGGCGACCACTGAACCGGAAGAACCACCGCCTACGATGATAAAATCGAATTCGTCTTGGTCGTTGAGAGAAGGCGCGTAGTCGGTTGGATAGTTGTCTTTGGAGTTGATGGCGCATTTTGAGGCCATTAGGGCGTTGATGAGAGTGAGAAAGAAGTGGCCGGAAACTCCTGTGGCTGTGCCAGGACACGGTTCCGAAATTCCCAAAGAACATTCCATTATTTCTATAAAAGGAAGTAGAAACTTTTTATTAATAAATGGAGGTAAGAGGAGTGAGAAAGAAATTTGTCACTTTTTAACAAAAGGCCGTATCGAAGCGTTATATATTTTTCTACGTAGCGCATAACGTTCTCTTTTATGGAAAAAATACACATTGTCTTAGTTTGATTCGCTAATTTTTTATAAATTTTCTCCTAATTGTGCCATCATCTAAAATTATGATGTTGAGGTATAGGAAAAAAAATTCTAACTTTTTAACAGAATGTCGTATCGAAACGTTTTATACTATTCTACATAACGCATATTATTTTCTTTTATAGAAAAAATACACATTGTCTTAGTTTTATTCGCTAATTCTTTATGAATTTTCTCCTAAATGAGTCATCATCCAAAATTATGATGTTGAGGTATAGGAAAAAAAATTCTAACTTTTTAACAGAATGTCGCATCGAAACGATTTATACTATTCTAAGTAGCGCATATCATTCTCTTTTATGGAAAAAATTCACATTGTCTTAGTTTTATTCGTTAATTTTTTATGAATTTTCTCCTAATTGTGTCTTCATCCAAAATTATGATGTTGAGGTATAGGAAAAAAAATTCTATCTTTTTAACAGAATGTTGCATCGAAACGTTTTATACTATTCTACGTAGCGCAGACCATTCTCTTTTATAGAAAAAATACACATTGTCTTAGTTTTATTCGCTAATTTTTTATGAATTTTCTCCTAATTGTGTCTTTATCTAAAATTATAATGTTGAGGTATAGGAAAAAAAATTCTATCTTTTTAACAGAATGTTGCATCGAAACGTTATATAGTATTCTACGTAGCGCAGACCATTCTCTTTTATGGAAAAAATACACATAGTCTTAGTTTTATTCGCTATTTTTTTATGAATTTTTTCCTAATTGTGCCTTCATCTAAAATTATGATGTTGAGGTATAGGAAAAAAATTCTAACTTTTTAACAGAATGTCGTATCGAAATGTTTCATACTATTCTACGTAGCGCGTACCATTCTCTTTTATAGAAAAAAAAAATACACATTGTCTTAGTTTTATTCGCTAATTTTTTATGAATTTTCTCCTAATTGTGCCTTCATCCAAAGTTATGATGTTGAGGTATAGGAAAAAAAATTCTAACTTTTTAACAGAATGTCGCATCGAAACGTTTTATACTATTCTACGTAGCGCATATCATTCTCTTTTATAGAAAAAATACACATTTTCTTGGTTTTATTCACTAATTTTTTATGAATTTTCTACTAATTGTGCCTTTATCTAAAATTATAATGTTGAGGTATAGGAAAAAAAATTCTATCTTTTTAACAGAATGTTGCATCGAAACGTTTTATACTATTCTACGTAGCGCAGACCATTCTTTTTTATGGAAAAAATACACATAGTCTTAGTTTTATTCGCTAATTTTTTTTGAATTTTCTCCTAATTGTGCCTTCATCCAAAATTATGATGTTGAGGTATAGGAAAAAAAATTCTAACTTTTTAACAGAATGTCGCATCGAAGCGTTTTATACTATTCTACATAGCGCATATCATTCTCTTTTATAGAAAAAATACACATTGTCTTAGTTTTATTCGCTAATTTTTTATGAATTTTCTTCTAATTGTGCCTTCATCTAAAATTATGATGTTGAGGTATAGGAAAAAAAATTCTAACGTTTTAACAGAATGTCGCAACGAAACGTTTTATACTATTCTAAGTAGCGCATAGAAAAAAATTAGAGTTGTCCAAATTTAATTCGTTAATTTTTTATGATTTTTTTTGTTTTTTTGCTGACTTCTCATTAATTGTTTAACTTTGAGTAGAGAAAAAAATTCTAGCTCTTTAACTAGATGTTGTTTTCGTTGTTTCGTTTCTGATTTTTTTTTCTTCAATAACGGACATAGTAGATTAATATCAAACTTAAGTAGTTGACGTAGGCAGACAACCTTACAGTTGTGCATACAAACTAATCGTTCAAGTTCAATCAACAACTCGACATTTTTGCAAGAAAAAACAATTTTTAATGAAGAAAATTATTACCATCAACTACTTACCTCTAAAATATTTCCTATAATTAGTCAATTTGGTGAAGTCGACAAATTATTTGCGTTCACGTGTCACCGGTCGTTGGTTGACTGAAGTTCTTGCGTCACCTTCTTATCCTGATTATTTACACATTGTGGTCTTACATGTTTTTGCTAGAATTAGATGCGGACTTTTATGTCATATTCACAACAAAATGGTTGAGTTAAATTCTGGTGGTCGCACGAAGGTCACTAAAATTTCCTACCAATCTGTGGACGTGCACGAAACCCGTCTTCTTAACTTCGAGCGCCGGTGAAGACTCCGCAGTTTATCCGATGCAACAAGTGAGAAAACTAGAAAACAACCAATTGTCTGTCTTTCACAACTTTCTTTATATATTTTGTTATCGTCGCTTTTTATATATTAATAATTATTTCAAAATTGCCACTTAAAATTGTCCTAGTTATCTATAATGTCATCTAAACCCATTAGCAACAACCTTGCAATTATGTCGCTAAGTTGCTAAGTGATTGCACCTATTTTTATACTTATTTGTAACTTGTTAGTTGAGTAGGTACTACCTGCAACATTGTAGCATTGTAGAATCAAAACAGAATTCTATCTTTTTCTTCAGCTTATTTGCTTCTATTAGTCTGGTTCCAGCTTTAGTACCCACCACTTTTTTCGGTACCACCTTGGTAATTTGTTCTTTGCTTTTTTATGTTCAAAACTGTATTACAATAGAACTTCTGGTACCATTTTACTAATATTCATATGAAAACCATCTCTTTACGTGTAAAACAAAGGTTATTAGCTGGCAACTGATGGACAAAAACATTTGCGCACTTTTTGGTACTACCTACTACTAAAACTAATTGGCGCCTTTGTCTTGTCTATCAATTTTGGATTTTCTTTCCTAGTACAAACAATCTATTTACGTTTACCACAAAGGTACTGCTTGAACTAGTAGGTACCATTTAAATCCAGAGACTTATTTTAGAAACTATTTTTATTTTCGGTACTACTTCTAATTAACATTAAATCCTACAGCACTACCAATAGTCCAGATCCCTCATTCTGGACTTTCCTTTTCTCGCTTGAGTACCTTTGTTTTCCGATTGTAGCCTCAATTCCGGTTTTTCAACACCTGTCAACAATCACCGTTTAATATACGGTTTTAACTTCCACCCTATCTTACCTTTGTTGCGAATTCCGTTGAAACCTTCCTCTTCAGATTCCTCCCTCCAATCGTCTTTGATCATGTCGGCAGCTTTTTCCGCTACCATGATGATGGGTGCGTTGGTGTTTCCGCTAACGATGAACGGCATAATGGAGCCGTCGACCACTCTCAAATTTTGAACACCATAAACTCTCAATCTTGGATCAACGACGGCGTCGCTATCGTTTTCGGGACCCATTTTGGCAGTACCGACGGGATGGTATATGGTCATGGTGTAGTGTTTAGCTTGACATTCCCAATATTCGTCCGACAAGAACTCGAAATGTTGACAACCAGGTATGCGAAGTTGGTTGATTCTCACTTGGTGCTTCAACATAGCTTTGGTACTACCAAGTTGGTGCGCTAATTTCGCCCCTTCGACCTGTTGGAAAAATATTTAGTCGAAATTTTTGCTCGTCAACATCTATCTCACCATGACTTTGACGTCTTGAGGGTCGTCGAAATAGTTGGGGTTGATGACCACTTGGGTGTTGGGGTTGGCGTCTTTCAACGTGATCCTTCCGCGACTTTTCGGTCTCAACAGCAAAATTATTATGTCGAAAGCGTCCTTGTAAAGAATCTCTTCGTATACTGCCGAATAGAAGTCGTCGGTCAACCCCGTCGCTCGTTTCGAGAACAACCCTCCATCGGTGTTTTCCCCGAACGCCGCCATAAAGTACTGAATGTCGGGCCAATCTTCGCTGGTGTCGACGTACTTGGTACTGACGAACCCCATGACTTCGCATGCCGGCAACCAATAGACCGGTCCTCGATGGTTCAAAGCGAACTCGTTGATGGTTTCGTCTTCGAAAACTTTCGGTAATTGAAAGGCGTACGTTTTGTTTTCGTATTCCGGTGGGGGTTGGAAGAGGAACGTGACACCACCCATGGCGGCGTGGTCTTGAAGATTACCTCCGACTCCCGGGGAATCTTTGATGGTTTCGATACCTAATTCGTTCAAGTGGTCGTAAGGTCCGATTCCTGATAACATCAACAATTGGGGGGATTGGAGGGAGCCCGCGCTTAAAACTACTTCTTTGTCGGCGAGTACCGTTTTTTTGATTCCGAATTTGTTGAAGGTTACACCGTAAGCTCGTTTGGTGTTGGGGTCGATCAAAACTTTTTCGGCTAACGACAGAAGGGAGACGTGGAGGTTCGGACGTTTGCTGGCCGGTCGAAGGAAAGCTTTGGCGGTACTGCAACGAAGACCATCGCGAAGAGTACCGTGGGCTAGAGAGAAACCCGATTGGTGCTCTCCGTTGATGTCACGGATGTCGTAACCAAGTTCTTTGGCGGCCTCCAGGAACCAATTTACTATCGGCGCGTGGTACCTGGATGATCAATAAATTTATCAGTAACAGTACTTAGATTATGATGAGGAAAGAGTTTGAAAGACAATAAAAAGTTTAGCGGAGCAAGAAAAATAGATGAGTTTTGGTAATCTCAAAAAAAAATTGTCAGTGCCATCAAAACTTTCAGAAAGTACTACCAGTATTAGTACTGGTAGTACCAGTAAGTACTATTCTTTAGTCAATATACTAAGAAATTATCTTTAACGACTCAAGAAAGTTTGATTGGATAGAGTGAAGTAGTACTGGTAGTACTTGCTGGCAGTACCAAAAAATGCTATTGTTTAGTCAATATACTAAGATATCTTTAACGACTCAAGAAAGTTTGATTGAATAGAGTGAAGTAGTACTGGTAGTACTTTTGGTGATTGGAAAATTTACCTGAAGTCTTCCACGGTGAGATACCCTCCAACTCCGTGATACGGATCGTTTCGAAGTTCGTCGATCCTGACGTCCTCAGATTTCCGGAAATAGGGCAAAACTTCTTCGTAGCTCCATCCTGGATTTCCTTGCTCCGCCCACCTATCGTAATCCTTCTTGTTCCCTCTCACGTACAACATGGCATTGAGGACGCTCGATCCTCCTAAAACTTTCCCTCTCGGCCAGTTGCATCTTCCACCTACCATAGCTCGACAATAATTTTCTCCCGGTTCCGTCTTGAATTGCCAATCGAACGGTGACAGTTGCAGGGTGGGAAACATTAACGGTAGATCGGTTAGGACGATTTCATCCGGACCGGCTTCAAGAAGAAGAACGTTCCAATCGGGATTTTCGGTTAGACGGTTCGCCAGAACTGCACCGGCACTGCCACCCCCGATTACGACGAAATCGTAATTGGGGTGCATCTGGTAGAGGGGGGTGTCGCGAATGCGATTTTCTCGATCCAAGATGTCGAGGCGATGGGTGATTGTGGATGAGTAGAGATAGATGAGGAAGCCGAGACCGGGACCCAGAGTCAAGGCCATCCGGGTCATGGAGTAAAGGTTCATTTGAGGGTGCGGTGCGGCTTCCATTTTTCTCTACAAAAAAATAATCTTATTTAAGAAAAGGAATTTTAGGAATTTTTGGTACTACTTATCTTGGTTCAAGAACAGCTTAGGTACTCAATGGTACTACCAGGAATTAAGGAGGTACTCAATGATAAAATCTATAACACAAGGGGGAGGTTGATGTAGGTAGAGGTTTAGTGCGCGATTTTGGTACTACTTTTAGAGAAGATGTTGGTACTATTAAGCTTTACGGAGATACTCAAAAAAATTACATTTGAAATCAACTGTGACAGTCTAGATATGATTTTGGTGCTACTTACGTCTGTTTAAGAACAGCTTAGGTGCAGTTTTGGTACTACCATGAAGTAGGTTTAGGGACAACTTTGATTTAAATTTGATACTAGGTACCTATGTTATTTTAGGGGTTACGTATATCAATTTAGGAGCAGCTTAGAAACAATTTTGGTGCTACTGTGATGATTTAGGGACCGGTTTTATGTGATCTCGGTACTGCTAGCGTTAGCTTGAATAAGGAGAAATTTAGGTACTACCGAAAAGTAAAGTGGTACTTACGTTTACGAAGCGTTATATCACTGTGGAAGGTGCACTGTGTTTGGTCGTTTTCTCGACGATCTGGAGACCATTGTCTTAACAATTTGCTGAACTTGAGGAAACTTAAGATAACAGTTGTATCATCTTTCACAGCGAGTTCGCATATTTCAACTTTAGGTCACCACAATGCATTTTTTCAATGTTAGTAAAACCATCAAACTTCTAAATGTAAAAAAAATCTACCAAGTTCTGAGCTGTTCGAGGAAGGTACTACCATTTGCAATTGTTAAAATCTGTTGAACTTTTGAGGTTTTTAGGTTTCAATAACGAACTCAAAATTACTTAGAAATAAATTTATTATTATAATCATAAATAAAATTATCACCTGAGAGTTTTCTACAATTACCAATCACGCCTCAGCCACTTTCGGCCTCCTCATCCACCTCCCCAACCTCGCCGCCTTTATCCAAAATTCCTTGATCAAATCCGCCCCCTTTTCCCCCACCATAATCGCTGGTGCGTTCGTGTTGCCGCTAACTAGATTCGGCATGATCGACGCATCGATCACCCTCAACCCCTTCACTCCGTACACCCTCAATTGAGGATCGACGACAGCGTCCGGATCCCAATAAGGTCCCATTTTACAAGTACCGACCGGATGGTAGATCGTCACCGAATACAACCGAATCATGCACTCCCAGTACTTGTCCGAGTACTCCTCGAATCGGGCACAATCGGGAAATTTATGTAAAGTACTGTCGTACGCTTGAAACGCGGGCGTCTTACTCAGAGCAACCCCGATTTTCACCCCCTCAATCAACGTTTTCATGTCGAAGTCGTCGTGGAAATAATTGGGGTAAATCAAGGGGTAGTCGAAAGGTTTCTTGCTGCGCAACTTGATGTAACCTTTGCTTTTCGGTCGAAGTAGTACCGGGATGACGCTCCAAGCGTCCTTGTTCTGGATAGGTCCGAAGACTCTTTTGTAGAAAGCTTCGGTGATTCCGTGAGCTTTCCTCAATTGACTGCCGCCATCCGAATGTGTGGAACCGGAAATGAAGTGAAACTCGATATCGGGGAAATCGTCGGAGGCGTTGGCGTATTTGGTGTTGACAAAAGCTAAACCTTCGACGCCTCCCATGATGGTCAAAGGACCACCGCCGAAAATAGCGTATTGCATCAAAGGTCCAACCGAATAGACGCGATCGAGTCGAATCGAGTCTTCTTTGTTGATAACGAAAGTCAATCCCCCCAATCCTATATGGTCCTGGAGGTTGTGACCGACCTTCAAGTCTTGGATGACGGGGATTTGGTGCTTCTCCAAGTCACTCTTGGGGCCGATTCCCGACAACATTAACAATTGTGGCGAATTGACGGCACCGGCCGAAAGTACCACCTCTTTGGTGGTCCTGATCCGGTACAACTTTCCATTTCTGACGAACTCAACACCGAACGCCACTTTGGTCGCCGGATCGATCAGTAGTTTGGTCACGTGAGAATGCATGGCGACGTGGAGGTTCTTGCGCAGTCGTACCGGTCGCAAGAACGCTTTTCCGGTCGAACAACGAGAACCTCTCCTGATGGTACCTTGGGCCATCATGAAACCCGTTTGGTACTCGCCGTTGATGTCGCGATTTTCGTAACCCAACTGACGACCGCCCTCGACGAACGCCGCCACCAGGGGTGTGTGGTAGGGAGCTTCTGACACTGTTAAGTACCCGCCGGTCGAGTGGTACGGCGTTCTCGACAGGTAGGGGTTCTTGTTGTCTTCTGATTTTTTGAAGTAGTAGAGGGCGTCTTGACTGCCCCAACCGGGATTGCCTTGTTCCTCCCAGTTGTCGTAGTCTTTTTTGTTGCCGCGCAGGTACAACATGTAGTTGAGTACCGAGGAACCACCGATCACCTTGCCTCGAGGCCAGTTGCAACGGCCGTTGGTCATGGCTGGAAAGAAGAGAACGAAACAATCAGTTTTGCGACATGTCGACAGTACCATCGTAGAACAATTTGGTACCACCTGAACGTCACCAAACAAGTTGGTTCGAGCAACAATTATTTAGTTCCTTGGAGCGTTAAATTTAATTAAGTAGCAGAATTTAGTACCAACATTTTTTCAATTTAAATCAAAATTTGGTACTACTAATTCTAAACGGTACCAACAATTTTAACGGTACCATCAAATAATTGGGTGATTTTTTTAACCGCCAAATCGTTTCGTGACACCTGATCAACGGATGTTTAATTAAAATTGGGTACTACCTAGACAGGCTTGTCCTTGAGGCTCGCTCTTGTACTTCCAGTCTAACTGCGAGAGTTGGAGGTACGCCGCCATCAGCGGCACGTCGCTGACTTCGATTTCGTCTCCTCCAGCTTCCAGAAGCAGCACGTTCCACGTTTCCATTTCACTCAACCTGTTGGCGACGACAGCTCCTGAAAACTTCTATAGTAGTACCGCCAATTTTATTTTTTTTGTAAAAATTCAAAAGTACCTGCAGAACCCGCCCCCACCACTATAAAGTCGTACTTTTCGAGCAAATCTTCCGTTTCGACGTCGATAGGTCTCGATTCTGGATCGAGAAGGTCGTACTGGAAAAAGGCTATGGCTGCTGCCAGTGCTGGGAGGAAGACGGCGAAATTTGTGGCGGCAGACGCTCCGAGTCCTAGAAGTGATCCCGTTATGGCGCTCATGGTTCCTGTAACGAGAAAGTCGTTATTTTTGGGGATTTTAAGGGGAGGTACTGGACGGTACTACCGGTTAATAGTGTCATTGTTACGCGAGTACTGGTCGATTTTCCGAAATTGGTTTGATAACTTTCCTTTGTCAACCCCTCTACTGAATTTCGGTTGTGTTATCGATTGAAAGGGATGGTAGTACCGACGATTTGAAAGAAGAGAGAGTTGGGTAAAGTGATGTGTAGAATTGATAATTTCGTTACTTAATCGAAGAGTGGCGGTGGTGGTTATTGGTGTTATCGTTTGAATTTTAATTGGTGATAGTACCGAGTCGGGGCGAGTGGTACTTTTCAGTACCAGCGATTTTTAAATGAAAAATTTTTGCAATTAATTGTTGAAAAATTACTAAACGTTACTTACCACTTCCACTAAGTAAGTACCTACCAGGTGTTGGTACTTTACTGGCAACTTTTTTATTAAAATAGTAATTATAGTAAAGATAAGAACAACAATGGTGAAAATTTGCAATCTTTAGAGGTGGGTGCAGCAGATGTGGACTTAATTAAAATAATAGAGAAAAAACAGTATTGGTACTACTTACAGTAGAGAATTCTTTTACAAACAGCAAACAACTGAATCACTGGTTATCTCGTTCATTTAAAACCCATCAACTTTAACATAATGTAGCACTCTAGTTTTTTCATAGAAATGCACATTTTGTTTGTTTTTTTTTGTTTCACGCCCGCATCTCTTGTTGTTCTTGAACTTGAAGACCTTCTAACGTATTCGATTCGGTTTGTCTTATAAATTCCTCTTCCACGAACCATAATCCCGTTCACGATCTTAACAAGGGAGAGAGTTCGTCGACTAGTTTTCGTTCGACTTTCATCAAGACCGCTTGGTACTCACAGGACGGTACTAAATAGCGATTCTTGGTAACGGAATTTCTTCCAGTCGACCATCAAATCAGGTGTGATATTTGAACAGAGCAGTAACAGGTGCTGTTTGTTTGGTCGATTGCAGAACGCGTTTTAAGTGTAACGGTACTATGGTGAGTGGTGACCTAAACATCCGCGATGGTGGTAACGATGGTCGGATGGGGTCTATTGATGGATGGGTACGTGATTTCGTCAACGTCAGCCGATGGGTTAAAAAAAAATGATTGTTAGCCTCAACTGTTTCGTTAATTTTTGGAACCAAAATGGCTGCTTCAAAGTTTACAAGGGGAGTCTTTTGGAATCAAAATGGCTGACACTTTGCATAATAAAATAAAAAATAAAATAAAAATAATATAAATAATAATAAAATGAAATAAAAAGTGTATGATAAATTTTGAAAAGATTTATTTGGGGAGGTGTGAACGTCGGTTTATAGAATATTGCATCTCCTTGGAACCAAGATGGCGACCGTTTTTGTTAATGAGCGGAAAATGAACCAAAATGGTTACGATTTTCATAGCAGCATCTAAAAAATGTTTTTTTTTATTTTTAAGTCACCTTTTCAATTTTTTGGATACCAAATACGATAATAAATTAATATTGATGAAAACTAAATAGGAATATGCGAAAAACTTTTCGATTAAAAAGTTTTCGTTGCGGTAAAGGCTTTAGTGAATGGTTTTCGGAACCTAAATGGCGGATATTTTCGAAATAACTATTAAAAATATTTTTATTTTGTCAATTGAATTTTTTTTTTTATGGCCACACGATTCCTCGAACCTTGTCAACATCGCGGTTAGGTAATAAGAAGCGCCGCGATTACAGCTCGTCGTCCCATTTCCCATTTTATTGACCATTTGCAGGCGAGGTCCACTTCCTCGCTTCGTCCTGTCGCATATCAATGAACCCACCTGCCGCCATCGTCCGAATTTCCATGTCTCGCTTGCACCCAAGTACGTGTCATCATTTCCAACCGTCGAGCTACGTGACTCGATCCAGGTAGCGCAATCATAGTTTTTTTGTTTTTTTTTTTTCTTTATTGACCGACTTTTAACAATTTTTTCTTTTCTTTGCAGGAGGATGCTGCGGTTCGACGAAACGCGTTACCATCGTCGGAGGTTGGGCGTGGGCCTGGTGGCTGGTCACCGACGTTCAACGACTCTCCTTGGAAGTGATGACGCTGAATCCGATGTGCGGCAGCGTCGAAACGGCCCAAGGCGTCCCGTTAACCGTCACCGGGGTGGCCCAATGTAAAATCATGAAGGCCGACGAATTGCTGCACACGGCCTCCGAACAGTTTCTGGGGAAAAGCGTCAAAGAGATCAAGATGACGGTGTTGCAGACGTTGGAAGGACATCTGCGCGCCATCCTAGGTTGGTACTTACCACCAGCAATCAGTGGCGACGACGCGGTCTTGATGATGGCGGCTCTGTCGTGGGAATGGGCAGCTTTTCTAAAAATAAAAATAAAAATAGTTGAGTTCTGAAGATTTTTAAAAAACCCACCTTGCCAACACTAGGAGGCCTAAAGTTAACGATAGAGCTAGGGCGTGGAACCAGAAAACTTCCATGACGATTTCATTGATTCTAAAAAAAAGTGACGTTTTTTGACGGATGTTAGAAAATTGAAGACGGTGTTGTGAACCTCAATTTTTTCTGAGGATGCACCCTTTACAACATGTTATTATAATTTCTTTTAAGGGTTGAAGTTGGCGGTTCTGAACAATCCTCCTTCTCTTTTTCTTTCATTTTTTTTCTTATTTTTCTTTTTTTTTGATCTCAGTTCTTTGGCAGCCAAACTTTTTTCTCATTATTTTCCTATTTAGTTTTTTGCCATAAGTTATCTCTCATCTGTTTTCTCGAAGTTTTTTACTTTTATTATTTTTTTTTCCTTTTCCTTCTATTTTTTATCGTCCAAGAAATTTTTTTACTTGGCCACTAATTCTTTTAATTTTTTTTTATCTTGTACCTATTATTCTATTCTTTATTATTTTATTTTTTTTCTATCTTCTCCTTCTATTTTTTATCGTCCAAGAAATTTCTTTACTTGGCCACTAATTCTTTTAATTTTTTTTCATCTTGTACCTATTATTCTATTCTTTATTATTCTATTTTTTTTCTTCTTTCTCCTTCTATTTTTTATCGTCCAAGAAATTTCTTTACTTAGCCCTAATTCTTTTAATTTTTTTCATCTTGTACCTATTCTATTCTTTATTATTCTATTTTTTTTTCTTCTGCTTCAATTTTTTATCGTCCAAGAAATTTCTTTACTTGGCCACTAATTCTTTTAATTTTTTTTCATCTTGTACCTATTATTCTATTCTTTATTATTCTATTTTTTTTTCTTCTGCTTCAATTTTTTATCGTCCAAGAAATTTCTTTACTTGGCCACTAATTCTTTTAATTTTTTTTCATCTTGTACCTATTATTCTATTCTTTATTATTCTATTTTTTTTCTTCTTTCTCCTTCTATTTTTTTATCGTCCAAGAAATTTCTTTACTTAGCCCTAATTCTTTTAATTTTTTTCATCTTGTACCTATTCTATTCTTTATTATTCTATTTTTTTTTCTTCTGCTTCAATTTTTTATCGTCCAAGAAATTTCTTTACTTGGCCACTAATTCTTTTAATTTTTTTTCATCTTGTACCTATTATTCTATTCTTTATTATTCTATTTTTTTTCCTTCTCCTTCTATTTTTTATCGTCCAAGAAATTTCTTTACTTGGCCACTAATTCTTTTAATTTTTTTCATCTTGTACCTATTATTTTATTTTTTATTATTTTATTTTTTTTCTTTCTTCTCCTTCTATTTTTTATCGTCCAAGAAATTTCTTTACTTGGTCACTAATTCTTTTAATTTTTTTTTATCTTGTACCTATTATTCTATTCTTTATTATTCTATTTTTTTTTCTTCCTTCTCCTTCTATTTTTTTATCGTCCAAGAAATTTCTTTACTTGGCCACTAATTCTTTTAATTTTTTTTCATCTTGTACCTATTATTCTATTTTTTATTATTCTATTTTTTTTCTTCTTTCTCCTTCTATTTTTTTATCGTCCAAGAAATTTCTTTACTTAGCCGCTAATTCTTTTAATTTTTTTTCATCTTGTACCTATTCTATTCTTTATTATTCTATTTTTTTTTCCTTCTCCTTCTATTTTTTATCGTCCAAGAAATTTCTTTACTTGGCCACTAATTCTTTTAATTTTTTTCATCTTGTACCTATTATTTTATTTTTTATTATTTTATTTTTTTTCTTCCTTCTCCTTCTACTTTTTATCGTCCAAGAAATTTCTTTACTTGTTCACTAATTCTTTTAATTTTTTTTTATCTTGTACCTATTATTCTATTCTTTATTATTCTATTTTTTTTTCTTCCTTTTTCTTCTATTTTTTTATCGTCCAAGAAATTTCTTTACTTGGCCACTAATTCTTTTAATTTTTTTTCATCTTGTACCTATTATTCTTTATTATTGTATTTTTTTTCTTCTTTCTCCTTCTATTTTTTTATCGTCCAAGAAATTTCTTTACTTAGCCGCTAATTCTTTTAATTTTTTTTCATCTTGTACCTATTCTATTCTTTATTATTCTATTTTTTTTTCTTCTGCTTCAATTTTTTATCGTCCAAGAAATTTCTTTACTTGGCCACTAATTCTTTTAATTTTTTTTCATCTTGTACCTATTATTTTATTCTTTATTATTCTATTTTTTTTCTTCCTTCTCCTTCTATTTTTTATCGTCCAAGAAATTTCTTTACTTGGTCACTAATTCTTTTAATTTTTTTTTATCTTGTACCTATTATTCTATTTTTTTTTCTTTCTTCTGCTTCAATTTTTTATCGTCCAAGAAATTTCTTTACTTGGCCACTAATTCCTTTCATTTTTTTTTATGTTGTACCCATTTTTATCATCATTCTATCTTAGTTTAATGGTTTAAGTACCTTTTTTCTCTAATTTGGCAATTCCTCATCATTAGAGAGAAAGGTTGGAATGCACAGAGCTTTAGTGAGTCACGATGACATGGGTGATTCATCCATCAACTATTTAAATTATACAAAGACATCAAGGAAAACGAGGAAAAACAACCATGAAGAAGCTGCTTTAAATGGAAAACACTATGCACATAATTTTATTGATCACTCCGGATTTAATTTTTTTTTTCTTTGTGATTGTCTTCGTTTCTTCTTCATTTTAACAAAAGTTTTTATTTCTCAACAATTTTTTCTTTTGTAATTTTTTTTTTTAATTTTGTAATTTTCAACGAAATTCGTCCGCACGGAGTTGTCGCTGTTCGAGGAAGCGCGGTCAAGTTCATCCGTCGAGGATGTTTCCTTCATTTCGAAACGACCCGTTTCTGGGTCCGTCACCCAATTATTCCGCAATTAGTCCGGAAATACCGTCCATCAGGTGGTGGCGCGGTATTTCCACCATCATACGTCACAACAAGTTGTCTCGAGATTCCGGATAAAACAAAATTTTTATTAACTAATTGACGTCACGATCATCTTTATTACAACAATTATTTGAGCGCGTTCGCAACGACCTTGTTGTCAGTTGTTACACAAATCGTTGCAGTTGTTTATCAACAATTGGACGGTCGAAAAAATTTCCTTTCGTCAATCACCGGCTGACGTCGTCTCGAAATTTCGTTGGTGCATTTTTCCGAAGCACCAGGTAGTTTTTTTTTCCCGGTAATAGCGATTTTTTCGAAACGAAGGCCGACACCTTCACTTTTTTCGTCGCCTTCTAACCATAATTTTTTTTCTAAATATATTCCACCACAATTCGCAATAAACATTTACAATTTTTGTTTAAACGAATCGACCGGCCAATTGAAAACAATCGCTGTTGCTAAGTTTCAACAATTGCCTCAACTTAAGTCTCAAATTAAGAAAGTGGTGGGGGTCTGCAAATAAACTAGGATAAAACGGAGTCGGCTGGGCGACAGGGTCGCCACTAATAATCATAAATTTGTCGCGTTTCCATCGATTTTTTTCTCGTCCAGAAGATGTCGCTAGTGTGGATGGGGGCTGCGAAAATTGCGATGACGGTGGGGGCCACAGTGGGGATTGTCTCGATGTACGTTGAAAAAAAAATAATAATTTGACGCTAATTTTTTTTTTGTTTTGTTTTTTTTCCCCAGGAACTCTTACGGTCGAAGAAGTGTATCGCGACCGCGACCAGTTCGCCGCTCTGGTGAGGGAGGTCGCCGCCCCCGACGTGGGTCGGATGGGCATCGAGATCCTCTCTTTCACCATCAAGGACGTCTATGACGAAGTGCAGTATTTGGCGTCGCTGGGGAAGGCGCAGACGGCGATGGTGAAACGCGACGCCGACGCCGGCGTCGCCGAAGCCAACAGAGACGCCGGCATTCGCGAGGCGGAATGTCAAAAGGGGGCGATGGACATCAAGTATTCCACCGACACCAAGATCGAGGACAACTCGAGGATGTTCAAGTTGCAGAAGGCGCATTTCGACCAGGAAATCAACACTGCCGTGAGTTTCAAGTGATTTATGACTCATTGTAGCGCACCATAACTTTTTTTCTTTCTAATCTTTTTGGCGGGTTTCAGAAAGCCGAAGCCCAATTGGCCTACGAGCTGCAAGCTGCCAAGATTCGCCAGAAAATACGAAACGAAGAGATCCAGATCGACGTTGTCGAAAGGAAAAAGTTAATCGAAATCGAGGTGCAGGAAGTTATGAGGAAGGAGCGAGAGTTGAATTCGACCGTTCGTCTCCCGGCCGAGGCCGAAAGTTACAAAGTACAAATGTTGGCCGAAGGAAGACGGTACCGTGGTTCGCTACATGGTCGCGATTTTACCAAAATAATTTTTTTTTTAGGACCCAAACTGTACAGGTCGCGCAGGCTGAGAGCGAAAGGATCAAGTTGATAGGAGCTGCGGAAGCTGGTGCCATTTCCTGCATAGGCAAAGCCGACGCCGAGAGAATGAGGCAGAAGGCGGCGGTTTACAAGCAATACGGAGACGCCGCCATTATGTCGATTGTTCTAGAGGCCTTGCCCAAGGTACGTAATCATAAGAATCCCGCTTCTGAAAAAAAATCTCACTTCTCGAAGAAATCTCACTTCTGAACCCCACTTCTGGAAGAAATCTCACTTCTGAATCCCACTTCTGAAAAATATCCCACTTCTGAAAAAAAACCCACTTCTGAAAAAATCTCACTTCTGAAAAGATAATCCCGCTACTGAGTCTTTCTTGTGTTAATTTTCGGTTTTACTAACGCAATGTTGTTTTTAGATCGCTGCCGAAGTGGCGGCGCCCCTGGCGAAAACCGACGAGATAGTGCTGATCGGCGGTCCCGACTCCACGACAGCCGAAATCGCCCGGCTCGTGGGCCAGATACCGCCAGCCGTCAATGCCTTAACCGGAGTCAACTTGTCGAAGGTGTTGGGCAAGATTCCGGGCGCCACCACCACGCAACCCGCCACGACCACCGTCAAATAACCGAACAAGAATTAAGAAACAAAAAGAAAAAAAAGTAACAACAAACCTAAACGATAATTATTATTACTCTACGCCGGGACTCGCGTCCTTTTTTTTAAATAAGTTTTTGTGTTTTGTTTTTGTACATTGAGGCACTTTCATTGCGTTGGTTGCGCAACTTTCGATGCGCACATGGCGTTCAAAAAAAAAAAATTATAATAATAATAATATTTAATTGCCTCGCCACTTTCGCGTGAGTTATGTTTAACTTGCGACACGGGAGGGATGAAGGCTCGTTATTATGCGGTTACCCTTTCTAGCTAAAGAAATATTTTTAGGGTATAGGAAAACTGAAAGTTTCGATGTATTTTTCTACTCCCCAAGCCCCCCCGATTTAGTTAGTCAAATCACGTAGCGAACACCAAAAAAGTTTTTTGTATGTTTTTTCTTTTGCGAAACCTGCGTCGTTGTTCAAGTTTGTGCATTTATATCTAAATAACTGTTTCGCTCTGCTCGCGGTTTTGTCAAAATACTGTGGCAACTTTCAAATCGACCTTTATACCTATACTCAACTACTCCGTTTGAAATAATATTTTTTTATTTGGATACTTTTAAGTTGTTTCTGTTGTCCTTTTTATGTTTACTTTAAGACTTCTTATTCGCTTTTATTATACACTAGATGTGGAAATTTGTTCAGTTTACCCACTTTGTGTGAATAAAGATATTTTAGTAAATGGTAACATGACTTTAGTAGCTTCAACCTCGAATCATTCTTTAGAGTCCTTGGTACCCGTGATGTGGATCAAAGAGTCAGAGAAAATTCGCCCACTTATTTTACATTAAATAATTTCCCGTAGATGGCGCCACTTATCTTATATTAAATAATTTCCGCTAGATGTCGCCACTTATTTTGCATTAAATAATTTTTCCTAGATGGCGCCATTTATTTTACATTAAATAACTTCTGCTAGATGACGCTACTGACTTTACATTAAATAATTTTCGCTAGATAGCGCCACTTACTTTTCGCGCATTTTCAGTTTTAGAAGTGTTAAAATGAAATCGCAGAATCTCTTATACTTAATTCACATTTTATTATTTTTATATATCATACAAGACCATACATTATTACACAATATGTGTAAATTATATGTTTATAGCATTGTAAAAATTTGGTAATTTACAAAAGTCCAACAGTACCATTTTTACAACGCTCATCTTTTATTAACAGTACAAGATTGATTTGTTTTAAATCTTTACTTAGGAGAACAGCTTCTATCCAAACATACCCAACGCCTCTTTCCTCTCTCTAATAATAATATTAATAACAATGAAACCGTCAAAGGGTCGTGTTTTTTCTTTTTTTCAAGGAACAAAAGTCCAGTAACACTGACCGCGTCCCTCAAAAAACTGGTGCAGGTATGTTTGGTAAAAGTCGTTCAGGTTACCTACAAATACAAAGAAAAAAAAAGAAAACAACGTTAATCCTAAAGCGGACAGGTTGGCGGTCGCCCTCCTCAAAGACCGCACCGCCATCCCAATCACCGTTATTCAGTAATTTATATTATAAAATGCAACTCTATAAAATTTTTACACGAACTTGGGGGTTCCATTGGAAAAAGCAAACTGACTACTATATTACAAAGTGTTAACAAACGTAACAAACGCAGCGACATTCTAAGCCCACGGGATAAAAACAAATCGACAATCAATGTTATGTTATCAACTGAATTGCGTCCGTTTGATGCGATGGTGTGAAGTTAAAAACAAAAATAAAAAAGAAATTCGATCGAGAATGCGCGGTGAGATATCGTCCTGAACATATGAGAGAAAAAGAGAGAGAGAGAGAGTGTAAAAGAGAGTGAAAGATCGCGAAAAGAAATGAACCTTAAAATCAAATTACACACAATAAACAATCATCGTTATTATTAATATTATTATTTTTCTGCTGGTTTTCTCTTTGCTTCTACGGCTGCTGCGGTGGCGCTGGCGGCATCGCTTTCTCCTCTCGCGGTTTAGCACCCCCGAAAATGGTCGACGTCTGCGAGGTTTCGGCCATCGCGTTCACCGGATCCTTGACGGTGCGGGGGGCCAACTTCAAACGCTGCCTCCCAGACGTATCTAGAATTTAAAAAAATAATCAAAATACACCCCTCAAAAATAATTAAAAAAAAACAAGAAAAGGTGGCGGCCCACTATTAGAGAAGTTGCCACAGTGTTTCCCGTAAATAAATTTAAAAAATAAAAACGAAGAAAAGTGGAGGCTTCCCCGCCCGCTATTAGAGAAGCCGCCACAGTGTTCCCGTTTCCCGTAAATAAATTTTAAAAAAAAAAACAAAAAAAGTGGGGGTTTCGCCCGTTATTAAAGGAGCCGCCACAGTGTTCCCGCCTTATGAGAACAATTTGAGAAACCTTCAATTGCTTTATTTAATTGTTCTTTTGTTGGTCAATGCTTTCGGTTCAGGCAGCAAAAATGCAAAACTATACAGAGTGTGTCAAAAAATAGTTTTACCCGGCTTTGGATTTGGTAAATCTTCAGTGAACGACCGACGTTCCGGACGCGGCCTAGTTCCAAAGGCCACAGGGTTCCCTCCAGGTCCCCCTTCTCGGCTGCCGCGGGCGTTCCAGTCCCTGGCGCCTCCATCCTCCCCCGCCGAGAAGTTGCCGTAATTCCCGCGATTTCCTCCTCTGTCTATAAAAAAAAAAAAAACATCAACAATCAAGTCACTCATTGGTTCGATTGTTACCGTTGAAAGACCCTCCTCGGCCTCCGCCTCCTCCGCCGCCTCTTCGGTCAAACTCCTCGAATCTGTGATCGCCGCCGGGTCGGCCCCCCCGGAACCCGCCACGTCCTCCACCTCGTCCGCGGTCAAACCCGCCCCCTCGATCGTTGCGCTTCCCTTCGGCAACGTCGATTTTAATAGTGTGTCCCTCGACTTCAACTATTCCGTTCATGCCAATCGCCGTTTCCAAATCGGCCAACGTGTCGAACTCAACGTAACAGAACCCCTTGAATCGGTCAGTCTCCTTGTCCATGACCAGACGCACGTTCTTCACGTGGAGTTCCTCGAAGATGCGATGCACGTCCCCTTGGACGATGCCGTACGGCAAATTGCCGATGTAGGCTGTGAATGGGGGCTCGGTGGGGAAGGGTTTGCGCCCTCCGCGTCGGCCGCCGCCGCCGCCGAAATCTCTGCAAAACAAACCGCGTGTGCATCAGACGCCGACGCCACCGCCAACCACCGGCGGCGATCCGGGCCAAATCCGACGCCCCAAAAACGAAGGCGAAAAGCCCGGGGGCGATTCGGGGGCGAAACGGACCCGAATCGACCGCAATTTCATTAAAAAAACTCGCATTTACCTGTTGTCTCGATCATCATAACCGCTACGGCCGGCCATGTTTAAGGCCAGATGACATGCGCGGACGCTTTGACGCACTGAACAGGGCCGCCAATTGCGCCGCAGTTGGCGCGAAATCCCCAGAAATTGACGGCGACCCTCAACAACCAGCGGCGTAGAACCGAAACTTCACCAGTGGCGTCCCACTACTTAAAAAAAATAATTCCACATTGCCCGAGGTTACTAAAATTAACGAAACAATTGTTGTAAATTATATTTAAGGTTTCACAGAATGTTTCGTCTAGTTGTTTCAAAAAATTCAATGACAAAAAAATAGAAATTAACAGTACAACTTTAGTGACTGGTTATGACGTCAGGAGGCATATGTCCCGTATCCCCCATACACCTCAAAATGACTCTTCCACTGGGAGTTATCGAAATCCAAGTAATACTGGCGTGGTTCAGTGACATCCTCAGCCAAGCTTCGGCCGGAAACTGTAAGGCACTGCAACATAACAAAAAAAAATTATTAACGCCAGCAATTGGTTTGAAACTTGACTCACCGACAAACAAAGTATCTAATCACGTTGGCGTGACACACCAGAACCGTGTAAGAATCTTGTTCCTGTTCAGGTTCGGCTCTGTGGAAATACTTTCGGAACGCCGCCTCGATCCTGGCGCCATCTACGTAAAACTGCTAAATAATTAAAAAAACAATTTCCAAAAAGGGTTGATGGTAGTGGTGTCGAAAAAACTTACATAAAGTTCTTGTTTCCACGACCCCAATGGCGGTTCGGGTGGAATCGGAGCACCTTCTCGCAACAATTCGCAATCGGTCACTGGAATGTCTGGCAACGAACTCGAGATGATCGTTCCGGTTTCTTGGGCTCGAGACATTGTCGATTTGACGATGTGCGAGTAAGGCAAAGACAGTTCTTTTAAACGTTTACCGGTGTAATCGGCTTGGACCCGACCCAATTTCGTCAAGTACCTTTCGTCGTCGCTGCGACCATTCACGTTGTATTGGCCGTGTCTGATCAAGATCAGGTGACGCACCGCTCTCGGCTTGACCAGTTCCACTTCCTCTTTGACGCGGAGCTCGTCCTTTTCGCTCTTGATCTTCTTCGGGTGGATCAGGTGCTTCGGCGACCGGCTGCAAAAAGAGTACTGTTTTATCGACATTGATAGGGATAAGATGAAGCGACATAACCTCACTGCCGCCAGTTACGGAAAGAGCACTGTTTTATCGACATTTATAGTGATAATAACCTCACTGTCGCCAGTTACGTAAAGAGCACTGTCTTATCGACAATGGTAGCAACAAGGCAAAGCAACATAACCTCACTGATGCCAGTTACAAAAAGAGCACTGTTTTATCGACATTGCTAGTGACAAAAAAAAGCGACATAACCCTACTTTGTTCATGTTTCATGTTGCGCGCCATCTACCAATTCTTGGTTCAACTATCGATTCAAAGAGGGTTGAGGGTGGTGAGGGTAGAAATTTTATGAATTAACTTACTGGTCCCAATTGTCGTTCCATTTGGCGTGAAACGGGGGTTGGTAGTCCGTCGTCCAGGAGCCGTAGGCCTTCTTCCAGGGACTGTTGAGATAGCAGTAGGTCGCCGCCCCCGTCAGCGCCCCGAAACCCACCACGAACTTTTGTAGACGAGTAAAGTTCTTCATCTTGACGTTAAATGCGAGGCGGACGAGTTCGAGGACACGTTTAATTGATAATTAAAACAAATTTGCTTGGAGATTAACAGTTGACAGTTAAAACTTGTTGAGGTTAGGTTTCTGGTTCCATCATTAGGAACATTTGAGATTGGAAATTTGGGTTGGTGGTGCTCTACCAAAATTGCTTTTTCCAAAACTTGTTCCCAAGGACAATTTTCCGATTTTGTCACAATTGCAATAATTACTGGAGAACCCGCAATTTTAACTAAACAAAAGTAATCATTAAATATTGACAAAAAGTATAAAAACATTAAGTTAGGTTGGCAATCCTGTTGTCACTAAGCGCCAAACAAAACAAACCAACGTCAAATCAACTGATGACAGCTGTGATGTAACGTTGCAAATTTGTTCGTTTCTTCGCTATTAAGCGAGCATTTCCCGGGATTCGACGATTTTTGGGCCCCCTCGTCCATCTCCCGACGACCCGCAACTTTTTGTAGAGTGGCATCGAGTGATGTGGGGAGTATCACGAAAAATCGCGACATAACCTCAAAATGGGGCCTTTTGATTATTTCAAGTATTTGCGACCTCAAATCCGAAAAATTTCCACGCAAATCATTTTGAACACTCGCCGTAATCACTACAATTCTCTGGGAGTTTCCTCGAAGGCGACTCAAGCCGACATCAAATCAGCTTATTACAAACTTTCAATGGTGTACCATCCCGACAAGAACAAAGACAGTGAGGGGGCTGCCGACAAATTTCGCGACATCTCCGAAGCCTACGAAGTCCTGGGCAACGTCAACACCCGGAAATTGTACGATAGAGGTGAGTTTTCGTTCCCCGAAAAGACACTGCAATCATGGGGGCTCCATCGACTGTCTCTACCTTACTTCAAAAATAAAAAAAATTAGTAAAACTACAGGGTCAATTCAAAAGTAACTTATTGTTATAAAAAATTGTTCCCTCCAAATAGGAGAGAAACTACAGGGTCAATTCTAAAGTAAGTTCTCTGCAAATAAGAGGGAGAGTCGATAGATCTCTACTGATTTTAGTGGCACATTTTGGCAAGTCCATTAAAGTTTTCTACTTTACCGACTTTCAGGTTTGTACGTTGGCAACGTGAGAAGTTTCGACGAAACCCCCGTCAATAAGTTTTACAAATCAAGAGATACGAGATCGCGACCTCCGGCGCCGTCAGGTCGCACGACCATTTACAATTTCGACGAATGGTCGCGTTCTCACTACGAAATGACTTTCGCCAAAGACAGAAACAGGAGGCAAAGGGAGGAAGTTCTGAAGAGACACGCCGACACCGGAAAGAGCGACACTAAAGCGGACCGGATGGTTTTCTTAATTGGATCGATAATTCTCTTCTTTAGTTACATAGTTTTCGGTAATAATAATAATTATGATCAGAATAGGCTGCGGAAAACGCAAAGTTTTGGGGGTGGCGCGTTTATACCGACGAGAAACGATTGATCGTCGTAATTTTAGTTAATTATCACTGTTTTGTGTAAATAGCGTAATTTTAAATACGGGAAGGTCCAAAATTAACCCCCCACCACCAGCGCCCTCTATGGCCAAAAAAAGGAAACAAGTCGCTGGAGTTAAAAAATGCTTCCAAAGTGCGGGCAATATTTTTTCTTCATACTTCGACGAATTTTGGATCATCCTGTATATGTTGAGGTTGTCGAGATGCTGAGGTGCTTGTAGAAGTCAGACCTGTACAGTTTAGGGAAAAATAATATTTATTTTTAATTGCAAAATTAGTTCTTCTTTTGTTTCCTCTCCTTGTTATCCGGTCAGTTGTCATGACAACAATCAACTTAGTTGAAGGAGCCGAGGTAGGAAAACGGGAGTGGTACCGGCAATTACAGGAACCGCACCAAATTACAGGTCGCTGTAAAACCAACTTTGTGACGCGCTATATTTTCTACAACTTACAATAGAAATATACAATAATTTCAACCTTAACAGTAATAAATTTGTGCCTGCAAGTTGGCAAACCTGCCCGGCCACTCACCCAACCAATGTCAGTGTATCACAACGCAGCTTTTCCCGTTTATCCAAGCCTCAATAGTGGTTCTGAAAATAGTTCATAGGTGGCGGCATGGGCATGGCAAGAGGTCCTGTGGGATAAGGCACCGTCGAACCGGAATTCCCCACTCCCGTCGGTATTCCGGGAAAGTAATTGGTGTTGATGTTGACCGGGGGCGAATTGACGTAATTCGGAACGTTACTCAACGAAGGGTCGCGCGACAAAATTTTCGACAACTTTTCCGCCTTCACCAGTCTCACGTGCATAAGTTTACGTTTAACGAGAAATTCGTCCAAGAAATCGTCCAATTCGCCCTCCTGGTCCAGAAATTTCTTCGCGATCTTGTCGGATTCTTCCTCCATTTCACTCGCGGCCGTTTGGAGGAGCGCCAGGGCCGTCTCCAGCGACAAATCGCCAGTTTTGTTACCTAAAACCCAACGAGTTTCAAAACTATTCCCGCTACTTTCCGGGGATTATTACGTAATTGCTTCGTTTTCTCTTCAACTTCTTTCGAGAGACTTTCGGCTTCTTCGCTGAGTTGTTGAAGTTTCTCGCGCCCTTCCACCAGTTCCGGTTCTCGCGACAAGTTCTCTTCGGCCAACGAATTGTTGCTGGCCAAAACCGTCTCCTTTTCGCTCTCGATCTCCTTCAGGTACGTCTGCAACAAAAGGGGGCTATCACCCAAACAATTGCGTGACTCATTACTCACTTGATCCAAACCCAGGAGGATGTTGGCGATTTTTTCGTCGTCGTTCATCACGGCGTCGAGTTCGTCGTTGGTCATGGAGCTGAGGGACGAAACCGCCCTTTTACAGTCAGTTTGCAGCAGGGGGTAGTTCATTTTGACGAAAAATTATAAACAACCACAAACGTCAAAGTGACAAATGACAGATCATTAGACAGATGACAGACAAAAATTTCTTAATTTTTCTATTTTTGGTTAATTGCAAGGTTCTTGACGCAATTAACGAAGACTTCCGTTGAATTGTTGTAAAAGTTTCAAAAATTGTGGTTAACCACCCCCGAAGTAGCTAAATTTCGCAAAAATCACCTCTAGTGTCTTTCCGCTTTGTTGGTTAACCTGAGAAAAGTTACTAGATTAGTTGGACAGGGCCGGCGTCGCCCGCAATTTAAATCGCAGCAACCACAACGATGGATTTGAGCCTCAATCAACCTCCCAAAATCGAGCTCGAAGACCAATTCATCCTGCGTCTACCCCCCGTGAGTTTCTTTTACAACATTCGCAAGTTTTTCAATCATTTGTCGCAGGTCGATGCCGATTATTTGCGGTCGTTGTTGAAGTTGAAGCCCGGCAAAGTGAAGAAACGACTCAAGATCGACTTGGCGCTGGCATCAGGGGAGGCTTCGGTGGTGGTGAGGAAGAAAATTGTTCCGGGTCGTTTGCGCAGATTACCGACGATCACGGAATCGTACAAAACTTACGACGGTTCGACGTTGGTCAAAACGGCCGATATCTGTCAAATTTTGGACTGTACAGGGACGGCCGCAAGCGACGATTTGGTACACGGGCTAACGCCGCCCCTGAAAAATGTCAAGAAACGCCGCTTCCGGAAGTGCACCGTCAACGAGGACAACGCCGCCATTAGCGTCGATAAAGAACTTTTTTATCTTCTGCAAGCCGATTTGGAGGCTGTGAGTTTTTGCTTTTGTTTCTACAACCTCGAACCCGAACGCTTCCGACAAGAGCCGATTGAATCATTTAGGGATAGAAGCGCGACGCGACTGGTTTCAACTAGCAGGCTGCCAACCAAAATTTGACGTTGCAGCCTACTAGTTTCATACATTTCCCATCACTTTTTTGTTTTTGAGTCCAGGGGCGTGGAAGCAAGGAGGTGCAATGGAACAATTTTTTTGATTAATAACTTAAAAAAAAATTGGTTCTGAAAGAGGTAAAAATAATTGTTTAACTTTAACTGTGTGCTCTTAAACTTTTAAAGGTGGTCTCCAAATTCGAAATAGTGACCGACAGTAGCGGCTCGTCAACCAAAACGGCCGTCAAGTCCGAAGTGGAGCTTTTCGGCAATGTCTTGACGGATTCTGAGGTGAAATTTTACAATTTTTTTATTAATAAATATTTACTTTGTTTGAATTTGCAGGAAACTGAAAGCAACACTGAAGAAGTTGAATAAAAAAAATTCAACTAAATATGTTAAAAATTTAAGTTTTAGTTTTTCACCGAGACTGGTTACTTTAAGTTTGTTACGTTTTTAATATTTACGGGTTATTAATTAAAAAGTTTTGACAAGTTAAACTTTATCAGTTGTAAGTAGTCTTTGAACCAAAAAGACAAGGGCGTAGCTACAGAGATAAAGGGGTTTTTGCCCATCCCTAAAAATTTAAGACTGCCTCAAGTAAATAAAAAGCAAGACACCGAAAGTTTTACAAGACTTGGGTGCCGCTGTTGCCGGCGAGGTTGACAAAATGGCCGATAAGATCGATGGGTAGCGGAAATATGATGGTCGAGTTCTTTTCCGCCGAAATCGTGCTCAAAGTTTGCAAATATCTCAACTAAAAAAAAAAAAAAAATCAACAACGAATCAAATGATTTGAAAATATCCATATACTTGAATGGCGGCCGGTGATTGGTTGATGACGTCAGCGGCTTCCTTCAGAGCTCTCGAAGCTTTCATTTCGCCCTCAGCTGCGATAACTTTGGCTCTCGCTTCTCTCGAAGCTTCAGCTTCGGCCGCCATCGCCCTCTGTAGTTGTTGCGGCAAACTGACGTCTTTTCTGCAAAATAACCAACGTCAAAACTGGTTTTGACGGAAGAGGCAATTCTACAACATTTCGACGCGTTCAACTTTCACGCCCCAAGGATCCGTCGCGACGTCCAACGACGTTTGCATCGCGTGCGAGATCGCCTCGCGATCCGACAGGATCTCGGCCAAGCTTCGGGTGCCCAAAATGTTGCGGAGCGTCGTCATCGCCAACAAGCGGGTCGAGTTACTAAAAAAATTTTTTTTTTTAATTTAAAATTTCGACGAGTACGGACCTGTAATTGCTGATTTTAACAACCGCGTTTAGGGGGTCCTGGATCCGATAGTAGACCACAGCGTCGACGGTTACAGTAACGGAATCTTTAGTTAGAGCCTGGAATTATCGCTCAAATTAATTAAATTAAATATGTAATTAATATCATTAAATTAAGTCAAATAATTAATGTTGATAAGTTAAATTAATCAATAATTTTCTTAAATAATATTAATTAATTAAACTTTTTAAATTAATTAATAAATTAAATAATTAATCAATAATATTAATAAATTATTAAATTAATTATTTATTGAATTAATTAGTTCTATTAATTAAATGTAAACTCCAATTTGGAACGGGACGAACTTCTTGTGGAGGAACGTCGAAGGAAACCGTGCGTAGGTCGATCTTGCAGTAGCTGTCGACGCAGGGTAGGACGAAAAAAATTCCGGGCCCTCGAGCGCCCCCTGTTCGAAGACGTCCCAAACGAAAAATGACAGCACGCTCGTACTCTTGAACCACCTGTTGAACAGTAGTTGAAATAGATGCGACAACGGCACAAAAAAATTACCTTAAAACACCAGAACATCGAGAAGGGGAGGGTCAAGATGAGGAGGATGACGGACCCCAAAGTGGCCGCATATTCCACGCAACCCATAGTGTTGGACTTCGCTAAGTTTAAAAAAGAAAAAAAACTAGATTTTAGTTTGTCAAGTCGGCGGTAGATGGCGCCACGTTTTAATAATCCATAAAAATGTAGCAATCCGCCCCTGCATTTTGTTTACGTTAAGTTCAGACGTACAGTGATGCCAACCGTCGAAAAATTCTAGAGAGATTGGGCGAAACGACAGGGAGGCCTCCGCCCAATTTGTTTATTTAAAAAAAAATTTTTTTTGATAAAATCGTTTTTAATGGTGGAGAAAACTTACCGTATTCTAGAAAACACTCATAGCCCCCCGAATCCGTTCTCTTCCAGCCGACACTCATCAAAGTTGCCCGGCCCTATTTTGGTTGATCAAAATTATTCGCGGTTGGCCATGCAAACAAAACAAAAACAATCGCTAAGCGACGAATGATCGTCTGTTGTTCGTTTTCGGCTGTCGACTAAAAACGCCGACAGCGACTAGATTCTCAGTAGATTTAGGATCAATTGTTTACGTTACCAGCATCAACGAAAACAAACCATTTGTTCTCCAATAATAAACTTGCGGGCCGATCACGTAAGCAGAATGTTTTGGAAGCATTAAACACCCCCTTTCGTTATTTCCCCCCCTGCCCCCCGGCCGTCGGATACTTATAGAACCGGAAACGGGAGTAATTAGGACGGTCGTAAAGTTAAAGTTTAAGTAGTGGAGTTCAAGTTTTTTGTGACTTCAGTGGCGGACTTTAAAATTTGTTTTGAAAATTGAAATTGTTTTGGTTGTTACTTACGAATCGCGTTGGCGCCGTTGATGCGTTATTGTTTTCGTGACGGGTGGACGCACGTGCTGGAGTCTGCGAACGTATGGCGTAAATGTATGTGCGATCGTCTGTTGTTTCGGGTTATTTTTGACTTTTGTAAATAAACTGAGTATTGCTCGATTTATGAGATTTAGCATCTTGCGACTCTCCAAATTCGAACTTACCGCCATTGCTTTCCCCCCCCCTGTCCTCAAATACAAAACGCCAACATCAGAAAAAGAAATTCTCCTTTGCACACTTTTATTGCCACGCAAAATTTAATTGCATCATAAACAGGAAATAAAATAAAACTATACAAATGTAGAAAAATTAATTAACAAAATTCAGTAATTGTACAATAACAATAGAAATAAAACTGTACAAATGTAGAAGAAATAATTAACAAAATTCAGTAATTGTACAATAACAATACAAATAAAACTGTACAAATGTAGAAAAAAAAATTAAAAAAATCTACCGTCTCCAATAAAAAAAATGAAAACATAAAATCACTTTAGTAATTTTTTGTTTTGGGTTGGCAACAATTGTAATTTCCCAAATCACGGCCGTCCGACGCCCTTTTGATACCTCAAAGCAAAAGTGTTAAAATATTCGGGTCTTTCCCCTCCCCCACCGGCGCTACTGTCGTCGAAATCCCCCGATTTCGCGACGACTTCAATTCTGACGTCACCATTGCCGATGTGCACCCGTTTTGGCGCCAACCCGTACTTGTAGAATTTCGGCAAAACTCCCCTAATTTTCGTCATCCTCTCGTCGACGCCGCCCCTGTTTTTCGCCGGACTTTCCATCGGTTTTCCGCAAATTACGCAACGACTGACGCCGAAAGCGTCGGCGTTCAGTGGTTCGGGGAGAAATCTAGAATCGAGTCCGAATCTGTGAACGCACGCGTGAGGAGGAACGGACTCGGCCAAATCCGCCACCGAATGCGTCTCGAAATAATGAAGTTTGCGAAAATCGTTCAGAGACGACCCACTATCGTTTTTGTTAAGGTTGGCAACATTGTCGTCGAGTAATTGAAGAAACGTCACGTCATCAGTAGCTTCGTTAGAACGCCAGTTGGCAACATTGTCTTCGGGTAATTGAAGAAACGTGACGTCATCAGTAGCTTTGTTATAACGCCAATTTTTGTCGTTACTAGAAAAATTCTGACTAGTGTTGTTGTTTTTGTCATGTTGGCAAAAAAAATTGTTTGACGTTTCCCCAATTGGAGACGTGACGTCACGGTTATCGTCAAAAAAACAACTTTTCGGGCGGGAAAAAAGCGTCGGCCTTATTGGAGAATCGTTGCAGTAACAATTGTTGTGTTTTGATAATCTGCAAGAGTCGCTGTCGTAGTTTTTGGGGTGTAAAATTGCGGCAACGTTGGCAGAATTGTTGCGGGTGTTCCAGGTGGTTCTGCAAAAAATTACTAAACGTAAAAATAGGGCTTGTCCTGACCTGCCCGATTTCGGCCGCCACTTACTAACTGAATTATTGCACTCACCGGCATTTGGAGCGTCGAGGTTTCGCCATTTTCCCCAAAACCGTCAAAGTCACTTCCGGTTGTCGATTTTGTTTGTATCAACTGTCTTTATTGGGTAACTAACGGCAACGTTAATTAGATTAATTAAATTCGACCCCGCCACTGGCGCCGGTAATCTGGGGATTCTAGGGACTTTCTCGTTGCGCGTCATTTTGGTTTGACATTTGTTTGGGTTATTGTTTACCTTTGTTTTTGCCTTAGAATTTGTTGTTTTCGCCAGTTTTATGTTGTCGTTTAGTTAATTATCGCCAAACTGGCCCCAGTCGCTGCCAGAAAACATGGAAAAACGTCAGTATCGCCCTCGTAAACCCGCAAAAATTTTTGAGGTTATGTTCTCTAATTACAGCCAAAATCGACAATAACAATTCGCTAAACCGCCCGAATCCAGCCCCAGATTTGAACGGAAACGCCCCGAAAGCCTCCAGACGTCCGGCCAACGGGGTCGTAGCGATAAGGGATTCGATAGTGGCCCCCGATGGACGCCTCTTCTATCTTTGTCGCTTCTGCAATAAACTGTTTGCAGTCAAAAAGGAGCGCGCCGCACACGTCAAAACGTGCTCGGCGAAAGCTTACATTCTATCGGTAGGGGACGAGTCACCAAAGGAATCACCGCCGGAACCCGACATTCCAGTTAAAGTTGAGGCGCCTGTCACCAAGCCGAATCGAGCGTTTGAAGCGATTCCACCGCCAACTGACCGCAAATTGAAGAACAGGACTCGACGCAAAGAAATTTGGAACAAAGTTGCCACAGTAGGTTCAAAAAAAAAATTGCGTCCCTCCCTCTCCAACTCGCCATCACTAAAACTTTTTTGTTACAGGACGAAATTACCATTGAATTACCTTTACGGGGCGACATTGCCCGGAAGCTCATGGGAAAAGACAACTGGAACGAAAGTGTTAACCATCAAAATTTTTCTAAAGAAATAACTTTGGAGGTGTCCCCTCTGCCGTCGAAACTTACCGGTCGTCAAGCTCGCAGTGACGTCGTGGTGGACGTGACGCAATCTTCCCAAGATGTAGTTATCGAGATGCCCATCAATGAGTGTCCCGTCGAAGAAGGTTGGGACGAATCCCCGAGAAAAGTCAGCAAAAGAAGAAGGCTCTGGAACAAGGAACTCACCATTGAAGTGCCGTTTCCGCCGCAACTGTCCGATAAAGAAATTTGGGACGAATTAATCCCGATAAGCGAAAACAAAAAACGGTCGGGTAAAGCAATTAGTAAAAAGGGGGCAAATGTCGGTCAAGAAAGTTGCAATGAAGTCGCCCCTAAAAGCGGCTCTAAACCAAAAATTTTGAACGTTCCTCCCCTTAAAAGTCATTTACAAGCGAAACTTCAAGAAAGTTGTAATGAATTAGTCGCCTCTAAATCGTGTAATTCGGGAATTGAAATTAGTTTGGGTACCACTGATATTAAAACGTTATCTAGGGTTGGCCCTAAAACAAAAATTGTGCAACTCGATTCACTCCTCAAAGTTGGCAGAAATGAGGTTGTTCTTAAAAAAATCCCGGGTAAAGATAGTTCGGACGAAGTTAGCCTTAATGCCGTCCCCGAAACGCAAATTTTAGTTAATTTACTCCCTGGAAGTGATATTTGTAAAACATCCCCTAAAATTGGTGCTAATACAAGGGGTGCAGGTAAGGAGAAAACGAATATAGTGGCGCTTCAACTGCCAGAAATCACGTTTCAAACTGTCAGGGAAGAAACTACCCTTAAAGTCGCCCCTGAAAAAAAAACTTTGGTTTCGTCCAAACTCGCCCCTAAACCAAAATCGTTAAGTATCGAGTTCATCGATGAAGTTACCCTTATTGAAGCGGAAGCGGCAGCAAAAATTGAGGCACCCTTAAAAGTTGCCCCTAGACGTAGAATTTTGTTGGACCCTAAATTGGGCTTTAGAACGAAATCTTTGGAAATCACCAATAAATTTAAAAATTCGGAAAAAATTGGACCAGTATCAGTAGTGAATGAAGCGCCCCTAGACATGGTCCCTAGACGAAGAACTTTGTTGGACCCTAAAACTATCTTAAAAACGAAATCTTTGGAAGTAACAAATGAAACCGTTTTTAAAGCTGAAGATGCGAAAAAAATTGAGTTGCCCCTAAAAGGGACCCCTAGACGTAGAACCTTGGTAGACCCCAAATTGAATTTTAGAACAAAGTCTTTGGAAGTCCCTAGTGAGGCAACTTCAAAATCTGAAAATTTGAAGAAAATTGCGCCTCTCAACGCGAGTCCCTTGTTGGACCCTAAATCAGTTTTAAAACCGCCATCTTTAGAAATCATTAATGATGCAAGCGTTAAACTTGACGGTTCGAAAAAAACTGTATCTGAATCTATTTTGAATGAAACGCCCCCAAAAATGGTCCCTAGAAGACGAACTTTGTTGGACCCTAAATTGGGCTTTAAATCGAAATCGTTAGAATTTACGAATGCGGCACCTCTCGAGAGTCGAGAAAAGAACCAAATGGGGTCTGAAACGGTTTTGACTGAATCACCCCTAAAACCAAGCTCTAAACATAGAACTTTGCTGGACCCTAAAGTGGGGTCGAAAACGAAAATTTTTGAAACCACCCTTGAACCCGAAATTGGGGCGAAAAACGGATCTCAACCTTCTCCAAAACCCAACCCTCGAGGAAGACCCCCAAAATTGGTTCCTATAGCGAAGTCATCGAATATCGATTTGACGAATGAAAGTCCGGAAAAGATCTCGAATGAACCGCCCCTAAAAGGGACTGTCTCTAAATTGCCCCCAGAACCAAATTTTTTGGAAGTCGTAAGAATCGAGACGGAACCTCCCCTAAAATTGGCCCCTAGAAGAACTTTGCTCACCCCTAAACTGGCATCTAACGCAAAAAATTTACAAGTTACCAACCCTTTGAATGAAACTTCCCTCGAAGTTAAGTCTAGAAGGAGTTCGATGGCCCCTAAAGTTGCCCCTAGCAACTCCAAAGAAGAAGATATATCAAATGGAATAACTTCTAACTCCGCCCCCAGAACAAGAAGTTTGATGGCTTCAAGGTCCGCCTCTAACCCTGTCAATGGTGAAACTACCACGAGACCTGCCTCTGACGCTATTGCGACACCTATCAAAACTTTATTGAGAAGAAGAACTTTGATGGTCACGAAGTTGGACCCTAAAACAGAAGTTTTCACCGGGACCCCTAGAACGTTGGGTTCGAAATCTGCCCCTGCCGCTTCAAGAGATGACGAAATTCTGACCGAGGTGTCTTTAGAAGTCACCCCTAGAAGAACTAAGGTGGCTTCGAAAAAAAGTCTTAGAGTCGCCCCTAAAACGCCAGTGAGGTCGCTGAGACAAAACACTAAAACGAGATTTTCCGAAATGTTGGATGAAGCCCCCTCTGTTGGTGCCGAACCAAATGGAAACTTTTGTCTTGGAGAAACGTTGAATCAAAAAGTTACGTCTGGGGTGAAATCGGTCAGTTGTCTGGAAACCACCCCTAATGATGTCTTTGCATTTACCGAAGAAACTAGTAACGAAATGGCCCCTAGAAGAAAGTTTAGATCGTCTAGGGTTAAAAGTCGAAAAGTCGGCAAGGCGGCGATCTCCAAAGTTAAAGTTCAGTCGACTAGATCTAGGAGGAAGGTTGTCAAGAAAAAGTTAACAAAAAAAAGTTTTCCATTGCGGACCCTCCGAACTAGAAGTACTCTTAAGTCCACCAAGAATTCTGTCAAAGATTGCGGTAAGACCCCTAAAAACCGGTCTAATCGTAAGGAAATTAAGACACCCCTAAAAACTAGCCCGAGGTTAACTCAAAACGGGGCGTCCCCTAGAACAAGGGTAACTGAAATTGCGCCACCTTCTGATAGTATTGTTGAGGAAGAGGTCGCCAAGATCAACAACGAAACCGAATCGTTGATCGAGGCGCTTTTAAGAGCTCAAGTCGAGAAGGTGATGAAGAATCGGTCCCTTAAGAGGAAATCCGACAAGTCGTTGGAGGATAGCGGGATTGCTGCCAAGAAGCGTAGAAAATCTAAAACGCTTACTCCCAAGTTGAATGGCAGCTCGAAAATTGACGACCCTAAAAGCTTTTCGACCCCCCAAACTGGCGAATCGACGCCAGAAGATGTTGACGCCGAAGAAAAAAATTTGTCAACCCCCCAAACTCAAGAATCGACGCCAGAAGATGTTGAGACTGAAGAAAAAATTTCGTCGCCCCCTCAGACTCCACACGCTGAAGAAAATTCCAGATCACAAAGTCGAACAAAAATTGAAACCGACCCTAAGTCGAAAAGGAGGAAAGTTGAAACGTCGTCGTCGCCTGAGAATCGCCAACTTGAAACGAAACGATTCCTAAAAGGTCAGCGACGAAACCAAACTTCCCCAAAATCGAAGCTGGCGGTAGAAAATTCTGAACTTCAACTGCCGCCATCTATCGATAGAATTCCAGAACTACACCCCAAATTGCAGCTAGATCTCGAACCGGTCGAAACCACCCTTCAACTCGACCCTAAACCACAACGTCACGACGATAGATTAGGGGTTGATCCAAAAATCGATGATGTCGAGCCGATCGTTAAAGCTTCCCCAAAAATCAACATTAAACAAAACATAGTTTTGCAAGAACAAATCGACGTGACCGAAATTTTAACGAAAAATTCTCAAGGCCCTATCAAATTGACGTTCAGTAGGTCACCCAGTAAAGAGGGTGGGGGTGAAACTTGTTTCGTCATAAAGGGTGCAACGGTCGCGGGGGAATCACCGAACGAGCCCGGCGACGAAGCTCGGAAAGATCCGGAAGGTTTGAAGGAAGCCGACGATAGAACCGCAACGGTTCTTAAAGAGACGCAGAATCGGTCGTCGGACGATGACCCGAAAGAAGGGTCTGAAGAGGAGGACGAGGAGGATTCTCTCGAAGACCGAACTTGTCGGGAATGTCCGAATCCTACGGTGTTCAAAACGGGAATGGAAATGTTGTTGCACGTGAGAGAGATGCACAAGTTTCCGAAAGTCGTGATGGCGATGAGCGAGATAAAAAAGTTTTACGGCATGACGGATTGGAGCAAGTGTCCGATCTGCGATAAGCCGTTGAAGAAAGTTTTTCGGTCGGCGTTCCGACGCCATTTGAACACTCACGCCAATGAGCTAGGTCACGTTTGCACTGTGTGCAACAAGAAGTTCAGGAGAGCCGATCACATGAAAGAACATGCCAAACGGCATGTTATCGAAAAGAAATAGTTTTTTTTATTATCATAATAATTATCACAGTACAATGTTAAGTTGAATAGGTTTAATGTTAAGACTGTATGTTATTTTGTTAGGTCTTCCGATTTTTGATTTCTAATTATTTATTTCAATAGTTTTAGTTCGATTGTAGTTTGCTCCTACATTTATACTACTACGACAATAAACAATTTATTATCAAAAACGTCGTATCAAGTCTTTGGACCTCACCGTCACCTAACGCTACTTGGTCCAAGTTTCGCTCTTGACGCCATCTGTTACTAAGAGTGAGCATTACGTGGCAGCGCTATCTCACGGCAGTCATAAAAAGCCAGCAGCGGCATCTGTCAGCACTAACGAGTATTACTTGCTAGCGGAGCGCCATCTATCTGTAGTCATTGTCATTGCCTCTAGCGATTTCAAACGTCAATTGCCAGGTAACTCAATTGGTTCAACGTTTCTTTATTTAAAAGTTTGAGTGGGAAGGGCGCTGCCGTGAAGTAGGGGGCGTAACCCTAACGGTATAAATCCGGCCCTGTCCGCATTAAAACTGTACAGGGCTTATGTAGTAAAATCCATTTACCCAGACGAAAATTATTGCCATAATAAAGTGCACATATAGCGGCGACCCGGTAAAGCGGGCCGGGAACGCTGCTCTATCTTTTTGCGCTTTTGTACCGTGAATTATCGTCGTTCCTCTTTGTTTATTAACGTACTGTGTCTCCAGGAGAGGCGGCGGCTGCACGAACGGCAATGGAAACGTGATGCATTTTACCCCACCGACTGGTTCTTGTTTGATTAGCATCATTTTGCATCGATTTGCCTCAATCCAGACCTACTGTCATGAATTATCACTAGCGACTCCATATTTTATTGCTAGAGACGACAATTGAGCTCAAGAACACTTAGTTTCACCAAAAATTTCGATTTTGCGACGACTGGAAAAAAATTGAGGTTAAAAATGGCAATTGTTCAAAAAGTAGGTAGGCGAAAAATAACAACGGGGTTCGTTAGAGTAGGTCTTTTTCAGCAACCCCTACGATTTTGAAGCGATTTGTGTTAGGTATAAAAGTTTTACAGACAATTGAAACTATTGCGAGTTCAGCCGTACCTATTGAAGGTAACTGTTTTAAATTAAATATGTGCTTTAATTGATTTTTCTCGGTGGTGGCGTCGCCCCTGCCTCTTAACTGAAAATAATTCATCCGATTGTCGACGGCGAAGAAGGGTGGAATATGTTAACGCGCGATATACCTCCAACTCGTGCTATCATAATCTCGCACAATTGCGTGAGTTATCAGTTGAAAGCAGGGCTCGAAGTTGCTTATCGCGATTAGACGTTACCTTGGCTGCGCCGCCCCCGTGCCGCCTCGACGATTAGAATTAATTGAATCAATAGCTGCTGGGAATTATGCAAAAGGGGACGGAAGAAGAAATTTAATCCTAGCCAGATTCGATTCGTTGATGGTTGCCGAAGGCCTCCCCATAATCCGGCCCTGTTTGCCGCTACACCGCCGATCTTGTTTAAGCAGCTGTAGCTCCCGTAATCTGTTTATTCAATGCACGGACAACGGGGCGTCATGGTAACATCTACCCTTGTTACCAAAACGAAATCCATTGACCCAGCGTTGAGGACAATAATCAAACTCACGTCGCCACATCGGAAATCTTCTCGTCGACCTTTTTGGTTAGTCGAGACATTTTTGACGTTCGCCAGAAATCAAAAATTTTCAAAATGGTGGAGGTTTGGTTTAGGCATAGAACTAGTCGACGACCTTCGAATTCGGTCCTGTCTTGGCTGTGCTATAGTTCGAATTGCCATTAATGGAAATAGTTCGGCTCGGGTCCAACTTGTTCTCTCGCCGTTTTCCTATTGTCCCGGCTTTCATTCCTCATCTCCTCAACTTTAATGAAGTTTCCCCCGACCCTAGCAGTGAGTAACATAACCGCAATATGTGTGTTACGTTGAGAGTTCAGAGACGGGCACTTGTTATGCAACGATACTTCAGACGCTTCGTCGTTGGCGTTGCAGACCGCGGCTTAATGGCGGTACTGGTGACGCTTAATATCAAGGGACTCCTGCATTATTAAGTAGTATATCAAGTCGTGAAACGGGAAATTGGGGGGAATCACCGGCCGAATTGCGCTTCTTGTAAATGGCGCCGGCCCTGCGACGTCCGGGAGCAATCCGCGGAATCCCAACCAATAACGCGACGGATTTATCGGGCTGCCGGAGGAAATTTCAATAATTTAGACCGAGAGGCCCGGCACAGGACCGGCACGAGATCCCAGTAGATCCCCACTCTCTCTACACCCAGTTGCGTTTCTTTGTTCAAACCTCCCAGACCTCCACAGAAAATTTCAATCATCCACAAATTCGTTAACAAGTGACTAAAAGTTTATTAATAGTACAAGAGACTTCAAAATCGTAGGGGTTGCTCAGAAAAACATACTCTGACGACTGCCGCCAAAATTTTTTTTCTACCGCCATTTTGAAAAATGGCCGTTTTTAAACTCCCATTATCTTAAATCAGCGATTAAGTCCAAACTATCGTTTGGAATTGTTTTAAAATGGTAGGGGTTGCTCGCCGGACGTCGTCCCAGGAGATGCCGTTGCGTTTCCCCTCTTATCTCCATTTTGAAAAACGGCCTTTTCCGACCCCGCCACCTTTAACTCCATTAAAAATGTAGGTCGGCGGCTTGAATTCCACGTCGGGTCGTGTCGCAGGGGGTGTCGGGCCTGCCTCCGGGGATGGCCGGAAACGTTTCCGGAATGTCGACAAGTGTCCGTCCGACCTGGACCGTGCAGCATTCCCCGAAACTCCGGTCTGTCCTAATTGCACGATAAAAAATGATCCGCAAGAGTGCGCGAGTCGTTTGTCACTTAACGTGCACGCGCCCTCCGGCCGCTGTGGCCTCGTAAAAAATCACCCCCGTGCGATGGACGACCGGCCATTATTCCGGAACTCAAATAACTCATACGCCACGAAAACAAACCTCTCTTTTACAAAACAAATTTGTCGACCATAGTCAGTAATTCCGTCGGTTGTAATTGCTTAATTGGTGTTAGTTACTAGTGTTGGCGGTGCTGCTCGCAACTGTTTAGTGAGGAACTTGTTGACGTTGATATTTGTGACTTTTTTGCTTGGAGAGTTAGAAGCGCGTCGTAATGAGACGAAGCGTGCGTCTGAATCGTCTTGAATTATTTTTCATTTAGAAGAGAGGCTCGGCAATGGGGCAGTAGCGCTGCAATCAGAGGTGGAAATAGAAAACTAAGAGCCCTATAACTCCTGCTTTAAGGCATTAAGGCTGATCTACCGGACAATCTCGACTAATACCCCCGCCCTACCCATTTGTTTCACTTCCAGACGCTGCCTCGGTGGCGGGCGGCGTCGCTACGACCATTTTAGTTCTCGCAACGACGCCGAGCACTGCGTCTAACTTCCGTTTCTATTACGAGTTGATCGAAAGTTCCTGACAACTTTACTGTTGCCCGCCGAAATTCAAAATTAGACCAGTTCCCGAGCCAAGCCGACAATACACGACCACGGCTCTCGTTTTCGAGACTTAGCGCCAACTTCACTGTAAGCGCGAAATTTGAAATTTCGCACTTGCCATGCGAGTTTTTTGTATCGGGGAAGTCAACAACTACGCCATCCATATCCAAATATTTAGGGTAATTAAAAACCGTCTCTTTTAGCGGCAATATTTAAACAAGCCGGCCAGAAATTTAATTAAAAGTTATTCCGACTTTGCCACTGTTTGACTTTCAGCTGAGCAAATCCCAAGTTCCGAAGCGTTGGCCATTTATTTACAAAAAAGCTTGGAGTTTGTGCAAGCTAGAACAGTTGACGACTAGCTGTGAGGGAGGGGGAAGGGTCTAAACAACGCCTTCTCCTAGAAACTTAATGAGCGTTCTCGATAATGCCATCAATTAATTTGAAAAAGGCAACGTTGCGACGCGCCACCCCCTGTATCGTTAGCCCTCCATTTCCGCCCTGTTCCAGTTTACAGTTTACCGGTTCAGCGCTCCTGTTAAATTGAGCGTTAGTCCCGGCGGTAAATAACGTTATTATAAAACTATAAAACACGCCGTTTTATGGGTCTCGAAGTTGCTAGATAAAGAAAAACCAAATTGGTTGCGAGTAGCTCGAAGGGCGCTAATGATCGATTTTGTTATTGCAACATCGCTACCATCCTCCCCCCTCTCTCACCCTCTTATTTTCTGCCTCGCAACGATGACGCTGACGTTTTTCTTTTGAGTTATGTGACGGTCGGGTCGTTTAGATTTCTTTCACACGTCGCCGGTCAATATGTCGGACCTTACCCGTCTAATACGGCTTTAATGGGGAATTTCGGGACCGGGACACTTCCACGGCTTTAAAGTCGAAAACGTAAAAGCTCTCTCCGGGAAAACGACCGACAGTCTCGACGCAGTCAGTAAATTTCGCGACGTCCAACGTTACAGTTTCCTGCTAATTATGAGCAAGGTGTTAATGTTATTACTACACCGGCAATAGTTTCAAAACTAAATTACGTGACGCCGTAATTGCCTCCTCCTGAAGCTAGAATTGCAATTCCAGTTTGCTCTAGCTTCGTTTATTAATAGCTAACCAGCTTCTTTATTATCATCTAAATATATGACTGCTAGGTTCGTGTAGCAACTGCAAATATACTTAAAAACCCCAATTTTTCAAAATATATGTAGAAAAAAAGTTGAACCGGAATTCGTTAGAGTGAGTCCACCTGAGCAACCCCTACGTTTTTGAATTGCTTACGATGACTAATAGAGCTTTAATCGTCAATTAAAAATTGGTGTCGTCAAAGGCCTCTAAATAGCGATGGCAATTTGTAACTTAGGATTAAGGTTTCCATTTTTGCGCTTAAGGGTTGTGAATAGAAAATAATAAACTACGTGGCGCCCCTTTTCTACTTTTTGGCGTCACGTCTTAAATTTTTCGGTTGCTCTCCGTCTTGGGGCTGTCATACGAGCGACTCCCTCCTCCACTCATTAATACCGCCAAAACAAATGCAAATTACTTAAAGCGCCACCTGTCGTCGACACTAAATTCTCCTCTCTAACTGTCGTTTATCTGGAAAACTTTTGCCTTGCCTCTTTGTCCCTCGGGTGTCTCGTTCAGGTGCCTGGCGAGAAGTTGACAACTCTAATTATCAAAGTGGGCACATAATCGGCGGCATTACACAAAACTCTATTTCGGCGCACCTACAATAACGGCGGACCGGAAATTAAAGATGGGAAGGAGAACGGGAAGGTGGCGACGGAGCATCGGTCGGTTTCTGGATTATTGTTATTTT
Source organism: Schizotus pectinicornis (assembly GCA_951805265.1). Lineage (NCBI taxonomy): Eukaryota > Metazoa > Arthropoda > Insecta > Coleoptera > Pyrochroidae > Schizotus > Schizotus pectinicornis. The sequence goes on from OX638210.1 coordinate 8,000,525, forward strand.
TTAATAGCGTTATCCTCTTAGCCGGGAATTGATGTCAGGTCAAACGGATAATAAGGCGGGGGTCCTGAGGGAATCATAAATATCGGCGAGATGACAGAAAATACACCGCAGACGTAACGTATAGCCTGTTGCACTGATGGAGAAGGGATATTGAGACCGACTTAACGATTACACTCGGATTATTTACGTCGTCCGCCATATTTTTTGCAACTCCTCGAGGTAGCACTCAAGTACTTTTGCCAATAATGCTACAAAGTTTTCGATTGGACGTCAAACTTTTATACGCAATTATCCATTATTTTCAATTGTGGATTGAGTCGTTAATTATTAACTTAAGTAGCTGAAACACGTAGGGGTTGTTGAGAGGGGTTAGTTCTATGAGGTGGTGAAGGAATTTTTCAAATATCTCAAGTTTGAACAATTGACCTTGTTTGACCTCTACTCTTCCAAGTGCCTTGTCTCGCTCAAAAACAAACACGAAACATGAATTAAGGATTAAGGGACTTACAGTCGACGTTTTTTTAAAGTTGTTCTGGCTTCTAGATCGCCCTCCCTAAAACAATAACAATGCCAAGAAGAGTCGCATTAAAACCAAGAAAAATAAAAATTCAGAACTACTGACAACAAAATCCTTACGGCAGCACCAATCGATATTTCCGTCGGCCAATTAAGTAAACACGCCAACAATTCCTGGTGTTGTCTGGACGAAATCAGAAAAAGAAACAGAAGGACGTGCGAACGTGTTCCAACAATGACCAGACGTGATTACCGAGGAGCGGTGCGACGACGGCTCTCTAACTGAGAATTTACGTTTATCCGACGAGGAGGTGGCGGCAGGAAAATGAAGGGATAGAAACAGAGGGCGAAAAGGGGCGTTGTTTACATCGTGGCGGCTGCGAAAACAAACTCAGGTGCGATCCGGATAACACGTGAATTAAGCCGTTCGGGGAAAAATAGGAAACAATGCAGGATAAAGCAACAGATGTCGCTCGCTGTTGTTGTTCCGGAGTTGATTCGGTCGCGTGGGAATTTCTCCCGAATGCTTGATTGCGGGGGAAATTTATCGAATTTTCAGGGCTGATCAAAAAAGGAATATGTCATCTCGCGGGTAGATGAATTAGCACAATAGTCATTTCGAGATTGGGACGTTACTTTTTGTCATAAATATTTGAAAATCGTAGGGGTTGATGTTTTTGGTGTCTTGCATACGAATCCGAAGTAATTTTCGAAAAACGTCCATTTTGAAAAATGGCGATTTTTTAATTTAGAAGACAATTTCAACTGTCGTTAGAAATGCTGTGGACGCACAGAAGCGTTTGGAATTTTCTGAACATGTTGAAAATCAGCATTGGACCCAGGTGGACCTAATCCGGTCCTGCATCACGTATCGCCCATCTCAGAGCCGGACATTTTCAATAAGCAACTCCACAATAACAACCTCAGCACAGCAGACAGAAGGAATTGCAGGATTGCCGTCATGCAATTGCGGCTTTCCCTCGTCCGAATAATGCAGGTTCTCGGTAAAAGCTATTCGATGTTGTAAGGCTTTATTCGCACCCTTCACCGCCTCCCCCGAGAACGTCTGCAGACACCGAAGCCCTTAACTTACCCTTACGACTTGCGAACCAGCAAATCCATAACTTTGCGTTTTATGGAAGGCGGAGAAACATTTTTTTTCGAGAAATTAACCCGCCACGCCGTTTCCTGGGGGGTGGCAGAGTTTGCATGGTTCTGCGATGATTCACGTAAAACAGATCGAAACGGCAACGATAGAAATTGGATTTATCGAGTAAAAAATTAAATTCATAAAACGATAAAAATAAAACAAACAATGGAAGAATGAATAAAACATGAACATATATTTCCGGGAATGTTCGCGATAAATAACGCCCCTTCCCCCATTCCCATCCCTCGCGCGCCTGTCCACACTGCCAAAGCAAAAATTACCAGACGCAAATATATCAAAAAATATTAACAATTTACATTAACGAGAAGTTATAGGAAAAAATGACGACTTAAATTAAGCTTTAAAACTTAAGATTTAATTTTCAAGGTGACACTGAAACAATACAGTGTTCCTAACTACTTGTTGGGGGTTTGATGGTCCTCCCAGAGTCTGTTAGCCACAAAACCTCAACTTGGTCGTTTTTGCGCCGACTTGCCGGTTCCCGTGTCTATTTTTTCCCGCTTCAGATCCGGGATAATGGCGGGACTCTCGTATGGATGACGGTAATGAGGGGTTCATGCAGTCGAGATCGAGTGCTCGACTCTAATAACGTAAACAGAAGCCCGGTTTAATTAAACGCTCCCGTTACCAGCGACGGCGGCAAGAAATCAAACAACTACTGCATGCGCGGTCCGGATAATGCGATTCCGTAATTACTTTCGAAATTGTTGGTCGATAGGGGATATGTCAAAGTGGGAAATGGAACGGTTTTTTAACACCCGATACGATTAAAAGTTTCTAATGCATTCTCGGATAGTTCGACGTAAATTTGTTATTGTCTCAAATGCAATCCGAAACGGTTCCGCCTCGTCCTGGTAGTTTTACAAAAGTTGCTCCGAGTTATTTATTGTAGAATAGATAATTGCGGCTAAAATTGCGAGAAAAATGAGGAATATTGATGAAATTCAGAAGTGGGACGCGATCGAAGGTTAATTGTTCAAAATGCATCTGGAGCGAAATTGATTATAGATTTACGTAGAGGAGAATTTGCTTAGTAACCCCTACGATTTTAGACAAAATTTGACAACATCTGAAAGTTTTATTACCACATTTTGCTATTTCTCAAAATTCAATTACCGCAAGTGCCTGGAGCCTGAATAATTTCCTTCGCATTTGAATCGGTAAAAAAATTGTTAAAATTTGATAAAATTCAGAAGTGGGGCGTGATTGAAGGTCAAAAGTTCAAACTGCACTTGGAGCAAAATTGATTGCAGATTCACGTGGAGGAGAACATGCTTAGTAACCCCTACGATTTTAAACAAATTCTGACAACAACTAAAATTTTTATTAACAAAATTCGTTATTTCTTAAAATTCAATTAGCGGTAAATGCAATTTGGAGTCTGGGCCGTGAATAATTTTCCTTGCATTTGCATCGGTATCAACATGGATCGCGGCTTTGTTCCAGGATTATCCGGGAAATGTCGGAAACGTTATGAAATTGGATATTATTGAATATTTGGGCGATCACCGCCATAAAAGTCAATTAGAAAAATCTGAAACCAACGTGCAATATTACCGATACAGTCGATTCCGGTCGGGGAATAGCGCGATAAATTCCTTTTAGCAGCGAAACAATTATCCCACCTCCACCGTCGTAATTTCCGCCTTTTCCCCGGAACACCGACGCGCGGTTACAACCCGAAACAATTCCTCCCCGCCGTCTACCTACCGGCATAGTTTTTGTCTTTGCATTAAATTCTGCGTCCGGACACATTTGCATAGATAACGCGATAATAATCGTTAGGGAAACGACCAAAAACCGTCGTATCTCCATTCTGATCGTCTAATAGTTGTAACACACGTACCCCACCCCATCCCGGTCTTCGCTCCCCTTAAACGCGCAGATTACACACTCGTACAGAACGCTAATTAACCGTTTAACAACACTTAAATCGCTCGCCGCGGCCGTGACCGGCGTTTTAATTAGAAAGCCCCCACCCGGTCGCATTAACGCACCGCCACTGCAATCGCCCCAAGAACAAACAACGTAAATGGGGGACGACGCTGTTCCGGCAGCCGCAACCGACCCGAAAGCGTTTATGGAATTGAAACAAGTTCATTATTTCACGAGATATGGACCGAGGAAGTAAACGTGACGGTTTACTTGCTGCATATGTGTATCTCGTAAAATTTCAACGATAACGTGATTTTTGGTTGGCGGGCAGCGAAAGTGTTTTCGTTAATAAACAGGAAACAAGAGCGGGATCTTTCCAACAAATAGCTTAATTTGGTTTGTAGAGGGGGGAGGCGGGGGGTGGACGGAGTAAGACGGATGCGCTTCTTTTAATGGGATTATCGGTGTTTGCACGACGTATCCATTCCAACGGCGATTTATCTGTTTCCGTCCGGCGGTGAGGTATTAAAATTCGGTAGCTCCCTCTATCTGCGATTTCGGATTGTTCATTCCAATTAAGTAATCGAGTTGGTGGCGGGTTTGCTGTTTGAACACGGTCGGTTTTGTTGATACAGTCAAGCTTCTCGTTTCTTTTCGACCTCTTCTTCGGTTGCTCACCGAGATTTTCAAGGCCATTGCGGTCCGATCAGTCGCTATTTACGCCCTTTTGCTTCTTCTCAACACAATTTTCATCCATCTAATGCACACACCATTCTAATTGAAACCTCGTGCAGCGATTTCACTATGGCCGATTACTGTCACTTTCGAGACTAACTTGGATAATCTCTTATATAACCTCCAATTTTTGCACGAACTTATTCAAAATGGTAGGGATTGTATATTAAGGCACCCTTCAATCAAATCTGTCTTTAGTTTTACTGTGAGAGCTTTTTGAAAAATGACTACTTCCGAGATTTAGTTCGATAATCTTTGATACAAACTTCAATTTTTGCACGAACTTGTTCAAAATGGTAGGGATTGTATATCAAGGCACCCTTCAATCAAATTTGTTTTTTGTTTTACTATGCAAGCTTTTTGAAAAATAACTACTTCCGGGATTCAGTTCGATAATCTTTGATACAAACTTCAATTTTTGCACGAACTTGTTCAAAATGGTAGGGATTGTATATCAAGACACCCTTCAATCAAATTCGTCTTTTGTTTTACTATACAAGCTTTTTGAAAAATGACTACTTCCGGGATTCAGTTCGATAATCTTTGATACAAACTTCAATTTTTGCACAAACTTGTTCAAAATGGTAGGGATTGTATATCAAGGCACCCTTCAATCAAATTTGTTTTTTGTTTTACTATGCAAGCTTTTTGAAAAATAACTACTTCCGGGATTCAGTTCGATAATCTTTGATACAAACTTCAATTTTTGCACGAACTTGTTCAAAATGGTAGGGATTGTATATCAAGACACCCTTCAATCAAATTCGTCTTTTGTTTTACTATGCAAGCTTTTTGAAAAATGACTACTTCCGGGATTCAGTTCGATAATCTTTGATACAAACTTCAATTTTTGCACGAACTTGTTCAAAATGGGAGGGATTGTATACCGAGGCACCCTTCAATCAAATCCGTCTTTGGTTTTACTATGCGAACTTTTTGAAAAATGAGGGTCTATGATATACTCTGACCAGGCGCATGTCACGCATACATGGGTCGTTAACAATCTAAGAAAAGTTAGTCTTCTCTTATACCATCAAACAGAGCTCAACAATTCTCTCCCGTTTCGTTCCAGTAACAAAGACGTTTCCCGTTTTCACCTGTCGTCGTTACAATTTCCGTTTCCGGAATCGTTCCTGATTTAATGCGGCCAGGAGTCAATATTGCATTCCGAATCCGAACACTTGTGTTACCCAGACCGAATACATTATTATTTGATTTATGCCGGCCGATATCCAATATCAACTCTCAGCACCTCCAGGATATTCCCTTACGGATTCCCTCACCAACCCCCCCTTTGCCTCTCCCGTTCTCTATCTGCGTGTTCTAATTCCATTCCGAAATCCAGAACTTTAAGCAGATTATCAACAATAACAGCCCGTTGGAGACTATCGATTATGCCGAGGTCGAACTTGAGGTTTTGGTCTTTTGTTTTCGAATTTGGCGGGTCGACTGGTTGACGAACATCGACTGGATTTTACGAGAAAGTAGCGTAGAGTTGGGTCGCTTTTCTGTTGAGGAAAAAAGAGACACGATGAGGTGCGTGTTTATGTTTACAATCTCATTATTTCGTATGGCGCTGTTGAGAGTTTGCTGAGACACTTATTTTTTATTCGTTTTAATCTGGAGCTCGCCACTTGCTTCGCGGTAGAAACAAATTAAGGGCGGGATTGTTAACGGGACCAGCTCACCGGGGAATGCACGGCTTCATCCGCCAACAACAAGATGCGCGTCAGGGTCGGCCAAAAACGGAAATTTTTTATGTTGCATTTATCAAAAAATTATTTATGGGTATCCGTTAAGTATACAGTTGTTGGTAAACCCTGCGATTTTAAAAACGTTCGGATAAATAGAAAAAATTTAGTTGCTTAAATAAAAAACAATGAGTTAAAAATCGAAAATTTTCAAAACGTATATAGAAAAAAAATTACTGTGGCTATAGTTGATATATATCTTCTTAAGTAATCCCTACAATTTTGAAACATTTGCTATGTCAGATAAAATTATTATTAAATATTCTTGATAACATGATTAAGAAGTTAGTTAAAAAATGGCAATTTTTAAAATTTCTAGTTTAAGGGGGTCGCAGGGGGTCGCAGCAGGTAATCAATTTTTTCGTCATCTTAAGAACGTGCACGTTTCGTCCGAATTGCGGTTGCCCTGTCATAACTCGAAAAGCGCCCTCTATCCGGACTGGTCGTAAAATCATAAACGACATTAACGCACAATGCCCAGCGTGCGATAGTAACGTTTCCGATTAGATAGTCAGATTGAAATTATCCCGGGCAAAGTTATCAATTACGGTCCTGCGTCGCGACGCTGATTCAGGTTAACTTCTGGGCAGGATGATGTACGACTAGGGCACGTCTGAGCCATATATGCCGTTTTTAATTGGATTTTTTCTATAATGTCGCAATTGTTGCTTTTTATGCGCTATAAATCTTGAACGGACGACAGTTAAGTGCAGACCGAGACCCTTTAACGCAGGGTGAGTTCCTCCACCGTAGTTTCGCGCTTTAAATATATACAAAAATAAAGAAAATTGGAATGGAGGTTATTCAAGCATTGGTTGAAAACTGTTCACTTCCAATGCTCTGCTTAAAACCCTGCAAAAAATTTAAATCTTGCACTAACTTTTCCAAAATTGTAGGGATTATGTATTAGGGTACCCCTCACTTAAATCCAACCTCCGTTTTGCAACACGGCCATTTTGAAAAATGGCAAAATCTGACCCCCAACTTGCGTACGCGGCACACAATTCGTTCAATATGTCACAGCGTCTCAAAATATAAATGATTGTTCCTTCAGAACTGTGAATTAAGACAGCCCTCCCGAAAGTTAGATTAAACTCTTAGTTGGCTATGCGCACGACAATTAGTTTGCAAACTTTCCAAAGACATCTGTCAGTTATTCTAGCGTCCCGACGCCGCCACGTCAACTCCGATCGAGATTCAAAAGTTGTCGTGAGGAAGAGGGGGTCTCGTTTTCGGCCTCTTCGAAATTAATGGCGGAAGCGTGTCGGCTTCCCCTTTTTTCAGCACCTACTCCGTTTCATTTTTTTTTTTTTTCGTTTTAAACTGCCGGCCTGCAGGACAGTTAAAGATAGCGCGGGAATTCCTGATAAATCGAGTCGCTGCTTTCCTGCCGCAACACCGCCTCTCCCTTCGGGGCAATCTCGTTAAATTTTCTCCGGGAGTCGACGGTGGGCGTCGTTAACGCGGCAATGATACGTTTTTAAAGGGCCGGGATCGCCATTTTAATGACGCACCGAGGGCCGATGACGACGCTTTTACTCAGTGGAATCCGAGGTTTTATTAATAATTTGAGAGTTACGGCGCCCTGAGGGGCCGCAGTCCAACGGGGAGTCGCGGCAGCCACGTCGGTTATCTCTAAGGAAAGTTGGTGTTCCTGCAAAAGAACATTGTCGTTAAGTTAATAAAAAAAAAATTTAAAAGCCTACTCAGGTCAATTTACGAGGAATCGAAAAAAAATTCCGTGCCAAGTCGCTTTGAGAGGGGTGTTGTGGCGACCCTTGAGCGATTTTAATCTTGGGGACAACAGTTAGATTGAAGAAAAAGCTGCGAAAGTTAAATCCAATTCTACTACGCAATGAGTCAAGGTGAGTTACTTTTAGCGCCAAATTTGAAAATGCAATTGTCGTCACAGTATTCCTCGTTTAGTGACGCGGATTTTTTTTCGTAATTTTTTCAGATACGTTATCGCAATGACGCGATAGAGCAAATACGGAACGAAGGTACTTAGCGATAATGGGTCCACTTTAGGGCACTTATGGCCGGTGAAGTTGAACCAAAGACTGCAGGAATGGGCGTCAATTGGGGCCGTCGCTTCTCGATTGGCGGTTAAACCGAAACAGCCCGCCAGTCTCGGCACTTGTGTCGATATTGGCGAAAAATGAAATTGCGGCGCCCATTTAAAATATAACGATAAAACGCACCTGCCCGCCAATTTCAGCGGTAACAAACGCATAAGCTGTCAGAATAGTTCCGGAATCCAATATCGGCAGCTCCAATTCCGTCAGACTTTCGCCTCCTCCGTTTTATTACTTCTTTATGCAGTCGTCCCGTCAGCAGTGGGACATCTCCCGCTTCAGAAGTGGGATGTCGGTGATTCGATCAATTAGGAGTATAGAACGGGGAAAGGGCCGTAACAGGACCGGAATCTCCCGCCTTTGTTCTCGACAACTAACGGATCGTTCAACGGCCTTTACTGCGAGGAGGTTGCAACAATGTAATAAAGTACAGTATCTAAATTCTTTTCAAGTTTCTTTGTAGCTTACTTACGCTTCTTTATATTTAAATGGGGATCGATAAGTCGGCGGCCCCAAAACGGTGGACCAACACCGTCACGCGACCTCCCCAACAAAACCTCCGCGACACTAAATCGAAACTTAATTCAATTGCCCCAACAGTTAATTAGGAAAAATCTTTTTTTTAACGTGTCTTGGGTCAGTTGATGGTGGAGGCGATTTTTTTCTTGGAGGCTGATTTTGTTGGGGACCTCTGGTCGGGGCATGCAAAACCCGTCGGCCAGTGGGCAGATAGCGGATCAAAGGCGCGAAAACTGGCGAAGGGATAAAGTCAAAAATTGTTTCGTCGCCGTATAAATTCGATCAGAACCATTTGTTTTTATCGAGTCTTTTGTTTTTGAGCCACTCCCTTCCGCCATAATTTAATTTAATTTGATGGAGGACCCGGGCCAGGAAGAAGCGGTTACGCTTATGGCCGATGATGACCAAACCCTCGGTTCCTTTATAGACATTCAATTTCAATAGCGCAGGAAAATATCCGAAACATCAACATTGCTTTATCGACATGGAGGGCCGAAATGGAATTCGAGGAATTTATCGACGCCCACTGCCCCGTCCACTACCCCCCAAATGGCTAGATTCAATGATAAAGTTAACGCAGTTAAACTATTAAAAAAGTAAGTAGTAGGTACCACTTTCTAAATTTTGCTTATAATTTTGTACAATTTTCAGCTGTACATGAAGCTATTGGTTTAGACAACTATTCGCAATTTGTTAGTTTAATTTTTAATTTCTTTAAACCCCTTTAAAGTCCCACGGTACCGCTGAGTACTACCAACTTTTATCACTAGAAAGCTGAATTTTTGATATCTACAATAACATGATAAGCTCTAAGCATAACTATAAAAATATTTCGAAACAGTACCACTTTCAGTACCCACAGCAAATCTAAAGTTAAGTAATTCCTAGTAAAGTAAATAGTTATTTTCAAATTTTTAAGTAAAGTTTTGGAATAGAAGCAGAAAGTAATTTTTAATAGCAACTATTGCGTTGTAGTTTCTTAAATGACTAGTACCGATAGTACCAAAAGTACGATTTTGAAATTTTAAACCACCGCCTGGGACCTTGTCAACTAATTAAATTAAGTTATTTCTTTAAACCCCTTTAAAGCCCAACGGTACCGCTGAGTACTACCAACTTTTATCACTAGAAAGCTGAATCTTTGATATCTACAATAACATAATAAGCTCTAAGCATAACTATAAAAATATTTCGAAACAGTACCACTTTCAGTACCCACAGCAAATCAAAAGTCAAAGTTTCCTAGTAAAGTAAATAATTATTTTAAAATTCTTAAGTAAAGTTTTGAAATAGAAGCAGAAAGTAAATTTTAATAGCAACAATCGCGTTGTAGTTTTTCAAATGAATAGTACCAAAAGTACGATTTCAAAATTCCAAACCGCCGCCTGCATGGGACCTTGTCAACTAATTAAATTAAGTTATTGCTACTTAAGCCTAAGTTACTTATTGTTGTGTTGTTTGAGTACTCGTCGGTACTTAAAAATCTTATGGTCGTTAAATGTGAAAACATCAACAATAATTACGGTTAATGGACGTACACGAAAGCGACATCAAAATGCCAGTTACGATACGCACAATATGCAGAACTTTTACGATAAATAAAAAAAGAGGCGTAAGTGTAAATTTTACTGGAGCGATTGTTTCGTTGTTCTTTACGTTTTAGCGTTGTCGTCGTGGAACGTCATAAACATGTAAATAAGATTACCGAGTTAAGTAGAAGGCCGACGGAAAAAAGAAAGAAGAAAAAAATAAGACGTTTATTAAAAAATGTATCAGATACGCATTTATCTAGAAAGCCGGGCTCTTCCAGCACCACCTTGGGGATCGTCCGGGATATAACGGGAATATTCACAATTACATTTTAACACTGTTTTATCTGTGTTTTATTCTCGGCCTATTTTTATCAAGGGAACAAGTAAGCGTAATTTATATTATGTACCCTGTTATGGATGAGATTATTGTTTTTTTTATTACGTTCCATCCGACGCCGTTTCGCTGCCTTCTTATAAAAGTCTTTGTCTCGAAAATTCGCCGTTTCAGAGAAAAGAAACGACAGATTTAAATTGAATTTAGTGTAATTGTTCGCGCAACTAGTTGGCCAGACAAAAAAAAAACGCCAGAAGAGGACGCAAATGTTTTTTTTTATTGTACAGGAAGTAACTAAAGTAATGACAAGAATCTAGATAGTAAAACAACGTCATTCTCATTTCATGAAGGACGTACTGAAGTAGTTAGATGTTCCATAGACAGTTGTAGTACTGAAAAATAGTTGACCTAACAATTAACAATAATAATTGAGGAACTATTGGTTTCAGTAATTTTTGATCCATAGCTTGCGGTTTAAATTAAGATAAAATTCTTGAAGTTTTTTTCTTGTCTCAAGAGTAAAACGTTCCGGCATCAAATTAGAAAAACTCTCTTGTCAGACGCTTTTTTGTTTTTTTAACTAAAAACTGTTGGTCGTGGGTAAAAAACAGCCCAGAACTAATTTGTTCAAACTGCAACTTTACACAAATTAGCTCTACCATACTTTACCCTAAAGTTGGCCGTTAAGAATTGAGGACGTTGTGAAAAAATTCAAGATGGCGGTCGAGTTCTCGCCAAAGAAGCTCGAACAAAAACTGTTTAGACCGACAAATTGGACGCAAACGAAAACAGATTTAAATCGTAACGCAGATCGAGATCGGCGCGTAATTTATAAATAATTGAAGAGCAGTCCTAATAACGACCCTTCCTTCCATCCCCCATTGCGTAAAAGTGACGGCGAAGCGAACAAGGCGAAAAAAAAATCCATGAATAAAGTGGCAGAGGAATAGATTCCCGGCTAGATACGCCAGAGCACCGGGCCCGTCGACCTCTTTCCCATTTCCCAAATTTAACTCGACTCACGTTTCGTGCTTGGCGGCTTTGAAATTTTAAGGAGAAAAGAGGAACGAAGGTCGTTTCGTATGCAAATAGACCGGGTGTTGTCGACGAAAAATTTGTCGGTTTTTACGAGGATGATGTTGTTTTTTTTTTCGTTTTGACGGGAGAAGAAACGACCTCAGGAAGTGTTTGTGTTGGGAAGTCGTAAGCTTCGGGTTACGCTATTTCCATAATAATTAAAGGGGCTAATTTGAATATCGTACCGGGTAATAATTAATAATTCCGGGATGTTTACGGGCAATAAATCCCGGAGATCAATCAAGTTGGCGGGGATAAAGCGGAAAGGGGAGAGCGAGAGAAGGTTGTTGCGCCCTTGTACTTTCTCGATTGGGGCTAATTAAGTTGAAACGTGAACTTTTCGTAACTGTTTACGATCAATTGTTTTCCTTTACGCGTACAAAAAAATTAGATAATGTTTTGGAGAAAAGAATTTAATAACGTAACTTCGCTTAAATTCTTTGGCCTTCCATAATATCATCGTTCTGCTAAATAATTTAATATTAGGGTTTACATTGAAGTCGATTCGAAGTTGTCTTGATCTGAATTTAATTTGAATGTGATTAGAATTTGATTTGAATTTGATTTGAATTTGATTTAAATTTGATTTAAATTTGATTTAAATTTGATTTGAATTTGATTTGAATTTGATTTGAATTTGATTTGAATTTGATTTGAATTTGATTTGAATTTGATTTGAATTTGATTTGAATTTGATTTGAATTTGATTTGAATTTAATTTGAATTTGATTTGAATTTGATTTGAATTTGATTTGAATTTGATTTGAATTTGATTTGAATTTGATTTGAATTTGATTTGAATTTGATTTGAATTTGATTTGAATTTGATTTGAATTTGATTTGAATTTGATTTGAATTTGATTTGAATTTGATTTGAATTTGATTTGAATTTGATTTGAATTTGATTTGAATTTAATTTGAATTTGATTTAAATTTCCTTTGAATTTGATTTGAATTTGATTTGAATTTAATTTGAATTTCCTTTAAATTTGATTTGAATTTGATTTGAATTTGATTTGAATTTGATTTGAATTTGATTTTAATTTGATTTAAATTTGATTTAAATTTGATTTGAATTTAATTTGAATTTGATATGAATTTAATTTGAATTTGATTTGAATTTGATTTGAATTTCCTTTGAATTTGATTTGAATTTGATTTGAATTTGATTTGAATTTGATTTGAATTTGATTTGAATTTGATTTGAATTTGATTTGAATTTGATTTGAATTTGATTTGAATTTGATTTGAATTTGATTTGAATTTGATTTGAATTTGATTTGAATTTGATTTGAATTTGATTTGAATTTGATTTGAATTTGATTTGAATTTGATTTGAATTTGATTTGAATTTGATTTGAATTTGATTTGAATTTGATTTGAATTTGATTTGAATTTGATTTGAATTTGATTTGAATTTGATTTGAATTTGATTTGAATTTGATTTGAATTTGATTTGAATTTGATTTGAATTTGATTTGAATTTGATTTGAATTTCCTTTGAATTTGATTTGAATTTGATTTGAATTTGATTTGAATTTGATTTGAATTTGATTTGAATTTGATTTGAATTTCCTTTGAATTTGATTTGAATTTGATTTGAATTTGATTTGAATTTCCTTTGAATTTGATTTGAATTTGATTTGAATTTGATTTGAATTTGATTTGAATTTGATTTGAATTTGATTTGAATTTGATTTGAATTTGATTTGAATTTGATTTGAATTTGATTTGAATTTGATTTGAATTTGATTTGAATTTGATTTGAATTTGATTTGAATTTCCTTTGAATTTGATTTGAATTTGATTTGAATTTGATTTGAATTTCCTTTGAATTTGATTTGAATTTGATTTGAATTTCCTTTGAATTTGATTTGAATTTGATTTGAATTTGATTTGAATTTGATTTGAATTTCCTTTGAATTTGATTTGAATTTGATTTGAATTTGATTTGAATTTGATTTGAATTTCCTTTGAATTTGATTTGAATTTGATTTGAATTTGATTTGAATTTGATTTGAATTTGATTTGAATTTGATTTGAATTTGATTTGAATTTGATTTGAATTTGATTTGAATTTGATTTGAATTTGATTTGAATTTCCTTTGAATTTGATTTGAATTTGATTTGAATTTGATTTGAATTTGATTTGAATTTGATTTGAATTTGATTTGAATTTGATTTAAATTTGATTTGAATTTGATTTGAATTTGATTTAAATTTAATTTGAATTTGATTTAAATTTGAATTTGATTTGAATTGGATTTGAATTCGATTTGAATTTGATTTGAATTTAAATTTGATTTGAATTTGTTCTGAGTTTGATGTGAGTTTGATCTAATTTAATTAAACCTTTATTTAAATTTGATTTCAAGTTGACTTGAGTGTAACTTAACTTGACTAGAATTTGACTTGAGTTTGATTAAAATTTGATTAGAAATCAAAAAGTCTTTTCTTTATAATACTTTATAAACGCATGGTCTTGTTGATGTTGTTTGTCACGGGGTGGCGTTGCTGGCAGGGGTGGATTTTAAAACAGAAGACAATTAAATGAAGAATTGGAGGGAGAAAAATCTTGCAATCCACAACCGCTTTTTTTTCTTTCCATCGCCAAGATTGATGACCGAGAATGATACCGGACGGAGGATATGGCTACTTTGCTATCGCTTACTTTATGTTAGCAAGTTTAAGAAGGTTATCTGGTTCAGCCGAACCGGTCGGCGTATATCGTCCGGGGAATTAAATTTAAATGGGAGTTTCGTCGGATCGAAGGAGGCGAGGGGCTGAAAAACTGCTACCTTAAATAGTGTTTTGCAGAAAAAGAGCCAGAAAAATCAAGTGGTTTAGTATCAACAGACATAATAAATAAATAGATTGCTTGTTTCGAAGGAAGTGAGGCGTCGCGACGCCTGCCGGAGATACCTCTCTAGATTCCAGAGTCTTGGAGCCACTGTACTGAACAATCTATTAGATAACTTATCAAACTAATATTGGCACAACTGGAAAATTATTGGTGGTACAGAAACTACCATCTGGATGCATGTTGAAGGGTTTTAATTAATTTTACTTGCCACCCCTATGATGGCGAGAACCTATTCTAGCAAACACTTCCCTCGACACATACTGGAAGTCGTCTGTTTGAGGGTGTTTGCGGGCCGATTTAAAGACATCCGGAACCGCCTCCGGAACTCCGGCATCGCGAACAAAGCACCAAGACGGGAAATGGGAAATGTATAATTGTCGGCCATCTACTCGACTTCCTCGCCGCCACTGTATCTGTTTACGTCGCCTCCAGGTCAAGAAGCTACCGTAAAATTAGGTTACTCGCTTGTTCACCTCTATCGCATAGATCGCCAAATTTGAGGAAAGCCGCCTCGCTTAATTATGTAACGTTCTAACACGAAATTTACAGGGAGCAGTTGACACAACGACACTATTGGATTTTGATAGGCAGCTGGTTCAGAAATTTATTTTCAACTTAAAACCCTCAAGGGGGATAATTGTTAAAATTGGCCGCCTCGTCCAAATTGCGTAACGTACTAACACCAAATTAGCAGGAATCATTAGTCACAACGCTACTATTAGATCTTGATCATTAGTAGGTTCAAAAAATTATTTTGAACTTTAACCCATAAAAAAGATAATTCTCAAAATTGGCCGCCTCGTCCAAATTGCGTAACGTACTAGCACGAAATTGGCAGGGATCATTAGTCATAACGCTACTATTGAATCTTGATTGTTAGTTGGTTCAAAAAATCATTTTGAACTTTTAACCCATAAAAAAAATAATTCTCAAAATTGGCCGCCTCGTCCAAATTGCGTAACGTACTAGCACGAAATTAGCAGGAATCATTAGTCACAACGCTACTATTAGATCTTAATTGTCAGTTGGTCGAAAAAATTATTTTGAACTTTAACTCATAAAAAAGATAATTTTCAAAATTGGCCGCCTCGTCCAAATTGCGTAACGTACTAGCACGAAATTGGCAGGGATCATTAGTCACAACGCTACTATTAGATCTTAATTGTCAGTTGGTCGAAAAAATTATTTTGAACTTTAACTCATAAAAAAGATAATTCTCAAAATTGACCGTCTCCTCCAAACTGCGTAACGAAAATCAACTAACCGCAAAAACAGGTAGACTGGGTATCAAGTGCGTAAGACTGCCTTGAGAACAGGCAGTACTTTGAAGGTTACCACTTTATTTATTGTTAACTTTTGGAGAACGGCAGTAGCGCAAAATCAGTGAATTAACCGTAATCATGGTGGAAAGAATAAAATTGTTTACCATCACCGAAGAATTGAGAAAAAATATTTTGAAGGTGTACGGACGAGACAAAAACTCTCTCAATGAAGATGTTGAAGCAATAAAAAAATGGGTAAAAACTCAACCCCACTTACCGGAAATTCCAGGTGAGTCCACAATGACAGCTTCAACCACTTTTGTTGTGGTAGGAAAATTCCTTTACAACGTTGCAATCTGTCACGGCCGTAGAAACAATTGCCTAACTTCATTGATTGTACATTATTAAATTATTATGTAATATTATAATATTATTTATTTGACAATATTTCTTGCTTGCAGACAATAAAAGAATTGAAACGTTTTTGATCCTCAACAAGTTCAGCGTAGAAAGAACCAAAGAGAAACTTGACATGTACTACACCATTAGGTCGTTAATTCCAGACCTCTACCAAAACGTCAACCCGAAACTTCCCCACATGCAACAAATTGTGGATGTCCTGTGAGAAATAAAAATAAAATTTTTCTTCAATCACTAAAAATTTTGCAGATACTGGATACCTCTTCCGCGATTAACCCCGGACTTCTATAGAGTGATTGTTTTCAAATTTCGCGATTTGGACGTTGACAAGTTCAACCTCACCCATTTCTTCGCTCATGTTTGCAACGTAGCTGAAGTGAGAGTGGAAGAAGATATGGTAATAGGTGACATATGCTTGTACGATTTGGCCGGTTTTAAAGCTGGACATTTAAAAAAAATCACGCCTGTCATGATTTCGAAAATAAATTCAGTATCAGAGGTGAGGGGTGGATATCAAAATTTACTATTATTTCAACTGTTTTGGTTTCAGAAAGTTTTCTCGAGTAGACTGGCGGCGTTGCATTTCATCAACTGTCCCACGTTCATCGACATCTTCATTACCATGATCAAGTCGGTGGTTAAACAAAAGATAGCGAATCGAGTGGGTGAAACAATTTTTTTTTTGACCAAGCGACGCTTTGTGTTAATAGAAATAACTTGCGACTTGTGACCCTCCCCTATTCGAAACTTCCAGACCCGCTAAATCGATCTATGGCCCTATTAAACCAATAGCGTTTCGCTTTAACGTTTCACGCCCTAATCCCATCCTTCACGTACGGTACGGTCGCCTCGCTATTTAATGTTGTTGGATGGAAATCGCCCTACCCTTTTTGCAGTACACGCGAACATAACTGTTCTTCTTGCAGATTCACGTCCACAAGGACTGGGAATCGTTGAACGAGCATTTCCCCAAGGAGCTGTTGCCCAAAGATTACGGCGGTGAGGAGACGGCCCTCTGCGAACTTAACGGTAACGGACCAAATTTTTAAACTAAAATTTTCGGTTCTATATCGTAGAAGCGGTCAAGGAGGCGCTGGTCCGTCACCAAGCCCGATTCGACCTGCTGGACGGGATGAGGGTCGACGAAAATTTGAGACCGCAACTACTCAACAACGACGACCTGTTGGGCTTCCACGGAAATTTTAAGAAACTCAGCGTCGACTGAGCAAAGAGAAGAAAAATAGAAAAAAAAAACAAAATATATAGAAAAAAAAATTATTTCCTAACTAGAAACATCTATAGAATAGGTCCTGCTATTTTTTCAATGTTCAGTAGTTTTCTTGAAACCCGTCAGTAGTGTAGCTACGTCAGTTCTAAACTCCCTCATATTATTTCTTATGGTGGCTCCATCTAGCGTCAAGATTATTTCGAGTTTCTTGTATATAGTGTTGCCTGCTTGTCAGGGGTTTAATGTTGTGCGATAACATTATAATAGTGTAACACTTGCAGAATACAGCGAAATTTGTTTTTGCAGAAGACTTACTTACCTTCGAAACATCGCTGATGACAAACTTGTTTTAATGATAATTGCTCCAGCTGCAATAACCGTAATGTCAAAGTTACAGAACAGTTCCATTAACGTTACGTTGAAAATTAAACAAAACTTTGTTTGAAGGGGGGGGGGGGGGGGGTTGTAAATAAAAAAAGTTGCAATTGGCGGCAGGTGAGCTCGCGGAAAGGTTTGAAAATCCGGAAACTCCAGGTCGAACCAGACAATCCATCAAGTCGGGGGGTCAAAGTTAACTTGATTGATGCGGTTTTATAACGTGAAAATGACGTATGAGGGAGGTTTATCCAGAAATTTCATCGGCGACGACGCCGACTTTGATTCGAAACGGTAAATGCAACGCTGTGAGACAATCCGAGACAGCAATCGTCGAATAAAGTTATTTGGAGAATAATGGACGAAAAGTTATCTATAAAATAACATGAAGAGCAATTCTAACTAAGACAACAAATTACTGATCGTAAAGTATAGTTGGACTTACTAATCGCTAGATAACTTTGCAAGTAAAACCAATTAGACTGTTCTCTGGTTAATTCTGGAAATTGGTCCTTCGAGACGGATGAGTGCAAACCTTACTTCATGCAAATACAGTAGAGTGTTTAAGAGCTTAACCTTGAAATAAAGTTATTTAGATAACAGCGCTTTAAGTAAAAAGCGTCATTTACAAGATAAAATTAACGACGTCAAACGTAAAAATTGTTAAATTTCCAGATAATAATTTGTTTAGAATAACAATACAATTATCTAGAACCAAGTTAGTTCAGTTAATAAATTTCTTAATAGAGATTTTAAGAAGGGATGACAAATTTAACTTTCTAACTAATCTTCGTATTAAACAGGTCACTTAAAAATAATTAGCGTTCCTTAAAGTGCCACGCAATTGTAACCCTTGCCATCAATAATAACGCTAATTTACCTAACAGACATGAAAAGTCTATTTAAGCAAGTTAGATAAGAAATGTCTAGTTAGTTGTAACTAAAGTTTACAACAAAATTGTTGACGGTTACATGATCTTCAGTCCGGTAAGTGGACCATGCAGTATTTTGAAGCCATCAGCAAAAAAGACGAAGAAAGGGTGTTCAGTCATCACGTGAATAGTGTTAGTGCATTTCTGAGGGATGTTGACAGCATCCGGGAATGGTGCAAAAAACAACCCCACTTTCCGGAAATACCCTGTAAGTAATTTTTTAAATGTACAGCGCGTATCAAAAGATAAAGCACAAGTTGAACTTACTAATATTAGTGATGGCTTAAAATTTTAAATGCGCTTAAAGTTTATACTTACCACCAACTGCGCGGTCGCTAATTAACTAGAAATAAGCAGACCGTAACTCCTAACGAATGGAATTGGTTTGCACTGGAAGCAAGCAACGTGTCTTATTTATTGATCGACACTGTACCCACTAATTATTATCTATAAAGTAGAATCCTGCATTTTTCAATTGTTTTAATTTTCTTCACGAAAAACAAAATAGTGTTGTTTCATCTTTCACCTTGATTTATTGTCAACACCCTCGCTACGTTAAAAATTAATTTTTTGTTTTTTCAAAATAATTTTGTAATTTTTTTTAGGTGACCGCAAAATTAAAAATTTTCTAGTAATGAACAAATGTCGAATCGAAATCACGAAACAAAAAATGGACATGTATTACACGATCCGATCCAGAGTTCCCGATTTTTTCGACACAATCAACGCCTCCATTAAACCTTACATGGATAACAAGTAACTATTGGAAAATTCCAGTAAAACTCATTTTTTTTTTAAATTTTTTTTGAACGCAGCTTCTGGGTACCTTTACCGAAATTAACGGAAGATTTAAGTCGAATTTTAATTTTCAAATTAACCGACGACGATCCGTCAAAATTCGATCCTTTCAAGTTTTTCGCTTTGTCGATGTGCGTTTCCGAAATCCGCATGATCGAGGAGCGTTGCCTAAACAACGTAGTTCTGATCGATTTAGAGGGTTGCGGAATCGGCCATTTTTCAAAAATATCCCTGGTATTTTTGAAAAAAGCTAGCACAATTTTCGAGGTAAAATTGAAAATTTCGAAATATTTTTCTCAAACTTTCGATTTCAGAAAATGTTCACGTCGTCAATTAAAGGCTTACATTTCATCAATTGCCCCCCCACTTTCGACGCGTTTATGAAAATTTTCAAGACGGCTGTGCCGGCGAAAACTACCCGAAAGGTGAGGCGACATCTAGCGGTGGCGTCAACTAAATTCGATGGTTGCGGTTCTTGCTAAAGTGTTGTTTTAGGTTTTTTGCCACGCCACCCTTGACACTTTACATGAATGTATGCCCAAAAGAGTTTTGCCTAAGAATTACGGGGGCGAGGAGAGGTCCATTGAGGAACTTAACGGTAATTTCGAGAAAGTTTAATTTAATTTTTTTTAATTTTAATATAATTTTTTTTAATTTTAATTTAATTTTTTTTAATTTTAATTGTACAAATCGGTTTGTTTGGTTTTTAGAGAAAATAAAGTTGAAAGTGGAAGAATACAGAGATTACTTCGAGCGTTTGCAAAATTTGAAAGTGGACGAAAGTTTGAGGCCAGGACCGCCCCTTGAGGATGACTTTTTCGGGTTTCAAGGAAGTTTCAAAAAATTGGACGTTGACTAATCGAACCAATCACTGTGGCTCATTTTCTTTTTTGATATAATAACGAGGAGTGGAAATCGTTTTCGAAAAATTTTCGTAACGAGTCGTAAATCGGTTAAGGTTGTTGACCCGCAATCATTTGTTTCGTTCAGATGCTTTTTTTACTTTCGTAAGGTTATTTAAGATTACGAAAATATTAGATAATATTTGTTACTAAGAAAAATGTATTTATTAAAAGTTTTAGATTGTGCAAAATTATAAAAACTATGTTGGGTTTATTTAAAAAAATATGTTTTTAGACCTTATGAGGAACGTTCCAAAAGTGATGGTATCAAGAAAATGAGCAAGGTATTTAGGAAGTTCTGCGTCATTTTTTTCGAATATTATTTAACAACGGTTTACTTCATCAACTTAACATATTTGTAGAATTTTAGAAGCCAAAGTTAATGAATTTTTGTAAGATCTAGAACATACATATATGTAGTAAAGAATGATAATTTTAGTTTTAGAAGATAACTAACCAAAATTTTTTTGTGGTCTGAATTTGTTTTGTGAATCAACACCAATATTTTTTGATTATCAATAATTTAAAAATCGTTGTGAATGCTGATCAAAAGTTCAACGTGCCATCGTATAGAATCTTAAAAAATCAGAAAATAATGGCAAAACTTTTGTAGATCAGTAATTTAAAAAAAAAATCAAACTTTTTACATTTTTTCATTGCCTACGTGTAAATTATAAAAAGTAGACTCAAAAAAACTATAAATCATTTGACAACAATAATTTTTTTAAAATTTTTAAATTAATCAAAAATGGTTCTTTCTCGTTATTTTTGTTGCTAACTGTAAAAACTGTTTTATCCTCCAAAAGTTATTTTTGGAAAATTTTAAAAAATTTCAGTCTCACTTCGCCAAGGTGGTCGAGAATCAGTGACCCCTTTAGGAAGAACTCTCTTCTCTTGTTCCGCTCTCTACAACATTACCTATCAGTGCAGCAGTGACGTTCGGTTCTCAAGGATGCTTTAACCAAACTGGTTTTTAAAAAAATTGTAAGTTGTCGACAGCTCTAATCAAACAAGTGATAATACAGTAACGTGTGTTATTCAAGTAGTTCTTGTTTGTTCGAAAGAATCGCAGTCATTAAAAAGTATTGGCGGAGATAGTGTGAAATCACGATCGAAACATGTGGAACGTGAACGTGCCAGATTCGATAAAAGTTTTCGAACTTAAACAGGGTGTTCGTGAAAAAATCCTCGAAAATTACGAGACGAGCGAAGAGAAAATTTCGGAAAATGTGACCGACATCAAAAAGTGGGTCGAGACTCGCAAGCATCTACCGGTGGAAGCTCAAGGTAACAACTGTTGTTTTTAAGTTCAACGAACTCTAGATCAGTCTCTAAAATTTTACAAAAAATAATGATTTTTGGACGCTAAAGGTCATTTAACAAATTTTTTTAATTGTTAAAAAAATCTCTTGTTGCAGATAAAATCTTTATCGAGGTTGTGTTGCTGAAGAACAAATTCAACGTTGAGCGAACAAAAGACATGATCGAAAAATACTTCAAAACTGTCCAAAGCTTTCCGAAAGTCTTCACCAATTTGGGGCAATTCAAAGCATCGCAGGAAGTCTGGTAAGGTGCCGTCAGGAGTCCCGAAAAAAAGATGGAATTTCCAGAGATTTCAAGTTTTCGGTACGATGCTGGTCAAGTGAATTTTGAACAATAAATAAACTCTAGCGATATCTTTGTTAGAATGAATCAAGGCGTCTGCTCAGTTTGCCAGTAGATAAGAAACATTGTTTCCATTGTTGTTAGTTGCTCAAGTGACCGCAAAGCACTTTAGGTAAGTGGTTTTAACAAGTAGGTACCTACTTGAGAAAGTACAAGTAATCCACTTAGAGCTACAACATAGAACTTGACACAGGCAGAAATTTGAATACTACAAGGTAATAGTGAATAAACAAACATAAAAAATAGTTATGATAAAATAAAATTTATCAAGAAAGAACAATCATGAAGAAAATATTTTGAAATGTTATTAAATATTTTTTAAGAAAATTAATGATAGAAAATGAAGAAAAAAGAAGAGAAAGACAATGTGTGGAAAAAATTGTCTTCTAAAAACTTTCTTTTTTCCAGCACCTCCTTGGTATTACCGACTCTGACGCCATCTAACGAACGCATTAATGTTCTCAAAGTTAACGTTAACGCCACCGCTGATTATGACGTCACTCGATGTTTCAACTCGGCGATCACGGTCGCTTCCATTGGCTACCATTACGACCGCATCGATAAATATCGTTTTCTTATCGACTTTGCCGACTTCAAATTCTACCATTTGATCAAAATAGCGCCTTCGGTCCCCTTAAATTTATACAAAATTTTCGAGGTTTGTCTCGAAATACTTAACTCGCTTCTTTACGAATATTTATCGAACATTTCAGAATATGCTAAAAATTCGAGTGGTAGGAATCGAAATCATCAACGCTCCCCGCTTTTGGAAATTTCTTTGGAGTTGGTTTAAAGCCATTGTCAAACCCAAACTGCTAGCAAGGGTGAGTTGAAATGTTGAAACTGAAAATGTTAAGTTAAGAAATTTTTTTCACCCCCTGTAGGTAACGGTGCACGACGATCTGGACTCGTTGTACGTTAACGTGCCGCGGGAATGTTTGCCACAAGAGTACGGAGGTTACTCGAAAAATTTAGAATATCATCTGAGTACGATTTTGCTTCTTTGCTTGTCCCACTTTTGATGGAGGTTGGTTTTGCAGAAATCCACGACGACTTAATTGAAGATCTTTGGGAATTGTTCGAAAAACTCGCCGGATTCACTTCCCACCAACAAGATCACAAGGAGGAATGTTGAGAAGAAGCAACGTTTTTGGTTGGCGTCTACTTAATCCTTGAAACTCCCTCAGGATACGTGATTTACACAATTTTTTTAAGTTAATTAATGCGGGCAAAAATAAATAAATTAAAATTAACTTTTTTTGTTTTTGGAATTTTTATTTGATCAAATTTAAATTAATTTTAAAATTTTGACTGCGTGCGGTTTTTTCGAAACTGAAATTTTTGGTTTTCCTAAATTCGACTGAGTTTGAGAAAAAACTATGAACAAAGTTCTAACGATAACAGAAGCAAAAACAAACGCTCAGGTTTACCAAAAAAGATAACAACTGTTAAGTTCGAGGCCGAACCGCTAGAGGACCTCCTTATCTCCCAATGTTAGTACTATTGTGTTTAATAATGCAACAGTGCAATAGTGCAACATGTGGAACCTCGACCCGACCACTTGTTCCTCCATGGAAATTTTCGAAATTGATTCAAGTATCAGGCAAAGGATTTTGGACAGTTTCTCCACTAACGAAGATGAAGTGGCGACAAACGTGAAGAAAATTTCGGAGTGGGCCAAGAACCAGGTTGCACTTCCATCGAAGAGTCAAGGTAACGAGTTGTTGATCATGTCCTCGTGAATGGATCAGGAAGTAAATAAGAGTCGCCTACTAAAATGTTAGGATGGCCATAGATAGAAGTTGGGAGTGAAGAGTTGTTTTGCAGTACTGATAACAGTCTTCTAGATTAGATAGTATCTAGACCAAAATTTATTGCAGTCGCTGCCAAAATTGATTTAAAAAAATTGATAACAGCGAATACAAAGTCGAAATTGTCATATCATCAAGGAAAACGTGATACATAATTTTAATTAAGTCAAAACAATGAACAATGGCAAGGCAGCATAATTTCAATCACAAATTTTATTTTTAAAAATTTAAAAAAATTTACTAACTTTACCAAAATTTTTTTTTACAGATCCAAAATTCGTAGAATTGATCCTGATAAAGAACAAATTCGACGTGGAGCGGACCAAAACGAAAATGGAGAGTTACTTCAAAACCATAAAACTTTACCCGGAGATCTTCTCGAAACTGGGGGGCTTCAAACTATCAGAAGAGAGAATGTAAGTCTTACCTGCCATCGGTCCTGCACTGGGATCCCCGACAAAGCGTTTCGACCGCGTCGCTTCCAAAGCGACCGAAAAACTTCAATGTCGACCGAGTCGATTTGCATTTCTATCGGTTAAACAGAGTTCCGAGAAACTATTGCTTTTTTGGAAGCGACGCGATCGAAACGCTTTGTCGGGGATCCCAGTGCTAAATTTTTTTAAATATTATTTTGCCAGTACCGTGATGTGTATGCCCACCTTAACGCCGGCTTGTGAACGTGTCGGTTTTTTGAAAATTAACCCGGAATCAAAAATTGACTGCAACGTCAAAAGATGTCTTCGCGTCCTCGTGTCGATCGGTACTGTCATCTTTCACAACGACAGAACCGGAAACAATCGGTTCATCTTCGATTTCGCCGGCTTTTCCCTCTTGCATCTAGCCAAAATCAAGCCGACAACCGCCTGGAAACTAAAAAACGTCTACGAGGTACGCTCAAAAAGTTGACCTTAGAAAAAGATTAAATTTTTATCTCTTGTTCCAGAAAGTTCTTTCGGTCAGGATAGCCGGAATTGAACTACTCAACGTTCCCTCGTACGTCAGCGGACTTTATCGTCTCTTAAGTTTAGTTTTGAGTCCGAAAATTTTATCGAGAGTAAGTTTTGAAACGAGCCACGTCGGTTGCACAAACGTTCGTTAAAGTTTAACAGTAATCAAAAATTCTTAGACGGACAATTATTTTTGTGCAACTCGACTTCTTGAAAAATAAGCAATAATTTTTTTTTATAGATAACTATCCATAACACACTGGATTCGTTGTACGAAAATATACCAAAAGAGTGTTTACCATATGATTACGGTGGTTACTTGGGAACTATTGAGGAGATGTCGGGTGAGTGAAGTGGAGAGAATTTTGGAGGTTATGAATAAATTTTCAGAAAACTGGAACGACATAGTTGGCAGTCAGCAAGAACTGTACGCTGCAATCTCCTCTTTGGCTACTGGCGAATCCGCCGAAGGTGGAAGAGACTTTTAATATCTCGAAATTAAATTACGTTAAATAACAAAATTGTCTGTAATATGTTGTTAGTAAATAATATGTAAATATAATTTAAAAAAAAATAAAAATTTAAGTAAAATTAACAATTTAGTTTTATTGGTAGTACCATGAAACATTTAATAAAGAGAAGAAAAAAAAATTGCAGTATAAATAAAGTAAAATAGAATAGAAAAACAATTATCCACTCAAAAAATGTTGTCAGATATTAAAACATTAAAGTGTCCAAAATTGAGTTTTACCATCGAGAATTTTGACCCTCAATAAAAGAAATTGTCCGACCCCTTGACGGCGCCCCTGATTTCCGTCAACCCACAATTCACAACCAACAGTTTGGTGATAATGTTAGTAACACGTAAGCAAGACAAACCTTATCAGAAGTGTTGTTCAAATCTCAAACAAAAATTCTTTGATGTTTTAGGCCAACCCAATATTCAATTATTGGTTAATACTTAAATTAATAAATAAAAAAAGTTGATAAACTTCTGTTGGTACCTTTTTTTACCAATTATTTTTGTGCAAACATTTTTTTATCGTTGCTTTTTAAATTGCCACAAAATCGCCCGAACTGCCGCCTCGATGGCTCGTTTCACCAATTCTAGATAAAACACTTCATGACCTAAAGAAAATCGCGGTGGTCGCGACTATTTCGAGGCCGACTTCGATCATGATTCCCGCAGCCCTCTTTTCACCTGACGAAGCCACCAAGAAGGCCGTCCGCGACCTTTTCAAAGTCGACGCGATTTCCATAAAACGCGACATCGAAATCCTCAAGGACTGGATCAAGCAGCAACCCCATTTACCCCAAGGAAGCCAAGGTAACCTCGCCAATAATTATTAAAAAAATAATAAAAAAAATTAAAACGCAGATGACGATTTTCTGGAGAAGTTCTTGGTCCGCAATAAGTTCAGCGTGGAACGTACGAAAGAAAAAATCGAAAAATATTACACCATCAAAGCCGTACACGCTGCGTCGTTCGTCAACATCGAGGTGATTTTACCGTCGCAGAGTCCCAAGTGAGTTTTTTTTTCTTTTTTGAAATGGGCGCCAACAGTTTAAAATAGCAATTTTTAGTTTAATTTTGCAAATTGCGGAAGTTACCGAATCGCTCGAACGGATTATTCTCGTTAAACTTAACCACAAGCCAATCGAGGAAGACGATGACGTAGTGAAGTTCTTCAAGCATGCGGTGTGTGCTTCTGAATATTATTTGAGGAGCGATTACGTGGCAGGAATCAGGATCGTGCAGGATTTTGACAATTTCACTTTCAACGATTTTAAGAAGTACGCGGCCAAATTCTCGGCTTACGGAACCACGTATCAGGTTGCTTTTGGTCAAAAGACTTATAAAACCAACAATTGATTTTTTATTTTTTAGGAAGCGTACTCCAGTAAAGTCTTAGGAATTGAGTATATTAATCTACCTCCCTTTATGGACATTTTCATGCAAGCTTGTAAGGCCATGATGAAGCCCAAAGTTTTCAAAAGGGTAATTGAGTAATTAATCTCTGCTTCTAATTTCAATCTTTTTATGATGATTCTAACACTGATTTCAACAACCTACTTTCTAACTTAACAATCTTCTTCCAGATAACTGTGCACAAGAACCTGGAATCTCTTTATAAAAACGTCGACAGGAAGTACTTGCCCAAGGAGTACGGTGGCTATGGTAAAACGATCAAGGAGTACTTAGGTTGAATGTCGATCTTTGGTTATTATTTGTTTAGTTATGTGGTGTTTCAGATGAGTGGGACAAGGAGTTCGAGACTCACATCGAATGGTTCGATAAGGTGATAGCGACGGAAATTGCCGACGAAACGGCTCGTGTGGGTAATGTCAAGACCAACGACGCATTTGGAGTCAGTGGTACTTTCAAGAGTCTTAATTTGGATTAGGCCGTTAAATAAAGATTTCCAAACTTGACAAGTTTGTTGTTTACTCTTTGAGAAGCCCAACAATAACTCCTAAATAAGAGTTAACGGATTTACAACAGGGCATTGCAAAATATTCTTAATACCTAATTCTGGCAACTTCATCTTTTCACAAAATGATACTAATAACTCCTAAAATAAGAGTTAATGAATTACCTAGAGAGAATTAGAAATATTCCTATCATCTGATTCTGACCAATTTCTTCTTTTTACCAAATGATACTAATAAATCCTAAATAAGGAGTTAAAATCTTTACTAGAGAGAGTTGGAAAATATTTTTCTTATTTGATTCTGGCAAAAATTTTCCTCTCACCAAGTGAAATTAATAACTTACAAAATAAGAGTTAAAAAAGTAGAGAAAATTATAAAATATTCTTCGACCTAATCCTGAGAAGTGTCTTCTTGGTACTAAATGATATTGATAACTCCCAAAATAGGAGTTAACGGATTTACAACAAAGCATTGTAAAATATTTTTGAGACCTGAATCTGGCAACTTTTCCTTTTTACAAAATGATACTAATAACTCCTAAAATAGGAGTTAATAGATTTACTAGAGAGCATTAGAAATATTCCTATCACCTAATTCTAACCAATTTTTTCTTTTTACCAAATAATACTAATAACTTCTAAAATAAGAGTTAAAATCTTTACTAGAGAGCGTTGGAGACATTTTTCTCACCTGATTCTAGCAAAAAAAAATTTTTTCACCAAGTGAAATTAATAACTTAGAAAATAAGAGTTGAAAAACTAAAGAATATTATAAAATATCCTTATGACCTTATGCTGAAAAGAGTCTTCGTGGTACTAAAAGATACTAATAACTTCCAAAATAAGAGTTACAAGATTTACAACAGATCATTGAAAAATATTTTTTATACCTGGTTCTGGCCACTTCTTTTTTTCGCAAAATGATACTAATAACTCCTAAAATAAGATTTAATGGATTTACTAGAAAGCATTAGAAATATTCCTATCACCTGATTCTGACCATTTTTTCTTTTTACCAAATGTTACTAATAACTCCTAAAGTAGGAGTTAAAATCTTTACTAGAGAGCGTTGGAAAACCTTTTTCTTACCTGATTCTGGCAAAAATTTTTCTTTCACCAAGTGAAAATAATAACTTACAAAATAAGAGTTAAAAAACTAGAGAAAATTATAAAATATCCTTCGACCTAATCCTGAGAAGTATCTTCTTGGTACCAAATGATACTAATAACTCCTAAAATAAGAGTTAACAGATTTACAACAGATTATTGAGAAATATTCTTTACATCTGATTCTGGCAACTTCCTTTTTTCACAAAATGATACTTATAACTCCTAAAATAAAAGTTAATGGATTTACTAAGAGCATTAGAAATATTCCTATCACCTTATTCTGACCAATTTCTTCTTTTTACCAAATGATAGTAATAACTCCTAAAGTAGGAGTTAAAATTTTTACTAGAGAGCGTTGGAAAATATTTTTCTTACCTGATTCTGGCAAAAAATTTTTTTTTCGCCAAGTAAAATTAATAACTTACAAAATAAGAGTTAAAAAAGTAGAGAAAATTATAAAATACCCTTATGATCTAATCCTGAGTAGTGTCTTCTTGGTACTAAATGATATTGATAACTCCGAAAATAGGAGTTAACGGATTTACAATAGAGAATTGTAAAATATTTTTGATACCTAAATCTGGCAACTTTTTCTTTTTACAAAATGATACTAATAACTCCTAAAATAAGAGTTAATCGATTTACTGGAGAGCATTAGAAATATTCCTATTACCTGATTCTAACCAATTTTTTCTTTTTACCAAATAATACTAATAACTCCTAAAATAAACGTTAAAATCTTTACTAGAGAGCGTTGGAAAGATTTTTTTTGCCTAATTCTGGCAAAAATTTTCCTTTAACCAAGTGAAATTAATAACTTAGAAAATAAGAGTTAAAAAACTAGAGAATATTATAAAATATCTTTATGACCTCATGTTGAGAAGTTCTTTTTGGTACTAAATGATACCAATAACTCCCAAAATAAGAGTTAACGGACCCATTGAAGAACATTAAAAAATTTCCTTACTACCTAACGGCGATAAGTTTTTTTGGTATGTACCAAATGAAACTTACAACTCCCAAAAAAATCTATACTGAGAAGTTACTCAAACTGATGCTTCTCCTACAAAAATAAGAGTTAACAAATCTGAACATTTTAACCAATTTTTGACTAACTTCATAGGAACTAACTAATTATTATTCAGAATTGAAGAATTGTTCCCCATAAGTGTTCAAAGTTCAAATTTTAATTTTAATTTCTTTCGGTATTTCAAACTTCCCTTTTCCACTAAAGCTCCATTTTTGGTACCGCTGACCGTCCGTGCACTATCGATCCGATGCCCACCCCTATTTTCCGTTACACCTTTTTTCCAGCATCCCAGTTCCGACTCTGATTCCTCCATGTCGGCTAATTACCACGTTTCTGTTTGCGGGTCGTAGTTGCGATGTTATCGCAATTATTTGCTTTCAGTACATTTAAGCGACACGGAGAAACGTGATTTTCTACAGTAACTGTTGTTTTCCAAACCTTCGCCGATTACAGAAGTCTCGATTCAGGCAATTTCAACAAACGATCCGATCATTAACAAAATTAATCATCGATCGCTGATTGACATTCCGTCAAGTTCGTTGACAGCTGTTTACGTCTCAGATTTCTTCCCAATTACGAAATGCGAACCCCGCGACCCGATAAATTGTTCGCTAGTTTTAAAAAAAAATTTGGTAAAAAGATAAATATTTATTTATGTAACTAAAACTGTTTAAGAGTTTAGAAAGTAACAACGACGCCTCATCGTGAGTGAGAAAGAGACACAGTAATTGGGTAACGTGACGCGGGGAGAGAACGCGTCAAATCTCACACCGACGGCCCGGGATTCAAGAGTTCGATTCTTGGCTCAAGCTTCTTGCCAAAATTCTTTTTAATCAATTCTATCAATATAATTTAGTTTCGATCAATTATAAATTTAATTTTAAGTTACCTCGTTAGATTCTTCGATATGTTTGGAGGTTTTTTGCCAATTTAAAATTGCTATTAACGTTAGAGATTCTCTGCAAACTTTTAGTAACGACGTGGCTGTCGGTGAAACTCTCAAAGTTTATATAAATTTTAAAGGAAAAGTTATTTTCGCAATATTCTGGTAAAACTTGAAATTATAGAAGTAACTTTAACATGAAACATGTATTGGTGACGGTAGTGAAGTTGAAATATAAATTACAGGGTGAGACAACATTTGTTACACTCAAATAATTAGTTGTTAAAGATGTTACAACAATAATTATTGTGAAAAAAAATTTAGGGAGGCTCTGAAAATTTCCACAACCCTATCAAGACGTTTCTTTCATGAAAGACGTGATTGTGTCGATTATCTCCGCGTTACATCAACAATCGGCTACAGCTACTAGATTCAATTAGCGACGTTCTCCGTACACAATTGTCCATTTCGGTCTTCGGACCGGCGTCCCCCGCCTCCGTTTCCTTTTTAAAACCACACATTCATACGACCTACTCGATCTCGGTACACCCGTCCTGACCACCCAACATTTTTGTTTACTAGCGTTTCTTTCTCGTTTCAACAATTGGATGGCGATAATCCGAAAACTTCCCTGACCCTTCACCCCCGAACCAAAGCAACACCAGCATTATTCGCCAACTGAACCGACAGATAACCTCCAACTATGACCCATTAGCAATAGATGATCTATGCGCACCGACCGTCTCGTCGATGGATCATCTCGGTCATTATTCATTACACTGAGTGCACTCGTCCGAAAATGGACGCGATCCGAGTAACCGCCGAAGAAATAGTCAAAGTGAGGAAGCATTTTAAAGTCAAAGAAGACGACGTTAAGAGAGACGTCAGGATTATCAAGGAGTGGATGAAGCAACAACAACATTTGCCGAAAATCGACGGTAAGACCATTTTTTTTCTGTTTTACCTCAATATCTATAGTTTTTTTTTGTTTTTAGATGAAAATTTGTTGGAACGATGCCTGTTGCGCAACAAGTTTCGCATCGAGCAAACCAAGCAGAAAATCGACGGATATTGTACGTTAAGGGGCGTTCACATGAACATGTTTGACGATTTTAAAGCCATCATTCCGTCGCGGGAACTAACGTGAGTCCTTGAAAAAAAATTATTCTCAAACAATGGCATAAATAATCCTAAAGTTGCGACTGAATGAAGCTACGACAAGCGGTTAATTTTTTCAACAACCCCCTATGATTGTTGAGGTGTTCCAGAAGGTTTGATGATTTGGCGAAATTTAGGTCAAAATTTTCACAATTAGTAGCGACGTATGTCGTTGATATTAACGATTCACAATCAGGCCGAAAAACTTTAGGTTGCGGTGCTAAGATGTACGTCGTTGATAGACCGTAATTTTAATTTTAATTTTAGATTATTGAGGAAGATAAAGAATAGCGCAACGTACGTCTTTGATACTTTGTCCGGCATATTTAGAAATTTATAAGAACGGATGGGGTTTTGGGCAAGTGTCAAAATGACGTTAATTATTATTTTTGTTTGATATTGTAGCACCACGTTGCCTCTGCCGAAGCTGACTCCGAATCTGGAACGCGTTATCGTCTGGAAGCTGAAGACCGGCGACCCCAACGACTACGACGTGTTGAGCATCGTCAAGTTCAATCTGCTGCTGTTCGAGGTGCTGATAAGAAATGATTATTCAGTAGGTGACAGGTTCGTCGCTGATTTTACCGGCCACACAGCATCGACGATGACCCGCAACAACCCCATAATCATCTCGCGATTCATCTCTCTCTACCAGGTACAGTTGAGAGCAACTTGAATGTGTCGAGTACCAACATTAATTTTGCTGCAGGGCGCCTACTCCGGCCGATTCGTCGGCTGCGACTTCATCAACGCACCACCCTTCATTAATCTCCTGTTGTCGCTACTGAAGAAGTTGATACCGGCGAAAATGTACCAAAGAGTAAGTTTATTTAAAAAATTTGAAAATAATTTTTTTTTTAAGGACTCTACATCAAAATAATTTGACGTTTCAATCGTGATTTCGCATCATTTTTGTTGTAGATCCGCATCCACAAGGACTTCAAATCTTTGCACAAAACCATCCCGAAAGACTGCCTGCCTAGCGATTACGGTGGTGATTTGGAGTCGGTGGCGACGCTCATCGGTGAGTCGGCGTTCTTCTGAGTCGACAACTAACGCCATCTGTTGCAGGCAAATGGGACAAAGTCTTTGAACACAATCAGCCTGTATTCGAAGAGAACTTGAAGATGATCTCGAACGAGAATTTGCGATTGGGCATGAACAAACCGAGCGACCTGTTCGGGGTGGCGGGAACATTCAAGAAACTAAACCTGGACTGATAGTGACGTCACAGCGCGATAAGATGTTGTTTGTATATTGTTTTAAGTAAACCGGTGATAATTATTGTTCTCTTGACCTGATGCAAAGCTGTGGATTAAATAGTTAAAATAACTTGTTGTCTCAACATTAACAAATGGTGGAGGAGCCACCTGACTGTGTTGAAACAAAAATTTGTAAAAAATTAAAAAATGGTACTACGAAATTGGCAATTTTTTTCTAAAGAGGGTTTGATTTGCTCCTTTCAGCCAGTTAAGAGTGAATTTAGCGTCATGTCTCGTTCAAAATATTTGATTTTTTTTAAACGAACAAATAGGTACTGGAGAAGCCAAAAAAAAATTATAAAAAAATAAGGTTAAAAATTAGGGCGATGGTAATTTTTTCCAAAAAGACTATGATTAGTTCCATTTAGGCAGCTTGGAACAATTTTAGTATAGTGTCTCGTTCTAAACATATAATTTTCTTAAAAATGAGCAGATGCTTGAAGAGTCATGTGACAATCTTAATACAAAAATTTATAAAAAAATAAGGAATAAAGTTAGCAGATTGGTAATTTTTTCCTAAAGAAACTATGATTAGATCTTTATAGATAGCTGAGAAAGGTTTTTGTGTTATGTTTTCTTCAAATATTATTATTTTTAAAATAATCAACAAATGTTGCAAGAGTTATTAAAAAATTCATAAAAAATTAACAAATAAGATCTGCAAAATAACGATTTTTTTCTAAAACACTCACCAGTAGTGGGCCGTGAAGCACGTCTACACATCTAAAAGAACAAAAAATAAATCAATTAAGGCAAAAAAAATGGTGTAAATTTTGAATTGAGAAGAGCAACAATATTAACATCAACGACAACTCCAACCTTGATTATCTCAAAACCGGGGATTTAATTAAAATTAATTGCAAATCTCCATACGCTAATTAGAGGTAACCACATTGTATGCAAAATAAGAAAATTAAACAGAAAAGTGCTGTTTAATTAAGCCACTTTGATGGTTCACTGCTCTTCGGTTTGTTGTTAATCTTTTTTTTTTTTCGTTATGACGGCGGCCGAGAAGACGACGTAATAATTAATCAGATTACGAGTACGTCGCTGGCAAATTGAATTTTAATTGAGACCCGGGCACCGACCAATTCTACCATTCCGATCACGGGCGCCAATGCTTTTTAAAGAGTAAAAACGCAATTGCCAGTAGGTCCACGTTTTCACTTTCGTCGGTGTGTAATAGAGAAAATCGAGCCGCAACGAACCTGCCGAATTAATTTAATTAGCAGATTAATTTAGTGGGGCCGCCAGACAATGCGGGGGCAAAAAAAAATCAAGAAAAAATATCGTAGAGAAGTTCCCTGCGCAAAAAATTGAGCAAAACGTGCAAAATTCGAAAAAGTAAGCAACAATAATATTTTTGAACTATTCTCAGATTTTGGTGATTATTAAAAAAAGTCTTGAAAGAGAATTGCCCCAAAAAAATTAAAAATAAAAGTAACCAATAAAGTTTCAACAAAGCAACATAGTCAAGAACAAAAAAATTTGCAATACTACCGACTATAAAATTTAAAATAAAAATTAGTTCCATAAAGAGAAATCACTAAAAGTTCTAATCGAAGAAAACGTGTTGAAAAAAAAATTATTTACAGTCGCTCCAATAGACCAACAGGTTCAAGATTTATTTTTCAGTTAAAGTGATGGTGACAAATTTTTCTTTTTTCTTGTTGTCACAACCATGGCCTTGAACCTTCAGCCCCATCATCGACATCAGCAAAAATTATAGAGCAATTATTTTCTTCACAAATTGCAAATTTAGAACAATTAAATTATTTAATTTGCAAATTTTTTAACGCCCTTCAATTTGACCTAGAACTAAAGTTCACACAGCAGTGCATTGGACCGTATGCTGATTTATATTTCCTCACCCCGAACCACCATCTGCAGTCGACTGCTGGTAATCGTGAAAGCAACACCGTCGAAAATGCAAGTCCTCGATTACAGCGAAGACGACGTGTGCAAGGTGAGAAAGTACTATGAAGTAACCTCAACAACCATTCAACAAAACATCGGAATATTAAGAACGTGGATCCAGCAACAACCGCACCTGCCCCAAAATCAAGGTAACATTTTTAATTTTCCAAAAAAAAAATAAATAAAAAAAATCTCAAAATTAGATGACGGTTTCCTGGAGCGACTGCTGTTAAGGAACAAGTTCCGGATAGAAAAATCGAAGGAGAAGCTTGAAGCTTATTACACGATGAAGGGGTTGTGCAGGGAGTTCTACGAGAAGTGCAATAAGGACTTTGTGCCCTCTTTGGAGAACTCGTGAGTTAAAAAAAAGAGATCCAAAATTTTATCATTTGAATCAATTTACTTATGTAGGTATTTAAATTAAATTTCAAATTTTATTATTTTAATTTAATTTTAAATTTAAATTTATCTTAGGATTTCCACAATTCATTCGCCAATAAAAAAAAATTTTTTTTCTTATTATTTTTTTTTCTGAAGCAACAGGTTTGAGGTTAAAAAAAATATTTCAGGATTGTCCTGCCTGTTCCCCGTCTGACCTCCAAACAGGAACGGGTTTATATCACGCGTATGGAGAACACCGACCCCGAACTGTACGACGTTATCAGAATCATCAAGTTCTCTCTTCTCCTGATGGAGATCACCATGAGAGTGGACTATGCAATTGGCGAACGCATCATAGTGGACTGCAGAGGATGCACTCTCGAGCACTTAAAACGAATTCCAACAACCGAACTAGCCAGAGTCATCGGCGTCTACACAGTGAGTCACTCAAAAATTTCGGGACTAACCCCTCAATTTTTTTTGGTAATTTTCAGAAAGCGTACTCGGGACGGCCGATCAGCGTCGAAATAGTCAACGCTCCAGCATTCATCAACGTCCTCCTCAACTTGCTCAAGATGGTTTTCCCCGCCAAACTCTACAACAGGGTGCGTTAACGCAATTTTTATTTTTTTTTTTGATTTTTTTTAACTTTGTAGGTTAATATCCACAACGATTTGGAATCGTTGCAAAAAAATTGTTCAAAAGAGTGTTTACCTGAAGACTACGGCGGCGATCTTCCCCCAATCGCAGAACTCAAAAGTGAGTTTTTTTGAAATTTAATTAATAATTTAATTAATTAATAATTAATTAATAACTTAATTAATTAATAAATAATTAATAACTTAATTAATTAATAATTAATTAATAACTTAATTAATTTTTATTTTATTTTCAAAAGTTGATTGCCAAAATTTCAGAAAACTGGGACAAAGTCTACGAGAATTATCAGAAAATGTTCGACGCCCTCTACGACGAGGTTGCCGATGACGCGTTGAGGGTGGGCGACGTGATGAAAGACGACAATTTCGGCGTAGAAGGGACCTTCAAAAAACTGAACCTAGACTAATTTTTAAAAAACGACGTAAATAAACTTTTTTTCTAATTGCAACAATTTTTTTTTAAATCTACCTAAATAAAAACAATAGCAACATTTATTAGACATAGGGAAAGCTAGATTAGAAAGGTTGCGTTTTTGACAGCCTTGAGTAAGCTAATTTTGGTTGAACCTACAACAAGTCTGATAAAGAACGAAGAGGGGGCTTTGAGAAAAATTTTAAATTTCAAAGCCATCCCTGATTAAAATTTCTTGTACCTGAGGCAACTATTATAAATTTATAGACGAGATTATGGGGCTTGCATTTTTAACGTTTCTTTGAAGGTCGCTCTTTATTAAAGTTTCTTGAACCTAAGCCAACTGTTTAAGTAAGGTTATGTTTCTCGACCGAAGAGGGTGCTTGGATAAAATTTAAAGTTTCAAGGCCGCCCCGGATTAAATTTCACCAAATCTAAGCCAACTATTATGAATTTTTGAATTTAAATTTGCACCCTTAATAATTGACAAACCCAAGCCAACTGTTGCAAATTTTTAGATTTCCAAGTAATAAAAGTGTTCAATAATTGCCTCGACAACAACATACAAAGTAATACAATTAAATCGAATAATAACGACATGCGAGTACTTTAATGCACGCATCAAGGGGGGACCTTGATATAAAATAGATTTTAGTACCACTCAATAAAGTGACCAACAAGTCGAAAAATGGACGTTTTAGTTCGTTTTAGTGCAAGCGACGTTTCGAAAGTTTGCAACATTTTCGAAATTGACCGCGAAGGAATCGCCAAAAACGTAGAAGTACTCAAAAACTGGTTGCAACAACAAAAACATTTGCCTCAGAACCAAAGTGAGTTGATTCGAGAGATGATCATTTTT